>OU862882.1:37951974-39151974 GCA_917880725.1 Selenia dentaria | reverse complement strand
ACCATAGAGTTTAATTCTTTAGCGTAATATATTTTCTTTCTATGGCAACACTACACACGGACATGTTCTATCAGTGAACTTTAAAAAAAATATAATCAATGTTTATATTTTCATCTGTGTTTGGCGGCGAGGTTATGTTTTGTGCTATAGTTTTTAGTGAATTAATCGGGTTAAACTCATGATTTTGATACAAATTAAACATGAATATCATCGTGAATGTGTAAGGAATACTGTAAATATGTGATTTAAGTTCTGACATCAAAATTACACGAAATAAATTTGTCACGAATCGACAACACTCGGTAAGCTAATTTCTCATTGTTATGATTGGTTATAATTTGCTTTATTTTGAATAGATTATACTTTTACATTGTAAAATATCACAGAAATAATGTTGTCAAGTAATTACACCCACTCAGAATATGATAAATACGCCATATCATGTCAGGATCGATAAAAAATCGAAGTCACGTGACAGTTAAATTCGCTTGTTCTAAAAATTCAAAATTTGTATTTTTTTTTAATATTTCTGATTTATAATTATTCTTTGAAACCTAGTTTGGTTTGTAGAATTTCTAATAAGAATTCCAATAAAATTAAAAAACCAACAAGAAAAATTATATTTCATAAAGAAAATTTTTTTTTAGAAATCACCATGTTTAAGTCTAGAAAATAGGCCCCCAAGTTGAAAAAAAAAACAATATTGGCCGAAATTTCAAAGTAGCTCTTATTTGTTATGTAATTATTTATAACCTAAGCATATGTTACTAGGTAAAAATAATATTTCTGTTCTAGACATTCAAAATATTTATAAATATCAAATCAAAATCCTGTCTTGGTAAGCATTATTTATTGATAAAACTTAATTTTTGTGGTCAGATTGCAAGTTTTTTTTATGACATTATTTCTTCTACGAATTTAAATATTTGAATGTAATTAGTTAGATATGTGTTTTTACTATTTAATTACCGCAAAAAACCTATAGGTATTAATGTAAAATTTTTGAATTACAATTTTTTTCCACATCAACTCAGATTTTTTCGGCTACGTCAAGTTTGTCCTCGTGTAACATAACATTTTACTAATACATTTGACATGAATGTTTATGTATTAGATTCCTTGGTTATTCAACTATCTCTGACAAAAATTTCGTTTCTTAACTCGCTATAGGTATGGCACAAGAGCCATTTATTCCCAACTCGGCGCAAACTTTTGACGCGGGCGCAGGTCGTAACACTCGGGAGCAATCACGAGGGCGCCACAGGGCTCCTTAGGCAAGTTAGTCAGATCTAAATTGATTATCCTTTACAGGGCAAGATATGTAACGTCACCTCAACAAGATCTCAGGGTGACGAGCGCAGTACATTCCCATGCAGGGTTTTGAAATCTTGTATAGTTCAAATTATAAACGGCACTGAACTGTTATGGGCAAGCGTAACGCTTAACATCAGGCAAGCAAATTGCTCGTCTCACTACAAACTTCCTTAAACATTTGTTAATACTTTAGTAAAATTGGTTTGGAACAGTTTATAGACTAAGTGTGACACTGTGCTTTTATTTAAAAAAAACCAACGATATTATAAATAAGTAATAAAGCAATAATAGATTTTCTCTCAGGTTATCCACGCTTCCGCTTGTACTTAGCTGTCGGCTATTTGGAAATGTCTATAAAATCATCGTACGAATAATCAGTCAGGTAGATATTACGTAAGACTTAAACTGTATGATGTTTTATTTGTTTTTTTTCTCGTTCGACCTCTCAGTAGCTGTGTTGGTAGTTTGGTACACAGCAGGAATAAATAAATATACAGTCAGATATTTGTATTTGATTTCAATTTGAACACATATTGGTTTAAATAAGGACAAGAAAGTTGTACATCCAGGGTACAAATTGAAACACTGGTTCAATGTGAAGTCGTGTATTAATATTAAATAATACTTGTATCCGAACTCCTTCCCAAATAATTTTAAATATTTCGTACACTACCGCGCAACTGTGATACAAACGCTTGCGGAATGCAGGAAATGCGACACTGGCGCCATCTAGTAGCAATGTCCGTCACTAAAATACGAACGAATTAGGTTGTCTTAAAGGGGTGATAGACGTGCGAGTAAGTTCGAGAACTAGTGGCTCGACGACCTTTTTCGCTGGTGTGTCACCTTAAGTACGCGTACTTTAAAACCGCCGAGTAAGTTAGTTGGCGATCCGACAAGTTTGAAATTTTGCTCGTAACCCGCCTCCGCTCGTACGTGTGGCAGCACTGCGAGCCGCGAGCCGCCATTATTAGACGAGTGTTTGAGGTTTTTCTAATTTTAGTTAATTTTGATTCAGAAATTTCTCAAAAATAGCGATTTCCGGACTTATTCGCATGAACTGCTAACTGAATTTATAGAAGCTTTTCGAAATAACAGAAGTTTCAAGCGTAAAATCATTTACTAGAAATTATACGTAAGGACAGAGATGCTACAATTGATAATGTCAAGAAAAAATCATACATTTAGTTTTTAAAATGTAATACAATATAATTCTTAAATATCACAAAGCTTCTTCTGCCGATGGCATCGCAATACAGAGTGAGTAAGCTTCACGTGTGTCACCGACGACGAGCTGAGTAAGTTCACGATCTTTAAAACCGCGTACTTTAAGTTTGTACGTCTATCACCCACTTAAAGGTCTACATACGGTGCAACCCCGAATGCAACATGCAGTAGCAATCTGCTCTAGTCGCGGTTAGACGTACTCTACACACGTTGCAGCGGCGATTACAATTTCGTTCCGCGTTGGATCGCCGCAGCGTGCACACGTGAATGAAAATGGCTCAAATGCTGTCCAAATATTAAAAAACAGGTCTTGCAATTGCCTTCGCTAAGTTCGCTGAACTAAACCTACTGAGACTGAGGGACAATAAACATTAATTTTTACTTTGAACATTAATGGATGCACAGCAATACTACAATATATAATACCTATTATTATGTAATTTAATAATAAAAATCATTATTTCTAGTCTAGAGAAATTTGGATAGGAAGGAACGATGGCGTGTCAATTATTTTTACAAAGAAAAAACATCAGCTGCTAAGAAAAGTAAAAATACGCCATAACTATTTTATTATTCCACAAATGTGGCAAGTCATTAATAGATTTCTGAAATTCTTATCAATATAGTTTTTTCTGTAGTATACATTTTTGCATCCATTTACATATTCCATTTAATAAAATTCACAGCGACGTTAGCTACGGGCGGCGGCACGATCGCGACTGAGCCCAGATTGCATGCAACCGCACTACTCACGTTACAACACGGCTTTCAATTTGCTGTAACAATCGTACGATACGACGTCCAACATGTTGGAAGGGAGTCACAACACGCCTACATACGATACAATATGCTGGATGACAGCAGATTGCTACAACATGTTGCATTCGAAATTGCATGGTGTGTAGAGAGCTTTTGGTTCAAAGTTTATCCCCCCACACCACAGTGCGCCGGCGTTGAGGTGCACTGGCGGCTCAGGCGGGGCCGTCCCCAAGGGGTTTGGCCGCCTAGTCACATAGTAATGGCGGGGTCCGGGCGCTTTGGCGCAGATTTGAGGAGGTGGGGCCCGGGCGCTTTGGTGCAGGCTCGAGGAGGTGGGGTCGCGGGGAGGAGGGAGAGTCGGTTATCCCCTGTGCCTGACGTAACAGGCGGTGGGGCTACGTATCCGACCCACCGCAGGGAGACCACAGGCGTTCAGACGTAGGGAAGTCTGGCGCCCATTGTTGGCGGGTTTGCCTCAACACATGGTGTTCTGCAACTGCCTCTGTGGCGTGCCGCGAAGAGAAGGGTCCGGCAACGGACAACAGCGGCGGATTCGCGGTCGTGTGCAAAAGCTGTCCGCGTTAAAGCCAAAGGCGGCAGTGACGGAACACTCCGGGGTTTTGGTGGGTATAACCACCTACCTCCGCGTGGTAGGTGGTATCCATAAAGGATACCCCCGGGAAAAAAGGTTAAAGGTTTATAGTTCAGATTTGTACAAATAAATCTGCATGTAGTTCACCTAATGGTAAGTGCTACCTTAAATTCAAAGGGTGCCGTGTCGCAAAGATAAGCCTACTACGTAATATATATTTAATTTAATTAAAAATATACTTAATGTTACTGTGCAAGATCGGTCGGGAATTCTATTGGCAATTATTAGGCATCCCAACAGTCCTAGATAATATTGTATTAGAAATATACAATATGCCACTTCAAATATACTTTTAGATTTTCAAAACAATTGTTAAAACTATTTTAGTTGAATCGTATATTCTGCTTTATAAGACAACGATACGATATTATGTCTTATGAGCCCGTCTCTGTTTTAATTGTTTCCAGCATAACATCTACAGCTATTATTGTTTTCAATGGCATTACACATTGTGGACAAATTAAATTGATTATACATGTAAATGACAACGTGTTCACAGCATACGTATGTACCTATTAATTATGTTGTTAGGCAACAAAATGGCTACGATTGCTTACGTCCGGCAGCTGCCTTGAGAGCCAGTTGCCATTCGAGGCCTAAAATATGCTACCGCCGACCGACTTACAAACGTACATAACATATCAATATTATAAATGTCGAAATAAAAAATGCAATTTATATTTACTATTAGCACAAAAATATAATTACTTTGTCAAAAGTCCGCATTTTAATCACTACATTAATGGTTATTTACATGCTAAAAAGTTTGAAGAAAACTACCAAAAATTCCATTAGAAACTTGCATGTTAATCATTAAATTAATGTGAGACTGGCAATAACACTTAGCATGTTAAAGAGATAATATGTGAGTACATATGATAATTATAATATGGTGGTAACTAGGTATGTTGTTATGTACCTTATATGTAGTGTAGATTGGAAATTGTTGTGAGCGTTGGTTTGGGTACTATTACCACCGATATAGGAAGGGAGAGGACGTGTTGAGAAGGCCCGCCACGAGTCGCAGCAACAAGTTCCGGTGAACTTGGTGGCTAAAATCGTAAACATCGGCGCGCCAGTCGCACTTAGTCCGTGGTCGTGCCAACATCAATTAATTAGCACATAATGTTGTGCTGTCATTACGTCCGTCCAATAGTGACAAGTTGAACTATAGCAAAAATGGGATACCATTTCACATGTAAGTATAAGAATTCACATGTTATTATTCAAAACTCCATCATAAAGCAAATTTACAGACTTAATTTACTATCGTTTTTGTAGAGAAAATAAAGGTTTTTGTAAAGCATCTTACAAAAATTATCAAATAAAAATTATGAAAAAGCCTCTAGTTTTTGGATGGATCTACATTAGTACGATATTATTGTTTATTATTAAGAGCTGTAACAAGGTTTCTCTAAAACTGCGAACAGAATTGAAATCGGTTGATTAATTTTTTTTTTATTGAATTTTAAAGTAGTAAAACTGGATTTTCCAAAAAAAAATAAAAAAAAAGAATATCACAGAAATGATTCATTTCCGGATATCACAATGTACAGTCATATTGTTGCAAATGACATTCCCTACCAACCCTTAAAAGGATCCGGTCTAATTACCAATAACCCTGTATACAATAGAGTTGTGGCATCAGACGTCACAGTTTCACACGCTGTTGGTATGATTGGTATAGCCCTTAAGAAAATATAAAAAACCTGGGCATGCATGGACATTTTTCGGTGGTAGTTCCACGCTGTTACAGCCGAATAGGCCGGCACGACCGGAGAAGTACCACACTCCCGCATAACACTGACGTGAAGTAACTACGTGTGTAACGACGTGAATAGCTTGCTATTGCGTTTGTTGTTATTCGTAGGTTTGTGGGAGGTTCCGGAGGCCCGGTTCCCCCCTTCCCCATTCTCCCTCTCCTACCTCCTCCTCCTCCAACGTTTACCCCTCCTATCTCTTCCTTCCTATCATCCTTTCTCAAAGGTCGGCAACGCTTCCTCGAGACCACTGGTATTGCGGATGTCCGAGGGCGACGGTATCGCTTACCATCAAGTGAGCCGCTTGCTCGTTTGCCAACCTATCCCATAACAAAAATGACTGGTCGTTTGGCGCAGTTGGTAGCACCCTTCCTTCTAAGCCGCTAGTCCCCAGTTCAAGGACACGGATAGGTCAAACATTTTTGCGCTTAATGTCTATTTGGCCTGAGTCTGGATCTGTATATATACTCGTATATAAGTATGTTTATCAGTCATCAGGTTACTATAGTACAGGCTACGATTAGTTTGTGACCTGAAGACCTTTTGTGGATCTTACCAAAAAAAGAAAGAAATTTCGATGAAATGATCGATGTTTTCGTGAAAAAGAAACGTATCTAAGCTTCATTTTGTAAATAATAGAAGCAACAAAAATATTTAAATTAATATGTACCTATGTATACTCGTATAAGCGACTAGTTTGCCCTCGCTACAAAACTGCAAGGATTTTTGAGGTCCAAAGTGTCGTCGCAATAATTGTTGCAAGTAAGTGTCACGCGCGTTTTTCTTTTGTTTATTTTTTTAAGTCAACCCAATGTTTAACCATAGAGTTTAATTCTTTAGCGTAATATATTTTCTTTCTATGGCAACACTACACACGGACATGTTCTATCAGTGAACTTTAAAAAAAATATAATCAATGTTTATATTTTCATCTGTGTTTGGCGGCGAGGTTATGTTTTGTGCTATAGTTTTTAGTGAATTAATCGGGTTAAACTCATGATTTTGATACAAATTAAACATGAATATCATCGTGAATGTGTAAGGAATACTGTAAATATGTGATTTAAGTTCTGACATCAAAATTACACGAAATAAATTTGTCACGAATCGACAACACTCGGTAAGCTAATTTCTCATTGTTATGATTGGTTATAATTTGCTTTATTTTGAATAGATTATACTTTTACATTGTAAAATATCACAGAAATAATGTTGTCAAGTAATTACACCCACTCAGAATATGATAAATACGCCATATCATGTCAGGATCGATAAAAAATCGAAGTCACGTGACAGTTAAATTCGCTTGTTCTAAAAATTCAAAATTTGTATTTTTTTTTTAATATTTCTGATTTATAATTATTCTTTGAAACCTAGTTTGGTTTGTAGAATTTCTAATAAGAATTCCAATAAAATTAAAAAACCAACAAGAAAAATTATATTTCATAAAGAAAATTTTTTTTTAGAAATCACCATGTTTAAGTCTAGAAAATAGGCCCCCAAGTTGAAAAAAAAAACAATATTGGCCGAAATTTCAAAGTAGCTCTTATTTGTTATGTAATTATTTATAACCTAAGCATATGTTACTAGGTAAAAATAATATTTCTGTTCTAGACATTCAAAATATTTATAAATATCAAATCAAAATCCTGTCTTGGTAAGCATTATTTATTGATAAAACTTAATTTTTGTGGTCAGATTGCAAGTTTTTTTTATGACATTATTTCTTCTACGAATTTAAATATTTGAATGTAATTAGTTAGATATGTGTTTTTACTATTTAATTACCGCAAAAAACCTATAGGTATTAATGTAAAATTTTTGAATTACAATTTTTTTCCACATCAACTCAGATTTTTTCGGCTACGTCAAGTTTGTCCTCGTGTAACATAACATTTTACTAATACATTTGACATGAATGTTTATGTATTAGATTCCTTGGTTATTCAACTATCTCTGACAAAAATTTCGTTTCTTAACTCGCTATAGGTATGGCACAAGAGCCATTTATTCCCAACTCGGCGCAAACTTTTGACGCGGGCGCAGGTCGTAACACTCGGGAGCAATCACGAGGGCGCCACAGGGCTCCTTAGGCAAGTTAGTCAGATCTAAATTGATTATCCTTTACAGGGCAAGATATGTAACGTCACCTCAACAAGATCTCAGGGTGACGAGCGCAGTACATTCCCATGCAGGGTTTTGAAATCTTGTATAGTTCAAATTATAAACGGCACTGAACTGTTATGGGCAAGCGTAACGCTTAACATCAGGCAAGCAAATTGCTCGTCTCACTACAAACTTCCTTAAACATTTGTTAATACTTTAGTAAAATTGGTTTGGAACAGTTTATAGACTAAGTGTGACACTGTGCTTTTATTTAAAAAAAACCAACGATATTATAAATAAGTAATAAAGCAATAATAGATTTTCTCTCAGGTTATCCACGCTTCCGCTTGTACTTAGCTGTCGGCTATTTGGAAATGTCTATAAAATCATCGTACGAATAATCAGTCAGGTAGATATTACGTAAGACTTAAACTGTATGATGTTTTATTTGTTTTTTTTCTCGTTCGACCTCTCAGTAGCTGTGTTGGTAGTTTGGTACACAGCAGGAATAAATAAATATACAGTCAGATATTTGTATTTGATTTCAATTTGAACACATATTGGTTTAAATAAGGACAAGAAAGTTGTACATCCAGGGTACAAATTGAAACACTGGTTCAATGTGAAGTCGTGTATTAATATTAAATAATACTTGTATCCGAACTCCTTCCCAAATAATTTTAAATATTTCGTACACTACCGCGCAACTGTGATACAAACGCTTGCGGAATGCAGGAAATGCGACACTGGCGCCATCTAGTAGCAATGTCCGTCACTAAAATACGAACGAATTAGGTTGTCTTAAAGGGGTGATAGACGTGCGAGTAAGTTCGAGAACTAGTGGCTCGACGACCTTTTTCGCTGGTGTGTCACCTTAAGTACGCGTACTTTAAAACCGCCGAGTAAGTTAGTTGGCGATCCGACAAGTTTGAAATTTTGCTCGTAACCCGCCTCCGCTCGTACGTGTGGCAGCACTGCGAGCCGCGAGCCGCCATTATTAGACGAGTGTTTGAGGTTTTTCTAATTTTAGTTAATTTTGATTCAGAAATTTCTCAAAAATAGCGATTTCCGGACTTATTCGCATGAACTGCTAACTGAATTTATAGAAGCTTTTCGAAATAACAGAAGTTTCAAGCGTAAAATCATTTACTAGAAATTATACGTAAGGACAGAGATGCTACAATTGATAATGTCAAGAAAAAATCATACATTTAGTTTTTAAAATGTAATACAATATAATTCTTAAATATCACAAAGCTTCTTCTGCCGATGGCATCGCAATACAGAGTGAGTAAGCTTCACGTGTGTCACCGACGACGAGCTGAGTAAGTTCACGATCTTTAAAACCGCGTACTTTAAGTTTGTACGTCTATCACCCACTTAAAGGTCTACATACGGTGCAACCCCGAATGCAACATGCAGTAGCAATCTGCTCTAGTCGCGGTTAGACGTACTCTACACACGTTGCAGCGGCGATTACAATTTCGTTCCGCGTTGGATCGCCGCAGCGTGCACACGTGAATGAAAATGGCTCAAATGCTGTCCAAATATTAAAAAACAGGTCTTGCAATTGCCTTCGCTAAGTTCGCTGAACTAAACCTACTGAGACTGAGGGACAATAAACATTAATTTTTACTTTGAACATTAATGGATGCACAGCAATACTACAATATATAATACCTATTATTATGTAATTTAATAATAAAAATCATTATTTCTAGTCTAGAGAAATTTGGATAGGAAGGAACGATGGCGTGTCAATTATTTTTACAAAGAAAAAACATCAGCTGCTAAGAAAAGTAAAAATACGCCATAACTATTTTATTATTCCACAAATGTGGCAAGTCATTAATAGATTTCTGAAATTCTTATCAATATAGTTTTTTCTGTAGTATACATTTTTGCATCCATTTACATATTCCATTTAATAAAATTCACAGCGACGTTAGCTACGGGCGGCGGCACGATCGCGACTGAGCCCAGATTGCATGCAACCGCACTACTCACGTTACAACACGGCTTTCAATTTGCTGTAACAATCGTACGATACGACGTCCAACATGTTGGAAGGGAGTCACAACACGCCTACATACGATACAATATGCTGGATGACAGCAGATTGCTACAACATGTTGCATTCGAAATTGCATGGTGTGTAGAGAGCTTTTGGTTCAAAGTTTATCCCCCCACACCACAGTGCGCCGGCGTTGAGGTGCACTGGCGGCTCAGGCGGGGCCGTCCCCAAGGGGTTTGGCCGCCTAGTCACATAGTAATGGCGGGGTCCGGGCGCTTTGGCGCAGATTTGAGGAGGTGGGGCCCGGGCGCTTTGGTGCAGGCTCGAGGAGGTGGGGTCGCGGGGAGGAGGGAGAGTCGGTTATCCCCTGTGCCTGACGTAACAGGCGGTGGGGCTACGTATCCGACCCACCGCAGGGAGACCACAGGCGTTCAGACGTAGGGAAGTCTGGCGCCCATTGTTGGCGGGTTTGCCTCAACACATGGTGTTCTGCAACTGCCTCTGTGGCGTGCCGCGAAGAGAAGGGTCCGGCAACGGACAACAGCGGCGGATTCGCGGTCGTGTGCAAAAGCTGTCCGCGTTAAAGCCAAAGGCGGCAGTGACGGAACACTCCGGGGTTTTGGTGGGTATAACCACCTACCTCCGCGTGGTAGGTGGTATCCATAAAGGATACCCCCGGGAAAAAAGGTTAAAGGTTTATAGTTCAGATTTGTACAAATAAATCTGCATGTAGTTCACCTAATGGTAAGTGCTACCTTAAATTCAAAGGGTGCCGTGTCGCAAAGATAAGCCTACTACGTAATATATATTTAATTTAATTAAAAATATACTTAATGTTACTGTGCAAGATCGGTCGGGAATTCTATTGGCAATTATTAGGCATCCCAACAGTCCTAGATAATATTGTATTAGAAATATACAATATGCCACTTCAAATATACTTTTAGATTTTCAAAACAATTGTTAAAACTATTTTAGTTGAATCGTATATTCTGCTTTATAAGACAACGATACGATATTATGTCTTATGAGCCCGTCTCTGTTTTAATTGTTTCCAGCATAACATCTACAGCTATTATTGTTTTCAATGGCATTACACATTGTGGACAAATTAAATTGATTATACATGTAAATGACAACGTGTTCACAGCATACGTATGTATTAATTATGTTGTTAGGCAACAAAATGGCTACGATTGCTTACGTCCGGCAGCTGCCTTGAGAGCCAGTTGCCATTCGAGGCCTAAAATATGCTACCGCCGACCGACTTACAAACGTACATAACATATCAATATTATAAATGTCGAAATAAAAAATGCAATTTATATTTACTATTAGCACAAAAATATAATTACTTTGTCAAAAGTCCGCATTTTAATCACTACATTAATGGTTATTTACATGCTAAAAAGTTTGAAGAAAACTACCAAAAATTCCATTAGAAACTTGCATGTTAATCATTAAATTAATGTGAGACTGGCAATAACACTTAGCATGTTAAAGAGATAATATGTGAGTACATATGATAATTATAATATGGTGGTAACTAGGTATGTTGTTATGTACCTTATATGTAGTGTAGATTGGAAATTGTTGTGAGCGTTGGTTTGGGTACTATTACCACCGATATAGGAAGGGAGAGGACGTGTTGAGAAGGCCCGCCACGAGTCGCAGCAACAAGTTCCGGTGAACTTGGTGGCTAAAATCGTAAACATCGGCGCGCCAGTCGCACTTAGTCCGTGGTCGTGCCAACATCAATTAATTAGCACATAATGTTGTGCTGTCATTACGTCCGTACAATAGTGACAAGTTGAACTATAGCAAAAATGGGATACCATTTCACATGTAAGTATAAGAATTCACATGTTATTATTCAAAACTCCATCATAAAGCCAACCGAAGTTAACAGAGCAGTACAAAATGTTCAATCGATGATAAGGCCGTACGCGCACTGCGTTGCGTTTTTGTAACGCATATTCTGTGAAGTACGGGGAGTCATAGAAGTGCGTGCACTGCGGTGAAATAAACGCGTGCGGTGAAGTCAACGCTGCAAAATTGCGGTGAGTCTACTGCACTCATTTTTGTATTGTATCTATGGAGAACCGCGCACTGCGTTTGAAAAGGCATCAGTTGCTGTTGGGACGTGACACCGATATGTCGTCACAATACTGGATAGAAAATATTACCGTGACTTCGTATTTTAGATTTGGTCGTTTCGTCTCTAATAAAATTGTTTCGTTAATGTGATGTATATCTCTTTAATAACATTTTTAATAGATACATGTATTAAAAAATAGAATTAATAAAATACGGTCATTACCGCCCACGTATGGTACTTCAATATGGTCTTTTTAAGTAATGCAAGTAAGTATTTTTAGCCACATAGGTAAGATAATTAAGTATATATATACTTTACTACTTTATTATATATATATATATATATATATATATATATATAACGCTCACCTGGTGGTACGCACCAGGCGCCTATCCGCGACCGCACCGTGGCGGCGGCCGGTGGTGCGAGTATGGATTGGTTGAAACTTTTGTAAGTATTACATATTGTCTGACTGTCCAGACTTAGTTGGTAAAGTTAATATAAATACGCCTGCCATGCTATGTAGGTTCAACCCACCACTATCATGTCCAGCTGTAGGCACAAATTATTGTAAAAATTCATGTTTGCACACAGTGCAGCAGCAGCAAGTTTAATAAATTATGTAAAAAGAAAACAATCTCTAGACTTGTTCTATACAAGTGTAAATTCGGCAAGGCGGTTACTTAGCACTGAATTTTTTGAAATGTAGGTAATAGTTACTTAATGTACAAATTATTTAGAAATAAGTTGCCGTTTAAACAATTTTATTTTTATTTTTTTTTAACCAATAGGTAGGTGATAAGGTGTATTTTTTTTGGTTTATTATATTCGAATAATCTTATATACGAATGCTTACGTCATCTTATATAAACTACTCGTATTTTGTATAATCTCATTCGGTAATATTCTAATTATGAAATGAAATACAGACTTTTATTGGCATATTTTATTTACATACTACTTTAAGAAAATAAAAAAACATTAAATTAAAGCATTATTCTCCAAACAAAACAATGCTTTAAAACAATTTTTTAATTATTAAAGTACAATGTGTCCCGACCAAGGAGGTTATCTGTGGTGAACGCACTGGTTCCGAGCCAATAGACCAATAACAGACTTCTTCCACTGATATTGGCAAAATTGTGGTTACGCCGCACAAACCATACAAAAAAGAAAAAGACTTTCCATTTTGGCGCTATTTCGTACATACGAATTTGAGTAATATTTTGTTGGATAAAACTTTAGTAGCAAAAATGTCATGAGATTAAATAAAGTAGTGTATGCAACTGCATATAATGAGATATTAAAACACTCGTGTAAAAAACTACACTCATGTTTTAATACCCTCTAATATTTATGACAGTTGCATAAACTAATCGTACTAATATAATCACGAGGACCTTCAATTGGCTTGCAGGTGCTATAAGAAGTAGTCATAATGTAAAATGTAAGCTGTACGTAATGTATGTAAATAAATAATAAAAACGTTATAATTTTATTCTGACGGTTTCATATACGCGGTGGGTATAGTCGAATATCTCGGCCGCAGGTGCGAGCACGGTAATATACAGCTCGCGAAATAGCTATCGCAGCTACCTACATCCACATTAGAGACAAGCTTAGCTGATTAAATTCAGTATACCAACTCGACAAGTTTAGGTAGCCCTACCATGAGTTGGCAACATAAATGTCATCTATAGTCGATATTCGATCTCGCCTACTCGTACCTATCAAGCTTGTGATTGGCGTACTCGCTGTCAATTTTAGTTCTATAATTGACCGCAAGGTGGAGTTCTTGCGCACCCGGCTGCGTTCGCGCTAGTACATTAAAACGAGCATGGATTGTCGAAAGGATAAAATTATCGGTAAAAGACTGCCCGTGATATCGCTATAGCAGTTATTAGTCAAGGTGAGATACCTGATAAAAGTCAGTTTATCGCGAGATCCATGCTCGCACAGCAGATCTTTAAGCTTCATAGTTAAGAAAATTAAATATATACCTATATCCCCTTACATTATATAAATGCAAACTAAAATGTGTTGAATGGTTGCAATTTTTGTCGTACCAGGATACAGAGGACCTCCTTGTTGTTCTAAAATGACGTCTCACCACACCTCATCTGATCACACCACACACGTCCACACAACCACACCTATACAAAACACCCTTACCGAACACATACATTACCCCCCCACACACGCACACACAAACACACATTTCAACTACTCTCACCTACTCACCCTAACCTAAAAAACTCTATAATATAATAAGCAACATAAATGTATAACAATATCCCACACTTAGTCTTCTCGTAGGTATTTACATAATATGTTATATAGTTGTACTTTGTTTGTTACTAAGGAACTATGTAATTAGCTTACTTACAGAGGAGGGCGTTGACATCTGCGATACAGTTAATACTTCTGCAGGTGTCATCGATTCCAATATGTTTGTAACTAAATCGTGTTATGGTTCCAAATAAATTATTATTATTATTATAGATGCTTACTACAGTACCCACTTAAACTTCGAATACTCGCAATTTTATTCAGATTTTTTAAATGAGTATTAAAATTAAAATAGTTATTAAAGTGGTCAAATTATAAATTAGTACACGCATGACTTCTTAAAGGACTCTTCTCTTTTTGCAGACTTGTATGGCTCCATACGTTACTCCCTTGTATATAGCCAATGCTCAAAGCTTCTCACACATTTTAGGTATATTGTTGGTTAAACCTAACTATTGCATAATGTTTTCCTTTTGGAAATACAATAAGAACAATTGGGACAAGAAATGTGTGAAGTTTGGTCTTTGGTGAAAAACAACGACAGTCAATTATAATCACATTATTTAATACAAACATTATAAATTAGTAGATAACAAACAAGTGTAAGATCGTGTATAAGTATGCAATAGCATTATAACTGACATTTTTTAAATATTGAGAATTGAATTCGTGAGTCAACATACCGGCCGCCTTATTGTCTAAGTTGAATGAGAATTAAATTTCACTTCATTATCATTCCCATGGCTGGTTGCAGTCAATAGGCATGCAGGGTTTCGCCCAGAATGGGATATAAATGTCAAAAGAGACAGTAAGGCCGCTGATCTGTTTATGCAAATATTTATTTACATTATACTAAATAGGTAATAAAGTGATTAAACACAGTTGGCCTAGCTCGGATATTAGCGTATGCATAATAATCTTCGTATCTTTGACGCAAACAATCAAACTACAAGTTATCCGCGCCACTGTCGTACTAGACATAATTATAGTTTGTACAGAGGCCGTAGCACAAACTATTTGCGAAAAAGTATTCGAATTGTAAGCGTCAACACGTCTCGCTTCGGCGTACAATAACTAACTAAATTATATAATAAAATAATAATAACTATGTATAAGTCATCTGAAATGAAATGAAATCGTTCTGTATAGGCCGACGGGGCGCTTACAAATTGTCATATTATATTTATTATTTCTTAAATCGAAAACCGGATCGGAACATGACCACGACTGAGATGATCCGGCAAAAAACTCAGCGGGCTCGTCTTTTACATTTTTTATCGCCAATTTCTTAATGTGTATAACAAAATGTTCTTTTATTTTTAGCTCCAGTGTGTTGCCTTACAAAAGAGACCATATAATAATGGTATGAGTAGGGCAAGACATGCTACACTTTGACATGGTATTACACGATTAGGAAGATCCTGGAGTGATCAGTCCCAAGCTGTTTTATCCTCCAACTAATCCGAAATTTTGTAATAACCTTTTTGACAGAGTGTATCTGTGTCACAATTGCCCTAAATAAATGTAAGTTTGTACGTTTTACGTGAACGACACGCTACGTTACACTTCGCTGTTGTTCGTACTAGGCACACTGTATACGTCAACGATACGGTTAGATACGTTACTGTTACGCAAATGTTCGTGCGCTGGGCACACTAGACGTCACTCGTGGGACACTCGGCTAATCTGGCATTTGCGATTTGAATGCTACCTGCGACTTGCACTAAAGTTAACGTTGGAACGTTAAAAATAACAACTTATGATTTTTACACATTTGCACCATTACCTTTACACATCTGTGACAGTTATCAATCCATTGACCATCAAGTGATGCTGTTGTCAAACGTGAACTTTTCAAAACAGCTTCGATCGAGTTACAAGATTGTATTTTATAGACTGACTAGCGACTGCCCGCGACTTCGTTCGCGTAGTAGGCTCGGCTTTGGGCCTCGCCATAGCCTTCCGTATTTTCATAATTTTTCTTTCATAATATCCTTCTGACAGTAATTAACACAACAAAAAAGAAGAAGCGAAATTGTTCTATCCGTTCACGCGTGATGCTATGACAAAGGGAAATAGAGATTCATTATATAGATAGGATTTGAGTTCTGTCAACACGATCACTATAACATCAGCATTGCTATTACCGCAGCACGGGAGTAGACAATTTTCAGAAACGCGAAGCGAGCCCTCCGCCGCGGCTGTCGGCGTGCGACAGCAGCGCGTCCGCGCTCTGTTGCACGAGGTTGACGGCCGCGTAGGGCGGCGTTGCATTCAGCGCGGGAGTGATAGCGTAGGCGGGAGCGGGCGCAGGTGCGGGCCGCAGCACCTCGGCCGCGAGCGCGCCGCCCGCACGCAGCACCACTCGCGGCCGCTCCACGGCAGCCGCCCCACCCCCCGCGCCCAGCGCCGCCGACACCTGCACTAGCGCCGCCGACGACTCCGCGCCCATCACGTACCGTGTGCCTGCGTATAATAAGAATGTATAAATAAGTAAAAGCCGAAAAGTGAATGAAACACATTGGCTGATTGTTTTGCTGAGTGCAGCAAAGCTCAGCGTTTAACCATTACAATTACTCGTAATTCGTTTTCCTTACCGAATAAAACATTTCACTTATGTATTCAACTCAATGCAAAAAGCGAAATTGTGAGCTTTTCATGATTATATTTCACGACTACTAAACCAAGTAAATAAATGGTATAAAAGATACCGTCGACGAAAATCTACCGAACAATCTGATTAAACGTTAAAAATATCATGAATATGAAAGTATGTGCAGTTACTTATATACCATAATAACATAATTTTCTTTGCACAAAATATTATGTGTTATTAAATCACTATAGTTATTGATATTTTATTGATGCATGCGTTACTTTGCGGAAATCCATTTTAAAACGATACTGTAAGAAATGTTTAGTGACACTCCCGCTGGAAAAATTCCTGAGAACAAATTGTGTGTAGACAACACACAATTAGTTTCCAGTTTCATCCCATTCTATTTACATCCTATTTGCATTTTATACGGGAGAGAGTAACCTAGAGAGAACATTGTGCACCCACTATGCATCTCTGCCTTAAGCCTTTTTCCAGCAGAAGTGTTTACTAAATATTTCTTTTAATACGTTTTATATAGGTATTGCTAAAAAGTATCACTTAACGTTAAAATTGGTGGATGAATTTCAATGAAACCTTGAATATAGCTCAACGGCTATAAATCTGAAAGCCGCCTAAGCCAAAATATCAAGTTACTTTAACTGACCACAGACATGGGTGTCAACCATGACAGCGGGCGCGAGGTCCAGCGCTTGCTTCGGCTCGTCACGCGTCCATCCCGCTGGTGTAGCCGGACCTGACCCGAACGGTGTTGACAACCCTCTGTAAGGACATTTATTACTGAGACCACTTTTACTTATTATATATTTAACACTTAGCAATAATTTTTAATTCATGTGAATCATTTACCGTCATTTACCGTAACGACTACATGTAAAATGAATACAGAAAAACTATATTTTATGCCGAATTTATAGTATATTAACATCATCCATCTATACTGATATGAAAAGTGCGAAAGTTACTTACTTTATTTCATACTTTTCCACGTTTAAATGGATTGACGAGTATTCATAAAATTGTGTTATTTGTGTATGGTATGGACTCTTCATCCTTCATAAAATAGGAAATATTTAATGTTCTTCGCATCAGCATTATTTTTCATCAAGTAGGTGTATTTATCTGGTGAATAGCTATGTATTTATTTTATTTTAATTTTTTCTGCTTTTATTTAGTCGTCCAACGACTATGTCAGTCCCATATGTGCTGCTCTTAGATCTACACTTAACAACTTTATTCTTCTTTAGTGATCCTATATACGGATCGATATAGAAACCGATGTTTGCGCAGCTAGGATACTTTGGTGTTGGAAATAATTAAGACGATATAATTTGTGTAAAATAATGTATAAATACATACGTAACAAGTGCAATGTAGGTGTCAAAGCGATCAACGACGGCTAGTCCGGTAGCAACGCTTTCTCCATATCCTTCAGCACTCGGCGTCTCGCTAGCCACCGCCAGCTGCAGTGCAGCCACCACTCTGTGGGAACAAATTAACATACATAATATAATTTGGATATTAAGAGGTGAAACTAAATCTGTCTGTTTGGTAGGCACAGTTCGTCCCTGCCTTTACATCCCTGCCTTTTGAGCCGCTGGTCCCGAGTTCAATCCCCGGAAATGGTAACCGTTTGTTGTTTATATACATCTACGAAAGTCGCACGATCATTAAAAAAAAATACATATTTTTCCAAACAGCCAGGCATTTGCAGCGAAAAACTGAGAGAACGATTTAAGCATAACCTCGTAAGGCCACAATGTTTCGTTTATGTACTTGCATGAATAGTATTTTGGTATATCACCAGTACCATAACGTTTAATTACACATTGCAGAACACTGTCTTATTTAGGGTTAATAATATAAAAGATCTAGGCGTGACCTTTGACAACAAACTCCGTTTTGACGTTCACATCGATACTATAGTGAAGAATTTTCCTGTGTAAAAACATTTAAAATCCAATACTGTGCTTATTTGCTAAGTCATGTTGAAAACGCTTCTCAAGTATGGAATCCCTGCTACGATACCTCTCGCTTAGAAAGTATTCAGAAAAGATTCTTACGTTATTTACAATTCCATGCAAATATCTATCTATCGGATTACCATTGTCGATGTAGCAAATTTAATTTTTACCACTACAGGTACGGAGGAACATAGCCGATCTCTCTCATCTATTTGGCAGTGCAAATGGCTCAGTTGACTACTCAGAGTTGCTTGAAAAGTTAAGACTACGCACTAACATAAATGGTAACTTTAGAACCTAACAGACATCCTAAACTTCTGGATATACCGTTGGCGAAAACGCATTATACGAGTAGGCAGACGCCTATATGTGGAAATTTTAACTGGCCTTCAGTTGTCCAACCTGTTCTGTGTTTTTAATTATAGCTAGCGAAAACTGTTAAAATATTATAATCACATTTTTATTTTTAAAAACATAAGCTGTACCCTAGTAAGAGTAAGTTGTGCTGGGATTCTCATTACAGCACCTAAGTGCTTGTGGGAACGTAGAATCTAAATCCTTTGTTCCCACAATCAACAGCAATAAATGGTTTCTAAGAAATAAAGCCAATATACCTGCGCGATGCATCATCAAGATCGGCTGGCGGTGGGTCAAGTGCCAGAGTAAGTGCATGCAGAGCCAGCGCTGTGCCAGCGCCGCCCGCGTACACTCTCGCCGCACCCGCCGCCGCCACTAGTGGGCTCGATTTGCGCACGGAGCTCGTACCTTCCCACGCTGCTGACAACTCTGAAACGATTTACAAAACCAATAAGGTTTTAAGCATCTTAAAGTGATAATCAAGTATTATTGAATATCATAATATTTAATTCAAAACTACATTCTAGTATATCTCACAGGATAAAAATAACTTAATGTCGTTTTTCGCTATCTTGTGCTAGGTTTCATCAAAATCGGTTGAGTCGTTTACGTGCGAAATGGCAAACAAATAAAACCATTCGCATATACTGTTTTTAATTTCAACAATTTAGATGCTTAGTCGCCCGTTCTCAGAGGTCTCACGTAGTTACATTACTGAATATAACAGGGATATCGTCATGCTCAACAGGCAAACAAATGACTCATCATATGATGTGCCACCGTAAATAAAAATGTAGTGAGTTGAATTCGACTTACTTTACATCATACACTATTACACAGTCATACATTAATGTGTCGGATAAACTACGCAGTCTCCACAAGTAGCTTAATTGTTACCTGCGCTAGTGTTGAGTTGCAGCGACTCGAGGTAGGCGGCGAGCTGCGGCGCCGTGCTGAGCGTGCCGACGGACGGTGCAGGGGCCGCTCCTGTCGTCTCCGCCGCGAGAGCCAGCGCGAGGGTTTCCGATACCAGGAAACCATTTCTGAAACACGCCCAACATTACTAGCGTGACTAAGCATGTTTAACTTTTTTCTAAGAGAGATAATGTATCGTACATTTCAAACAGGTGTGGGTTCTCCTATGTCTATAGTTGACCCAGCTCTAGCACTAATTAAATAAAATCACTGCAGTATATACGATGTGTATTGTCCAAACTTTTACTTAGTTACAATTTTAGTGTGTACAGTGTAATTGCTCTGCGATACGGGAGACGACTGACTGCGGAGGGGGACGCTCGGCAGTCGCTCTACAAAAACAAACAACAGTTTTGTAACATCTTAATATTATTTGTGTTGTTTTTTTGTGTACATTCAGTTCTGTGAACCAAAAATAAACATGTATTAAAGGTATACTTTAGGAAAAGTCGTGGCGTGGTGGATAGGCTAATGGCTAGCCCTATTTTCAGAGTTTTCAAGCCTCCAGCCAGTTTTAAATATCTGTTGAGAAAAATAAGGCAAATCCCGCTGCGATTGCTTCAATTAATACTTGGTATGTACTTGTTTTTTCTATGTATGCATTTATTAAAGAATGTAAGATATAAATTAATTAATAAGTTTGTAATATAAAAGTGAAATTCGCGCATGAACGGATTTTTGCCATGTTTTTTTATATGATGCTCTAATATCTACTAGATTAGTCTAGAACAAGCAATAAAATTTAAAAAAACCGGCGGAATAATCACACTTTTTAGCGAAATTACAACTGGCTTCAGAGAATAGCGGGAGAAAAATTAGATTTTATCATCATGGGAGTTCAACACCGCAATAATGTATATTTATATGCTAACAGTTACCTAGCCAAATCAATAGCTGGTTGCAAAAGGCGTGGCCAGGGCAGCGCGCCGTAATCCACGTGCAGCGCCGCCAACGCAGCCACGAGCCGTGGCGGCCTGGGCCCGTCGCCCGCGCCCGCTTGCACTGGCGCCCCGCCCCATTCCACCAGGACCGGCTTCTGAGTGCGCAACTGCCGGTATTCCCAGTATATCATTGCCCCACTCCTGCAATTAACAAAATATAACTAAGTCAAAAAATTAAACACATTTCGCCTTATTATAAACGTTGACTAAAGATAGTCCAAGCTTAAAGCATAGTATAAGCAAGTTTCACCGATAAAATAACATACACAGTAAGCGCTTTGATCTAGATCTATTCTGTACAAGTATCGGATCGGCTCGACAGCTGATGAGCAGAGAGTTCTTTGAATAATCTTGGTTACTTAACATCAGCACATACCTCATATTATTGTTTTTGTATATTGTTAAAGGTATAACATTATATATCAATTAATTAATTACATTATATTTTATTTTGGTTTGTATAGTTCACTTCACATTATGTTTCTTGGCGAAGTTCACAATGTAATCCATTATGTTTATATCCGTGAGGCCCTGTAATTGGCCCTTTGTTTCTATTTTGTAACTATAACATATAAAATGGCTGTTGGTCTTCCTGATAATAAATTTAGAAATAAATAAATAAAAAATTCACTGAACCAGTCAAGTGTCTACTTGTTTCGGAGTCTTACCAAACTACGCATAAATGTTCAAATAAGAAATACTACGGTGCGTGATTGTTGTTCGAAATTCACTTTACAGATTTTTATTTAAATACCCTTCACTGAATATAAAAGACTTTTGCCTTAACGGACAGTTGATATAATTGTATTTGATATACGTTATAGTTGTTATATAATTTAGAATCTATACCAGCACTTGATATATCGATCAACTGTAATACTATAAGTTTATATACTGCTAATATTACATACTGTTCCAGTATCATATTTTTTTTGATATAACGATGATTTGACATACCTACTTTTTATACCTAATGTTGGTATAATTCCGATAACAAAATGATGTAAGTATGTTTAATGGTATTCAGTTTCCATGACAAGACTAAGGCGAAGTCACGATAGGTGCGACGACGAGCGAAGCGAGGAGGAGCGTTAGGTTGAATGGTGACCACACGAGCGAGTGTAGCGAGCGTGCCGCGGCAGCGGCCGGCGAAGCGCCAGAATTAGGATAACCTATACACCTCGACAAAGATATAACGCAGCACTTTTGGGATACATTTTTTGTCGAACATATGTCCTGTCGAAGCAATGAGTTGTCTTAGTATTTTTTTCGAAGTACGCGACTTGTCGAAGTAAGTATTGGTCTTTTCGAAATTCAGGGGTACACCTAGCAGTCTTATATAATATGTGCGACGACTAGCGAAGTGAGGATTGCAGATAAATTGTCATCCTGATTTATTTTTATTTTTTATTTACACGGAAAACAAACAGCTGCTTATTAAATAATGTAGTATAAGGATCTTGTGAATACAAAAGCAAGCAAACAGTTTTCGCTTATGATAACATTGTAAGTGCCCTGAATGCAAATAGGTAACAATAGGTAATCGTGCTTGATTAAAGAACACAAACAGGAAACAAAAAGTATAGTAATGCACACAAAAAAGACTCGATTATAAGTTTACAAGCAACATAAAGCCACATAAAACCTGATTTACCAAAAAAAGAAACAGATAATTACGAGAGAAAAAAAGAAAAAGAAAAACATGCACATTTACATCAGTCAGTGTAAAAACACTTGCTTATCAAGAGTTTGAATGTATTTTGCTTCATCACAAAGAGATCAACTAATTTGAAATATTTAGAATTAAACATATCAATAGTGCGAGGAAAAAAAGAATTATGACGATAGTTGGAGTGACAGCGAGGAGCATAATATAACTGTAAATAATTTCGACGACTAATTTAGGTTAGTATTTATAAATAAAACCCACTTGTTGTTTGTTATGCTAACTGCCTTTGTACCATATTAAATAATATTCCCTACATTCAATAGTAAGAACGACAAAATACTTATCAGCGTATTGCAATTCGTGTTTGGGAGTATTGCTCTTTAGTCCTTAGTCACGCATTTTTGTTTACTTTTGATATAATATTAATAGGTTTCGACGTTTCATTATATATGGTTCTTAAAATTTGACTAATAAGTAAGCATATGTAGTGATTATATATAATATATTTTTTATAATAGTTATTTCATTTGCTTAGTAAGTATATCACATGGATGTACAGTTTATGAATGGTTTTCATTTAAAGTTTTTTTTCCATAATTTCGATCACAGGTTTATTATATTGTATTTACTGTATGCGAAATTAATGGTATATCATAAGTTATTTTATGTCTATATATATTTTAATAGTCGACCATATATTACTTATCCAAATACTGCACTTGAATAGTTTGACCAAAACGGTAGTTATTCCGGTGGAGTGCATTTGATCAGATAAAATTATGTGTACGCGCGACATGGCTAAGCATTTTTTGTACGTACACTTGGTGTACACGCGACGAGCGACGGGTTAATACCCTTTAACAAGCAATTCTTGTATTATAATGTATATAAAATCTGAATCTCGGAAACGGCTCCAACGCTTTTCATGAATAGTTATGCAGGGGCTTTTCGAGGGCGATAAATCGTTATAGTATAATTTTTAAAAAACGTCACTATATCCGTGTTTTAGGGCGATGAAAAACTGCTGCAATTCATTATGGCCAGTAGGTCCATCAGCTTAAACAACAACTAAGTGCATGTTTTACCGATACGGAAAATACTAAAGCTACTTGTAGATAGATGGTGTTGTTAAGTTTATGTAAATAAAATTTCCATAAAACACGATTTACCAAAAAATACAGGTACTTTATTTTAACCATGATTTAAAATTCGGTATTTTAAAATAATTTACGATGCTTTACGTAAGGTTGAAAATAGCTTGTTATATTAGACGATGTGATGCAAAAATGTATTAATTTTGTACGTTTTCTTAATATATTTCGATATATACTAACACAATCGAAAAAACTGCTGGTTACTACTTTAGTACTATACGTTGGCTATTTATTACATAAAAAAATATAGTGTTATTGCTAAAAATTCTGAGAGTTTGGACGTAAAAGTTTATTTTTATGGACTTATTCAGGATTTTTTTCTGCAGAGAGCGAGTAATATTTAGGAATTCTGTTCGGTTATTACTCTTTGCTGTTCCTTTTGTAACCTGAGTATTTTTTTCATACAATATTATCGATCTGTTTCTTTACACTAGATGTTAAAACATTCTGCTTTTTACTATTATCAGGATACGAGCGCGTCTTAACTATAAATCTCCCTTACAATAGACATCATTGTTTTCCCGTTTTATAGATAATGGTACGGTCCGTCTAACATTGGGATGATTTTTAGTTTTTGTTGTTATAGCAGCCATTGAAATCATTATCTGTGAAAATTTCAACTGTGTAACTATCACGGTTCATAAGATACCTACAGCCTGTTGAAAGACGGACAGACAGACGGATGAACAGCGGAGTATTAGTAATAGGGTCCCGCTTTACCCTTTGGGTACGGAAACCTGAAAAGGAGGTGGTGTGGCTATGTGCCACGTTGTATACGCTATCTTCATAACTTACATACCTCGTTCATTCATAACCTCATTTATATAAACTTTATTCATTTAGACACAATTGTTAATAACTTAGTATTAACAATTATATTTTGAACTGCGTGAGTGAGTGAGTAAACTGCCCTCTATAGGAATTTGCTGAAAGTGTGATGAAATGGTTAGGACGCAAGCAAAGCATCATTGCAGTATGAACTAATTTACTTTGAGCCTTTAACGCTAGATGGCGCGCATGTCGGCTTCAGGACAGCGCTGATATTATGATAAGCACGCAGTGTCAACTGGAGTGCACAGATGGCGCTTATAAGCAAACACAGACATCATTGCATTCGTGGGATTTATCTAGTTAATAACAATATTTAATTTACCGTCACTTGTGCTGTAGGTATGATCTAGCTTTTTGATAAATTTAATGTTCTATCAGGAAGTATTCTATAGATTTAAATATATATAAATATTAATAAAATGAAATAAATAATTAATAAATATTCATTATAATATTTATTTATAATATATTTTTCCGTTTTATAAGATTGTTCCATTTATTATTACTGTCAGCTCAAAAAATGTAAAGCTATGCTAAATACAAGGAAAAATTGATGTTTCTAGATACTATACAATAATTTTACTTTCAAGTGTAGGGTGGTAGTACGTATTATACGGATTTCGCATTGCTATAGTCGGTTTAATGTGTTTTAAGTAATGTCTTATTTTTTAGTAGAGTGTAAGTAAGTATGTGGTAGTTAAAGAGCGTACGCATCAAGTGAGGTGCGATGCGGGTGCGCGACGGCGAGGCAGAGCGCGGCAGCGGCGGCGGCGTCGAGCGCGCGCCCGCCCGCCTTCAGCGCGTCCGTGCCCGCGCGACTGCACGCCGCGAACGACGACGACACGCTGCCGTGCGGCACCACCTGCAACGTCATTGTGCACACTTTGAGTCAAAAGTGCTAACTAGTAGTGCTGCGAACAGAACACCTCGCGAGCACATACACGGCAATGTTTCGCAGTACTTCATAACCGATTATCTCGGGAACCACTTGACCAATTATGCTCATATTTGAAATTTCTCTATTAAGGCAGGTATTTGATAATTATGTGTTCCACATTTTATCAAAATCGGTTGGTAAATAAAAATCGTGCGCTGCAGTAAACTTCCCCGCCTTTTAAGAAACGTATCCATCCCTCACTAAAAACCACCACCATCACCTCACATCACCAACGTCAAAAACATTGAATAGTAGAAAATGCATACCATATAAGGCCGGGTCACTCTGCGTATGGTTATGGAGACGTCTGCATTTGAGAGGAAGTAAATAAACACGACAGACCTCGTAGTCCCCGTAGTAGATCTGCGTGAAGAGTGCGAGCGTGACGGCGACGGTGAGCGCGGCGAAGCACGCTATGATGAGCCTCGGGCCCCCCGCGCACCACCCCCACCCCGTGCCGCCACACCATCCCGCGTCCGCGCCACCCGCACCCGCCTTCAGGGGCACGTCCTCCCGCAGCTCCACCACTCCTGAAATTATAATTTAACATTTTTGAAAATCAAACTGCTAAATTATGCTTATAAAACGAATCTAGGATCATCATCATCATCATCTCAGCTGTGGGACGTTCACTACTGAACATAAGCCTCTCGCACAAATTTCAAAAAGGACGTGTTGGAAGCGGGCTGCATCCAACGTCGTCCTGCTACCTTTATCAGGTCGTCAGTCCACCTTGTCGGTGGACGACCTACGCTGCGCTTGCCGGCTCTAGAGTGGTCTCCACTCTAGAGCCTTTCGGCCCCATCGGCCATCAATTCTGCGTGCTACGTGGCTACTCAATGGCACTTCAATTGGTTTATCTTCTGGGATATGTCGGCGACTTCGTTCATCTACGGATCTCGTCATTTCTGATTCGAACACTTAGAGAAACTCCGAGCATAGCCCTGTCTATATGTCGTATATATATTTTTGAGCTTAATTATGAGGCCCATACATAGTAGTAGAGTAACTACGTTTTAGTGTTAAAGCCATCGCTGGTAACACACATTGATCAAAGACTCTTATCTTGAGGCACTGAGGTATTTTGGACGAGAAGACTTCGCGAAGTTTCCGGAAAGCTGTGGAGTTGGATTTGACGAGTGACTGCCTAGTTGGACTGTCTGTCCCAGGTTGATGTATTTGTCAACAGCTTCGAGTTGGCATAATCTTTGTCTTGTCCATGTTCTTCTTAAGGCCTACCTCTACTAAGACATCGTGCTGAGCGGTCCTATACGTGGTATGATGGTAGGTATTATCTTGCTCAAGGGACATAGGTCACGTCATAGGACATGCAACACGAGGTCGTAAAATGACGATGCGACAAATATTGCATAGTTTATGCGAGAGGGAGGGTGGTGCACGCCCCCATATAGGCCAAAATCATTGTTTTTTTCAGTGGAAGTGTCACAAAATATTTTTTAATATCGTTTTTTGATAATGGATTTCCGCAAAGTAACGCCTAAATCAATAAATGATCTAATATTGCACTCAACTGCCACACCGCGTATGCATTAATGGTCTGCATCAGTCCTTCCATATTGTAGTAGTTTAGTAAAGTAATGTTTTGATGTAACTGTGAACAGTGGCATAATGATCTCTGATATCCAAACCTTTCATTCACCATATATTGCAAGAAAAAAAACTGGTCGAGGACAATTTCCAGTCAATGTCACACGAGTCCTGGCCAGCTCCTATATTATAATTCTGGACGGACTTGCGATAGTTTCTAACTAAAATTTATAGGTAGATACGATGCAGAAATAAACTACAGATATGTAGGCACCTATTAATGTACAGTACAAATGATCCGCTTACCTGCGGGGGGCTGTGGGTCTCCATAGGTGTCTTGCATCCCGGTGGTGCGTGTTGCGGTGAGCTTTACTCACTACTGCATTTTTTCTGAAATAATTTAAGTATAGCTTCATTATGTAACTCCCTTAGGGCCTCATTCCCGGAGAGACACGTCCCGGAGAGCTCCGATTTGTAATTATTGCATTAAAGTCAGTTCAACACCAATCTTGCTTAAAAAAATAGCTGTAACACTTTTCCTGCTGATGGTACAGCAGGAAAAGTGTTACAGCTATTTTTTTCTTCTTATTGTGACCCTTGACTTAACATAAAGGATAAGGAAATAAATAATAAGTTGGAGATCATGGTTGAAATAATCGTGAATTATAATATAAAATAAAATAAAAACGAGAGTAAGAAAATGTTCAAGTTTAACATTAGTCAAAACAGAATCTACTATCCTTAGACAATGAACCTAATAATTTTAAAAATATATAAATAAGCCTTACTTTCAACAATTCGTTTTATAATTTACCATAGCACATCATCATCTCTAAAGTATATAATCTTAATAACATGAATAAACAGTCTTATTTTTCATAACAATTTAAGAATATAAATAATCAACAATACCTAATAAAAAATATACAACTTCAATCAGTTTTTTGGGGTAATGAGCATAATAAAATTATGCTGACGTTTTCTAAAAACGTATTTATTGTAGTGTGTATTTTTTCATTCTTATGCCAGTTTCACGATAAGTGGCTCATTTAAAGAGTGAAACACTTTCAGTTAAGTATTGGAGTGTAAATCATAAACTGCTTGACCTAATTTGATGAAATTTAAATGCGACCCTCTCGGAAGTATACTCTATCACAATATAAAGTCGTAATCAAAATCGGTTCTTAAACGACACAATTTTCCGCGAACACACACGGAGGAGTTGAGAAAGCTCCTCCTTTTTAGAAGTCGGTTAAAAATCGGCCAAGTTCTACTAATAGCTCATAAGCTTAAATCTGAACGAGTAACAAACAGCTATCATTTTAATAAGCATTTAAAATATTAGGAGACATTTGCTGCTTGCCAATTTTGTCAGAGAACTTACGAAAACTATTTAAGAAAATGAACTAACCTTATTTATGTAAGAAGTCGGTTGTTTTATTTCCAATGAGTTATCACCACCAACGCGTTGTTGCAACGCGCGTACTTAAAATATGCTGTTGTAGATCACAGTCAGTCGGAACATAACTGCTCAGTAAACAAGCACTGGGCGCGCATCGTCCCGCATTCCGCCGGATTTCTCCACACAACCCACCACAGTGTATACAATACTTAGCACATTCACACAAATTACTAACACAGAATAAATAACAGTAGATGTGTACAAACATACAGCGCCCAAGATGCAACGTAAACAATAACTGACAAGAGTACTTGCACAGTCTTATAACAATACTGCGGTACTTGGGTGTTTTGAGGAACTGACTCACTTCAACCCGATTTGGTATGAAGTATCTAGTGATCGCGAAGACGTTGTTCACAGTTCGAGGTCAAGACTGTGAGTGCGGGTGCGGGCTGTGCGGGAGGCGGGAGGCCGCGACTCCGCGAGCCGGTAACGGAACCCGGCGCGTGCGCCGCCAGACTGACTGACTGAGGTGGTGACGTCATTCCAACTCCTTATTATCATTCTGGTACGTTCACAAAGCCTGTTCTCAATCGTAATAGCCCACACATTTAATTACCATTATGTAAACAAATTAAAAAAGTAAACCCATACACCACAATAAAACCTAATTATATTATTGTGGTCTATGGATTTACTTCCAGAGGGAGGCACCTATCAAAGTTTTTTTTACACTTCTTAGGCTAACAACTATATTTCACTTGATGGTGCGTGATGATGATCCGTCACACAGTGATGATGCGGTCGAAGGTGGCATCACTCTTGATCTAAAATAGCGACTGGCTTAGTGACAGATTTTCAAGCTTACAGACGGTATAGCTAAGTAGGCGGAAGTACCACCTATACTATTATACCTTACCAAACAAAGAATTACACAAATAGGGGAGAAATTGGCTAACAAACACATAAAAAAATACCAACATACACACGAACATAATATATAACTTCCTCCTTATTTGAGGTCGGTTAATAACCCACTGTCGCGACTTCCACTCTTTTGTAAAATACTTACCTATCGCCAATTTGACTAGACTATAGTGTCAGTGTCGAGACCGCCCCAATACGTAGGCCGTACTTATTATTATTTATTCTGTACTGGGGCCCTACTCCCACCTCTTAAAGTAGTCTTGATTCAACCTTACCATTAAATTTGGTACCACCACGTCAATATAGCAAGCTGAAAATAATAATGGATTACGAAAGATATTTTGATGAAGTAGTATCAAATATTTCACTCAATTCGCGTAGTTTGACGTGACTTTTGACACTAAGTTTAACACTTAGTTTTTTTTTTGGAAAAATTGTTCCAATGTCAAGTTTTTGAAGATCCGTGCTCTCATCTCATAAATAGCCATATTGCAACCTCACCATTAAATTTGGTTGACCATTATGTGTCAGTGGGAGTACAATAGTCCACTGCTGAACATATGCCTCCCACATAATTTTCCAAAAGGACCGGTTGAAAGCGGCCTGCATCCAACGTCGTCCTGCGACGTTTATCAGGTCGTCTGTCCACCTTGTCGGTGGACGACCTACGCTGCGCTTGCCGGTCCGTGTTCTCCATTCCAGAACCTTCCGGCTCCGAAAGTACTGCTTTTGTCATAAGATCACGCTGAGGGTGATGGCTTCACACCATATGCCACGGAAGCGATCATTTGGACATCAGTCGCCCACCCAACGGTTAACAACAGACGGTTAAATCAGATAGATAATAGTTGTAGTAAAAAATCAATGCTCAGACGGCGTGCCTCGGTGGCCTAGCGGTATGGTAGCGGATTCTCGGAACACACGGGTTCGAAACCCGTCTGAGGATGTGTACTTTTCTTACTAAAATTGAAAAGTTTGGTCTCGCTAAGCAGGCGTTAATGCTTTAAATGCGTTAATGATTTTTAAATCATATAATTAAGATCTATTAAAAGTTTCAGTCTTATTATGAGAGTAAAAACTGTTTTTTATGTGTACACCATTTTTAAAACGAATTGTCGGGACACGCAGGTTCGAATCCCGTCTGAGGATGTGTACTTTTCTTACAAAAAATTCATAGTTTGGTCTCGCTAAGCAGGCGTTAATGCTTTAAAATTCTTATAAAAAATCTATTTCTTAATATGTGTGCATAAACTGTTTTATGTGTACACCATTTTTTTGTAAATGTCATTACGAGATGTAAACCTGTTTGCCGTTTCATATAAAAATTATTAAGATAAAAATGCGAGATTAATTTAAATTCTGTAAGTAATCTGTATCTCTCATTCTATTTTTTTTCTGAAAGTAATAATGTACTGATTCACGTTTGTGAACCGTGAATTTATCTTTAACATTGTCCTGTCACTAATCACGAAGGGTTCCGTACCATTAGATCTATAAATCTCCCCTGTTACAGACGTGACATTTTATCGTTTTTATAGATAATGGTACGGAATCCTTCGTGCGCGAGTCTGACTCGCATTTGGCTGGTTTCTAGTATTTGTTTTTATAGCGGCAACAGAAATACATCATAAGTGAAAATGTCAACTGTCTCACTATCACGCTTCATGAGATACAGCCTGGTGACAGACGGACAGACAGACGGACGAACAGACGGATGGACGGACAGCGGAGTCTTAGTAATAGGGCTCCGTTTTACCTTTTGAGTACAGAACCCTGAAAACACAGATGATACAGATTCGATCGTTTTTTTATGTTTTATTTTAACTAGGTACTGAAAATTTGTACACAGTGAATGTGGACGACGGATGTTCCCCGCCAAGTTGTAAGTGAGCGGCAAGTTCCCGGTTGGTCGTCGCTGCCGTTAGCGGCGCCCGATGAGCGGAACGCGGTGTCAATGACCGCGCCCACGCCGTCGCCGTCGCCGCGACGCAGCAACACCAACTATGCTTCAAGAATAAAATAAGATTTTATAATAATACTTTTTTAAATCACTAACGCCTGCTTAGCGATACCAAACATCCGTCCCCATATGTCGGTTAAAATCAGACAGAGAGTTAAAGTTTGATGCTCGGACTCAAGCCTCGGTGGCCTAGTTGGTCATGGTGCCTGACACGGATTGTCAGAAGACGCGGGTTCGAATCCCGTCCAAGGATGTGAATTTTTCTCTCTACAAATTGCAGGAAAATAAGTGAAATTCGAAAGAGAAGCACGCCTGTGTGCCTAGCACGAATAACTGCGTAAGTGTAACGTTACGTGGCATTCACGTGAAACAGTACAAACTGACATTTATCTAGGGCAACTGTGATACAGTTAATAACTCATAGTTTGTTCGCGAAGGGTATTTTAATTATATAATTTATTAACACGCATTTTAGCCATTTACGGTGCGTTGTTTCGGGTCTTGTCCAAGGTGCTGAACGTTATCATAGCCATTAATTACCATTGCTACTCGAGCATCGATATTTAAGTTTTCGATACGTCTGACTTCGGTAATGTTTCGTGCGTGATACGAGTACTCGGAAGTGAGTAAAATCGGATTAGTTAAAGTATTTAACCTTCCACTCGGCTCCGCTCGGGCTACCGTTGGTGCTCAACAAGTGACCGCGGTTGAGCCGATAATTCAATAATGCTAATCACCAAGTACCACTCACGGTTGGGGTTGGGGGCGGTCGATGACGGGAGCAGATATAATACTAACTAATGTACCATTTCTAAAAAGTTACAGTTTAACTCATTTTCATAGCTGAGGTCAAATTCTAAATCATTTATTCAATTTAGGCATTAGAATAGAATGAACTTTAGAGACTCTACCGCTGCGTTCCAAAACAACAGAGCCTATCGAGAAAGGCCATCCTTTTCTTTTAGCAATGTTTCTACTTAGCTACTACTATAAAATACAGGTTAAGACTTAGAGTAATAATTTACAATTTGATTTACGGAACATTCATATAAGTATTTATTAGTTGTTGATTAATACTAACTATTCACGTATCTAAGAAAATGGTCTAATGGTATCAGGAAACGCATTTTTAATAACAATAGAATACATAATAAAAACATTATTTAAATATGTTGATATGTAACAACAGTAATATTCACATAATTATATCGGATCGTTCGAAATTTTTACATTTTTCGTTTTAACTGTAGCTATCAGTATATCTACCATGAGTTTACAACATTGAAACAAAGCGATGCTCGATTTCGACTGCCACGAAAAATGTATGAAAAAAAGAACATTGCCACCTCACGGTTAATTGTAGAACTAAAATTGACAGCGAATACGCTGAATGAAATGAAAAAAAAATGAAAGCACAAGCTGAATAGGTAAGCGAGATCGGCAGGCTATTATGTATCTCAGTTGCTAACAAATTTTGATTGAAATCTTGAAAAATGGCGGCCCTATGTCAGTTATAAGTGCGTCTTTGATGCCTAAATTGAATAAATGATTTTGACTTTGACTTTGAGTTTTGGCAACTCCAGTAAGCAAAAATGTTAGTAATTTTATCACTGAAACTGACAAAAGTGACATAGAGCGGCCATTTTTTCAGATTTCAGTCCACATTTGTTAGCAACTGAGATACATAATAGCCCAGCGGGTATCGTTTAGATGACATTTATGTTGCAAATCATGGTACAGGGGTTGGTTATCTGCAATACATTTGCCAATAATACAACCGGTGTCTATGTGTTTTTAAGATAAAATGAACTAATGCGACATGTAGGCATCCTACTTACAGCATATGAAAATGTATATTGCATATGAGCGTATAAATTTGATGATGGTAACTGCACCGAATTGTCAGAAAGTGCTTTGGCTTTGATGCCAACACGAGGCGGCTGGCGGCAGGTATAGGTACGAGCCGCCGGCAGCCTTTTTTTCATTCCTCGGTGAGGATATTCGACAGAACAGCGCACCTACCAATCACGCGCGATTTTTACTGCGGTGATCCCGCAATATATCAAAATATATCTATTGAATCCTGTACAATAGAAACGTGCGTAACCCAATATAAGCAATGCTTGACCGGAGCCAAAGCGTTCTGTCAAATCCGTAAATATTCGAGTGTTGTCGTAATGGTGATGCATATCATGTCCTCACATTGATGAATATTTTACTTATAATTTCTGCGACTCTTCACGCTGCCACAACAGTATCTCCGGATAGACGAAGATGCGTTATAAGTAATTGTTGTTATATCGCATCTGTTTGTTTGAGGCTTTACCGGATTTGTGCTGGTTTATGAGCGCCGACCGGCGGGCCCCGGCGGACGAGCCCGTCACATTTTCAATTTACAGTAAACACATAAGCCCTGGTTGTTTACGAGTGGATACCATCCGGTGACGCTGTGATTGCCGGTAGAGGCAAACAGCATTTAGCCGTTCGAAAAAAAAGACTCCGTGTTCGAATTGGAACCTGATCGAGTCCCTCACCTTGACATGGATGAGGGTTAGCGAGAGTGCGCCAGGAATAGCGGAGTAATCTCTCCCGTGTCAAGGGCAGGAGTCGCAGCTATTACAGATATCTTACACGGCCCTCGAGTAGTTGTTATCCGCAGCGGGATGAAAATACTGTTGAACGTGTACGTACTTCAGGGCCTTATTTTGAAATTTCTACTCGTGATTGAACTGAAGCTTATTACTCTGAATAATAGTAGATTGTGCACCGAGGGAGTAAGACAGTGTCTTACGTCACGGGCGGCATATTGAACCGAATTGAATTGAATCCTAAGTGTAACGGGGACCCGTAAAACTCAGGGTTCAATTCAATTCATCAATTTACGGGCTTCACATACGTGAGTGCAGCAAGGGGATTAAAATTTAATTCTCGAGCGAAGCGAGGGAGTTATGTAGAGTCCTGAGTGAAGCGAGGGGATAAAGCCGCCCAAGGCAAAGACAGCTTTATCCTCGAGGTGTATACTCTTTTTTTCATATCTACTGCGAGACAATAATAACACAGAACTTTAAAAAATCATTTATTTTAAAAGCGTTAGAAGTAAAATAATTAAACAGTTAATTTTCAAATTGGGCACATTTGTACCGTTATAGAGGGACAGAGATAAATTGTCGTTTGAACGACAAAAGCGAGTTCTGTAGTAAGTTGGGTTGAATAGATCGCGATCCAATTTTTCGGTTAGTCCAGTGCGAGGTAGGCCCCTTTCTCGCGTCTTCCGCACCCCGCTGATATAAATGGCTTGTGTCGTAGTAGATATTAAAAGTAGAGTTTGTAACTGAGAGATAAAGCTGTTTACGCTCTGGCGTAAGATTGAATAATACATACTAACCGTAACTCTACTACGCCGGAGTTAAATCCTGACTCACTTTCCTTTTCTTGTTAGGTATACCGTACATGAAAAATATTGTTTTATTACAAATATTGCTGTTGATAAATACTTCAATTGTTTTGTTTAGCATTTACGGGCTTCACATTCACCCTGACAAGCAAAACACTATTTGTAAATATATTTACTATTATTTGAGTTATTTTATGTATACAGTTTGGGAAGAGTCTGAATTCACTATATAACTTATTGGTAATCGATTTGCTTTGACTTTAGTTACTGTGACTTGTAAGTAACTGTAGCAACACATCTCTGAACAAAATGTATCTAGCCGCTATTCGTATCCATTTAGAAGCTGTAGCTAGTGCCTACAATATTACAGTACAGCTACAGGACCAAGCGTATACGTACAATGATCGTAATACGTGTGATGCTCTACTAATTACTAATTTAAAACTTCATGCTTTGGGGTCGCTTTGCTGGGCTTAGAAGCGACGATAATTCAGAAGAAGTCGAATTGGCAAATGCTGGTTCAAACTGTATAGGTGAAGGTAGCGTCGTCAGGAAAACAAAAGAAAGAGAACGTTTTAGTGGTCGCCTGCCGTGTGATTCTCTAATGATTCGTCGATGCGCTCGTCGACGAGCTCACGGATGTCAAATACTTTACGAGATATCGCCCTGTCATCCCTGACCATGTCATCTCACGACCCTCAACTCAAGTACGAAATAACGGTGCGTTCCAGCTGCAGGTTCTGAGGCAACAACCTCATAATCAGTTTAGTGTACTAACATGTTTCAGTATATCAATACTAACCATGAATTGTTATAGAGGTCAGGTCAAGATATCAGATATTTAATAAAAGTTACACAGTTGTAACTTTTTATTTAATAACTGATAATAAAAGGTTACACAGTTGCATCCTTTTATTAAATAACTGATGGCTTGACCTGCCACATCAGAATGTGAACAGGTGTTACTGTAATCATAAGAACAGATTTACAATTATTGGAATATATATAAATTTATATTTTTAACAAAATCAAATCATATATTCTGTATAGACCTACGAGGGCATTTACAAATTGTCATTTTACATTTAATTTTTCTTAAATCTACAACCGGATCGGAACGCGACCACGGCAGAAGATCCGGCAAGAAATTCAGCGGGCTTGTCTTTTTACATTTTTTTATCGCCACTTAGTTAACGTGTTTAACAAATGTTCACATGTACATGGCATCATCACTGACCCTCAAGTGAGATTGTGGTCAAACTCTAAAGAATACTTACTACTTATTAGACATTAGGTGTAAAACATACTAATTGTGTACAAATGGAGGAGTAAATGTGCTGCTTATTATAACAGGCTTAAATTATAGCAGTCGCAGGTTCACCAACAACTTTGTATGACTATCTAAGGGTCTTCGCTCGTTTACTCTTCCGTTGCAACGGTTGCAAGGGCTAAGGCTCGTAAAACAGTGCATTCATTTTAATCCTTATAGCCCTGGTCATACCTACTATTGTTATGGGCAGGTTGCAGGGAGTACTTAACCTATTTCAAAGTTTCAACGCCTTCACCGTCACGTCAACATGCGTACAAAAATACCAGCCACGTGCCACGGATGACGTGACGTGGAACAGGCGACCAGTCACGGCCCGCGCCTTTTAACTAATAAGCCTAACAAGATTTCAGCGGCTCAGAAGCCTCATCACCTAATAATCCCGTATATAACCCGAGCCCCCGGCACCGCACGGCACAGTGCTTTGCTGCTGCTGAAAACTACAACCGTCGACATGGTGAACAACTTCAAAGTGTTTAAGAAATGTGCGCCGAACGGGAAGATCACCCTGTACATGGGGAAGCGGGATTTCATTGATCACATCACGTACGTGGAGCCCATAGGTGTGTGTCTATACTTTACTGTTCGTAACAACAGAAAAATGTAACTTATTTGTTAATGGCGGTCTTATCCTTCACATAATACAGGCTGAAATGGCGTGCAGTATATTTGAGCACGAAGATGTTGTGATAAGTGTCGTGAGAAAGTTTTAATGGTATACAGAGTGTAGGCCAAGAATTTGTTTCAATCGTACAGTATGTCAAGGAATTGGAACTATTGTAACTCCGCCTGGCATTGGTTGTGGGGAGGTGGGACGTTAGGACCTAGAGGAGGAGGTGGATATGCCGCTTCATTTGGCATTGCTGCGACAGACATGTCATGGTAATGCCGGATAAGCTGTAGAGCTTTTAATTTTACACTTATTATCTATTAGGGTAAATAATGAGTTATTTTGTGTTAAAATTTTCATGAGTTTGAAACATAATATATCGTATACCGGGAACAACATATACCGGGAAAACTCTCGTTAGGGAGCGAATACCCAGTTCTAGTGTACGGCGGCGCCTGCGAGCTCCTCGCGGGCAATGAAAAATAAATATATTATATTTAAATTTTTGTAGGGTGTTATTCAATATTGTAAACGAGGGGAAATTTTAAATTTTAATTGAACCAAATAGAAATAAATTTTAGTTTTCTCATAGTTTTATAATTACAATTTAAATGTCTTACCTCTCAGGTAAGAAAAAGATTATATAGAAGATTTGTGAATATCCGACGAAACTTCATTATCATCATCATCTCAGTCGTAGGACGTCCACTGCTGAACATAAGCCTCCCCACAATTTTCTAAAAGGGTCGGTTTGAAGCGGCCTGCATTTAACTGGCTTCTAGGCTATGTCGGTGACTTTAGTTGTCTACGGATCTCCTTATTTCTGATTATATTACTTAGAGAAACCCGGAGCATAACCTTCTCCATAGCTCGTTGTGCGTCTTTGAACTTACTTATGAGGCCCATAGTAAGAGACCACGTTTCAGTGCCATACGTCATCACTGGTAACACACATTGGAAAGCTCTTGTCTTCAGGCATATAGGTATTTTGATGAGAAGAGTTCGCGAAGTTTCCGGAACGACCTAATAAGGAGTTTAAGATAAGGTGAGGTGTCATATGGTAATAATTTTATTCGTGTATTTAAATATTTAAAAAAAGAACTCCGTAGTTTTTAGTTAAACAACATACAAGATAAAATGCTCACATGGACCATGTGGTGCCTGCCATTTTTACAATCGCAACTATAACAGTTGGTTGTCTATCCAACGACACTAGATGGCGTCTTACTGGCAATGAGTCACTTTGAATCGCGGTGATAAGGATTGCAGGAGTTTGACAAACTTTAGCCACTCAATCAGTTTACAACAAAGGCTCATATGGTCGATCGCGAGAGGTTTTAATGTCGATCGCTGAGGATAGGTAATATTATCAGTGATCGACCTTTAAACAGTAGCTTTTTGCTAATGAAAAAAACAATGTCCAGAAACATGAACTGAATGAGAATGAAATATGAAATGAGTGAAGTGCCAGAAATAAATGCTTGACTACGAATATATTGCGGAAGACCACCAATGTCACGATTCCACATCAGCATCATGATTATTTTTCTTTTTTAGTATTGTATCATTGATATTTAAATTTCTTTTTTAATATTGGATGATTAAAAATGTATTCAGAATAATACAGATTCGACACTTTGCACTTGAACCTGATGTACCTAGTTTACTTTTGCAAAATATATGGTTAAAATGATCTCTTGGTCATTTATTTGTGCTAGGTCGATCTCCTTAAGAAAAAGTATGGTCACCGCTGGATTACAACATGGTCGAGTTGAATGGTACCAAGAGTGTTTACATAATATATAGTAAGTACCACAGTACTACTTCGTAACAATACCTATTTACTCTAACTCTCGATCTTAGGAAAACGTTTGTCACAATTTAAATAGATCTATCAACAACATAATAATAAAATGTACTAAGGCTTTACTAATGTAAGAATATAACGCGGACAGGCTGTGTATTAGGCAGTTAACGCAGTTTCGTCTATGGCTTTGCCAAAGTACTCGCAGCGCGCGGTAGATGTTTACTTACTTTGGCTTTTGGCTTTGCGATTCACATCACATTGGCACATTAGCACATTTTAATGTTGTGAATGGATACATCGCTTTGAATAGGTTTATATTAGGCTTGTTCTCGACTTTCAGAGCTTTAAACACCACGTGAGAAAATAAACCAACAGCCTTCCTGAAAAAAAAAACTTGTGTTGTGATACCAAAACGGTCTCTTCCACAAGCGCAAAGCTTGTAAAAAAAGAAAAGCTTCTGTCTATGGTTTTTTCTTGCCTGATGATTCCCTAATTTAAGTGACAGTAGCTCAGTGGACCTAACATGAAACCTTGCGTAGGAGTAACGTAACGTTTACGTATACAGTACAAACTGTAATTTATGTAGTACAATAGCGGCACAGATAACTCATAGTTACTGAAGTACTGAATACGTAAACGATACGATTACATAATAACATAGCATAATAAAAATAATAATATTTATTTCCATAAAATATACAAGTTTACAATTAACTTAAATTATCTTAAAATATGCAAGTTATTAATCGGCTTGTAAAAACATTTAAATACAATAACAGCTAAACCTACACTAAGATTTCTCTTGTGTCGTAGGTTAGCTATCTCTTCCAGGGTCGCAATATCAGCCATCTACTTTAAAGAGATATTACATAAAAGAGTGTGTGTAACTTTAATACTTATAAACATGTTATTTTATACAAATTTACATTACACAATGGTCTAGTGCCCGTGTGTGGTGTATTAGAGGGCACGTGTGTGTGTGAAAGAGAGAGAGAGAGAGAGAGAGAGAGAGAGAGAGAGAGAGAGAGAGAGTATGGTTATGTTTGTGTGATATTTAAGATTATTAACTGTGCAGTGAAACTCCTTGTACCACTTGTATACGTACATGTTCTTAGTCCCAAGGGGTCTCTTAGCAAACATCTGCAATAGACATGTCCAATGCTACTCTATTAATGCCTAAGCGATTGTATCTATACTGAAAATTTATAATGAATTATTAATTTATATTGACAAACTTCTTGACAATTTAAACGATAGGCTACAGTTTATTAAAAAGTGCATTATAACTTTGGAGTAAGTATTTTTAAACTATATAGGATATATATATATATAATATTGAACCCTTATTTCTCCTGGTAACGCTATAACTTGAGAACGGATAGAGAACAATCTCGCTAATTGTTTTTTGTTGTGTTAATTATTGTGAAGGAGAAGATTTTTATGAAAGAAAAACCAAGAAAAGTCAGGGGGTTATGGCGACGCCGAAGGCTCACTACACGAACGAAGTTGCGGGCAGTCGCTAATATAATGTGTTTATACTAAACATCAGGGTTTTACAATGTGAATAGGTGCCGATTCCCACCTGGTGTTAAGCAGTGATCCCTGGCTATAACAGATGCATTCCGCCACAAGTGATGAACTGCTCTGCGCCCGTAACCCTGAGACATTCAGTTATTGAGTCTCTTGTGCTTTTAATTTTGTTGGCACCCACACCCTTCAAACCGGAACACATCAATGCAAACATTATTGCGTAACGGTAGAAACAAACATGGTGATAGTACTACCCTGACGAGCTCGTCCACAAAGAGCTGTAAAGCTACTAATTGTACTGAGCGCAAGGTTACATGGTATTCAAAAAAGTATGCAGAAGAAAGAAAGTAAAAGACAAGATAGAAAACATATTTGTTAAAGATCACATTACACATATCACATTACATATTCTACACATTAGAGAAACACAATACACTTAAATATTAAACACATTACACATGTAGAAAAAGACGCGGTGCTGTGCGTGTCAGCATGACTAGAGCCACGCGCGTCACTCACTCAAGGATCCTGCTGACTGCTGACATTGTCGTATTGGCTCATACGAGTCGATATATATTGAACGCGGTAGTAGAGTTGGATGCACCACGGAACAACTGCAGTCATCCATCACAAGATTTCATTACCTCCCCCTCCACCTGCTTCCTCCCCCCACCTCCCACCGCGTCACCCCACGAAGAGCGATGAAGGGAAGTACTTGCGGGCTGCGTACCTGACTAATAGATACGACTTTAATAGTCACTCGCTGAAAGCTTTGTTTCACCTGTCTCGTGAACTCGGAACTTTCGAGTTCATTGAACTGTCACTGAATCTGTGTCACTTCACTGTATGCATCACGAGTACAAAGTACGGTTCTATAAATCATGGAGAACCAACTTATTCTACTTGCAACTTCATAAGTATAAATACTTCATAAGTATAAATCGTTTATCATACGAACCGCTAGGGAATGGAACACCCTCCCTGAGTCGGTGTTTCCGGTTAAGTACGATATGGGGGTCTTCAAAACACGAGTGCATAGTTATCTTCTGGGTAAGCGCGCTCCATCATCGATCGCATCATCACTTAGCATCAGGTGAGATAGTGGTCAAGTGCTACCCAGTTCGGTATAAAAAAAAAAAAAATACTGAGAGTTTTAAAACAATATTACTACCTACTAATGTATGTTCGTCAGAGGATGAAATTAACCTGTTAATATGCTAAACAAGGGATCCATGATAGGGTACCATGATAGTTCAAGAGTATATGCGCAAGGCACCAACTTCAACAAGTTATTTCTCAGTTTTTAGTGTCGAAGTCCGTTCCATTTTTAATAAGGTTTTTTTCACCATTTTTTGGTGACCCTTGCTATTTACGGAATTGCTTGTCATTCACCATCAATGATCAATCAAATTGTCTGATATTGGAGTGTTACTTAAAACTGCTGGACCGAATTTCATGAAATTTAAATGGGACCGTCGAGAGTGCCCGCCTGACTATATCATTCATAGTCCAATGTCGATATAGCTGACCGGCACTCTTTACACACGATAGCCCATGCCGTCCGAATTGGTCTACAGCTCGTGCGCACTGGCAAAGGTGCGACTTGCACAGTTTAATACCCAGGCGCAGACCTACTGATATACGCAGGCAGATGGGGTCGAGCACAGTTGATAGTGCCAGTGCCCTGATTCTAACTCTGATACGGCTAAGATCCGCGCTCGGTCGGTGTAATCTGGAGCTTGATCTAGTAAAGCTTTATATATAATTTTAGTCAAAGGAATATCCCACATGCTCTGTCTCTCAATTTTACTCGGAGTGCTGATACCTGGGCACGAAGCACACCAGGCTGACAAAGCCTCAGTTAGGTAAGCAACCCGAACATCAGCTATTGGAGGATTTAGGATCTTGCTGATAAGGGTAAGCGAACCTTGAGCAGAGGCTAAGAAAGCTGGGAGCGCCACACTTGAAGTGCTTCGAATGTCTAAGCCACCGAATGAAATGGGAAGGGTGGCCTACACCCGCGAGCGGTTGTCAAACTGAAGAATTAAAATTCTCGTCAGAGTGTTTTTCAAAGTAAAATCAACTAAATCTGTAATGGAGTGAAAGTAATGGTAATTTTAGATAAACTCTGTAACAAATATATTAATAATTGTTTAAGTATTAAATAACAAAAAAAAATATAGTACTATATATTTTACAAATATCTACCCATGTCATATTGTTAAATAATTGTATTTTATTTTAATCTAATTGATTTTTATAATTTATTTTATATTAATTTCAATAATAGGTATGACATGCTTCAATTAATAATTAATTATGATAAATTCTAATTAATTATGTAGGTACGATCTGTATTCATTTTTATTATTATAGTAATCAAAACTTCCATTAATAGTCAGTGCAAGCAAATTACTTTTAACGTATACGAATATTTTAGAAAAAAGAATCTGGGCCCAAATTCTATTTAATATCAACAAGACAAAAATTTTAAACTAAACCATAGCAGAAGTTACTGGAATCGGAAAAGTCTGTATCCAGAATTCTACAAGGGTAATTATTAAAGGGCAACGAAATATTCAAATCACCGAAAAAATTAAAACAGGTTTGCAGAAAAAGATTGAAAATAGACGATTTCAGAAAAGGACAGGTTAGAAGAAAAGTCACTCAGTTATATATAATTGATACAAAAAAATACCAAAGTTTTCATAAACTTTGAATGCTGAACTTAGAGAAGAGAATATGTTACACTGCGGAAGAGAATATTTAAGGCTCTTGTTACATGACCTTGGTTATAAATTTAAGAAATGCGGTTCTTAAAGGAAACTCCTTATTAAACAGCCAAATATAACATCGTGGAGGTGGAAATACTTAGGTATTAAGTTGTATTAAACAATTATTAAGTACTATTAAACAATTTCGTAGAGAAGGAAGACATATTTTATATATTGACGAAACTTATGTAAATGCGTCTCATAACGTTTCAAAATACAGGCAAACCAAGGATGTACATGGCGTGCTATCTCATATTGGTAAAGGGGACCGTTTGATCATGGTTTATTGTGGAGGTCAAACTGGATTTATAGACGGAGCACTTGTGATCTTTAAATCCAAATGTAAATCACGATTCTATCAATTTCGTTGATATCTGTTAATTGGTAAATGAAAAGCTAATGCCTAATATACCACCAAATTCATCATAGTGATGGATATCGCAGCATACCATTTGGTTCGAGATGAAAAAAAGCCGACTATGGCTCCTACCAAGGCAGTCTTAGATACGACATGACGTGGCTTTTGATAATGAGCTTAGAAAGGACGACTTATCAAAATTGAATAAAAATACAGAAACTGAAGATATTTCCAACTTAAACGAATTATTGAAAAGAAACGCTCCGTTTGCCGGTCCGTGGTCTCCACTCCAGCACCTTGGTTCATAGCTAATCAAATGTAAATTAACTACCAGAGTTAGTGTTGTGACATAGCTGTGATATTCCGCAGATGGCGTGGTGCTCCTCGACGAGGAGTACGTCCGGGGACGCAAGGTGTTCGGCCAGGTGGTGTGCACCTTTCGCTACGGGCGTGAAGAAGACGAGGTCATGGGGCTCAACTTCTATAAGGAGCTGTTCTTGGCCTCCGAGCAGATCTACCCGCCCCCTGAGAAGACAAACTATGACCTTACCAAGACTCAGGTAATTTTTGTAAAATGTGAATCCTTATTATAAAATTTTAAACATTTTCACTTCTCTACAATTATCGCATGTCGATATAAACTTCACGGCGATCTATTTCTAGCGCAAGATACCCATAAGAAGTTATCTCTTTATCTCTCGCGCATTCTGTTTGTTGTATTTTGCGTATATGTGTAGCGCATCTTAATAAAAAGCCTCGTGCATTTAAATTATCGAGTAACTGTAGATATTGGCAGTAAAGTAGACCTTGGCAAAAATGATTACTATGTTGAATGTTACATTTTAACTTTGGTGCAATATATAGGAGCGACTGGTGAAAAAGTTGGGAGACAGCGCGTTTCCGTTCCGACTGACCGTGCCCGCGGGCGCGCCCGGCTCCGTGACGTTGCAGCCCGGCCTGGAGGACGAGGGGGAGCCCTGCGGCGTGCACTACTACGTCAAGCTATTCGTTGGAGACTCTGAAATCGACCGCTCCCATCGCAGGTACAGCTTTACTTAAAATTTAGTTTCCGCAGTTGAAAAGCATATCGACTTATGCTATAACGTTCAGCTTTTGACAAGGTTCGCCTTTGTGTTCTAGGAGTACGGTAGCACTCGGCATTCGCAAAGTGCAGTATGCGCCGTCGAAGCCAGGCCAGCAGCCCTGCACCGTCGTGCGCAAGGATTTTGTGCTCTCTCCGGGACAACTGGAGTTGGAGCTGACACTTGACAAACAGGTAACAGAAATGGCTCACAATTACAAAGCAAAAAAGTAAGCTATCCTATTAGACGTAGTGAGAGTATTCAGCGTGAGGGGACGGGGTAGAATATTCCCTCCTGGCATTGGGATTCAGAGCGTTAAGGGCAAGAAACCCATTACTAGGTGGCAAACCATGACCTTACCATGACTCTTGTGCGAGATGCCGTCCTGGTTGCCAAAAAAACCACTGCATTGCCAAATATTCTGTCTCCAATTTAGTGCGTAAATATTACTGTTTTAGGGTGTGAAGAGCACAATTAAAGTTACTGAACATTCAAAGGCGCACTTGTTAAGATAATCCCATCGTAATTGACTGCAGTTGTACATGCACGGCGAGACGGTTGCGATAAACATGTGCATACGCAACCACAGCAACAAGGTGGTGAAGAAGATCAAGGCCAGCATCCAGCAGGGCGTCGATGTGATGCTGTTCCAGAGCGGCCAGTACCGGAACGTGGTCGCCAGCGCGGACACGCAGTGAGCATACCCTAGTTTTTTATAACTTACTTATAACTTAAGTACTATTATTATAACTTATTTTATACTTTTTTATATTACTACTACTTATTAGTATAACTTACTAATTATGACAGAAATATATTCGCAAGTATATACAGGGTGTTTGGTAGAGGGTCTGACAAACCAAGTGAGCGTGTTTGGGGACTTAGAGAATACAAGTTGGCCAAAAAAACCTCGACCCCCCAATTTTTTTTCAACTTATTTTTTGTGAATTTTTCCTTTTTCTCCGAAATTGTACCTATTTACCACCATAACATTTGTAAAATCTGTTTTAGACCGGATGTTTTAGTTGAATTTGGTGTCTAATACACCTTCAGGCCACGATAAGCAAAATTGGATACAAAGCAGAGCTAGCTAACTGATTTAGAACTCATAGAGTAAAAAAAATTAATAAATATTTACCTCATAGTTCAACTTTCACAGTGATCTAAAAAAACCACTAGCAATTCTATAGGTAATATGCATTTAAAAACTTCTCTATGTATCACTTATTACAACGACATACTACTCGTAAATGGGCATAATACTTTACCAGCTTTTTTTTGTATCCAATTTTGCTTTGCGTGACCTGAAGGTGTATAAGAGACCAAATTCAACTAAAAACATCCGGCCTGAAACAGATGTTATGGTGGTAAATAGGTGCAATTTCGGAGAAAAAGGAAAAAACACAAAAAAGTTATAAAAAATTGGAGGGTCGGGGATTTTTTCCGAACACGCTCATTTGGTTTGTCGGACCCTCTACCAAACACCCTATATATTCGGCTGCTGAATTCGTTCTTGGGAGTTTTTCTGATGTTAAATGATTAAAATTCGTCATATTACCAAAAAGTATATTATCAGCAATAATTGTGCACTGTGTGTATAGAGACGGATGCCCGCTGCAGCCCGGCTCCAACCTGCAGAAGGTGCTGCACCTGACGCCGCTGCTGGCTTCCAACCGAGATAAGCGCGGGATCGCGCTCGACGGACAGCTCAAGCGCACCGACACCACGCTGGCCTCCACCACCCTGTCAGTATCCTCTATCTATAGTTGCGTACTGTGTATATAGAGACTGATGTCCGCTACAGTCCGGCTCCATCCTGCAGAAGGGGCTGCATCTGAGCTGGCCTCCAACCGCGACAGGAGTAGGCTTTTAATGCATTATATAAAAAATGTAAAACAATGATTTCTGCATGATAATCAAGCTTGCTGCTACTTGATTTGGTTTGATATTACCAAAATAGATATTCAAAGTGATTTTCACCTTTATTTTTAAATGGTAGCAAGGGTGTGCTTATACGAGTAGCAACACCTACCCGCAGATACTTCAGTTTACTCGTGAACATGGCGCATGCAACTGTGCCGACATATCAAGAGCTCACAATAAATACAATACATGGTAAATATCCCGTTTCTAACGGTAGCAAGGGCCGTCTGTTTAAATTGCCTGTTTTGCCTGGTTCGCCGGCTCGAGGCTCGGTCTAAGATTCGATGAAGGTAAAATATTTGTGGAACTACAACTTGAAATTTTTGGACTTGTTACCGTTTATTACAGAAAAATTAAAGAAAATTTCACCCCTATGATCATACTACTGGACCGTGGTCAATCTTAATCAGCTATTCAATTAATTGCCAGCTATCAATCCCCTCCGCTGTCGTTAACCAGGATAACAATCGATTTTCTATTGTGTATGGTTCAGCGACAGTTAAGATACTAGGAAAACGAACGAAACATAAAATATATATAAAATACTAACTCTATAAGAATCTCGTTTCTGACGATCATGGATTCTTTCCTTACTTTTTTTCATGTTTCATTTTCTGAGCTTTTCTCCAGACTGCTGGACCCGGAGCAGCGCGACGCGTTCGGCATCGTGGTGTCGTACAGCGCGAAGGTGAAGCTCTACCTCGGCGCGCTCAGCGGGGAGCTGGTCGCCGAGCTGCCCTTCATACTCATGCATCCCAAGGTAAGCTGCCACGAAATAGGTACTTCTCATTGAAAAAGTTCATCTAAATGTTTATTTACGAAATTATTTGTCGAAATACAGAGTATTTACCTGATTGTAAGGATCACTAGAGAAAACACTTGTTGCGGAGCTTTCCGTACGTCATATTACAATCAACCAAAGTAAATCTTGTAGCAGTTCTAGGTACGAGTACAATGATAAGATAATTGTGTGTGACTTTCAATGTCGCTTTCAACTCCGTTTTATAACTTGCACACATAAGAGCACCAATGAGGCCTGAATAAAGTCAATTAATCATTTATAATAGATATATTATAAATGATTAATATTATAATTATCTATATTATTATATATATTATTTTATTATCAATTGCACGCTTGTGACGTCGTTCTACATCCATAATAGAATCATTGATGTTTTTAATGAAAGTCGATGGAAATTCAAAATGTTTGAATGAGTTGAGCAACCTTTTTTTTTTTTTTTCCCTGGAAAATCTTTTATAGATACCACCGCCCCCGGGGGGAGCACAGTGGTTATGTGGGAGTCCGTATACCCACTAAAAACCCGGGGTGTTCCACCAAGCGCCTTTATGTCGAGACTACAGGTACGTTTTGGCAATCGTCTGCAGTCCCAGCAGCGCTGATCCCCCAGCACAGAGGATTACAACCCGATGGGGTTAGAGTGGACTAAGCTCTAGCCTCGTCATCTTGAGGGGCGCTCGGAAACACCGCGCGCGCCGTCTCGGGGACACTGATGTTTAGCGACGGACGCCCCCGCGTACGCCGCCCCAGTCCCCAATCATGGAGGTCGGAGAAGGGCGTGAAAGATTAATCTCTGACGCACTGGTCTCTTTCTGCGGATCGGGAGCTCGGATAGCAATTCCCGCTCCCTTTCCGCCACCTCCTTCTGCCCCATCACCTCCTCGCAGAAGGAGAGTGCCTCCTCCCACGACCTCTCAGATCTCAGCATTGATGATATCAATGCTGGGAGAGAGAGGTCGTTTCCCACTGCATTGACGAGGACCTGTCGCTCGCCTGCCCATGCTGGGCATACCTCCAGTGTATGTTGCGCAGTGTCATCGACACAGTCGCAGTGGTGGCACTCGGGCGTCGGTTCCCTCCTGGCTATGCAGCCAGTGCAGACCCGTGCGCTCTGTCTATCCAGTCCTCGAGAACCGGATGGACAGCCTCCACAGTCCTACTACCAGCCGTGGGGTGAGCCAGCCGTTCCTTCCACCTCCTAATCAAGACATGCCGAGCGTGGAACTTACAGTCTTCGACCTCCCTCAGTGTCGGGTACTCCCCTTGAAGGCTGAGATCTCTGCGCCACTCAAAAATGGCCGCATTTATCTCCGCCTCTAGATCCCAGGGAGGAGATCCCGCTAAAACGCAAGCCGCTTCGAAGGATAGTCATACGAGGGTACCGGACCGTCCGGTACCCTCGTATGACCCCGACTGCCATTGCCCTCTGAGGTTTTCTCAGGAGGGCTTTGGTGCTGTTAGTCAGGGCCCCCGACCACACGGGCGCGCCGTAGAGGGCCATCGATCTTACCACCCCCAAAAACAGGTGGCGGCTACCTGATTTGGGGCCACCGAGATTCGGCATTAGGCGCCTCAGCGCCGCTGCAGCTCCCATTAATCGGGGACCCATCTTCACAAAGTGTTGGTGAAATTTCCATCGACTATCGAGGTAAAGTCCGAGATACTTAATCTGGGGCTTTACCTCGATCCTTACGTCTCCGATAGAGATAAAGGAACCCCTTGGGAGTTGAGCTACCTAACTCAGGTTTATACTTCCTCGTTAAAAGAATGGGTACTTAACTTATAAAGTATCTCCCCACAGGAGGGTCGTGCGAAGATGATACACGCGGACAGCCAGGCTGAAGTGGAGATGTTCCGCCAGGACACCGTGCACCACCAGGAAAGTGTCGAGGTGTACTGAACACCCCCCCGACCAGAGACGACAATGGCGCCCATGCTACGACCTTATATCGACGACTAACGTACCACGAAATAGAATATTATTACGTCACACAGTGTTAAATACGAGTAACCGTAGAGAAACTATTCATTGTCATATGATATCTACTAATATAACATTGATTATTATGTACATAATGAATTTCTTATCTGTTTTCTGGAACAAGTTTCTTGCTGCAGAGCGTAAACGAGCGAGATTATCGTAATAAGTACTGCAATAGTACGCCAGAGCAAAAGGTTACGCAAATTGCACCCCAACAATTGCTCTGTGTTGCAGAAACTTTTTGTATAGTAATAAAATATAGCATATTGTTTTAGTCGCACTTTAATCTATTCCTATAAATTTTCAACTACAAGTATACGACATATTATTATATATGTTTAACAGAACGTATATTTCATTTTGACTTTAAGTTGGTTTGTGTTCATCCAGTTCTGTGAACAAACAGTAAAAAAAAGTTGTGTTGCATTTTATGCGTTTACTTGTGTCGATATCAGAGTACGGTATGTAGCCACTGAACTGTCATTTTGTTTTTATGTTTAGTACTGCAACGCGCGTTTATATACACTTCTGTAAAATAAAGAATATGCAGCGGTAAAGAAATATATTTATATAATAAAAACACTTTAATTATCTTGTTTGATTAACGTGAGGCAAGTTAACCAAGAATCATATTGTTAATCAAGGTTACTATGATCACTAGAGGTAATAAATAATGTAACTGATGAAATTCGTATGTATTTTCTTTTTTAACCCTTAGAGCTTGGCCGCCGTTGGGCTCACATTTACTGCTATAAGTTATATAACCGGCCTAACTATTGGGCGTCTAGGAAAATAAAATATGAAGTTAAGAATCATTTACACAAATTAGTCATAAACGTACTTATATATTTTAAGGATTGGGATTAAAATAATTACAGAACCGCAATAGAACAGAGACTATGAAATGTCAAAGTCTTTTTGACCTAAATTATTATTCATTTGCAATTCACCGAACATTGGGAGGTACTCAAAATAGTTCTGTAATGTTTTAATGAAAATGGAATTTAACTACTACATAATATACTTAGTTATGAGTGTGTGAACGTGTAGTTGAATGTACCTATAACCAATACGAGTGAATGAATCCTTTTTGAATAACAGAAATGCTCCTCAAACAGCTCCAAGCCCAACAAGCCGCGGCCCCACGATGAAATGGAAACTGAATGGAAACTGCAAGAGTCTGGAGAAGTCACGCGCCTTGTTTCCCGAGGATTTGGTTCCCTTAAATAAATACTCGCAAGGAAATACAAATTGAAAACGTGGTTGTTTTTATAACCATTTCGTTCAATTAGCCGAAACGCAAACAATAATAAAATAGGGCAACTGAAACATCTTTATTCTAAAGAATATTCATCTGTGTAAGTTATTTTTTGCATTTGTTAACAAGTATTTGACCAGTCTCACCTGATGGAAAGTGATGACGCGGTCTACGGTGGTACATGCTTGCCTAAAAGGTACCTACTCACTCTGTATTTGAAGATTCCCAGATTGTATATGTCAGGAAATATAGACGCTGGTAGGTTGTTCCATACTTCAGCCGTACGCATTATGAAGCTTTGAAGCGCTTCGTGCGTATTTTTGGAATTTCGACCATGTACGGATGTCGTGTCCCGTAAGTTCCGTGATGATGTATCCATACTGTATGTACATACAAAATCAAATTAACAAACACTAGTTAACATTAATGACATTAGCGAGCGAAGCGTCCTAGCTATAACTGGCCAAATTGATTTTCATCTGTCCGTATGTTTGTTTGGTTGTATGTTTGTCTTCCTGTACAGGTCGCATTTTTCAATCAAGCGAGACTTAGTATGCATGTTCTACTTTTCAATATATAATTTTTTGGGAAGTTTGCTGCAGCGCTATTTACCGACCCATTTTGATACCATTTGGTACCTGATTAAAGAGGAATTTCGAATATAAGCATAATTGATCAATAGTGGTTGCTGAGCTGTGAAATTAAAAAAACTGGATGACTTTTATAATTTTCAGCACAACCATTTGGCAAAAACATAACATTATAATTCTAGCAATATATAAATAAAAAATGACCAAGTCTTGTCGAAAAAATATTTTTTATTTTATTCTGAAGTTAGGTTAGCTTAGACGGCGACAAATTGCCGCTAAGACTGTGCTTGCGGGGTCTACTGTTCGCAGAACTACTAGTAGTAGCATTACATCAACCATAAAATATAATAATAAAGGTTTTGTAATTAAGACAATAGAAGTTGTGTCCTAGGAAAGGAGTTGAACCTGAATTATCTGACTCACCGAGTCAGACGACGAGCTAAGATTGTTTAACATACGGTATATATATATGTTTTACACAACGAAACGTACAGACAAGAAGAAATAGAATCTTGTTGAGATGCAAAAAAACAAACATGATTTATTTCTAACATTGTAGAAGTTGTGAAATATGAAGTTAGGTTTTATTATACAATAGTTCAAACTTACATATTTTGACGCCTGCCGGGAATCATTACGCGAGTGCCGGCAGAGCGGTCAGGGGTTGAGCTTGGCAGTTTTTAAATGTCATTGTTTTCTGTTGTACGTAGGCTATAACAAAAAAGATCGATCAAAGATTTGTTCGTAGTTGCGATGAGTGCCTACTTGTTATGTGACGATGTTGACATCCTACACGCGTCTCACGCCAAACCTGCGTCAATCAACGCTAGTAGGGAACACGTTCTACTTAAAGATATATTTACTTACTTTGCATAAACTATATATAATATGCGATTTCATTATTTCTTTAAATTGGGGGAATGACTGCCTCCGACCTTTTTAGTGGCACCAAACCAAAACCAACAGAGGTTAGATCACACCGTAGATTATCTCATACAAAATTAAAAAATATATTACGTACGGTTACGGTATATTTTACTTTATGGTATATTTTTTATATTATGAGTTTTCTAAAGAAATTGTTGTGTATTTCATTTAATAAACTCTGTTTTAAGCATCGCATTACAGAGAAATCTGAACTGTACGTAAACTTTTCGTCGTAGATTGAACAAGGAGACAGGTAATAAAAAGGAGTAGATACAAGGAAAATTGTTATTTATTTGTATTGAAACATTGAGTGGCACAGCTCGGAATCGCTCGCGACAGATAGATGGCGCTGCGTCGTTATTTACTTACGCTCTCCCTGTTCCGGGGACGTCCCCCCCTTCGGTGATAAATGGTTGTAACTGGAGAAGTGTTGCTTCTTAACTATTTATTTAGGTTCAAAATTATATAAATGGCTTTAAGGTGGATGGAGCAGTGGAGCTGGAAATGTAAAAGTAAACTAAATAGATAAGAAATATCAGAAAACATTAAATTTTAAAATTTTATATAAAAACTAGCTGTGCCTCTCGGTTTTTACCCATGTAGTGCTGGATGATGATGATGAAAAGTACTTTATGACGCAACGACGAGCGCACCGCACTCAAGATCCTGTAGAGTCTTCCGGACGAAGCCGACCACGCGTTACTCTCACGTTAATAACGTTTTATTATTACAAAAAATTTAGTTATTTTTACTACTCGAAGAACATCTCATTTCGAGCAGTGAGGTATGCTGAAAACCAGCAGTGTGTAAACTATGTTTGTGCACAACAACGCTGAGCATGTTCCTGTTGTCAAAAATACAAACACAAGAAAGTTCATAGCATATATATTTAGTTTTCAAACTATTCTTAATATTATTGAAGTTATTTAATTAATTGTTATTTGATTAAATGTTAGTGTAATGTTTAATTTTTTGGCAACAAACGCATTTTTCATTTCATTTCATTCATTTATTTTATGACCTATTCTCAGACCTACTGAGTATACACACAATATTTCATAACAATCGGTCAAATTGTTTTGGAAGAGTTTGTTACAAACACTGTGACACTAGAATGTTATACATATTAGGCTAGCGACCCGCTCCGGTTTCGCGCGGGTGCACTTTGATAACATAGAGGGATGAAATTTAGCTTAAAATTGAAACCTTGAGGCATTCACGATAATTAAAATTACGAATCAGTATTCGCAAAAAACACGCGGAAATCCGCCATTTAAAAATTGCGCGCGCTCGCTGTGATTTAGTTGTAGTAAAATATCTATTGAAGCTATTGTGTATCTGTAAACCGCATGAAATTACACTATGTATCCAGTACATCGTCTTTGATTGTAAGAGTAAGTCATCTGTTTCCTTTTATTCGAACCATACTGGTAAAGTTAACCAGATAACACAACGACATAGGATAAAAATAAAAAGATTGAATTAATTCTACACAGACTATAAAAGTCTCTAGAGCACAAGTAAAAGAAGCATACAACGATATTTTAGACTTAGAAAACTATACATAAATTTCTCAAAAAATGTAGTCATAATTTGCATAAAAATATTAACTTTATCACATACCAAATAAAGGTCATAATCGTGCTCATACTTGTCATCAAAACAAAATGGCCGCTAAAAAACATATTTTAGAAGGATCATAAGACTTTCCTCGAGGTTTTTATTCGGAATGGCAATAATATAGCATAAATATAATAAATAATAGCTACCCGTAAACTCTGAATCCTAAACAGAGCGAGGTGTTCCCCGTACTCCTGATCAGCGTTGCCTTCTTTATAAAACTCAGGTGCGCCCTTGTATTGAATATTGTGGCCACCTCTGGGATGGCTTCGCTAAGTACCTTATTGATGCTCTCGACCGACTGCATCGTCGCTCTGTACGTATTATTGGAGACACTGAAGTCACTCAACACCTAGAACCCCTAAAAATGCGTAGAACTATAGCTTCTCTAAGCGTTTTACCGGTTGTTTCACGGCAAGTGTGAAGAGCTTTTTAATCTCATTCCTTCCTCACCATTCCGATCCCGAACTACTCGTTCCGTCCTAGCATTGCATCCTTAAACTATTGAAAACTTCTTACCACGAACCAAAAAGTTTGGCAGTTCGTACCTCTGTCGTGTAAGTAAATGGTGGAATTCTGCTGGCGTATGTATTTCCTTGCAGCTATGACCCTGGGTCTTTCAAGCGGGGCTCGAAAAAGCATCTCTCAGGTCATCATAGGGGTGGCGATTAGTGCAGCTTACGGATGCACTAATGGCTATTGTTTCTTGATTCCATCTACGCTTTCCATCAGGGGAGAGGGAGTCACTTTTGATGAACTATTATAAAATAATAATAATAATGATACTTCTACTTTTTACTAAACAATACACTAGCAAACACGTACTTGCATACAATTCAAAAAACAAGTGACTGCCGCTTTTTCGTTTATATTACCGATCTGTTAAAGTTCGCTAATTTTTTAAACTTCTTATTATTTTACTTTCATCCCTTATTACAGAAGAACCCTTTTGTTTTATTGGATTTAAATATCCTATGTGTACACCGTAACATTAGTTATCACTGTGTAAAATTTCATCAAAATCTGTCTGAGTTTCAGAGAGATACGCGTACAATAGACAAACACACTGACTTTACGTCAGAGAGAGAAAAATATTAAATAAATATATGTTTTGCTATATCGATAACAAAGTACACCTCGATTATAATTTTCAAATATATTTAATGTACAGATTTGGCAGTTACAGTTTTATTACATGTATAGATAGAGAACAAAAGTTCTAAATCAGACTAAATAGATTTTTAGTCCCAACGTCATCTTGGCACATAAAACATACATAAATTTGATTGAGACAAAGTTTCATTAATGACTTATTATTATGCATCAAATATAAGGTTGTATATTTATCGTTTTCGAAATACTGAAACAAGTGATAGGTGAATAAGCAAGTATTAGAAGGTGCCGCACCACCATGCACAATATTTACACCCGATGACATCTGATGACACCTGCTCCGCGAGCTCTCGGGTCTGTAGGTCTACCGCGAGTTTACAACATTGACACCAATCGATGCTCGATAACGACTGCTGCAAAAAATGTATGAAAAAAAGAACAGTGCCACCTCGTGGTCAATTGCAGAACTAAAATTGTCAGCGAGTATACGCCAATCAAACGCCTAATCAAATCAATCAAATACCTAAGTGGCGTGCAATTGGAGAGGCCTATGTCCAGCAGTGGACTGCTACAGGCTGATGATGATGATGAAACGCCTAATAGGTAGGCGAGATCGAGTATCGACTATAGATGACATTTATGTTGCCAACTCCTGGTAGAGCTACTGAAATCACGCCGTAAAATACGAATCCGTGACTGCCAGATCGGCGCATGGGGATCAGCCCAATAATATCAATGATTAAGAACGCAATTGACGCAACTTGGCGGAATGTTATGGACTGATTTATAAACAGTCAATATTATGATTTGTGCTCGCAATACAACGCTGATTGATTGGCAATAATGGCACAGATCACAACGCACACAACACGGCGCAGGGCGGCGCTGACTGACACACTATGCAACTTGAGCAGAAACACAAATAGACTCAAAACTACCACACGGTATACGGGTATGGTATTATCAGTAACCTGCTGGTAGTTTCCTCGTATTGGGTATGCCGGTCCGTGCCCTGTTTCATAAAGCTACAAGTAACAAATAGTAATCTAATATTTACAAGCCGAAAATTCTAACAATTTAGAATGACAAGTGTTTCACAGACTTCATGAACACCACCGACACTTGTAAAAGTAGTTTCGTACTCTTGTTACAAGTAAATATCTCGATTCATTAATATAGCCGTACAGCCGTTCTCTTCACTCTTACGCCATAGAAACTTCGAAGTCTTTTCTACCGACTTCCAAAAAAGAGGAGGTACTCAAGTCGTCTATTTACTACCAACTTCCAAAAAAAGAAGAAGGTACTCAATTCGACTGTATTTTTTTAATGTTTGTTACGTGTTGATATGCGTTGACGAAAAGTCCTGGACAACCAATTATTTTCATCGTCTTAGCAATCAGAGGAATCCATCAATCTACGATTATCGTAGATTCTTAATCGTAGTTTATCTAGTTCTGTTTAACCATCGAGGATAAAACGATTTTACAAGTTACCTAAATCTGAAGCTTGTAAACAATAGTACAGTTAAAATATATATTTAGTGCCAACAAATAACGATTCTTTATGAAACACTTGTTCGACTTTTGCAATATGTAACAATAAACACAGACAATTTGCCTACATTTGTAACTTTGTAATTGTAGCCAGAAAATCAACAATTGTAGAAAAAGTCCTACGTGAAACACTTGTTCTGAATAATCTTGCGAGTTTAGGCCAATGTTGCTATTTTATTTTACAATAATTGTTACTTGTTGCTTTATAAAACGGGGCTCAGGGTTAAATAACAATATAAATCACCTGTCAATGATACCACTTTTTTGCCAGTTGAAATTATTGTAGAGACCGTATAAAATCTCAATCTCTAAACGGCGATTAATGACACTGGCAGCTTTAGTTTTAGATTTGGCCAAATCTTCAACATCATCATTAGCGCTACTGTCATTATAAAGCGGTCGGGTAGTAATGGGACCGGCAGTAAACAAAGTAAACAATTAAATTAAAATCACGGCGATTGTTTCGGACTGATTGAAGGGCAAACATTTCGCGCCGCAACTGTTCGCTTTACGGCGGCTACGTTTGTTGTCGCTGGTAATTTGATTACCCCTCAGTGCTGTTTATTTGTGAGCATTCCGTGGTAGGAAGGTATATGAAATAATAAAAGCTAAAAAAACGTTATAATCATTCATCATTTCATTATTGTTACATAATGTGGTAAACAACAGCCGGTGCAGTGGGGAATAAAACGCCCTTCTGCACTACCAGTAGTGCAACTTGATAGTGCAGCGGGGACTATAACTGGAATTGGACCATTACTATGCTAGATTTTCGGATTGCAAGGAGCGGAGTGCGTTGATCACCGTAAGGTGCATGATCCACGATCGGTGCAGTTGGTACAAATTTAATTTATCTCTTTCATATCTATATATAATTAACCCCCATTACTCCTGGGGCCTTACCATGAGCTCTTAAAGCAGGACTTCTGGACAACTGCCCGGTTTATTCGTACCATGACAACGTCATAGCAGGCCTGCCCAGGCCTACTATTCAAGAACCGCAGAAAAACCGTTCACCTGTTTTTTTGTATGGACTTTCGTTAACATGTCGCTCAGTTTATAAGGTTATAAACGTCTAGGCGTCCGCAGTGTTGGTTATAATAAATTGCTAAAATGCCAGAGACAACATTATCCATTCATCTTTGAGAAAACAATGTTCTAGCAGTTCACCTAAATGAGCGTCATGGTATGATTTTATTCAAAACTGTTTACGCCAGGTTTAAGAACTGCACGGAACTTGCATGGTTTTTATGAAGCTGATAGTAAGGCCCCTGGTCACGTTATAACTTGAGAACAACTTAAACCGATTTCTATCGATTATCTTTTTTTTATGTTTTCTTATACTTCGTTTAAAGTACTTAACAATATTACGTTACATTAAAAATTTTGTTTTGATTTCCCTATTTCACAAATATTTTTGCATAAACAAAACGAAAACTACGTGTTTAGCCTGTCATTATCAAATAGGTGTGAAATGTAGTGTGAAATAGAGAATATTGTTTTGTACTTGGACTCGTCGACTCTACTAAAGTTTTATTTGTGGTCAGAAAATATTTTGTAATATGCACAGAAAAAATATTTAAATCTGTTTCGTAAAAACGAGATCGTGTAGCAAATAACAGTCCGATAGAAGTACCATGATTGTAAAGATAACACATCATTTAACTCTTTACTTGAATTTCTATGAAATGTTAACTCACTGAACTTATGAAATACTCTATTGACAAGGGCAGCTCGCATAGATGTTTCAACATTATTGTGATCATTAAATGGGGATCCCAATAATCTATCTATCCACGGTTTACCTTACTACCGATAGAAATTTGACATAACTTCCATACAAATAGTGTCAAATATATATCTCTAGTAAGGTAAACCGGCGATAGATAGATTATTGGCACCGGCCGTAAATGCAACGCTATCGTCAGAACCAATACAGAATTGGAAATCATGCAGAGGTTGCATCTCATCTAATTCTATAAGTACTTATGTACAATTATTATGCAGCACTTTGACTTGAAAAAATGGTTGGTGTTTTATAGAACTAAAAACTGCAACTCTTCGTAAAAGATTTGGAACGATTTAATGTCGGATTAGAATTTAATGACGCCTTTAAATGTTAAAGGTACCGTTTCTGCAACTGGCTGATAACCAGTTCATCACCATGCTTGTGTCCCGCGACTATAGTCGATTAATAGAGCCACAATGTGCTATTTGCACCACAGTACTTTTAATACGTAGCAGAACCTTACTGTTACTTTGGAAGTATACTGCTTGTCACTTACGAACATTTAGAACCTATAAGAATATACCCGGCGTAATAGGATGTAGGTAAGCGTGCATTGTGTTTGACTATCTAAGATATAATTTACTTCTCTTTACAACTATACCATTATGTACTGAAAGTACTTGACAATCAGAACTTATTTGTTCTTCTGTATAACTTTGTTCACAAGGTGGAGCTTATGTCATAACTGCTATTAAACATTTTATTTTGCTCACGACACCGGGAGCAACTGAAACATAAGTTGTTAGCACGGGGCGCAAATACACAGCTTTGCAGGACGTTTGGTACTCTGCAGTAATAACAGTAACCCATACACACGTCTAACAAGCGGGGCATATAACTAAATACATGTTACGTCACCATCTCTTATACTATGATGGTAGGCCGCAAAGGTGCATATAATTTCTACCGCCTTTAAAAAAGGAGGAGATACTCAATTCGGCTGTTTTTTTATTATTTTTATCTCATACCTTTTGATTGGGTCAACCGATGCTCAAAACTCTTTTTTGGTTTTAAAGTAGGTGCTCGCCGTGTGGTCCCATTAATATTTCATTAAATTCGGTTCAGTAGTTTTTGAGTTATACTTTAATAACTGAATTCAATGGAAGTCGGTATTACATTTTTCAAATTGCACTTGCAAGTTTGAATAAGTGTATTTAATTTTTGATTTTCACTTTTGTTATCCACTTTATATCTTTTTATCGGATTTTATGAACAAATATTTTTTAGTTTGGATTAGTTTTATTTGAATGAATCACAATTAAATAAAACTTTTCATGCAGTGCTATTAAGTTACTAGAATTAGGAATATATATTTTTTTATGTCACGTACGTGTACGATTTTCTGTGTAGACACTATAGCAGTGGTGGTATACACGCATGCTTAGTCACGGCAAAACAATCCACACGAAGTGATTATATGCAATTGTTCTTTTTGCCAATCGCGCACCAACCGGTTTTTGGAAATATACACCCATACTGACGTGACTGCAATGTCCAGCCACAATATTCTGACTGCGGTTTGTCGCCACTTCAGATGTTGTACGTCGATAAATCTCAGTCTTTAACATGAACTTCACCTGCACAGTGCTGTGGTTTCTTGCTCTTTCTTTTACAACTCTTCATTAGTGGGCTGCATCTCAACCAACTCAATACTCAATACTCAATTATTTATTGCAAACATTATGAGTTGTACATGCAGATCATAGTGAACATATTTTTGGTAGGCATTACATAATGACCCTGAATGGGTATAGCAATACTGTGCGGAGCGGAACGATTTATTTTGTAAGTATTGTTTCATCCAGAAAGAATTCGTCCAGTGTATAATAACACTTTTGTATAAGTATGTCTTTAACAGACTTAATAAATTAAAATTTTTTCTCTATGTCTTTTAATTGTATTGGTAGTTTGTTATATATTTTTGTAGCCATTGGGTTTGGGCCGGTACTGTGCATAACTAATTTTGATTGAGGTAGAAGTAATTTATGTTTATATTTAGATCTTAATTGATAGTCCCGTTTGTCAGTTAGTTTTGTAAAGTATTCAGGGTGATTTATGACAAGTTTACAGTTTTCTAATATGTAAATAGATGTGATCGTTAATATTTTAAATTTAATAAAGTATGGTTTGTGGAAATGTAATATTTTAATGTCGGGAAGTTTAACATTGGCGAGAATACGGATACATTTTTTCTGTGCAATAAAAAAGGTCTTTGGCTTCTACGCTGTTTCCCCATAGTATGATGCCGTAGCTAAGCCATGAGAATGCGTACGCGTAATAAGCTATTAAAGCCGTTTCTAGGTCAGTAGCTCGTCGTAATTCACCAAGAGCGTATATGAAACTTGACAATTTACCCTTAATTTTTCTAATGTGGCTTTTCCAATTAACATGTGTATCGATGTCTATACCTAGTAAGGTAGCTACGTCAACACATTCTAATTTATTATTTTTATATGAGAAGTTAATATCTAGGGGGGCTCTTTGGTGCGGTCTAAATTGCATTAATGCTGTCTTTGATAGATTTAGGTCAAGGTTATGGTCGGTCATCCAATTGGTAATAAGATTTAAAATGTCAATTAATTTATTGTTTAAATTTAGATTATTTTTGCAAGATGTCAAGATTGAAATATCATCTGCGAAAAGTACACAAGATTCGTCTATTATTTTGGGAAGGTCATTTATATAAATTAAAAAGAGGATGCATCCAAGGACGCTGCCTTGTGGGATTGAATGATTTATTTGTGTCGCGGTTGATCTTACTATATTTATCATACCAGAGTCAAGGTCAAAATTTTCAATTTCGACGTACTGTTCACGATTTTTTAAGTAGGAGCCTAGCCATTTGTGCGCTATTCCTCGTATACCTATTCCATATAGTTTATTTAATAGTATTGTCATATTGCACGTTATCATATGCTTTCGACATATCTAGCAAGATACCAATCGCATATTTTTTATCGTTGATGTATTTTAAAACTTCATGGATAAACTTATAAACAGCCAAAATCGTAAAATGGTTTTTTTCTGAATCCATTTTGAGAGTCATCAAAAAGTTTGAACTTTTCGCAAAAGGAGTTCAAACGTGTTTGCATTACCTTTTCAAAAATTTTTGAGGAGGTAGGTAAGACTGATATAGGCCTGTAATTACTGGGTTCAAGTTTTGAAGATTTTTTAGAAATAGGTTTAACTAGGGCTTTTTTCAACATATCTGGGAACGTACCTTCGGTGAACGATTGATTAGTCAAAAGATAGTATGGTAAAGCTATTTCTTTAGCACAGTGTTTTATCAAAATAGGAGGTAGTTCATCGATTCCGTAGCTGTATTTGCATTTTAAATGTTTTATTATTAAATAAACTTTGCGTGGTTCGGCCGGGCACAAGTACATCGAGTTATCAGTGCGCTCGAGTACCGGCCGGCCACGTGACGCCCCCGCCGGAACTCCACTCACACCCCTCCTGACTACTGATGTGAAGTACGTACGCGTTGAACGTATTTGCAACCTGTTCCGGATCGGATATTGTGTTATTGTTAATTTTTAATTTTATATTTACCTTTTGTTTTTTGAAGTTTTTATTCGTACGTTCTACAACTCAAGTGAGCTAGCTGTAATACTTCTTGTACAGTAAGTATACTGTTATGGTCGGTATACCTTTTTGCAATATCAAAATATATTTCGCCTCAAATATGTTCTACCAAAACACTACTGCGTTAGAGAACGTCCAGCCCGTCATACTTGCTATACAAACGCTCGTTGAGTGATTATGGCGATATCAATTTAAACTTTTGGCACACAAGTTAAAATAAAAGCCTCCAAAAATACCTTTTGCTAGGCGACAAAAATCATCCCAGAATCTATACAAGGCACTGATAAGATAGTCAGCACGTACCTTGACAAGAAAAGGTATGAGCTGGTTACTGAGAAAACTGCTCTGGATGATTTATCGCCGACATACAACATGTACACAGACGGGGCAAAAAACAAAACGGGAACAGGTTGCGGGTATTTTTCGCCGGAACTTGGTATATCATATTCAAAGGCCTTGAATAAGACCACATCACCGACACAAGCAGAGGCTATGGGCCTACTGTTAGCAGCAAAAGACATTTCAAACAAAAACAAAGACGAGATGGCCACCACAGTCTCTGAAGAAAGGGAACTACTAGCATTTAAAACGGATAGCGCGGCGGTCATCTATGCACTTAGAAGGTCGGTTACCAGGTCAAGAGTGATAGCCGAGTGTCATGAGGTTCTCCAAAACTTATCAAAGAAATATAGAATCGTAGTAGCATGGACTAAAGGACATGGCTCATGCCCGAGGAACACAAAAGCAGATATCCTCGCTAAAAATGCAACCAAGTAACAGGTAAGTGGAGACTTAAACGACCTCTGCAAGCCAAAAAAAAAAGGACTGCAAACAAGCAAGATCTATGTTTCCAGCCTTGAACAGGAACACAACAAACAATCTGCTGAAACTGCAGCGAGAAGACCTGCGACTTTTAGTAGGCCTTATCACAGGCCACTGCAACCTAAATTATCACCTTCACAAAACTGGTGCAACGGACAGTCCACTGTGCAGAGGATGTTTACAGGAAGACGAGACCGTGAGGCACGTGCTGCTGGAGTGCACGGCTACGGAAAATATACGGAACACAACCAGACTATTTGAAGATCAGTATAGTTCTAGATAAACATCGTTTAACATACCACCAACATCACTGGAGCAGTTGTGCTAGCGACCCAGGGCCATACTCCGTTATATGAAGGAGTTGGGATGGCTCGGGTAGAGGCTGGCGGGGGAAATGCACAATACACCCCAAGCGGGACGTCAGTGCAGGACTTATCGCCCCCACTATGAACAAGAACAAGAATACCTTTTGCTGAACAAATAATAAATAAAAATTACAATAGCTAAAGTTTGATCATTCATATTATACTCATATATTGTAAAAATATAAAATATATATTTTAAAACTTTGTGGACTCCTTTTTGTTTTTGTTTTGTTTTAGGAAGGACATTTTGCCACTACGGGCATTAAAATCGACACCGGACTGTTGGTGAGTGCACGCAGCACTCAACCGAGGGACAACAAGGGCGCATAAAGCGCTAGAAAACGACAAGGGACACCCTTGCCTAGTAGGGCATAGAGGTGCCGTTAGCCGCCAGCACTGTCTAAAAGAAAAGAAAACACAGGTTAATGAAATAAAACACAGGTTAATATTGATGAAACTTATAAACTTTCAATCGAAAATCGATACGTTACCTTTACCTTAATAAACATTACCAAAATATAATACAGATTACTTTGTGTCTGATTTAGGTTTATTTCGAGGTCGCTTACGACGACCTCGATGTCTAACTGTGAAGACTGGAAATCCAAAATCAGACATTAATATGTCTGATTTTGGATTTTCAGTCTTTGAGAGCCACGAGAGGTAATCCTCTCGTGGCTCGGCGAGTAGACTCTGATATACCTAATATACCAATATTACCAGGAGGCTGACTGATCGACGCCAGAGCTGCCGTGATGGGGTCACCCGGGTCATCCAGGAGGTGTCGTGGGCGGCGGCGTGGCGGGGTGAAGTATGGATCTGATGTCTGTGTTGAGTAGTTAGCGGTTTGCACCACTAGTGAGTTGGGATGGTGGGGGGCCGCATCGAAGTAGCGGCGAGAACAGTCTTTCATGTACTGCACGATATAGGCGATATAGTTCTAGGTCGCAGTGGAGGTCAGCGTTCCGTAAGTACCACGGTGCGCTTACTGCCTTGCGGGTAAAGCGATTTTGAATCGCTTGAAGTCTATGAATGTGCCTATCTGAAGCATGACCGAACTTTACAGACGCGTAGATCATGATCGAACGAATTGCAGACCTCAACCCAACTGAAGTTTAAGTATGGTAAGTCACAAGATCGGCATGCAGATGCAGGCACCGGGCACCTTATGCAGCGGGCATATGATTTTTTTTTACTTTGTAAGCTATCTTCGTGGCACATCTTTTTGGCTTCGTCTTTTGACTTTGTTACAATAGGATATATATTTTCGCTGACTTTTCACAATCTTTAAAATATCTCAAAAAGTTGTGGAAGGTTTCCTAGAAATGTTTTTTGTAACTATAACGGTTAAGACTTTCTGTCTTTAGTGCCTCGTTTCAAAAATCCAGCCTGTTTAAATACATAATTATATGTTTTTATTTAAACGACGTGTAACATAAAAAAAATTGGTACGGCGCGCGGTTGGGCGCGGAGCCGCGAACATCGAATAAAGTAATAATTGAGGGTTAGCTCAATTGGCCAGGGCATCTAAACCCTGGAGCGCGGAGTCAGCCGTAGCATGAGACTCTAGCGGTTGTGGACTGTATTTTGACGGAACCAAGGTGCTGGTTTGCGGTGCAGATGAGTTTACAAAATAGGTATAAGTTGGCAGCCGGGCGGGAAAGAAACGAGAGGAGTGCACGCCTACCTTGTAGTGATGGTTTGCTGCCTCCGATGACGTGCCAGCAGACCTGCTGCTCGCTCCTTTGGTGGATTTTGGGCTGCGCGACGTGGCCGATGATGGATGGCGTAGTGCGCCTCGTGCGCAGGGCACAAGCGAGGTGAAAGTTCGCGAATGATACACAACAACACAACACCACAACACTAACACTTAATGGAATTGGCGTATTTAAAAAGGTGTAGATGCGATTAAAGGTACTATTTTATGAGAGCGGTTAAGATTTCCAGCTTCTCTGATGGCGGCGCGGACGGTTCTACCCGTCTCCCCAGTGCTGCCAACCACTTGCAGCGGCCGCATTCGTGCGAGCGGGACGGCTAGATAGGTAGGCGTGCAAATAAGGGAGACAAAATGGTTTGTGGAAGGATGCCGGAAATGGAGATTGACTGCCAACTGTATAAAATATATTTGCTATGAATACGGCGAAACCATCTCTCCCGGCCTTAAAGGGTTACCTTTAAATAATATAAGATGCGGTAGCGAGAATTAACATGCGAATACTTAACCTAACCTTTAAGCTAAAATGAAAATATAGAGCAATGCTCTACACAAAATTATTGACTTGGCAATGGGCACAATCGAACAACTGGGCGCACGAAACTCCCTTTACTAGTTCTCACGGTAACTACACGCGTTGTTCCATCTTCCGAAGGATGAACAGCTTCTACTACACCGAGAGGCCATGAAAGAGGCGGTGCGTTGTCGACTATGATAACTACTACCGATCCTAGCTGGATGGGAGTAGATGGCGTGGTCCACTTAGCTCGAGACTGCAATTGATGCAAGTACTCGACTCTCCAACGCTGCCAGAACGACTGGACTATACTATTTAATAGCGAATGTCGCGCTATTAGATTAGATTCTACATGAGGCGAAGGTAATGAAAATAAAGGCGCGGTATGAAGGAAATGCGCTGGTGTGAGCGCCGATGGTTCAGCGGGGTCACTGCTCAAAGCGGTGAGCGGACGCGAGTTTACTAGCGCTTCGACTTGTGCGAGCACTGTTAAGAGTTCCTCATACGACAGTATCTGTTGACCTACAACCTTGAATAGATGAGACTTTACAACCTTAACCATGCTCTCCCAGCATCCACCCCAATGAGGGCTAACTGGCGGAATATTTTTAAAGTCGACGCGACTTTCCGAAAGTTCATGATCAAGGCGCGGTTTGAATTCGTCTAAGAACTTGTACAGATCACGCAGATATGATCTACAACCGACAAAATTTGTAGCATTGTCTGTGTAAAGACACTGAATCGGTCCGCGGCGTGAAAGAAACCTCTTAAAAGCAGCGAGGAAATTCACTGTGCTTAATTCTGTAGCTATTTCTATGTGCAAGCAACGCGTAGTGAGACACGTAAAAATACAGAGCCATGCCTTGCGGCTTTTGACGCCTCTACCACGCACGGGCGTGTACAACAGAGGACCTGCGTAGTCGCAGCCTGTATGCGAAAACGGTTTGTCAACTTGGTTGACGCGAAATGTTGGCAAATCCGCCATCATTGGAAATGATGAGCGCGGCTTTGCTCTGAAACAAGTATTGCACTTGTGTATGCGATGGCGAACGACTCGTCGTGCGGCGAGTATCCAATAATTATGCCTGAGTAAGGACATTAGAAGTTCGGGGCCAGCATGCAAATGTTTTTTATGATGATAATCGATTATCATATCGACCACGTGGTCGTGTCGCGGGACAACACAAGGGTGTTTTTGCGAATAGCTTATGTCAGCATTTGACAAGCGACCGCCGACGCGGATGATGCCATTTTCATCAAAAAACGGATTTAATTTTTGTAAAGCGGGAGAACAATTTTGTTTTTTATTTAGCTTATTTATGTCGTCAGCGAAGTGAACACGTTGCAATGCGAGTATAATTTTCATCTCAGCGAATTCTAAATCTGAACGTGTCACGGTAGGTTTGCGCGGTAATATGTTTAACAATCTATACACATAAACAACAATACGCAAAAGCTTCAACCACGAAGATATGCGATTAGCGAGTTCATAAATCGGCGATTCAGTTGCGTTAATAGTCACCGTATGTGCTAGCGGTTTTTGTTCAGGTACTTCATCGATATCATCGCGGCTGAACTCGGCAATAGGCCACTCTGTTGGATCCTTGGTAGCCCATGGCGGTCCCGAGAACCATAGAGGATGGTTGATAAGAATCGCGGGAGATAGACCGCGCGATAAGCAGTCAGCAGGATTTTCGATTCCTGCTATGTGATGGAAACAGCTGGCGGGAACGTTGTCGACAATAGTGACGACACGATTGGCAACAAACGTCTGCCAGCGGTGCGGAGAGGAGTTGATCCAACAAAGAACAACCTTGGAGTCCGAGAAAGCGAAAACATTTGATATTTTATATCGCGGTTGGTAGATATCAATCACCTTGCGCATCAACTTCGACAAAAGGACCGCGGCGCACAACTCCAACCTTGCGGTGGAAAGTGTTTTGAGAGGCGCGACCTTAGACTTGGAGCACACGAGTGTAACAGTTCTACTATCACCGACGGCAACCTGTAGGTATATGACGGCACCGTAAGCACGTTCACTAGCGTCTGCAAACCCTAACAAATTCACGACGGAACCCTGAACTACTCCCAGATGTCGCGGTATACGAACCTCGTTCAGCGAGGGCAACTCGTTACAGAACTGCAACCATAATGTTGCGATGCGCTTAGGAGGTGTGTCGTCCCAGTCACATTTTAAAATCCAGAGCTCTTGTATGAGAAGCTTAGCATATAATATGACGGGCGCCACCAAACCTAAATTATCCCATAGACGCGCGACAGCGGATAAAATGATGCGTTTAGTACATCCCGTTTCAGGTGCGGCAACCCAGAATTTAAACATATCGTCCGACCTGTCCCAATGTGTGCCCAGTATTTTATGCGGCGTGGCACCCCTATCAATCTCAAGATCTGAGGAGGCACGATGCGATGCGGGTATTTCGCGTAAAACGGCGGCGGAGTTACTGGTCCACTTGACAAGGTCAAATTGACCGCACTTGAAAAGCTGTATGAGCTGGGTGCAAGCGGCGACAGCAATGTTTACATCATTTTGTGATGAGTCATCCGACATTATGGAGAAACACACATCATCCATATAAGTTGAACATGATGCAATCGCAGCAGCGATGGGAAATCTATGCTTTTCGTCAGCTATAAGTTGATGTATTACGCGGACAGCGTGGAATACGCTAGATTTCATTCCAAAACAAACTCTGTTAAATTCATAAACGGATATTGGGTCTTGCGGGTTAAATCTGAAGAGAATTCGCTGGTACTTACGATCGGATTCTTGCATCCCGATCTGCAAGAACATTTGACGGCAATCAGCAGAAATCGCGATTTTAAAAAGACGGAAATTTAAAAGAATGCAATTTAAATCATCCTGTAGATTGGGTCCAGCATGTAGTATTTGATTAAGTGACAGCCCTGAGCTGGTCTTACTACTTGCATCCAAAACCATGCGCACTTTTGTTGTCGTCTTGTCGTCACGTTGCACGCAATGATGCGGTACGAAATAGGATGCGGCGGGAGTTACGTAAGTTACGTTATTAATAGGCCCTATTTCGTTTACATACCCCTTATCAACGTAGTCGCGAATGATATCGTTGTAGGCGGAACGCAACGTTTGCGACGACTCCAACTTCCTTTCCAAACACAGAAAGCGTCTATGAGCGGTGGAGAACGAATTCCCTAATTTGTAAACATCGTCGCTAAACGGTAATGCAACGGTATACCTACCACTAGCATCGCGCGTAGTGGTGGAGCGGAAGTGACTATCACATTCGAGGTCATCTTGACTGTGGGCGGGTGGAGCGCAAACCTCCTCGAGAACCCAAAACCTTTTAAGAAGGTTGTCCAAGGACGCCTGCTCAACGAGAGCGCAACAAGCGGATGTCAAATTTAAGTTACGTTTAGGCATGAAGACAGGCGCAGAACCCATAATAATAAACCCTAAAACCGTTTCTATAGCGGGCGGAATTCCCTTCACGCTGCTATCAACCATGCCAGGCATTAACAGGTGAGAGAATATATTCGCACCTAGAAGTACTTGCACTTCCGAGGGCGAAGCGAACGTACTGTCCGCGAGCGGTAGTGATAGAATGTGCGCGGACGCAGATTCGTCAACGGGAACCGAAGGTAGGTTGTCCGTGATGCGGTCAACAACAAGTGCTGATACGTCATAGTGAACGTTGTTGGAAAAACGCGAATATATTTTAAAGTCCGTGGAACCTTTAATAGACTTTTCAGAACCACCGAAACCCTTAACCATCATTCGCGTATTTTTATTGTAATTTAAACCTAATTGTGCGCAGGTCTTATCTGTTACAAAGTTACTTTGCGATCCCGTGTCAAGTAAACATTTTACTAAATGCGGCTGTCCCTTACTATCGTAAATCACAACTTGAGCTGTTGACAACAGTATCGTTGTGGGTCGCATACATTGCTTGTTTCTATCTAAACAACTCAAAGCGTTAGGTACGTGCGGCGCAGCAATGGATGTGTGCAGTGACGATACATCTGCCGCGTGCGTAAGAGCGGGCGAATGGGTGCGAGGCGCGAGACTTGCGCTGCTCACTGGCATAGCGCGTGACGGTGCGAGCGCGGGTTCGACTCCCGGCGCGGACAACGATCCATTGTCTCGCGATTGCGATGCACTTTGATAGTGTGAGTTATTAAAGTGTAATAATGAGTAATGTTTTTGTTGACAATTACGGCATTTAAAATTAGAATTACATTCGCGGGATTTATGTTTTAAACTTAAACAATTAATGCATGCATTAAGTTCCTTGACACATTTAAATCGAGCGGAAGGCGTTATTTCGTTGAATTTGCGACACTTAAATAAGTGGTCATGAACGAAGTTATCACAAAGACATTTCTTATGAGAGGCCGAGACTGCTACATAAGTCTGCGGGTTAGGTACGTAGCTTCGTGGTTTGTTTATATTATTGTTATTACTGCGGACATTGGAAGTACTAGTACCTGTGCAAGATTGCACGTTGTGGGATACCCTATACTGCCCCCTAATGAAATCCGTCAGCTGAACGAAGGTAGGTAACTTCGCATTGCGATATTGTGACTCAAAAGCACGGACAGTCCCTTCATCTAATTTCTTTAAAGCGATATGTAACAACATGAAGTCAGATAAATTATCAAGTTGTAGGTTTCTTAATGCACTAGCAGCGGTGACAAATTGGTCTAAAAATAACTGCAATTTAGATAACGAATCGTTGCCGGTCAACTTGAGATTTATCATCTGATCTAAGTAGGTACATGCGAGCGTGCGAGTATCCTGGTACCTATCAACGAGACATTCTATTATCATATCGTAATTATCAGCGCATGGCGTGATACCTGAGAACACGGTTTGTGCCTTCTTTGAGAGCTTCCCTATTAAATAGTACAACCTCTCAGCGTCCGTCAGCATTGGATTGTCGTGCACCATAGATTTATAACCAGCGTAAAATAAGGGCCAATTTCGAATATCCCCATCGAACGGCATGATTTCGATTGGAGGCAAAGATGGCATTCTACATTTTAAACCTGAGCGTTCAATCGAACCTTTTTGATCGAGATCAGTGTCCACCTTGGAAGGTTTATGTTCAACCCGACTAAGTACTCGTTTGATTCGGCAATATAAATCCTCAAACGCGATTAAAGATTTAAAGCTAGGCTTGCTAGTTGGATCACTTAAAAGAAGTGCGCGATTGTGCTCATTGACAATTTCTTTAAACTCAGACCGAATATCATCTATTGTCTCGACAGAACATAGAAAGTTTTCCATACATTCCTCACTAGTGTGAGCATTCTTCGAGTTATCATAAACGATTTGAATGAACTCGAAAAGCGTGTCACGTTTAGTTTCTAATAGGGTCACATCTGCATCTAACTCAATGTTTGCTTTCTTTGTAGGCGGCATTTTGACGAACGAGTGATACCTATTACTGTTGCGATGCGGCGCGGTTGCCGATCACAATGCGATAACGTAAACAACAGCTGTAGATGCGAGCGGTAGGTAAGCAATTAATTATAATTAGGTAACTTTCTATGATTTGTTACACGTGCGAAATAGATAATATAAAGGCAATTACCTTTACTAAAGCGAGTAGGTATTTTAAGTAACTAACGATATTAAATTAAGTTATTATTACTAGGTAAGTAGGTATAATTAATGCGAATATACCTCACTCAAGGGTAAGATAGGTATACGTAAGTTTGAGATAAGTAGGTGTGGTAAGTACTAAGTACCCACATGTGCGGTATAAAAATAAGTTTCGTTAACGGTTTTTTGGTAACACTTTTAAGGCGAGTATTAGGTTGAATGCGGTAAATTAGCGGGTAGACAAATACAGCTAGACAAATCTAGACTGAATGCGAGTGTAAGTAAGACGAATCTAGACTTAAATGCAAGAGTAGGTTAGACGAATCTAAGCCTATATTTAGCGGCGGAAACTAGACGAATCTAGTCCTAATGCGGAAGTAAGCTAGACGAATCTAGGCTTAAATAGCGGGGATCACTGAGGATACTATGGAGAACGTTCGGTCAGAAGGACCATAAATGGTACGGCGCGCGGTTGGGCGCGGAGCCGCGAACATCGAATAAAGTAATAATTGAGGGTTAGCTCAATTGGCCAGGGCATCTAAACCCTGGTGCGCGGAGTCAGCCGTAGCATGAGACTCTAGCGGTTGTGGACTGTATTTTGGCGGAACCAAGGTACTGGTTTGCGGTGCAGATGAGTTTACAAAATAGGTATAAGTTGGCAGCCGGGCGGGAAAGAAACGAGAGGAGTGCACGCCTACCTTGTAGTGATGGTTTGCTGCCTCCGATGACGTGCCAGCAGACCTGCTGCTCGCTCCTTTGGTGGATTTTGGGCTGCGCGACGTGGCCGATGATGGATGGCGTAGTGCGCCTCGTGCGCAGGGCACAAGCGAGGTGAAAGTTCGCGAATGATACACAACAACACAACACCACAACACTAACACTTAATGGAATTGGCGTATTTAAAAAGGTGTAGATGCGATTAAAGGTACTATTTTATGAGAGCGGTTAAGATTTCCAGCTTCTCTGATGGCGGCGCGGACGGTTCTACCCGTCTCCCCAGTGCTGCCAACCACTTGCAGCGGCCGCATTCGTGCGAGCGGGACGGCTAGATAGGTAGGCGTGCAAATAAGGGAGACAAAATGGTTTGTGGAAGGATGCCGGAAATGGAGATTGACTGCCAACTGTATAAAATATATTTGCTATGAATACGGCGAAACCAAAAATATTTATGATTTATGACAACTTTTTTTTTATTAATTAAAAGTTCACTCCACATACTCCAGGGACCGTGCCTTTTTTCAACTCTTGGGATTTTTACTACTTACGATTAATTTATTACATTAAACAAATATACATACTTGGGGAACATATTAAAAATTATTTACTATATTATATACTGAATTTATTAACTTAAACATAAAACACAATTAAGATTATACATTAAAACTTAAAGTTATGGAGACATTTTATTCTGAGTTGGTGTAAGCATTCACAGCAGACCAGTGTCCGCAAACAGCGCCCGTTCACGAGTTGACGCATGTGCCAGACATCGCCTTCCTCAACAATTTCGGAGGGAAGATGGCGACCCGCCACACACGCCACCGCTTGCCAACACATTTCCGTGAGCATGTCTGCTCTGAATGCCCACACCATCTCTTTGTCAGTTACAATTTTGACACCACTTATATGAGAACTTAACGCTAGCATACATTTTATTGTGTCACCACGCTGTTTCAATCCCTGATTGCCATCTTCAGGTTGTAGCTATAGATGGTTTGTTCGCTCGCAACCGTCGCTTGCCTCACAAACCGTCCGATGGCATCATCCTCGTCGTCGGCGTAGTAGACAAAGGTCCTCGTGTGCCGGGAAACCGCGACGACTGCGTGCGGGACGCTCTCGTGCAGCTTCATTTTGCCTTTCGTTTTTATTACCGCGACTGACTCGTACGTCAGTCCCTGCGCCTCGTAAATGGTAAGAGTTCGTGATCCTTCACCCTTTCCATAGCCCTGGATGGTCAGGGTCTCCTTTTCCTCCTGAGTGTGGACCAGGAAGAGGGTGTTTGGAAGGAATTTGGGAATTTTCGCTCCCGTTTAACTCTCGAGGCACAGGGACCTTATACTGGGAGCCGAGGAATATATACCGGAGTATATTTCCCTCAGCGCATACGCAACATCCATTGAGTTCCGGTGCGTGCACAACAACTCCTGGCTGATGTTCGTGACCAGGTTAGGGCGGTTATACCTTAGATTGAACAGGTTCTCCCTGTCTATGTAAGGTAATTGGTTTTCATCAGGCGGACGTAGTTCTGATTCTTTTTAAAACCATTTACTAAAACCGAGGCCATAGTGCGCACCTTGGTTTTCACCAGGTCTCCGATTCGGTGCGCTAACTTCTCTCTCAGGTCTTTTGCTGCCTCTGTAGTTGTTGTTGCGACAACGTCCTTGTCCACATCGAAGTGTCTTACCACCCAAGTTGTTTTTCCGCATCCGGGAACTCTTTTGACCCACTGTATTTTGGGTACCTCCCAGTGTTTCCAAAATGTCTCGATCTCAGAGTCTCCCGAAATGGCTTTCGCTATTTGCAAGACTCTGTCATCCAACATTATCTTGGTGCACCGGGCGGTGACAACAATAGGGTCGTGTGGTGGTGTTGCGTATTTTGACCTACCAGTCGGTTCGGTATCTTCCTCATCCAGAAACACAAAGCCACTTGTCGCGTTGTAGGCAGCCATATACTGACCAGACATTGCCCCCATGATGATCGAGGATGTGTCGTTGTTGTATATGGCTGCTTCAGCCTCTTCGAGTCTCTTCTGCAGCAGTCGAAATTCAATGATGCTGCCCTCGTTTGCTCGCCTGTGGGACTGCAGGATGTTATTGCAGTTCCTGAGATTGACGTCTCTTGTCACTCTCGTTATGGCGAGGAACTTGAAGAAGGCATTCGCTGCGTGGCTCACTGGTTCCTGTGCTGGTATATACTTTGGCGGACTGACTTGTCCTATGTCAGCTCTGGTCCGAGGTCGTTTTTGGATTGTTGAACTGGGAGTTGTCTTTTTCGCAGGCATGGGCAATTTTGGCTGGCACGATTGTAGGAACAAGCTTTGTGCTGCTGCTTTGAAAGGTGCCAGGAACGCTGTGACTCGGCCCTTACACATAGTAGGGCTGCGCTCCTGGTTCCTTTCTGCATCTGCTTTGTCCTGGAGACGTTCCGAACCGCTTTTGGTGGTTGAAGCGGGGATTGGGTGCCCCCAACAGTCGGTTGATTTGTTGAGTATCGGCTTCCTGAGGTAACTGAGGTTTTCGCCTCTGTCTTCGTACACAACTACCTCATGATGTTAATATAGTTGATTTTAAGTAGTAACAAAATGTTGATTATAATAAAACTTTTGCAAGCCACCCTTCTCAAAACCTCGTAATCCTACCTCGCCTCCCGCGATACATTCCTGGCGAGAGCGGTAATGACTGTCTTCATGTCCCGCGCTACCTTTACCAAGATTCACCATCAACAAAACACGCCATTAAAGCTTTTATTTCATTGATATAAAGTTTACAGAAAACGCAAAAGTATTTTTGCAGCGTTGGCAAAATATATATTTTTTGGGTTTACCAGCTAATTCCATGATGATTATAGCGGCTTTAACGCGCTAGCATCAACGTTTATTGTACAGTTTTTGCGCAGTTTTTGACTTTGCAAATCCGTTATTTCGTTTGTCCTCATTTTGTCAAAGCCTCGCCTTGTTGGCATTGCTTGTAATAAAATATCCACAGCTTAGCTCTACGTATTTATAACAAGAAAATGAAACGAGATAAAAAAGCTTGACCCCATTTAGATAAATGTGGAAACAGTGTTTGTGTATTTTCTAGTATCATCTAGGCTTAAAACGCTTGTAATTATGAATGCCAAAGTACCTGTGTAAGTTGAGGGGGAATGGATTTTGGTTACTCCTTCACTCCAATACAACTAAACCGATTCACACAATAATGTTTTCATTGGTTTTATACTCAGAAAGTTATTCTCGTGACACTATTATTAAGTACTATGATATCACATCTGCAGTGCAAGTACCGAACTTACCGATCAATAAATTTGAGTCTTGAATTCGTCATACTTCGAACAACTGGCTATTATCGATCTTGTCTCAATAATTGCAAGTAACTAACAAAATTAAGCAATCGGTAGACAGATTCGATAAGCTTTTAAGATTATAACGATAAACCTACGAGCATGGAACTGTTAAAATACGTTTGAGATCGTCTATTAAATCGATTTTAACTATTTGTCAGCTTTGAAAATGACCTCGATATAGCTTATCGACAGGCGAAGAGAATGGGGATATTGTTTAGTTGCGTTTTATCTTACTAATAATATAAACGCGAAAGTTTGGCATGGAGGTAGATGGGGCGCTGAATTAACACATAGGATAATTTACAACAATATCGTCATCATCCATCACCATGCGGGTGTAACCACGCGGCGCAGCTAGTATTCAATAAAAAATAGACTTCGGCCTTTTTTTGATCGTAGAACAGCGAAATGCTCGTAGAAATCTTCAAATGATAGAAACGCATTGTTGAATGTAAACAATTCGTAAGAATCGATATACTGTCGACATTTTAACGTTCCTATAAGTCGTCGATATGCCTTCCATACTTGCTTAATTCAAGTTGACTGTAAAAAACGTTTTAATAAAAAAAGCTTACTATAAATTTCGACATTATATAGAAGATAAAGATGCTTGGAATACGAGTACTCCACTTCTGGCAAGCGGTCTCTCTGCCACCCATAAAATGTAATATTTGTAGTACCTAAGTAGAAACATTGTAAACATCTATATAAAAAGAATGGCCCCTAGTTTCTGGCCGCTTTTTCTCGGTGGGCTCTATATATTTTGGAACGCGGCGGTAGAGTCTTTAAAGCAATAAAAAGTTGACGTTCACAAGTGCGTCTTTGATGCCTAAATTGAATAAATGATTTTGACTTTGACTTTGACTTTGACATGTCTCATTTCCTCGATAGAATATATATTATTTCTGATAAGAGTTATGTGTTACGCGAGTCCTAGTAATAACAACGTATTTTGAGTTTTACAAGACTACGTTGACAATATGCAACCTTCGCCTTAAGCAACTGATCGAGTTTTATAAGAGTAAAATGATAATCCCGAAACTTTCTCAAAAATGAAAACTATTTATTTAAATTCAATGTTTGATATATTTTGAAACGCGGCGGTAGAGACTTCAGAGTCGTACATTTTAATAAATAAGTGACGTTTATAAGTGCGTCTTTGGTGCCTAAATTGAAAAAATGATTTTGGTTCAAAAGTTTTGACTTTTGACTTAATTATTTCTGATGTAAGAAGGTTACTTAGGTACATAAATATATCTCCTCTCTAACTCACCCAATTATAAATCTGCATTGAAAACTTAACAAGCCAGCTCACGAGGTTCAAGCCACTCCAGTTAACAAGTTCACAAGCTATTGTGCTGAAGGGAGGTACCAGAATACTTTGACAGTGCGCTGCATAAATCCTTGCGAGGAAGGAAGTAGGAACACGAATTAACACAAAGACTTGACAGTTCTGTGTTTAGCAGAGCGCATACTACATCACGTGTTTCATACGAATATAAAATTATCAACGTTTTTGTGGTATTACGATGGGCACTGTTTTGTTAAAGTTCACTACCCAATTAGGTGTGTAGCTGTATAAGCATCTCTGCTTTTATTGGCCAAATTCATCTGTCCGTATGTTTTTTTATGTTGTCTTCTTGTACAGCTCGCATGTTTTAACCAATCTTGACTAAACTTAGTACCTATGCATGTTTTACTTTTCAATATATATTAATTTGTCGCTGGAGATTGTTGAGTGGAAGGGTACTTTTCTTAAAAATAAGAGAAATTTGCGGAAGCGCTATTTACTGACCGATTTTGATAAAATTCGGTACGCAGATTAGGTACTTTAAAGAGAACTTTAAGTATGAACGTAATTGGTCAAATTGTTGTGATTTTAGCAAAAACATTTGGTACCAGCAATATATAATTTTTTTGCAAAATTGGGCTTCCCGAAATAAATATTTACTAGTAGGTATTATTAGTACTATTTTAAATACAAGTTACTATTTCAATCTATTCAACAGAAGTTAGTTACAGTAGCTACTTACGTCAACATATTCCTCAAATGTCCGGCAGCTACTATGTAGGTATCTCAGTTGCTAACAAACGTTAATTGAAATATATAATATAATATTATTTATTTATTACCTTCTATATATACAGTACATGTTTCACAGCTCTTCATATATATCTTCTCTATATCAAAATAACAGATTTCAACCTTTTATGTAAAATAAAAGGTAGTTAGTAATAATGTAATTATATGTAATACAGTGTAGAACAGTGCTATATGTACAAAACAGGACAGATACTTCCTGCTTATTGTGAGAAAAATATCTTAAACTATGTTTTTATTTTTGTAAAAATATCATAATCCGAAACACTGGGGAGCCAAGTGGCACATACCGCGGGTTAATTCTTGTTAGTTAAAGTAACATTAATGTTTCATGAGATAATTGAATACCCATTCACACATACATAGACATTCCCAAGTATTATTGTTAAACAAGGCCAGAGAAGACAAGTTACAATTATTTCAGAATCAATATCTGCGTTTTATTTGATATCTAGCCAAAAAACACTATTGTTATTATAGGTACATTGTGGTAATCACTAATAATTGCATAAATCGAAAAAATGGCGGCGCTATTTCACTTTTGTCAGCTCGAGTCATCAACGTACTAAGTTTTTTGTTTACTGGCGTGGTTAAAACTGACATAATGCCGCCATTTTACAAGATTTCAATCAATATTTGTTAGCAACTGAGATGCATAATAACCCTACATTGATGGGTTGATCAATCGCTATCCTGTGGTTTCTGTAGTATTAAGTAAGTAGTTATTGCAGGTTTCAGCGAACGTAGGGCTGTTAAGAACCCTTATAAGATCGTTATGTATCTCCCCGCTAACCTTTTACAACTTAATAAATTCGACTTTTTTTTAAATATGAAAAACGGGATATTCACTCACGTAAAAAAAACAGATCTTTCCGACTGTAGTTTCAACCACATCCGGTGGTCTTTTTCAAGGAGAGTGCAGAACGCTCGGGTTGTGATTGAAACTATAGTCGGAAAGATCTGACTTTATTACGTGAGTGAATCCCGTTTTTCATATTAAAAATGTGTATAAACCACGTTAGTGTTCATAATGAATTCGACTTATTTATAAACGTGTATGAAATCTTGCTCGGAAATAGTGAAATCATTTATGAATTTTTTTAAAGATAACTGTGTTTTTGATGTATTTGAGAGGTCAAGGAATTATTGAAGAGGCGTATTAGAGTTAGGTAATGTAATGTTTCATATACAACTATTTATAAGTAACCCTGGGGTTATAAACCGTTAAAAGCTGCCGCACTATATTATTGGATTTAGTTTTCATTTTACATAGGCACACAACACCCTTATTAAAATGTTATATATATAATGTTCAACGGAAAGTCACATGGAAAGGCAGTACATTAAAAAAATGCTACAGTGCCATCTAGCCTGTCCGTCAAGAACTACGTTTACTATTTCAGTGTATTTCACCATAACGTCACCTTTGTGGTGCCGTGTTACACACACATTGATGTAGATGGCGCTATAAGTATCGGTTTAAATCGGATTTTTCTGCCTCCGCATGTAATCTTAGAGAAATCGCGGAGAAAATTTCATAATTCATTCGTCACACCTAGTTTCTTAGACACTGTTAAAAAATCGGAAATGTCTTTATCTTTAAGGTTCGTCTATGTACTTACAATAGGATAATATTAATAAAGGAACTTTCGTTTCGTCTTTTAAAAATAATTTAAAATGAAAATTATAGTTGACGGATAAACAATGTTAGTATACATAAACATTTTAAATTATATTATTGCTGGTTTTTCATTGATGGCGTACTTTATAACTATGGAAATGTCATCATTAATATTAATAACAACATAACAAGAAAAATCTTGCATTGTTGCTTTATAAGAAGTCATGTTGAATACGCTTCACAAGCGTATAATCCCCACTATGCTAAATTTATATTGTAGATATATATTTAGCATGATGCTGGATAAAACACACAAGACATTCTTAAAATTTCTACGTTTATGTTCAGAATCCTAAGCCCTGATTATGAGGATAGCTATATAGACGTCAACACATCCTGTATATCTGTTGAATTAGGAAAGCCTTTAAGACTGACATTATCTGGGGGCACGGCAGTGTCCCCACCAAGTCAAGAAGAAGAGTGGCACGGCCGTACCATACTTTTGCCGAAGCAGTTCAGGCCATTTACGACCCCTTATTACTTTGTTGCGGCTAACCTGCCTGAAGCCTGAATTTTCAGAATCCAGCAGGCATTGTATAAACATGGTATATTTCAAATTTCATTCTATTTGAACCAGCAGTTGGAGAATTATATCTTGTCAAAGTTTCATAACTTTGTCACTGACTGACAAAATTTCACGATTCTATGTCTGCTAGTATAGTCCCATTTAAATTTCATCAAATTTGGTCCAGTATATTTAAGATACACTCCAATAACTAACAAAATAACAAAACAAAATAGAATGGAAGTCGGTATAAAATTTTACTTGTTAAAATAAACCCATAATAATCAATTATCAATTTATTGGTAACAATTCAGTTATACGTCAAAAATTTAAATATAATATGACAACCCTATAGAGAGTTGATTCAAAAATAATACAACAAATTAAAAAAAAAATACTATTATCAACATTTTATAGTAATATTAAGTTATATACATTATTTAAGGAAGTTAAACATGGTGGATAGTTTTAGTAGTATATAAAATAAAAAATAATAAAATAGGCTGTAGTTTTATTGAAGTTTGTATTCCCGATTCACTTAAAACTCCGTGCAAATAAACTTAAAACAATTGAAAAATAAATTACCCTTTTTTCATTATATACACTTATTAAAATTTTCTAAAACTAAAGTTCTGAAATGTATGTAGAAAACATGTGTACTTACTGTAAAAAATTTGTTTAAATATAACTTTAACATAAATAATGAAATAGGTGTGACTATATATAAATTATTTTTATATATGTTGTGTTTAAAAATATTTTAATAATATCGTTACACCTTGAAGGGGTAGGCAGATGTGTTTTTAAATACTTACGTTTCAGCAGATATGTTTGGTTGCCATGTAACAGGGGGCGAGCCTTTTATCATCTACGGGACATTGTTCCGAACTCTTAATTGTTATTGAAAGTTTCTCCGACCCCCAATGAAATCCAGGACCTCAAGATTCCAAAGCAGCGTGTCCACCTCTGCACTTGCATAATTTCCAAAACAGCTGAACTGATTTTGACGGCATTTTCATTGCAGATAACTGATGTTATGAGAGTACCTTGGGCTTTTCTTATTTTAGAGGCCCTAAATCCTGCAAGGCCACGCGAGCTAAATCGTGGTCCAGCTAGTACAACATTTGCCACTAACATGTTTGCTCACATGCCGCCTTGCTACTCAATTCATAATTCATAATTCATTCATAATTGTTTATTTCTCAAGAAAAAACACTGACATAATACAATTTAGTAAATTATGTTTCTTAACTAAGTAAGTCTATAAATATAATTTAACATAAAATAATTATCAAATCAAATCAAATCAAATCAAATGTTTTTATTGCTCGAATGTTGTAGATCACAGAGATGATAAATTAGTACAATATAGTTTCAAACATTCTACCATGACAATGGTGTGCAATGTAGGTACATCGTATATATCACTTTTTGTCAAATAGTATAATGCAATGTACAATTATGATGTTATATAATTTAAATTTAAAATGTATCAAAGGTATATAATAATTAATGTCAAAATGTGTTTAATGCATGCAAATTGTAAATAAGATTTAATTGTCATTTCATTTCGTTAAATTTATCATTAAAAAAGTCAGATAAGTTGTAATAGCATTTTTCCAAAAGTAGTTGTTTTAAACTGCTATAAAATCGGTCATTTTGTTCAACTTTTATTTTATTAGGTAGATTATTATAAATTTTTATTGACATAACATTTGGACCGGAACTATGTAAATTTAGTCTTGATGTTGGTAATATTAGTTTGTGTTGAAACCTAGTTGCGTATCGCCGTGTTTGTTCTACCTGTTTCTGGAAAAATTGCGGGTTTTGTCGCACAAATTTTGCTACTTCTAATATGTAAATTGATGTAACGGTAAGTATTTTATTTTTAATAAAGTGTGGTCTACAGCTTTCCGGTTCTTTAATACAGGCGAGTGTTCGTATGCATTTTTTTTGCGCAATAAGCAGGTGTTGTGCATTAACGCTATTTCCCCAAAGTAAAATTCCGTAGGTAAGCCACGCGTGTGCGTATGAATAGTACGCTGATAGGGCGGTTTTTAGGTCAGTGGCCCTTCTCAGCTCCCTAAGTGCGTAGGCGAAGCTTGAGAGCTTGGATCTAATTTTTAGAACGTGGTTCTTCCAGCTAATGTTTGTGTCAATTTGAACGCCTAATAAAGAAAAAGTGTCGACACATTCTAATTTAATATTATTATACGTAAAGTTTATGTCTATGGGTGTTTTTTGGTGTGGTCTAAATTGCATTAGTTTCGTCTTTGTAAAATTAATTTCGAGATTGTGGTCATTCATCCAGTTATTTATATCTCCAAAAATGTCAGTTAGGGTATGATTCAAATTTATATTATTATTGCAAGATGTCAAAAGAGAAATGTCATCGGCGAACAAAACACAAAAATTATTAATTGTTTTTGGGAGGTCATTAATATATAATAAAAACAGGATACACCCCAGGACACTTCCTTGAGGGATTGAGTGATTTATACAGGACGGTCTTGATCTTATTGAATTAATTGTCCCAGTGTCAAAGTCAAAGTGTTCTATTTCTACATATTGTTCGCGGTTTTCTAAGTACGAGCTGAACCATTTATGTGTGATTCCGCGTATTCCAATTCCGTGTAGTTTATCAAGTAGTATATTGTATTGCACTTTATCATACGCCTTGCTCATGTCCAATAAAATTCCAATTGCATATTTTTTATCATTTATAGTATTTAATATTTCTTGTACGTATTTATACACTGCTATAGTTGTGGAGCGGTTTTTCCGAAATCCGTTTTGGGAATCATCAAATATTTTATATTTTTCACAAAATGAGTTCAGGCGCTTTTGCATTACCTTTTCAAATACTTTTGACGACGTTGGCAACAGTGCTATCGGTCTGTAATTATTTAGGTCTGCTTTTGATGATTTTTTATGTACAGGTTTAATTATGGCCGTCTTTAATAAATCAGGAAATATTCCTTCAGTGAATGATTGATTTATTAATAGATAATAAGGTAAGGTTAATTCTTCCGCGCAATTTTTAATTAATACTGGTGGTAATTCATCTACACCGTAGCTATATTTGCTTTTTAAATGTTTGATAGCAAGATATATTTCTCGGGGTTCGGCAGGACTTAAGAACATTGTGTTATCAGTACGCCGGAGCACCGGGCGGCCGGGCGCAACCGGTTTCCCGCTACATACCTTCCCCACCGAAGCAAAGTAGTTATTGAATGCATTTGCTATCTCGTTCGGATCAGAAGTCACGACGCTGTCAATATTTAACTTTACATTTATTTTAGGTTTCTTTATATTTTTATTTGTTCTTTCTTTTATTATTTTCCACATAGATTTTGATTTATTTTCTGAGTTTTTCATTTCGCGTATGTATTGGTTTCTTTTTGATATATTTACTGTCTTTTTTAATAATTTTACATATGATTTATAATATTTTGAGAGAGTTTGGTGTTTAAAGTATGTTACGATGGGTTTTAGTAGTCTTTTATGTCTACAAGAGGTCCGTATACCGCGTGTTAGCCATAGGTATTTAGTATTTGTTTTTTGTTTAATAAGTTTTTTGGGTAGGCATTTATTTAAAATTTCCAATAACGTGTTATTAAAAATCGTATAGTTTTCATTTACCGTTCGATTTGTATTGTTATTTAGAAGTTTTGTCCAGTTAATATTTTTTAATTCCTTTTTAAAACTGTCTATATTGTTTTTGTTGTACAATCTTTTTTTTATTTTCCATATTATTTGTTTACTTTGTGCACCTAGTACTTCTTTTACTTTTAGTACAATACCTTTATGGTCAGAGAATCCGAGGTCTTGGACCGAAGTACCTATTTTATTTTTATTAAAGTTTGCAAACAAAAGGTCTAAACAAGTAGCTGTAGTGTTGGTGATACGGGTGGGTTTGTTTACATATTGGTGGAAATTATATTCTAGCATTAGATTTAATAATAAAAGTGATTCTGTTGTTTTATCTAAAATATTTAAGTTAAAGTCTCCGCCAATAACTATGTCCATTGAATTATATTTAATTATTAATTTCTCTAAAAGTTGCTTGAGTTGGTTATAAAAGACATCGGTCTGCCTGCTATTCCAATAAATGACAATAATTATAAGATTAATTTTCGAAATTAACACTGCACTAACTTCTATACAATATTCTATAGATATGCCTTCAATGTCTTTCAGGTTCTTGTATTCAAAGTCGTTTCGTAACAATATCATAGTACCGCCTCCCGCGTGTTCCTGCCTACAAAATGCTGATGCGACGTTGTATCCAGTACAGTTAACCAGTGCAAGTTTGGCCTCGGATAGCCACGTTTCTGTTACGCATAACGCGTGTGTATTTGGCGTATCTTTAAGAAATGCTTCGACTGTATGTAGTTTTCTATATATACTTTGCATATTTTGAAACACTATAGTGAAATCAGTAGCGACGAAAGTGACGAAAATTATGCATCTGTGATGAATTCGGTGTGTCTTGTGTATTTCTCAAAGTGTGAGTAGAGGAGCTGTCTCTGGAAACATGCAGTGCAAGTGACGCCCGCTGAGATTGTTGTGATGATGATTCTGTCTGGCTCTGCGGGTATGTATAGGTTATGTTTCCATCTACAATAAGCCTATTGTTTTTTATTACGGCGTGATGGCCGTCAAGCCGTGCTGCACGTAGTTGTGTTTGGAGATTTTTCCTTTGTTGTAAGGCCTGATCATCGAGAAAATCTGATATTGATAATCCTGTGTTTTTAAAGAAGCGGGCTTGTTGAAGAAGGTATTTGGCCATTCGTTTACTTAGAAGTTCAACTAAAATAGGTCTGCGATTTGAGGTTTTCCTCCCAATTCTAGTTAGTTCCTCGACGTATCCTGTGAGGTCAACATTTAGAATATCTTGGAATATACTAATTATTCTATGGTGAAGTTCAGGTTCTGTTTCATAGTTGTATTCGGTGAGGCCGTATAGTACAAATTTCTTCGAATTGTCTGTTGCGTATTGTATATTCTCTTTATTACTGCTTGCTATTATTTTTCTCATTTCTTCTTGAAGTTTTTTATTTTCCGTTTCTAGTTTTTCGATGTTATTACTTAATGTGTTAATTTGGGTTTTTAGAGTCGTTTGCTCATCAGTTAGCATATCTGTTTTCATATTCATGTCTTTTCTTAATTTGTTAGTTGTTATTTCTATTTTGGTATCTATTGTATTTCTTATCTCACTTAGTAAAGATTGCTTATTCTCTTCTAGTTTCCTGTCTAAGAGTAAACTTATCCTCTCCAGCATCGAATTGTCATCGGTTGAAGTACGTGCGCGATTTGATGTTAGTTCTTCGTTATTTATTTTAATAATATGCTCATGTCTATTTTGGACGTCTGTTATTGAGATGTCATCATCAATTGACATAGTAGTGTCATTTAAAGTTGTAACTTGTTTTCTTACGGGCGTATTATCATTTTTCATGCGCCTAGTTATGTTTTGACAAGAAGGGCACCGCCACGATTTCTTAAGTTCGAACATATTAGTCATATAATAGGCTGAAGTTATATTTAGGCATGCATAGTGATAATTCTTCAAGCAACTAGTACATTTTAGTATTTCTCTTTCGTAGATAATATGCTTATTACAAGCTGTGCAGTCCATTTTTGAAAGTCTTTGAAGTAAAGTATAATACAAGGCTTACTTATCACCTTCTTAACTCGTAACTCGTTGCATAAAGGTATATTTTCGCGTGCTGATAGCGGTCAGCTGGCAGTTACAATCCGTACTCGGCGACGTCACTTTTTGTAGGGTATCGGGTCGTTGAACTTTCTCGAGACGTTGGTAATTAATCACAAATTTAATCGCGAGTTTTTACACGATTTTTATGATTTTTGGATCATATAGCTCCAGACACGTAGGGCTCCAGGTTAATGTCAGTTTAGATACAAAAGCACACTTTTTCCACTTTTTACGAATTTAAAATGAGCGACGCACGAGTAGACACGTTATTCGGTCGCGACGTCGCGACGAACTACCTATTTACTATTAGAACTATTATTTACTAAATTAGTGACTTGCAAAGCCCACACTAAGAAAAAGATCTTGTGTCGTGGGCGTCTGCTTCCTTCGAGGTCTCAGTATTAATTACAATGGATATTAATTACAGTGCAATGAAAAATTTAGTTTTTTTTTCTTCCTTCAAAAAGAATACAATATTGAAATATAGAAATTTTATCTTGTTCATTCATTACTAAAGATAAAGAAAATTGAAATTGAAGGTGATTAGTACTGTGTTAATAAGGGTGTGTTTTTTTTGTCGTGGAGGGTGTGAGGTGAGTGTGTTTGCGTATGTGCGTGTAAGACTGTGTGTGTGAGTAGAGTGTGTGTATGTGTGAAATATATAAAGATAGAGGGTGTATCATGTAAGTAAATATGGTAGTATATATTTGAAAGATATTATTATGATAGAACATGAAGTAAATTTTCAGTTTCCTCAATGTACGTGAGGAGGTATAGTAAGGAGGCTTACAAATTACTAAAACATTATTTTAATACGGATTACATGGTATCATCATATTGTAATCAGAACCACGTTCCAGCGTGTTGATTGTAGGTAAAACCTCTTCTATATAACATACCAACTTCCAACGAACTCCTTATAACTAGCTTCACCCTTCGGTAACACCTGCGTGGTGATCACTGATGATGATGAAATGTAGCCTATGTTAATCCAGCCTCATATGCCCCCTTACAAACTTATACTAAATTACTCCATTCGATTGAACGTGAAGAAACACATACAGATACACTGACAAACCTTTTACCTTTATGATATTAGTGTGGTTATGTGTTTATACCATCAAGTGACGAGACGTGCGTCTAACAGTAAATACCAGTTGTTGCACGCAGTTTAAAAACGCTTTTATTTTATGGGTACTCTCTCACACTCTTATACTGAACTATATTATTTTATAACTTGTTGACAATCCGCCATAATTACACATATTCTATGAAAATGTGAAGTTGCTACTTTTTTTACTAACATTTCAAGACCCTTATAATTCGCAGAGACAGACAGACGGACAGCTCAGGATAAACAGTATATGTGTGGAGTTGGTAACACAGTTCGTGTGCATTCCTCATCTCATCATCATCATCTCAGCCGTAGGACGTCCACTGCTGAATATAGGCCTCCCCCATGATTTTCCAAAAGGACCGGTTGGAAGCGGCCTGCATCCAACGTCGTCCTGCGACCTTTATTAGGTCATCTGTCCACCGTGTCGGTGGATGACCTACGCTGCGCTTGCTGGTCCGTGGTCTCCTTTAAAGAACCTTCCGGACCCATCGCCCATCTGTTCTGCGTGCTATGTGCCTTGCCCATTGCCACTTTAACTGGCTAATTTTCTGGGCTATGTCGGTGACTTTTGTTCTTCTACGGATCTCCACATTTCTGATTCAATCACGTAGAGAAACCCCGAGCATAGGCCCCTCCATAGCTCGTTGTGCGACTTTGAGCTTATCTATGAGGCCCATAGTAAGAGACCACGTTTCAGTGTGCATTCCTACAGGAGGTAAATAAACATTACGTTTAACTTCGATAACGTGAGTGATGTACTGACTTTAATGTTACTTGTTCTATTTTGTATGCGTATAGTTGATTAGAAGGTCAAGTTATGCGCGTAACGGTAAGCATAAACTTGCCTTTCAGTATGGTGTCACCAGAACTCAAAACTTTGGTTTTGTATGGCACTGCGTTACGATCAGCACCCTGATGCATCGTATTAAAGTATCATTCGCCAAGTCATTTTTAATATAATAGCCCAATAGCACATATTAAATAGTAGTACCTACCACAGTCTATGTAAAGATTATTATTAGTTTAGCAGTTTCCTGCAACTATACAATGGTAGGGAAGAATTATTGGTAAATACCTGGTTTCCGTGGGGGGTGTCGAGGGACTCTGGAACTGGTGGGAGCTGGTGACCGTGAGTCCTCGTTGGAGGCGTCCTGCTTTGGACGACGTGCTGAAGGGGCTGAAGAACTGTTGTTCACTTGGTTATAATGTTTGTATTGTCCTTTTGGTTTGTGCACTGGTTTAAGCGGCGGGCTGAATGCGTCTCGGTCAGTGATTTACGTGTAAACACGGGCTGATTTGGGAGTTGGTGTGTGGCCGTGCCGAACACACCCTGAAGGTCACTCGCGGCGGAGTCAATCGCGGTGACTCGTGCTGATACTGGCGGTTGCCACGCGGTCGCTACGCGGAGCGCAGCGGTACACGTCCGCCAGTTACGACTATAAAAGGGTGACTCTTTCCGCTTCCTTTCAGCCGCTTGCTTCTAGTTATGACAGCTGCAGGCGAAGCGGCGGTGGGGCACGCGGGCGCGGTGCGCGCCTTGAGGTGACGTCACGCTTTGGCGTGAACAATTATACTGTGGTAGTGCTGTATATAGTAGAGACAAACAAATGTCGCATGTTCATCTGCATTTTGGACACGCTCTAGCCTTCAAACATAGTGCAATAAACTTGCCAATCACACTGATATTAAAAGCACAAAGGATTTGGGTGGAGTTTGGGTTAGAGATGGGTTTACCCGGGATATAGCCCATATTATGAACTCTATAATATTCCAAGGGGTAGTTCCCGAGGGGTATTGATAACCTTATTTCATAAGGACGAGGTTAAGTAAATTGGGGACACGATACAAATAAAAAACAATTTAATTTCAAGACAACCTTTATTTCTCGTCCAAAATAAATAATGTCAACAGTAGGGCGAACTCTTTGAGTTGTTTAAACTTTATCCATTAACAAATAACTTAGTACTTACAACATATAAGGATACTTATCGTATAGCGATCATATTTACAAGTTCGGAATGGCAGTCTGGCAGAAATAAAATTAAATGATAGTCATGTTTTTTACAGTCACATTTACAAGTATAAGATAAAAATAAACAAACAACTACAATTAAACAAATACATATGGATACGATCCGTTGCCGTAGATATGTCCGCATGATATTAACTTGTAACTAATCAAGTCATTGAAATAATAAGTTATGTGTCTAATTGATATGTTCTATAACCTGACTAAAGCCAAACATTCGTTCAAGGTAAGTACCACAGATCTTTTAATAAACACTGCGGCAGTTCCAAAACTTAGCGATCGTTCGGCGATCATTGGTGACGCACAACTACGTACAATCTCTAACTATAAGTCTTCTATTGTCTACCAATTTGTTTAAAGTATTATTTTATAATTGTAACAAAATGACCAGATTTTTGTTATAAAAACTAACGTGGTTTTCACTCATTATTAATTAGAAATACGGGATTACTCACGTAATATTTATCGGATAGGTCCGACTATAGTTTCGATCACATTCGGTGGTCTGCTTCAAGGAGTGCTCGCTTGAGTGCTTGCTGTTGAGTGCTAAGCAAGACGTCATCATCGCGGGCGTCCTGAACCCTCCTTGAAAAAGACCACCGAATGTGGTCGAAACTATAGACGGACCTATCCGATAAATATTACGTGAGTAATTCCGTATTTCTTATTAAAATGGTGGATAAAACCCAAAAGTACAATATGTAAGAGAAAAACAATTAACAAGAAGTACCTATTTGCGTCACTTATGTCAGTACATATGAAGATAAATCCGAAGAGTAAGGAGACATCACACGAGCATAGTGCGGACTCCACGGTAATTAGCGAAAGAGTCGGACGTCTGAAGTTTCCCACTTTAAGTAGTTTTTAATTTCCTCCGCGCCCCTCACTCGGCTCTCTGACGGAGATCGAGGTCGCTCCAACTTCACAATTGCTCGTCCCAAACAAAACTCGAAGCCTTCTGATGACCTATTATTAACTTACAACTAGTAGAATTTACTTTAGTCTGTACATAGCGGCGGTGTGCGCTCGGCCGTAGGGCCACCGAGCTCGGCCGTAGGGCCACCGCGCTCGCTGCGGCCCGCCCGAGCCGACAATAAAACTTCCAGATAAATACAAACATTATTTACATTAATTTTAGATATACACATTTAACGACGAACTCACCAATGCGATGACGAATTTATTATCTAATTTCGTAGACATGTAAAAAAGTGGCAAAGATTCAGTCACTTACTTGCTACTATTTACATCACAGAATTCGTTTAACTAAGTTATGTTACTATCGAATGACGAGCGTCGAGCGTCCACGCTTGCGCGCGCTTTACACGGCAACTCATAATTATTAGATTTTCCGAGAATAGAAGCATTTCTACCAGCAAGGGAAATTAAATTGTGGAATAACCTTAAATTAATTTATATAATGGTTACTTTTGAGCGTAAAATAATAGGTTTATTGCAGATATCATTGTGTTTATGAATATGGAAACTGAAGCAGCGCTGAGGGCGTGTATAGGAGCAATAGAAGGTAATAACCAATAACTCAGTAGAAAATACATTGCCACAAACAAAATGATCTCAAACCTTTCGCTTAACCACAGCGCTTAATAGGGTTGACTTAATAAAATAATTAGCTTAATCATTATATATGCTAACCGCATTTAAAATGATTAAAACATGAGAGATGTAAAAAATATTGTCTTATTGGTACAAATACTTTATGCGCTTGACCTTATTTTCTATTTCAGTATATTGCATACAGTGCAGCTCACTACAGATCGCAGGACACTCGACGCGCATGCCAATACGGGCTTTAACCCAATTCCAATCGCAATAGATCTAGCATTACATATTACATATAGCAACTCTGAAAACGCATCATTGACTGCTTCCTGTTAGAACTCCATTTCATATATTCGGCTTCTTTATTCTATGAATATACAGTGTCGATTAGATGAGTTAATGATGACGCAAAATCCATTGTGATTGGAATATCAGTGGGTACAACACGCATGGGCCCGCGCGGGGCGGTCAAACTCCGCGCGGGTATCGCAGACCAAGAAAATATTTACTTAAAACATTTACATAAAATAACGTGTTCAAGTAATTTACAGTGAAGTTGCCACCGCTACTCTTGAGACTACGCCGCTGTTTTATCCATAAACCTTTAACATCGTTTGTTATAAGTTTTTTTCTTTTCAATACCACGGACATGTCATATTTATTTTTTATTAACTTCGAGTTCTTGGTTCTTAGAAGAGACAAAGTTTCCCGGTACGTCTTATTAGAACAGTAATATTTACTGTGACGTCCGTTTTATATACATTGTCAAACGTTTTGTTTAAACACAAAAAACAAGATTTCGTGCGTTACAAACGTCAAGTAAGGAATCCAACCTACAACACCATTAGAAATGGGCAGTTAAATGTAACTTAGATAAAGTTTATTCGTTGAGTTTTATTTAATTTTATTCTATAGCAATTTTCAAGAATGTCAAATCATCACTGTAGGTAGTATCTAAATTAACTTGAATATAACTTTCGTATTATTTGGAGGGTTTAATTTACGCGGTTGGTATAGTCGAGTATCTCGACCGGTTTCGTGACCGTCCGGGCCATTTCTACATGAAGTACTTACGCACCCGGCTGCGATCGCGCTAGTACAGTAAACCAGTCGACTATTCTGTAAGATACTCGACTATACCTGCCACGTAAGTTAAACCGTCAAATAATATTAAAAAGGTATTTAATTTCTCAAGAGTAGGGGTAGCGTACAAAGAGTAGCACACCGCGGCTGACGCGCGTGTCAGTGCGACTAGACGCACGACTCGGGGATGCGATGGTCGAGCAGTTTCTCCTTGATAGCGTCGACGTTGAGGTCCGGCGCGGCGCGCAGCGTGGCGGACGCACTGCGCCCCAGCAGCCCTACCCCCACCCCCGCGTTCCCCTCCCGCCCTCCACGCGCGCTCCACGTCCACGACGCGCCCGGTCCGTTGCACGCCTGCTGACAACATAAACGACCCGGGTAAAGTATTTACTTATATTCATAAGCAACCATTGAAAAGCCAAATAATAAAATATACTGACATTTTTATAGTATTATAGACATGCTTAAGCGATCTCAAACATTGAAAATTATAGAGAGTAAAATTCACAATTCAAATCCCGTCCGAGGATGTGAATTTTTCTCTCTATAAATTTCAATCTTCTTCTCGGTGTGCCATCTTCTAACGAAGGTCAGCGATCATCATTGCAATTTGAACCCTCGATACAGCAGCTCTGAACAATGAACGGGTGCTTTTACTATACCACTGGCGTAAGTTCTTCAGCCAGGATGTTCTTCTCCTACCAGCACTGCGTTTGCCTTTTATCTTGCCTTGAATAAATAATTGTAATAACTCGTACTTGGGATTTCTGGGATTGGGATAAATTTCAATATTATAAACTATCTGACATTATTATAAACTAAGAATTCAACTATATTTCCAATGATGTCAAATTGTCATCTGCACCCGTTTAAAAAATAAGAATTTATAGAAATTAAACTATTAAAAAAGATATGCCTCCGACATTATGTTCACGAATGTACTCGTAACTCTCTTAGTAACTGTGTTGTACCCTTCCAATAGAGGCGCGTTTATGTAGTACGTATATTAAATAATTGACGTTCAAAAGTGTGTTTCAGATACATATGTTGAATAAACGGTTTTGATTACTAAGAAGCGGTAAGCGGAAGTGATGAGACGGGAAAGTAAGTACGGTTATGCTTAGGTAAGTGCTATTAAGTTTACTTGTGGTAATGCGTCGTCCCGTTTTCTGATCGTATGAAAATTTTAGGAACTTCTGTTTTTGGTGCCACAGTGTAGCATCAAATCTGAAGTTCGTTACGGCTAGCTTGTGAGGCTGCTTGAAGCTTGACCGATTCACCGACGTCTTTGGGAGGATATTCTTAGACGTTAGTACCAAAGTGAGAAATGGTATACTACGTGGTAGGACACATTTGTATATATCCATCTTGGTGGGTACCACCGCAGTGCCAGTTGATCATCAAAGCTTAGCTAAGAATTTAAGAGTTATTCAGCAAAACTATTGGACCAATGGGACGGCAGTGGCGTGTACAGAGTAGTTTGAAGATTTAAAGGCCTGGGTCACACCGAAACTGTCATGGACACTTACAGCATGAGTATAATGTTTGACAACCTGTTTTGTAAAATATTTTTATTTGTTTTCTTTTATAAGCTTGGTGTTCAATAAAGTATTATTGTATTGTATTGTATTGTATAATAATACTGCTGCCGATTCACTCTGCACACGAAATAATTTGCAACAAGGTGTCGTACACACGTCCGATAAAACCGCGTAAACGTAAGTATTGTTGTCATGTGTTGTATTGCTATTAATTCGCGCAGAAGTTTTGTTGAAATTTAAACTCAATGTGCGAATAAATTTAACTACATATATGTAATATATGTAATTTGTGAAGTTTAAATCTCTCTAAGATTGCAATGTTTGGTCTCGTTAAGCAGACGTTAGTGCTTTAAATATCATACAATACACTCATAACGCATCACACACATTACACTCCGTCCCCGTACGACGGGTAACATCAGATAGAGAGTTAACATGTTCGATTCGATGCTCGGACGTTATGCCTCGGTGGCCTAACGGTTATGGCGTCTGACACGGGTTGCTGGAAGACGCGGGCTCGAATCCCATCCGAGGATGTGTATTTTTGTCTCTACAATTGCAATGTTTAGGTGCCACATTTATTGACCACTGTGGAGGACTACGGTGGTACCAGAAAATTATGCTATATTATCTTCATAGGGAGGAACCAAATGCGGCTTGTATGTGTGCGCACCCGTACACACCCGTCACATCACGCACACTAAGACTGCCGAGACTGTGCTACTCGGGAACACAAGGTAATATTATATAGATAATATTACCGTGCCGCAGCCGACGCGCGAACCGGTACCGTTCGTTGCGCCTGCTCCGTTTGTTTATTTACAAAGCTATGTAAAACATAAATATGGAAGGCTCTGCATGCATTACAGAAGGCATTTAAGTCTTCAACGAGCCGCCAGATAACATACTTTTCTGATTTTACTATGTCTCCGATCCGCTTTGCTCTATTTGCAAACACCGAGGCCACTGTTCTCCCGCGGCGCACATTACATTAGCCTGTATAATGACCACTATCGCACGATGTATCTCTACCAAATTAGCCGTGTCATTGTCGCAGCTCAGATAACGCTAAATAAAACTAATTCATGGCAAAATGTACACGTATACGGCGGCATCGGCTCAGCGAAAGGGTGCGAACGACACGGCCAAAGGTGACGCGACAAAAGAACGCCCCCCGATAAAACTATCGCAGGACTTAATTAAAACGTCCCTCGTTAGCTAGCGGCGCCCGTCCCGCCTCGCTGTGCCGGCCCGTGCCTGCCCGCGCCGGCCCGCACCGGCCCGCACCGGCCCGCACCGGACAATGAGGTGCGCGACACAACTTCGTACAGTTAATCAGCCGGGCAGAGTCGATTTATTACTCGCACCGCTGCTTCCTATTTGAATTTTCCACTTTTGTGATATTTGCATTATTTTGCCGTTTACGGATATAATTACTCCTACTATTGTTACCCTCAAACGTTTAGTGAATATCTTGATTGAAACTTTTGTATTACATATTTTAATGTTATTTTGAATTTAAATAAAAAATAAGATTAATGACTGGTTTTATGTCATATGCGCGACATGTGAGTAACTGAGTGCGTACGTTTTTGTCACGGCCCGCCCCGAGCACAAATTCGCGTGGCATTCGTTGTGCGGTTTCGGCACTAGCACACATCGCCCCAACATGACGCCACCAAACTGATGCATACTGATTATTTCCCGAGCCGACCCGCGGGGCCTCTTACCCATGTTATCACTGACGTCTATATCTTGCAATAGGGACGATGTGTGAAATAAGACCCTCCGTCGTCGAGCCAAAATATAAGAGAAAACTTAATGCGAACCAGAATATATTCGAGGAGCGGATGCATTTTAGTGTGGTTCGATGCGTGATCTACTGAACAATAAGAGCACCGGATGAAAAATGGGTTTTTACTGCGGCACCGCGCCGGCCGCCGCTTGCGCTAACTCGAAAATTGGACGCACAAATCAAGCTGATATCTCGATCATTCCCGCCAAACGCCTATTCAATTGATCGAACCGCAGCCACGCCACGCGGGCCTTAGCGCCTTTCCTTTAGTTAGGTAGAACACGTTGTATTAAGTAAATTGAAGCTATTGCTCGATCGAGTCCAAGGAAGTATCTAAAGTGATCTTCAAATTAAAATTCAATTCGTTCGTAACTTTATCGGTTCGTAACTCACCAAAATGAACTTTCATGTTTCTATTTGAAGAAGATTTTGGAAAGGGAATTCGCGAAGGAAGTTTTGTGTAAATACCTACGATGAAGTCGAGTGCTGGTGAGATCTGGAGATGTTTTAATCTTCGCATAGAAGACGGAGCGGTTTCTATACGCAAACGTCGGAACTTATTCGAAGTGCGAAGTGGCGGTTTCGCGAGAACTTGCAAGTTGCAAAGTGTGCACGCGTGCGGTGCGGTGGGGGGCGGGGGGCAGCCGCGCCGGGCTGTGGTGCTCCGCGGAATATTCGTGATGAATGGGAAACCGCACAATCACGAGCGGAGCAAGTTTAGTGCTACTATTGCTCATTTACTTCAAGGTTATGGCATAAACACAGAGACTCATGATACTGGTAAGGTTTTCTAAATACTGGCCACCGGATAAAATAATTTGTAAGAACAGAGTGTAACATACCTGTTATTGACGTATTTTCGTATTTTTAGTGTCATGTTTCAAAAAAGTTATACTCGTATTTTACGAAGAACGTATTTTTCATTTGTAAAGAGACACAAAATCCAAGTAAGGAAATACTATCTCTTAACATATTCCTGAGGCTGGCGTCGTAGTGATGGAGTGTGATGGATCGTCCCACAGTAGTGGCGGAGACGACGCGCCCCGCGGGAGCCATCGTCACTGCGATACCGCGCCTTGTCGCCGTATGTCGGACGGGCCCGCACCGACGCCGTTCACAGACGATAAGCGCACCCGGGGGAAGCCGCGCGCGCGCGCATATAGAAATATGATGCTGTGTTCTGTGATAGAGCGTAAACCGACGAAGGTTATAGAGATCGACCGTAATAAAGATACGAGTGGCCGCTCCTCCCCGCGCCCCGCCCTCACCCCGCTCGCGTCCCATTACAAACTGACTGAGTCGTCGAACGCTCACATAAAATAAACGACAGATAACAGTAACTGTAAGTGGATAAAATCCCGCTAACTCGCAGTTCCTTTATAAGACGGACTCGCGAACTTTATGCTATACACGGCTCGTTTTTACGGTCGTTTCGACTTTACTCGTGCGCTGTTAAATCGAAAAACGGTTATGAATTATTATTATGAGGTCTATCTATGATTTACACTGGCTTATATTCGCGGCGCCGAACCGAAGTATATATCATGGCATTATAGCCGATACATTGGCTTGGCCTCGTCGTCGCCGCTGATGTACCGCCGTATATTACAGCGATAATAACGCGTGTGACACGGAGCCGGTCCCGGCGCACGGGAGGGACACCCGGCTGCCAGCACGCCACAGCCTCCGCTAGCCGTCGTTAGCGCTCAACTAATCACCTCATACGAAGAGAACGCTAAATTATCAAATTGACTCAGTTAAATTTGTATTCCCGAGGGCACGGACATACAACATGTCGGGTCCAACACAAATCATTTGCGAAACCTTACCGTGCGACCATTATCGTATCATTAACAATTTAATTCGGTAGAAGCTTTCACTCGCCTAGCTAGTTCCACTGCGGAACAGATAACTGATCCTAATCCTATTAATATTATAAACGTGAAAGTTTGTATGTATGGATGTATGGATGTTTGTTACTCTTTCACGCACAAACGGGGGGGCTAATGTTGATGAAATTTGGTATGGGGGTAGATGAGGCGCTGGATTAACACATAGGATACTTTTCATCATCATCATCATCATCATCCATCACCACGCGGGTGAAACCGCGGGGCGCAGCTAGTAATATTATAAACGCGAAAGTTTGTGCGTATGGATGTGTGGATCTTTGTTACTCTTTCACGCTCCAACGGCGGGGCCAATTTAGATGAAATTTGGTATGGAGGTAGATGAGGCGCTGGATTAACATATAGGATACTTTTCATATCATCATCCATCACCACGCGGGTGAAAAAGCGTAATATTCTTCGGCACAGCATATACAAAATAACAAGACTTCGGCCTACGTTAAGATCGTAATGATGACAGTTCTGTCAAAGTTTGTGTCAAAGTTTCTGATAGCTTAGTCAAAAGCACGCTATCATTTTGACAGCTCGATACACTAGACGTACTCAGCGACCGTCAATGGTGATGCAATGTAATGACAGTTTATTTTCATGGTGAATAACTTTATATTAGTACGTACGTAGATACTCTTTTAATTATTACTGTTTACTGATTGATTTACTAAGTATTTAAATTTACTCATATAACCATGTAACTATTTTATGACATATTGGTATAAAGATAGACATGGCTTTGGAGAAGATAATAAGCTACTCGAACTACTAATCCTGCGCAGACGAAGTCGCGGGCACCAGCTAGTAAGTAATATGTCTTTCTTTGTAAGTAGACTCGTACGTTTTTACATTTGCCATTCCTCAAATTATGTAGGTATCGGTTCGTCAAGTGAGATTGTTACTCAGTATTCAAACTCAAGTCACATAAATAAATCTGTCTAAATCCCGTTCTAGTCAAGAAGTGGACACGTTACTTCTACGTCGATAGACTAAGAAAACACACAAGCCATATTTTTTTTCGATTCGATAAAAATCCACGTCAAAACTTTAGGAAACACAATCTAGGAAAAGTCAACGAACTCAACGGTAGCCAATGTTGGGATATTCCCGCCTACCGGATAGTTTGTACGGAAACGCGGTTCGTTATTCAAATCAAACACGTTGGTGAAACGTATACTTTCTCCCAATCATTGATGGCCAGAAAAACTTCAGTAAAAAACGGCACAATTTCATCGCCTAAGTTCAAATTTCACTACAACAAACAATAAAATTTAGTTAAACTTAAAGCCAATATCGCAGTTGAGCTGCATTGCGCTGCTATACTTTATTGTTAGGATAAGTGCGAATTTCGGGCACGACGGGATGCTCTTAATGGTGCGGTCACGCGCTGAGCCGGCCCGGGCTCGATCGGCATTCGATTTAGTGGAGCCGTGCGCCATTAGCGAGGCTTAAGTGCGTGTACAGTGAATACTACAAACTCATCACACTGACGCCCCGCTGCGGCACTGCGAGATCTACTAATGATGAATGATGGACCTATGCTTAACCGTAAAATATTCAGCTTAAATACTTAACTGTTCCACATAGACGTAATAAAAGGGAATTAGTACGGCAAGCATTTCGCCCACTACTTTTACTCTTTCATAATGAGATCAAGAACAATACTGAAGAAAGTTGGGTTTTTTACACCTTCTTCGACTTCTTTTTTAAGCCTTAATTTATGCAAGGCATTCTCTTGACTAGTTTTAGATATTCTAATATAGCGTTTTGTATTATTTTTTTAACTTATTAGTTTGTTTAATAGTGATTGGCTAACTCGTTCTTAACAGTTTATCCAAAAGTATTATTTCAGTAATATAGTAATTATTATTATTTTAGCAGTGCGATGTACTCACCTTTGCACTTACTGTACCTAAACAAATGATTTCCGAAAAAGGATAATAATCGTATCGCTGTTGTAATGTAATTAAATTCATCAATCACATTACGATTACTGTAAGTATATACGATTTATATTACGGCTATCATTTATCTACAACAACTGTGATACAATAACTGCAGTGCAGTGCGTTATTTTATTGTTTACAACCTTATGAATCCTTTCAAAGCATTAGTTATTAACATTATGGCGTGCATACTCTACGTCTGGAGAGAGTACAAAAACGATTTATGTGGAACTTAACTTATTCCACTAACAAAGTGAAGCAGCTACATGCATGTAAAGACAGAGTAACATTTTTCAAAATTCAATCGTTGGTAGAACGGCAAATTATAACAGATTTAATATTTGTTCATAAATAAGTTCATAATAATGTCGACTCTCCTAGTATTCTTTCAAAGTTTAGAAGTAGGGTACCATTTCGGTACCCACGTGGGAAAATAGCCCCATTTTCCCCCGTGTTACGTAGAACAGTGTGAGGAGCGAATTCGCCTGTTCCCAACTTAAGTAATTTAATAAATAATTATCAAAGTGATTTACTAGACATATTTGGTGACTCTGTGGCCAAATATAAAAAAAAATTGACCTTGGCAGTCAAGGTTATATTCTCCAATCCTACTCTCTATCTCTTCTAATTAAAGTGTTGATTCTATTTCATATTCATTAGATTTTATATTATCTGCCTTATCGGACATAAGAATTAATGCATGCTGTGTTTATATTAAAAAAAAACAATACTAAATGTATTGTTTTTTCAAGTTCACTTTGATAATTATTTATTAAATTACTTAATTTGGGCTACAAATATTTAGACTAAGTATATGGTGTATCATCATCATCATCTCAGCTGTAGGACGTCCACTGCTGAACATAGGCCTCCCCCATGATTTTCCAAAAGGACCGGTTGGAACCGGCCTGCATCCAACGTCGTCCTGCGACCTTCCTCAGGTCGTCTGTCCACCGTGTCGGTGGACGACCTACGCTGCGCTTGCCGGTCCGTGGTCTCCACTCTAGAACCTTTCGGCCCCATCGGCCATCTGTTCTGCGTACTATGTGCCCTGCCCACTGCCACTTCAACTGACTAATCTTCTGAGCTATGTCGGTGACTTTTGTTCTTCTACGGATCTCCTCATTTCTGATTCGATCACGTAGAGAAACCCCGAGCATAGCCCTCTCCATAGCTCGTTGTGCGACTTCGAGCTTATCTATGAGGCCCATAGTAGTAGCATATGGTGTATGTATAAGTGTAATTGTTATTGATAAGCCTTATTAAATTAATAAATGAGTGTTATGGATGCTAGTCTCAACTCACGTTCGCTAGCCACAGTATCCAGTACCGTGCGACGGAATATAGACCTTCGAGTTAATCAGTGTATTATTGTTATACTAACCGGTGTGGTGAGCGGCGCGGGGGCCGTCCGACTGGGCGACGACACGGTCAGGCTCGGCGCGCTGGAGGCTTCACCTGTAACAACAGACCGTTATACTTCAATTAAGATAATTATTAATAAAGAATATAACACGGCGTATATAAACGTAGTTTAATATAAGATCCTGTCACGATTAGCCAAACGAGGACACGTTCTATTACTGGTTTTTATGTCCGAACTATCCTTACTTATGCCACAATCCGTTAGTACCGGTAGCTTATTCTTCTTGATAAGTTTAGTGAGACTGACAAGGCTAGCCCCAGTGGGTTTAGCCTTGTCAGTCTCACCGTACCAAACCTATATCCAATGCTGCATGTTTAAAGATGCTCGATAGGTTGGTATCTACTAGGCGCTAAGGCACACAGAAGCAGTGACCAGTGGGCTTATAAATAAATCTATAAGTTAACTAGCAAACCCTGCGAACTCCGTTTCGCCAACAGATGGCTTCGTTTTATTTAACATTTCGTTTGGCGCCATCTACTTAAAATATTGGTTTGTAGTACATGCTATGTATCAGAGATGGCGCTGTATGTGAAAAAAGATTTTCCCGCTTTTCTTTTTAAATTTTTCCTGAATTTTCTTTACTATAAACCTCATGGAGCCCAAGACCTTTCCAACGAATGCAAAACCGTGGAAATCGGTTCGTGCGTTCTTGAGTTAGAGCGTCAGGAAGGAAAACCCGACTTATTTTTATATAGTAGATGTGCCACAGTCGAAATATAGATAGTAGTATGTACTGTATACGTCGTAACTATACGATTACGATATATTTAGATTTTTTTAATGCTAGGGCTCTCCTCGTAGTAGTTCCGTCGTAGCTTACTACGTAGCATAACGTAGCACATGTTGTAGAGTCTATTACGAGTTTGGTATTATGTATCGTACTTATACGCTATCGCATCGTCTTGCTCCGAGAGGGTATCATAATAATAATACTGATATTCCATAAATCAGCGTCAGACAATTATGCCAGATGATAACGATTTTACCCTATTCATGTCCTCGCTACGCAGGGTTGATGAAATCTGTGATTTTCTTTCCCATATACGAAAACACTTACTGTGGGCCTCATTAACAAACTTGAAGTCGCTCAACGAGCAATGGAGAGGGCTATGCTTGGGGTTTCCCTACGCGATAAGATCCGAAATGAGGAGATCTGTAGGAGAACTAAGGTCACCGACATAGCTCTCAAAATAAGCAAGTTGAAGTGGCAATGGGCAGGCCACATCGCTCGCAGAACTGATAACCGATGGGGAAGAAAGGTTCTCGAGTGACGACCACGCACCGGAAGGCGTAGTGTAGGCCGGCCCCCCGCTAGGTGGACCGACGACCTCATAAAAACCGCGGGGAATCGCTGGATGCAGGAAGCGAGTAGCCGGTCCAAGTGGCGTTCTATGGGGGAGGCCTATGTTCAGCAGTGGACGTCTTCCGGCTGATAATGATGATGATACGAAAACAAGATTAACTTTGGTTTGCATGGTCGGTCATCCTGCCTGACACCTTCCGTCTTTGGGAATTTCCCAACTCTGAGTAGTGATGCGTGGATCGGAGAGTGAGTATTCTGTGCGTCGTGTCGTACTATATTAAGTAAGTAGTTGCTGTGATTAGTTCACTTGCAGAACATCCTAGTAAGAAGTTTTACTATCACGCAACGAGTCAGGCTAGTCGTGGTAAGTACCAAATTTGCCGTGTGATTCTCTAATGATTCGTCGTTGCGATCGTCGACGAGCTCACCGATGTCAAATAGAAAAAGCAACCTCGTGTACAAGGCCGATATCTCATAAAGTATGACATCGGTGGGCTCGTCGACGAATAATTAGAGAATCGCACAGTTGCTGCCCATGACATTTGACAAGCCACCCCGTGGTTTTAAACTGAAGTTTTACGTGTCCCGCACTGCTTTGAAGCTGTCTTGGTAGGCACCACAGGCGCAAATATAACTCTATTACGGTGAAATTAGACACAAAAACCATTGTGTCGGTGGTAACAAACCCAGTGCAGTGTCACGCGAAACCTCAGCTTAAAAAGCCCAAGAGCTTTAAGCTTAGGTTTATGTTTTAAACGTTGCAGCTGTTATGTTTAGGCGAGGTGTTTACCATCAGGCTCATGATATACCTGTCTCGTCAATTGACAGTAAATGAAAAATATATCATCAAATGTACTTGTTGATGGTGTGGACCTGACTGGTGGTTATATGTGAGAGAGCGGGAATATAAACCAACAATAGTGTTGGTTCTAAATGTCCAGCCGTGCGATTCTCTAATGATTCGTCGATGCGCTCGTCAACGAGCTCACCGATGTCAAACACTTTGAGATATCGCCCTTGTACATAAGGTTGCTTTTCCTACGTTTCTTGTCATCTCGTCATTTATTTCAAGAATGTTGTCAAAGACGCATCGATGTTTGCTCTTAGAGCATCGCACGGCAGGACATATTTTGTAATTATCATCTTAGAATTATTTAAGCTGTTTTAGACTAAATTTTTTACCGCAAGTATAATACGACCTGAGTTACATATAGGTTATTATTCAAGTAAAAGTGTCTATGGGTTAGTTATTGTCCACGCAGGTGATGCTGCAGGGCGCGGCTAGTATATTCAATGGCATGTGATTATATCTGTTGTCTGGCTTGCATATCTGACCCAGAGATTGTAAGTACATTACGCAAGCACAAAGTTATCTCAACTTGTACAAGTATTCTAGTTATTCTACGGATCCGACAATATCGGGCGCGCGGCGGGAACAACCTCCCTGCGGGGGTGAAACGAAGGACAAGGTCACGTGACGTGTCGTACTACGGCAAGTTGTATTTTAGTTATACAGTTGATGTTATAGTAGGAGTAATGTGATGTAACCTAAAATATTTATAATTCTTGTGAAAGGCCCGGTCTATTATCGAACAGATTGGTGAATAATATTTATTATTATTTTATTAATCCATTCCAATCAATCATTTTCCAATCCAATAAATCAAGTAAGGTGAGCTAGAGAAACCACACCATTACATAGTTGCTACATGTGTCCTTCCACAGTTATCTGACAAATGACTTATGTTATACCAACACACAAAACGAAGAAAGTACTTATATTAAATATATTTCAGTTCATAATTTTTTCACAATATACACATTTTACTCAGATCTGCCTAAACCAGCTAAGTCAGCTTTTTGTAGACTTAGCCTTAGTAGCCTTTTGTATAAACTCCAGTGAATCCAATAGTCACAAGAGGAGCTGTTTAGGTATAACAATAAATCATCCAAAGCGGCTATACTTTCTACAAATGCCAGAACGGCTGCGAATGTCAAGTGTCGAGTGTCGCGCCGAGAATCTCAATAAGTATCCATCCATTTCTGGGCGGAGCGATGTAGGTCGCGGCCCCGCTCTATAGGTGCGGCGCGGGCGGTCACACTGCCAACGGATGATATCTGTTACAGTATGCAGCACCTCGCGAGCCGATGGGCTCCCGGCTCGGCGACCGCTCAATATCGAAAACAACCACCGGCAATCGAGATTGCCAGTCATCCTTCCAATACGGGCAATTACCTAAGTATCGGAGTGAAGGTAGTTTTTCCAATTTCCCTGGGAGCGGCCAAATTGGCCGGCCGTGGGATCGTAACGAGGTTTATATTGATAAGGGACACGGCAGATGACCGTGATTAATCCGCCGCCGGCCCCCGCCATTAATTGCCGGCGGCGCGACGACGCCTACGCGACGCCTGCACTAATCGCGTTCGCCCATACGCCTTCGATTTCTTCTCATCTCATCGTATTTTTATCCACTACTTGCGTTTCCTCAGTTCTCACGTCTGATGCCAGATTTTTTCTCGTTTAAAATTAGAGAAGTATCAGTAAGATTGCGCTTCCGTAACTCGACATACACACATCAACATGGTCTAGGGATATTTCAATTAAACCTAAATAACTAAAATTCTATTAACTTTTTGTTAAGACACCTACACATTAAAATAAACCTTGTTTTATCGCCTATCTAATCTCATAATAAACTTTTAGATAAAGTTAAATTAAAAAAAAACTTAGAAGACTCAGACAAAATTTCAATCCCGCAACATCAAAACCTAAACAAAAAAAAAATTTTTTTGATAAAAATTGTTGAAAACTTAAAATTAATAATCCGTGGATCCACCTAAGACTCTCCTGACACATCTGCAGCGGTTTTGCATACTCAATACAAGGGTGTCAATATCCTGTTGTGGAATACTGTCCCAAGTCCTGCTAAGAAGCAAGAAAAGCTGGTTTTCATGCACAATATCTTCAGGAAAATTCCTAAGAGCTCTTCTCTGAAGCATATCCCAGGCATGCTCAATAGGATTAAAGTCAGGGGATTGTGTAGGCCAGTGTAAAGTTTGGATATCATGCTGTTGTAACCAACTTGTAACGATACGCGCCGTATGTGGACGGGCATTGTCGTGCATTAGCTGGATATTTTGTCCCATTTGCTGTCTGTGGGGCAAGATTACAGGCTCTAGCACCTCATCTCGGTATTTTAGAGCAGTCATATGTAGTCGATTTCAACGTTCAGGTTCTCTCCAAACGCGTACTCTTCGCGAATCAGGATGAAATCCACACCTGGATTCATCAGTGAAAAGCACAAGTGACCATTGAGAATGGTTCCAGTTTTCATGTGCAATAGCCCATTGTAATTTTCTTCCTCGATTGCCTCTCTTTAGCGCTGGTACCCGAAGAGGCCTACGAGCACATAGATTGACTTCATGCAGTCGTCTTCTCACAGTTTGACCGCTTACCAGCAAATCATACTCTCTCTGTAGCCTTTGTACCAATTGCATCGCCGTTACATTTGTTTGACTTCGTGCAGCATTTACTATGAATCGGTCCTGTACACGTGTTGTAATGCGTTGAGGTCCTCTGTGCCGTTCCACCACTTCCCCCGTGACACGATAACGTGACTAAAGCCTGGATATAACGCTCTGACTGTTCTTCATGGCTTCAGAAACCGCAATTTGGGTAGCGCCAGCTTGAATCATGCCCACTGCTCTTAACATTTCGTTCCTGGTCAAGTGTCTACGTAGCTTTGACAAAGATTTAAAGAAATTTATAGAGTTTTAATTAAGTAAGAAGTTCGTGAAGATTTACTTCTTCGGAAGAAATTCAATGAATGCTTATTTCATCTTAAAACAAAACCTTTTATATACAAATTTGAATTTAAAAAAGAAACTTAATAAAGTTTTTATAATCTGTCATCAATAGTTTTTTGTAAGGCCAGTACTTTTTAAGTTATTTAAAAAAATTGTAGGTATATATCGCTAGACCATGTTGGTGTGTGTATATATGACAGACGCAGAAATATGTCGTCACACTGAGAAAGTAAATAATATTTGCAATTTATTTCATGAAGTTATGACGAGTTTCTCTAACTAAATGTTTGATCAACGGAGTCTTCAGTATGTCCCGATTTTAAATGGCTTTCATAAATATAAAAGCATTACGGTCGGCTCCCGTACAATTTCAATCCCGACTCGCATAAATCTGGGAGGATAAACTTGATTGAAATTGGGCAGACCATTTTTCATGAATTTTCTAATTTCCTAGCGTCCCAACCAAAGTCCGTAGGACGGGCGTGGGGCGGCGATAGCGGTCGGTAAGTTTTTAATAATCTGGAAGGGTACTATTTGTGGGATCTCGTCTAGGTGACGTGTGATCCAGAGGGGCCTGTAAAGTCAGTGCAACGGGATTCGGGCCTGGCACGTAAATAACCAGCGTGATTCCTCTCACACTCAATCCCCGCACCCCGCGCGCCTCTCTCGGAGATCGCTCGCTGGAGATTTATCCCGACCCCGGAAAAAACCTGATTAATCACTACATTCAAAGACGGAGGCGAGCGTAAGTCAGGACACAAGAAATAATTAATTGGCACGCGTACCGCCCTCACCCCCTGCACGCCCGGCCACCCCGCGGCTCTCCCTCGACATGTGCTCGAGTTTATTCAAATTGGCTTCATTAATAGGTGTTCGCGGCGCTTCCTTCCGCGCGGCATCGACATCGGCACCATGTCGTCGCCTCAGGTGACGCCGCCGTCTCATTTTATTACGGTTGTTATATCGAATGCAAATACGTTATCATGAAAGGGACTCCATTAATCCTAGCGGAGGTATTCCGTAACTAAATGTAGGTGGTGACGCTGCGTGTTGAGTGACACAGGTGCGAGGTGTCGCGGGCGGCGGTGGTGGAGTAATTAGCGTCATTTGTGTCGGTTATAGCCGACGTGTCTTTTTGTTCCATTTCCAAGAAACTGTTTGAGTTTTTAAATTACACTCTGAAATTTTTAGTAGGTACATTAATTTTATCATAGTAAGATAGTTTAACAGTGTGATAAACTTAAAATCACAATTTTATTCCTATTATTTACGTTTACATATGCTAAGAGCAAGTAGTTTTGTAGAAGTGACATCTTGACATACTCAGTCCGCCAGTTGTGTCTGGCGCCGGCGTGTGGCAGGAAGCCGGCCGGCGCACTTTGCGGCGTATTTTCAATTGCGAGTGTCACCGCGCTGAATATTCACGATGCTATATCAATATTCATGAACATACCTAGCGAGAGCCAGCCGCCCCCACCCTCACTCCCGCGCCTCTTGCACGCCCGCGCTACGTTGTTTCTAAATATTTTTCAATATATATCTTGCATGCTGCGTTGCAATTATACTCTCGCGGCATTCTGTTCACGTAATGTGTATATTATTATGTGTATATATCAGCATTCCGGTACGACATCTTATGCACTCTTCTCTGCTCGTTTAATAACAATAACGCGAAGCCGCAGCGAGCCGCAGCGAGCCGCAGCGAGCCGCGCGGCAGCGCCTTTGTAAAGGGTATTGTAATAAATTCTGTTGCCGAGAATCGTTTACGCTCGACTGATTAACCTTCTTTGCTATGCATTTCCTTTGAACATTTCCTTTTACATCATTTTCATTGCCAATAATATGGTAACCCGCGTTCTGTCATGAGACAGAAATCAGAATAATACAATCAGCCAATTAAATTTCCATTATTATACATGCCTTTTTTTAAGGATAAGCGTATACAATGTCCTCTAGCTAGTGTCAGAGTTTTCAAAACACGCGGATGCCTGCATCACGGCCGTCAACGACTATTGTTGAACAACCCTCGCCCTCCAAAATCCGGAAGCGCTCAGTTATAATTACACTAGGGGTCACCTATCCCAGTAGTGACCGCAAAAAGATTAGCTGCAACTACTTGAAAAGTTTAGAAGGATTAAGCTCCGCTATATACCAGCGCTTCGGGTGCCAAAGCACTTACAAATAATCCGTCCACTATCTGTACTATACGATACATTTGCGTTTAATGCGGGAGAAGATGAAAGTTTGCTAATATCAAAGTTTAAGCCCATAAAGTCAATACTAAACGAGTAGAGGATAGTTCTCTGACGGGCGGCGCGACATGTCATGATCCCGGATCCTCATAAATCGCAATCTGTGGAGCTCGCAGGCGGCGGCGGCGGCTCACCTGCACGCAAACTCACAATATGTAAATAGGGCATTAGCGAATTCCACTGGAGTTTGGATATTAAAACATTACCCGGGAGGTATGGGAGGCGGCGACCGCGGCCGGCACATAAATCCGCCCTGTATCATTATAAGGCAGAGTTTTTATTGAGGCGAGAACGGAATCCATCGCCGAGCGATTTATAACGCCGCCCGCTCCGCTCTCGCTCTCTGGCGAGCGGAGCCAAGCTACACGACAATCTTATGAATACATGATTACTTCCTATTACCTGTTGGATGATTAGGTATTATATGAGTTGAGTAATATAAGTTTGAGAGAAAAACTTATTCACATAATTCGTTAAGCAATCAACTGTTTTATACATTGCAATGGTCTTAGCAGAAGTTTAGCAAAATATAGTAAAGAACTTTTTTCGATTAGTTTTCAATATCACCAATCCTACTTTTAAATCCTATTATAATATTATAAACGTGAAAGTTTGTATGTATGGATGTATGGATGTTTGTTACTCTTTCACGCACAAACGGGGGGGCTAATGTTGATGAAATTTGGTATGGGGGTAGATGAGGCGCTGGATTAACACATAGGATACTTTTCATCATCATCATCATCATCATCCATCACCACGCGGGTGAAACCGCGGGGCGCAGCTAGTCCTATTAATATTATAAACGTGAAAGTTTGTATGTATGGATGTATGGATGTTTGTTACTCTTTCACGCACAAACGGGGGGGCTAATGTTGATGAAATTTGGTATGGGGGTAGATGAGGCGCTGGATTAACACATAGGATACTTTTCATCATCATCATCATCATCATCCATCACCACGCGGGTGAAACCGCGGGGCGCAGCTAGTAAATTATAAACGAGAAAGTTTGGATGTATGGATGTTTGTTACTCTTTCACGCTCAAACGGCGGGACCAATTTTGATGAAATTTGGTATGGAGGTAGATCAGGTGCTGAATTTACACATAGGATACTTTCATCATCACCCAACACCTCCCGGGTGAAACCGCGGGTTGCAACTAGTAGTATAAAAATGCAAAACTAGACCCACCATAGGTAGGTCGTGAGGGCATTTCAGTACCCGCCTCGCTAGCTAATGCGTTGGTAACTGAACATTCGAAATCTATATCTAAACATTTATCAGTGTGTTCAGTCAGTTGGTCGACCTTCTTAGTCTAGTGCGCAACAATCTTCGGTCGAATCATCACTGACGATCAAATATTATATTATTATAGTCAAACCTTTGACTACGAGTTAATAAAAAAAAATACTCTCTTGTTACTAGTATTGAAGTATATTTTAGTAGTATATTTATTGACTATACACCCCACGTAACACACTCGCATTCTAGGCGCAGTGTGATTGTAACACGTCCAGTTGTTCCGCGTGGTACTGATTGGAGTTCTAAGTACATCTCCGGATTATTACAATCTTGACACTAGTTACTGATAAAGAGCTTATCGGCATTTCCGGTTGCGAACTTGTATATTAATGTACATTAACTTATTTTCCGTCGTTAATGTAGCCCTTGTCAGTTCATAATTATTGTTTATCGTACGACCACAAGTTTCTAGCGCAACTTTCACAATATGGGGTAAATAGCTCGAGAACAATGAGGTTTAACGAGTTCCGAAGCACCGTGGAATAAAGGAATGGGCGGTGACCTCTCAAAATAACGCGCCCGGAGAACCGGACCACCCAGCATCGGAGGTGGCGCATTACCGAATTGTGCTCCGCAAACAAATCGGCACGCATTAGCTGCCCATATTGTGTGGAGCGTTTTTGTGAATCGATTCCTGTCGTAATGAACGTTTTATGAGTCATTTATTACACAAATATATCACATAAATACGCGTACATCTATACACACCAAACACCTGATTTATTATATCACTCGTGATTGCTCGACTGCGCAATCTGTAAACACGTGTTGTGAGATCACTCGTGGTCCAACAGTTATTCATATATTTGATGGTCGTGCCACGCTGTACCCCCACAGCCGAATGGGCCGGCACGACCGGGGAAGTACCACACTCCCGCATAACACCGACGTGAAGTAACATAACTTGCTATTGCCTTTCGCCGGTTTATGGGAGGTTCCGGAGGCCCAATTCCCCCCTTCCCCATTCTCCCTCTCCTTCCCACTTTTCCTTCAACCTTTACCCCTTCTATCTCTTCCTTCCTATCATCCTTACTCAAAGGTCGACAACGCATCTTTGAGATATTTGGTATTGCGGATGTCCGTGGGCGACGGTATCACTTATTATCAGGAGAGCCGCTTGCTAGTTTGCCAACCTATCCCATAAAAAATAAGTAACTCGTGCTATTAGAGTCAGACTAAAAGTGGCCATGTGACAACGCGCAATTGTAAATATGTGCTATAAGATCACTTGTGGCCACTCAGCAAGGGCATCTGCAAATACATGCGACTCTCATTCATTATCTGTATGCGGGCGATATGTCCAGGCGTACGATTATCTAAGAGCAAACATCGTTGCATCTTTGACGACATCCGTGAAACAAATGACGAGATGACAAGAAACGTTGGAAAAACAACCTTATGTTCAAGGGCGATATCTCATAAAGTATTTGACATCGGTGAGCTCGTCGACAAACGAAACGACGGATCATTAGACAACGTTCTGAATTGGGGGTATTATCTCCTGCCAACATTTACCCAAGCCATCCCAGCTCCTCAATATGTAGCGAAGGAGGACTTTCGGTCACTGGCGTAACTGCTCCAGTGATGTGTACTCGAATGTTGGTGGTGTCAAGAACAGCTTATGTAGAACCGTTATGATTATCATTTCTTCTATATATTTACAGTGCTGTAGCACGTGTGCCACGGTCTCATCTTCACGCAAGCAGCATCTACAGTGTGGACTATCTGTTGCTCCAGTTCTATGCGTATGATAATGCAGGTTACTTACAAGCAGCCGTAGTTCCGTACGTTTCATTTTCAATAAGTAAAGTAAATGCTATAAGATCCCTCCTGAGCGAACAACAACCACAATTACTTAGATACCTACGTAGCTATATGGACTTTCATTTTCATTTATGAGCCTGCCAATGACAGTTGTCTACTCATGGTATAAATAAGATTTTATATCCCTAAAGGTTTAAAGTTCTGCACGGCCTTGCACTGCGCTTGTCAACTCGAGATTTAGCTGCTGTTTAATTAATTGAGCAAAGTAATTTCTATTACTACGTCACCATTCAAACTTTAACGCAGTTACGTTTATAGGAGATCAATTCTACTTCTTCACAACGTTCAACAATATACCTCGCTACAACTGCAGTTCGACTCCGGTTGTCGTTCGATAATTACACAAAATGCCATTTTACTATTTCTATAGCCAAATCGGAAAGGTATAGCGTCATCTTAAACACTAGTTTAAACGCTTAAAATATATTAAACGCGAAATTGAAATGAATATGTACGCATATGAGTTAACGTCGTGTTCATGATCTATCGAGTTAGCAGAATATAAAAATTTTGATCGATCACTGGCGTCAATAGAAACGTAACTGCAGCTGGACTGTTTTTCCATAACAGAATAAGAAAATGTGTAAAAGTCACCGTTCAGTTGTGATTCGAATCTAGTTTAGTTAGTGGAATTGAGCCCAGGCTACTACTTTGAGGCAGAACACCTGGCATTGCGTGAGGGTACCACCGAGAACACGGAGACTTGTCCACTTAGGACGTCACTTAAGTGGTATCAACCCACGATCATGTGTTTCAATATCCACTGAATGGTACATACTATTCTATTCGCCCATAAAAAATATAGTCCTGAAGTATAATGTAATACGACGTATGTTATAAAAAGAACCTAAACTAGTTTAATGGTCTCACTCGGTCCCGCGCAAATTCATCACGTGAGCGATGAGAGTTGTCAAGACGAGGCTAACCTAATTTCCATGTCTCATTAAGTTTCCATCCAGCCGTAGTTCGTACCTACTCCGTGAAGACAAAAACGTGTAATCAGCGACGGCGGCGTACGTTTGAAATGTCGTTAATCTATGCGAAAGCGGCGCCGGTGGTGACGAGCGCGAGCGCGCATACATTCCAGTTAATTTGGGATCGATCGGGACGCACGACTCCTCAGCTAGTTCCTAAGTTAGCTGAGGAACGATCCGCATTAGCTTTTAATTAGGGTTCGTCGTTAGCCGTCGCACCGCTACACACGACGCGTCGCCTCACGCAAACGTGCATATAATTGAACAGATTTCTCACTGATTGAGCCTAATTGTCGCGGAATATTTAGGCGTTAATAGATAAACAAGGCTCGTCACGCGCCAAACATTGGAGCGTGTCAATTGGGCATATGAAATGGATTTACTAACGGTGAGCACATTTGAGTAGATGCCTATATTTTGTATAGTCTATATTTTATCACATTATCCAATTTTTATTTTTCACTGCACGTCGTGAGATGAACAACGACTTAAAGTTATCCAAGTGAAACGTTTCCTGAGCCTTTGAAAAAATCTTCCGTCGAACGGTAGAACAGGTAGTGCAGATTGGCCAGAATCAAAGTTCTTCATAACTCTAGCATTCTATATAAAATTATGATGGTTTAGATATAGTGAGATTCGGCCACTAATCAATCGGTCTTGGATTTGAATCCTATAACCCCATGCTTTCTGTAAAGTAATATTTTCCAGTATAAACCACAACATAGTAGGACACTTATTCACTCATCGCTAGCTCGATATCTGTCCTTTAAAGCCATTTAAAATCTTTTGTGATACCTCCTCTCTCTGACCACAAATTCATCCACATTGAGTGAAATAGAGGGAAAATGATAATATAAAAAATATTCATAATCCTTAATGATCCAGATGGCTTATCTAAGCATAGTTTCGTGCGGCCTACGCGTTGCCGGTTGAAACTTTCACACTTACTATCTGCATATCATGACTATGTTGACCCTTATCATCGTGGTCATGCATTTCATAAAATAACACAACAGATAAAAACAGCCGGTTGAGATCCTGAACAGCGTCTTAGTACTTCTCTCTTATAACCCCGCAACACGACTCTGCGAGTACCGCGTTTGACCCACAGGTGTTGACTGATTCAATTTCATTAGTATAATGGCCAAAGACACGGGCGGTGTCAGTCCAAAGGCGACACAATTGCATACCTAGATGTATTAGGTATGCATACATAGAAGTACTCGTATGTACACACGTCGTGGTATGTAGTCGTGCCGCCTAGGTCGACGGCAGTACGACTCCACTCGTCATTACGGTCGCACCAGAGCACGTGCTTGCTTTAATGCTGTAACGTCTCTTATCTCCGCGGATAGAATTTTAAACAGATGAATTTCAAGCTGGACTTTATCTTGTTTATCATCTTTATTTTTGTACGCGTTTCTTTGTTTTTTTGTTGAACTTGTTGGTTTGGGATTCATGTGTGTTTGTAGAGTAGTTGTGGTTATATGTTTTTATTAAATAATAACGCATGCATATGTTTAAATTACTACTACTACTGATTCGATATCTATATATATCCTATTCGCATAAATGGTATAACAACTTCGGGATCTATAATTAAAATGGGTGTTCCACAAGGGTCCATTTTAGGGCCTTTTTTGATCTTAGTATACATTAACGACTTGCCACTTATGGCCAAGGATCTTTGTGATATTATTTTATTTGCGGATGACACATCTCTGATTTTCAAAAAAGATAGGAAAGATAGCACACTAATTCAAGTAAACAACGCTCTATCTAGTATCTCTAAATGGTTCTCAACTAATATTTTACTTCTGAATTCAAAAAAGACAAAAAGTTTGAAGTTTTCTTTGCCTACTGTTCCATATTTGGAGTCCAACGTGACGCTTGATGGAGTTAAACTCGTAATGGACAAGGCAACAGTCTAACTAGGCATTAAAATTGACGCAAAATTACAATGGGGTCCTCATATAAATACCCAGTCTGGGAGACTCAGTTCTGCTGCATATGCGGTGCGTAAAATAAGATAGCTAACAGACGCTTCTACGGCGCGGTTAGTGTATTTTGCATATTTCCACAGCGTAATGTCATATGGGATATTGCTATGTGGTTCAGCGACTGATATAGAGATCATCTTTATCCTACAGAAAAGTGCTATTCGAGCTATACGAGTATACGAAATGGGTCCCTGTGAATCTTTGAGAGATTTATTTAAAGAAATCAATATATTAACGTTGCCTTCCTTATATGTATTTGAAAATATAATGTATGTTCGTAAAAATTTACATATATATAAGTTAAATAGTGATCACCACACTTTTAATACTAGAAATACAAATAGGATAGCTATACCTAGTTTTAGACTTGCGAATTCCTAGGAAATTGTGTGCGTTTTTACAATAAAATCCCAAAACACATAAATGAGCTCACAGAGGGCAAATTCAAGTTGACTGTAAAAAACGTTTTAATAAAAAAGCTAACTATAAAGTTCGACATTATATAGAAGATAAAGATGCTTGGAATACTCCACTAAGAGAAACATTGTAAACATCTATATAAAAAGAATGGCCCCGAGTTTCTTGCCGCTTTTTCTCGGTGGGCTCTATATAATTTGGAACGCAGCGGTAGAGTCTTTAAAGTACATTATAATGAAAAGTTGACTTTAATAAGTGCGTCTTTAATGCCTAAATTGAATAAATGATTTTGACTTTGACTTAAATCATGTTCATTACGATTCTAGGAGTGATCTAACAACAAAAAAAACCATGTCGTGTCCTCATGGCTGAGGGTCATGGTCATCATAAGTGTTTATTCTCGGTAAGATCATCCAGCATTCTCTGTTTTGAAAAGGTTGAATGGATGCGTAAATATAGTCAAATCTAACTAATAAAAGTAATATATTGGGAAACGTTCAATTAAAATTTGTTGCAGCTATAAAATTGATTTAGTAATATTCTGATATTGTTGCATTTATTTTTGTATACTTTTGTATGCAGATCTGCTTTTATTTTTAACCACGCACCTATATTAGAACAGATCCTCGAAGCTTCCCTCCGAGTCGTAACTGTGACGCGTGGTATCGTTACGTAGCGCCGTGGTGCGCGGGTCGTGGTGCGCGGGTCGTGGTGCCGCCGACCGGGAGGGTTCCACTAATTTATACGAAGGATGTTTAGGTCCGAGTGACGCCGCTTTATCACAATTTCCATGGGCTCCATTTTCAGCCGTATATTAAGCTTTTATGAGGATTGCCTTTAAACCCCTCTCACGTCCTCCCATCGCTCCCGCCCGGTCCCCGCAGCCAGCCCCGCGGCCGCCTCGCTTTTTCCGTTGCTACGTACCTAATATTAATATTTGAATGCTCGCTGGATGTTCCACCGCTTCGGAAGCTTAGCGCTCATTGTTCTCAGTAGTAATGCACGTTCCAAATGTTAAATACGATTCAAAACGTTTTCAGGTTATTGTCAACTGAGTGCCGTAGCTGCTATTGTTGCCGTTGTGCGGAACGTGTACCCGCATTGTGCTCCGAAATGAAGTGAACACTGCTTGCTACGGATTCAGGTCTTACAGCAACCTTTATACAGGAATCAATGTAAACAAAATAATCGTTTATATAACGTACTTGTCACATCGTACGGTTCAATAGAAACTGAGCCTTTTCATATGTCAGCTGCTGCAAATTTCCCTAGCGCTTGTTAATAATAAAATCACGTCGTTGAATAAGGCTGCGGTTACAGTAGCGCGCGGATGCGAGTACACCGAGATGGGCCGAGCTACAACTAGCTGACTAGCTTTACTATGCATTGAAGTCGCCGTAGTTTTCCAACAAATGTTTTATATTCTGTATTCATATTCATATTCAATATTTTATTGCATCATATATGTAACAAGGATCTTACAATTTAGTTACTAAGTACATATATGACCCTGAAAGGGTATGGCAATATGAGTTGGAGCGGACCAATTTGTCTTATTAGCACATTTACATTATTATATTTACAATCGTTAAAGTAACCTAATATTATATAATTAATCCTTAAAAAATTCGTCCAAGTCATAATAACATTTATTTATTAAAAATGTCATTAAGTTATTTTCAAAACACCTGTCATTCTCTTCTGCCTTCAAATTGTCTGGGATTTTGTTATATATTTTAACGGCCATGATGGTAGGACCAGAGCTATGTGCTTTTAAAGCCGAAGCAGGAAGTATTAAATTATGTTTGTATCTAGTTTCGTAACGTCGCGGTTGGTCAGGTTTTTTGTCAAAGAAATTAGGGTATTTTTTAACAAATTTGCATATCTCAAGGATGTATATACATGTCAAAGTTAGTATTTTCAGTTTAATGAAATAAGGTTTACAGCTTTCAGGGCTTTTTATGTTATTTATGATTCGAATACATTTCTTCTGTGAAATAAAAAGATCATGTGCATCAACGCTGTTACCCCATAGAATAATACCGTATCGCAGTGTCGAATGTATATATGCATAATAGGTACACAAGGTTGTTTTCATATCTGTTACTTTTTTTATCTCTCTAAGTGCATATATATAACTACATAATTTTTGTTTTGTTCGTTTTATATGGAACTTCCAGTTTACATGTATATCAATATCTATACCCAAAAATGTACAAGTGTCAACACATTCCATTTTTGTACTATTATAAATGAGATTTATGTTGAGAGGTTGTTTTTGAAACGGTCTAAATTGTATTATTTTTGTTTTATTTAGATTTAGTTCTAGATTATGATCATAAAGCCAATTTATTGTATTATTCAGCATGCTAACTAAGCTCATATTCAAGTGGCTATTGTCTCTGCAAGATGTTAGTAGGGAGATATCATCTGCGAAGATAATACATGTTTGTTTATGTATTTTAGGTAGGTCATTAATGTATAATAAAAATAAAATACATCCGAGTACACTACCTTGGGGGATTGAACTATCCATTTTTATGACGTCAGATTTCACCATACTGATATTGGCATTTTTTGAGTCATAATATTCCACTTCAACTATTTGCTCACGGTTTTGAAGGTATGATTGAAACCAGTTATATGCTACTCCACCAATACCTATGCTATACAACTCGTTGAGCAATATGTCGAATTTTACTTTATCATAAGCTTTTGACATATCTTATTGAGTATTTCCAAAACTTCATTTATATACTTATAGACAGCGAGAGTGGTAGACCGATGTTTTCTAAAACCATATTGGCAGTCATTAAATATTTTAAATTTTTCGCAATAAGAATTTAATCTTTTTTGCATTGCTTTTTCGAACACTTTAGAGGATGTAGGCAATAAAGCAATTGGTCTGTAGTTACTTGGCAAGTTTTTAGTTAACTTTTTGTGTATGGGTTTTACTACTGATTTTTTGAGTAGCTTAGGAAATATGCCTTCCGTAAATGATTGGTTTATCAGATAGAAATATGGCATAGTAAGTTCCTCCGCACAATTCTTAATTAATATGGGTGGGAGCTCGTCTATACCACAGCTATATTTACTTTTTAGGGTTTTGAGGATCAAATATACTTCTCTTGGCTCCACTACACTTACGAACATCGAATTGTCTGTAGGTTGGAGCAAAGGTCGGTCGGGGCTGCCGGCCCGGCACTGGCACTGCTCCCTACCGAGGCGAAGTACTCATTGAATGCATTAGAAACTTGTTTAGGATTTGACGTAAGGACGTTATGGATATACAGTGATATATTCTTTTTAGGTTTCATAACGTTTTTATTTGTGTTTTGTTTAATTATTTTCCACATGGTTTTTGACTTGTTACTTGATTTATTCATATCTAATATGTTTTGGTTTCTTCTAGATGTTTTTACTACTTTTTTTAAGCTTTTTGTGTATTGTTTATAATATTTGCGAAGAATTGGGTCACCGCTGTATGCGACCTATACTTTTATTAGTCTTTTATTTTTACACGATGTTTTAATTCCTTTTGTTAACCACTTATTTTTTGATTTTATTGTTAAACTGATTATCTTTTTTGGTATAAAAATATTTAGTAATTCCTGTAGTTTATTATTAAAAATAGTATAATTATCGTCTATAGTGTTGGCTTTTTTAAATATATTTGACCAGTCAAGGCTTTTTAGTCCGTTTTTAAAATTACAAATGTTTTTTTATTTTATATTGTCTTTTCTCTATTGTCCATTTTTTATGGTTATTTGATTTATTATTATTCTTTAATGTCAACTTTATTCCTTTATGGTCAGACATCCCGTGGTCACATACACTTACCGAAATTTTGTTTTTATTTAAGTTAGTAAACAATAAATCTAGACAATCTGTAGAACCTCATTACCGCTTCTTTGACTTTTACAACAACAAAAAAATCTAGTTAATAGTGATTACTACAGAAAAAGCTGAGTCTGACCTCCGCACGATAGAAAGGGCATGGGAACTTGGCATACTAGCCAAAATGAGTACCATTTGCTACTAATGTGCTCGTATTGATCAGATGTTTGCGGATATGTCGTAGCCTGGCAATATGTATTATAAAAGCTGCTATTTGCCATTATTATTTCCTGAGCTAAGAAACAATGTGTCAAGTATGATTGGAATTAATATTTATTATCGCATCAGTTAAGACGTACCAAAAACTCTCTGCAATAATGGTTCATAATTTGTATCTTCTAATACAAATACCGAGTACTGGTACTTACTTTTTCACTTCTCTAGCTTACATGTGCCATCGCTCAAATACTGTGACACGTTCGCTCTAAACGCAGCTTAGTATAGTTTACTATACATTGCTATGTAACATTAACAGTAGTGTAAATATAAATTAAAACACATTACCGGCGATGTACATCATGACTACATTAATTACGCAATTAGAACTTAATGTATATAAAACAAAACGTTTTTGAATATTTATACTTAAATTAAGCGTTGTTTACGATTATTTGAGACATACATTTACATATACCACGGAATTTAGTACATAATTCATACATAATAAATTAAGTATACATTAGTAAAGACGTAATAAAAATAGATGTTTATGCATTATACTATTGCTTTTTAGCCAGTTAAATATAGCAATATCTGCATGTTTTCGCTAATTACCCTCATAAGTAGGTACTTACTGTACAAGTTTGATAGATCTCGACGCAGAACTGAAAGCTCTCCACCTGAATGGGAACACGTGGTACTTACAATAATGGTTGGGTATTAAATCGGGCTCCTTGTCGTCGTGTGCGTCGAGCAGCTTGGCGGGCGGCGTGCGCGGGACCAGCGGCTCGGGCGGCGGCTTGGCGAGCGGCGCGTGCCTCCGCCGCCGCAGCGCCGCCGCGCACGCGCCCGCCACCAGCGCGCACGCCGCGCCCGCCGCCGCGCCCGCTGCGCCCACCACCCCGCCCATGCCCAGCGGCACCTCCGATGCTGTAACAACACAACCAATACTTACATATAAATACAAATACTTTTATTGACGTTAAAGGTAGGTTCATTATAATCGTATGTTTGAATGCGTGAGCTCCCGAGCTAGTGTGAATTGTGTTACAGGAGCCAGTGGCTTCTCTATGCCATATCGTTGATATTGAAAGGCACATAAAATATGAGTGTGCTGTTGTTGTTAGGCGTATGGTCTATATGTAGGTGTATGTGAATATTGTAAATGATAGTAATATATATGAATGTAAATATAGTATCAAATATATTATATAAATGTTGTTAAGGGTGTTATTCTATATAATGTATTAGATATAATATATTAGATATGTATATGGTGTGATAATTGGAAATATTTATTTAGTATAAAAATCTGTCAACATCTTTTCAAGCCCTTCATAGTCAAATGTTTTTAACCAGGTGTATATATTATACGAACACGTAATAATATAATTACAATAATATTATACAATTATAAAATAAAAAAACAGATGTCCGATACTGATGTCTGAAATGAAATCCATATAATTAACTGCTATTACGAGTATTAACTTCTGACATATAGCGATGTTATTTAGATACACAAAATGAACCGCTACAGTTTTTAATACAACAAAAGCACTTTATCAAAACCACAATTTAATGTCAGACTGTTCTGACCGTATTTTCAAAAGAAATATCTTTCAGAAAACCTTGGGATGGACAGAGATTATGGATATTGCGAGTAGCTGGCAGCGCGCTCCACTGACACGAACACTGCCTGTTATGCTTAGGCCGCTTCCTTATTTAGCGGTACAGCATCACCGGTACAGCATCGGTCTGCGGTGTTTTATACTTTACCGCAAGCTCACTAACGTCAGCCAGATCACTGTACTAGACGGTATACTGTCAGTAACCTTTCGGTATAAAACAGTAGAAACTTCACATTTTGTTCACGCATCTCAAGCGGTAGCGCTCAGCCGTGCGATTCTATAATGATTGACAATGTCAAATACTGTATGATTTAATCCGTGGTAAACGGTGCTGATACCATAGTTAGTACTATGTTTATATAAGTTTTATTAGGCTTAGAGCTAATTTCACCAAACTCTCATAAATCAGTCATTATCTAATGCGTCGTTAAAAATAACAAAGATGTTAAAATAATTTACGTTCCATATAGTAAAAATAACAGACCATTACTAAATGCAAAGTGTGTGTATGTTGAGTGAATGATAGAAAAAACGTTCATTCAAATTTTTACGCGACCTAAACGAAATGTCATACTTTGCGATATCATTTTTACATACTAATGTACTATTTGCAATAGTCGTGTAATAATTCCCATGTTAAGTTATTTTTTGTTTTGCTGGATAATTGAAATGTATAATAATAAAACTAAGTCAATACAGTACAGAAAAGAACTGATGAGGTTATGTTGGTGTGCATATTTGTTGTGGTATTTTATTTTTATTGTTTGAGACTTATCTAAATTGTATCTGAAGTGATTTGTAGTGTTTTCGCGTCTAAAAATATTAGCGATGTCGAAGAAAGCGCGCGGGCGGAATTTTTGATCAAACGACATAGAAATTCTGGTCTACATTGAAACAAAACATAAAAATATTGTGGAATGCGAGTTTGTCTTCATTTAATTCCAACACAACCAAAACCAGATCATTTCGATAGACGGAACCTAGTGCGAAAATTGACATCATCATATTCTTCATAATAATTACGCCGTTCTTTGTAAGTTCTGGGCCGACGTACAATATTATCTAATACATCAAAATTTTCTAACACATCTCATTTTCCAAAATATACCCACGTCGTTTCCATATTGACAGCTTAATTTTAAGTTAATCGTCGAATAACGACTTAACGGACCCCTAGAGCAGTAATAAAAATTAACGCCTGATTTAGAAAATTTTTAAAAACAGACATTAGCGCGTAGTGAAACACTTGATAATCTTAACAACCCGTTAACGGAATGACAGAGCGTTAAACTAACAAACAAAGCGTGGTGAAATTAGCTCTTAAGCTTTTACTGTGGTATTGTTTGTTTACGTCCATAACATAAAAAAAAAATTAAAAAAAAATTGAGATGTCACCCGCACTGATTGTACATAAGGTTGTTTTTCCAACGTTTCTGATCGTCTCGTCATTTGTTTCACGGATGTTGTCGGAGATGCAACGATGTTTGCTCTTACAGAATCGCACGGCAGTATGCACGATAATTACTGACTGCCCGTACCGGGACGCGGCATCCTCACCGCCCTGCTCTTGTGCAGCGCGCGCTAATCACGATACATACATATACAGGAGCTCGGTAACGAATCAGTAAAAAAATGCCGAGCCTACTTTACTGTATCAATACCGTACCGCCAAATCAGGAAGCGGCCTTACTGTCAGCACGGATAAGTCGTAAGAACGGTGAGTTTGGTGTCGTGTACACAGGTGTAGAATTTATTACTCTATTCAAACTGACTATTTACATGTTACATAAACGACAGTTAAAAGTTTTGAATATATTATTTCTCTGGACATTTTCCCATCATCCCGCGTCGATCGTGTCCAGCCTATTGACATAACACAACTATCCTCAAGCTCCAACTGCAATATCTCATCGCGCCGCCACGCTCTCTCTTGCCATTAACGAGACCCCATTACGAAGCACCTAATTAAAATTAATATAGTCGAAGAATTCCTCGGCCTTCGACGCTCGCAATTCAAAGAGGAACTTTCGCTGCGCTCCGGCTCCAAGCCGCTCTTGTTTATTGCCGTTCTTTGTTTTCAAATGTTCCTCAATTCTCCTAACCGCCTTGCCCACCTCCTACCTTTCAGGTAAGGAGTATTAGAAACTATGACTTTCATAAAAAATATAAACCCAACAACCAAATATTGTAAAAAATGACGTCGTATAACCATAAAACTACTCGTATATGAATCACTATTTGACCGTCAGCGTACATATACCAATTCCATCGCATTCCATTCCAGGTACTCAGTTCAGCGTCGAACATACATCCTGCTTACACGAATGATATTAAAACATTTTTGAACACAGAATTATCCGCTACCGTGTAACCCTGTACTATTATAGGAGCTGTGGGCCGAAACGAACATTTTCGTAAGTATAACGTAATCGTATCGTTGACGTATACAGAGGCCGTAGCACAAACAATTTGCGAAAAAGTATTCGTATCGTGAGCGGTAATGTGTCACAAACTCTTGAGTTATCGTCGATACGATGCGTTACGTTACATTTACGCAGTTGTTCGCTAGGCACACCGCACAAACTACCATTTATCCAATAAAGCTGTGGCGGAAATAACTGATAATTAATGCTGTACGATGTGGCGCTAATATAAGACAACGTTATTGTGACCTTGTGGATGCATACTCTAAAAATCTTTTTTTAATCCTTTGAGTACCATTTACGTAAATGTACGTGCGTTTAATCCATAAATCTTTTGTTCAATTATCACGGTGTATGAAGGGTTAATAGACACAAGCAGCAATAAAGTTGCTGAGCAGCAGAGCACGGTCAGATGAATATTGTAAGTACTCGTACATTTATTTTATAACAGCGAAAGCGCTTCCCAATGATTGAGGACGCGTCTGAGAAGCGTAATCGCGCTAATAGAATAATAGATAAAGTTTTACAAATGTGTTTGTCAAGCGCGAAGTTCGGGAGTACAATGGACGCGAAGTTATGCAACTCCTAATACTCAGCACAAACGGTGATGTGGCCTACCGGAGCAGCTAGCAGATTATTTCGAACAGAGTTTTTATAATCAAAATGAATCCATTTTGATTTTACTTAACTTCAAGAATTTTTAAAGAATTTTATGCAATTTTCTCTGTTTAATAGCTGAAATTCTAAGCCATGTTTTGTCTCTTTATGATATCAGGGAGTTTTAAATAAATATTTTCAACACGGTCATAGAATCGAGCTTTCAAGGATTTGGGTAGCAACCGCCACAGGAGCGGCGTCCGTGGTATTCTTTTTCACCAAGATAACGCGCCCGCTCACACAGCTGCTAGACTAGAACCATGGACTATTTGACAATTTCGGGGTACAAATGTTACCCCATCCTTCGTACATCCCAGGTTTAGCACCATGCGATTTATTTTTATTTGCCACGATAAAAAAATGCTTCGTGGGCGAAAATTTAGCACTGCAGACGAAGCCGTCGAACAATTTCGGCGGTTACTTTTTAACCTCTCGCAAGACACGTTTTTTAAATATTTTGAAAACTGATTCACCCGAATGCATAAATGCATTGGGATTGGAGGAGGATATTTGTAAAAGCTGCAAATAAACGGTTTTTATATTCTATTTGTCATTTCACTAACAATTTTTGTCAATAATAATAAAAGCCCACGTTTTATTGTAAAAATATCTAATGAGTTCGAAAGCGGATTCGAAAATCTCGTGACTCGTCTCTGAATAACAGCGGTCCTAGAACGCTGCCTTGAGAAACAATATATTTATTAACTACAAACGTAGACCTAACTGTATAACCAAGTTCTTTAAGTCCATTTAATATCTGCGACTTTAACCGGTTGCTTTTTATTTTCTTTATATAATTTAACCATTTTAGGGTTGGTCCATGCTATTTTTAATTATAGGCCTTTGACAAATCGAAGAATATAACTGTTAATAGTTGACAGAAATCCAAATAATGGACACAATACCTTAAAAGATCAAACTCATGCTTCTCATGCGTTAACGCTTTTGAATTCCGTGCTATTCTTTACGTTAAATATTTTTCTCTATATCAAATCTATCGTACGCGTATTATTATGTAGTATATACGTTATGGCCAACTCAAATGTTTTGATAGAATCGGAAGCAGTTTATTTGGCCTAAAAGTAACTGTTTTATTTCCTTTTTACAGATGTTTAACAATAGGTAGATTAATGAACTAGGAAAGCAACCCTCTCACTAACCAAAGGAAACTGCTCTTAACCAGAGGGATAAGTTAATTAAATACGTCAAAATTGGGCTTATTTCCTTTGAGCATAATGTAAGTACTTTTGTTGCGGATTCATCACAGACTTGAGCATTAGTATTATTAAAATTTTGTGTAATTTTTAGAGTTTCATTAAAGCTCATTGGTCTTAAGAATAAAGTAGTAAATTTTTAAGAAAGTACTATATATACTCGTTTGGAATACTGTGTGCTTCGGGAGATTACTGTAGTTTGAAGTATTAATAAAATATTCCTCTTAAAGTCCTCTGCTATTGCACACACTCCTCTCATGGTGTTTCCTTCTACCGTGTTATTGTTGTTTGTGTGCGGCCATGCCTTTTTTGAAGCACATTCTTGTTTATAAATGCTACTTCAATGATAACATCATGTTAAAAAGATTACGAGTGGTGCTCAATAACGACAACAAAACATTTTATTGTGTTTTTTTACTGAACTAGCCTTACACACTATACATTGGTGAAGGCCTCAAAGGCACTTTGAACACTTTATACATAGACTTAAGGGCACATACAATATATAATAAGGGCCTGAAGGGCAAAAAACTTTATTTTTCTTTTATATATTTTTAAGATGAGGCCGGAAGAACATTTTTGAATTTTATGTACACTAACTGACTTTTAACTAATTTCTAAATATTCTACCGAGAGCAAACCAGCTCCCGTAAATAGCGCCCATTAACGAGCTTGACACGTGTGCCAGCCATCGCCCTCCTCAACCGTATTTGAGGGAAGAAGACGACCCGCCACACGATGCCGTTGCGATTAGAAGCCTTTTAATGAGCGTGAATGCTCAAGGTACATTCTACGTTTAGTACCGTTTAGTACACTACTATTCTATATACGTCGATGCTCAAAAGCCGTTATTTTGCTTGTTTTTTTTTATAATTTTTATTTAAATCCGCTTTCTCCACCCGGGCTAGGGTTCCGTCAACTCCTTGTTCCCCTCCTCGTTCCGATCTTTTATGGCCATCTGCAGGTTGTCGCGGATGGTATTCGGTGACGTATACACACCGCACGCCGCACGAAATGCATGATGACTTCTTCTCACATCTCTTTGAAAGTATTTTCGATTAGCAAATAAACCGTTTTGTACCCCGGAAAAAAATCTGTAGGAAAAAAAGAATTAGAGCGTATAGAGCCACAAGCTGCAACTAACTAGTGATGTTCTTTCTATTACTAACACAGCATACCAAAAGACTACAAAAACATAAGTTTATATAAATGTTCACAGTTCACGATACGAGCGAGATCATAGTATTACAGAAACAATATCGACATCGACATTCATTGTTGTTTCCGATCTACTCGCACTATTCCGCGATATGTTTCTGCACAAAACCGGGTCATGCGTGTTCCAACAACTGGCCTATTGTGTGCCACCACACGTGTCAGCTACTATTTTATATTCAAAATACAACAGTGACAACCAATTTTGGTTTAAAAACTAACGTGGTTTTCACTCAGTTTTTTCCCGCCAACCTTTAACATCACGAGCGTTACGAGCTGCCGCCTGCAGTGCTAAACGAGACGTCATGGACGCGGGCGTCCCGAACACTCCTTGAAAAAGACCACCAAATGTGGTCGAAACTATAGTTGGACCTATCCGATTACGTGAGTAATCCCGTATTTCTAATTAAAAGTGACAATCAAGACCAGAGTCTTTGACTAGTGTGTGTTTACCAGTGATGACATATGGCACTGAAACGTGGTCTCTTACTTTGGCCCTCAAAGTTGCACAACGGGCTATGGAGAGGGCTATGCTCAGGTTTTCTATACGTGATCGAATCAGAAATGAGGGTATCCGTAGATGAACTAAAGTCACCGACATAACCCAGAAGATAAGCCATTTAAAGTAGCAAGCAGTGGGCAGGCCACATAGTACGCAGAACAGATGGTCGATGGGGCTGAAAGGTTCTGGAGTGGAGACCACGGACCGGAAAGCGCAGCGTAGATTGTCCACGGACAAGGTGGACAGACAATCTAATAAAGATAGCAGGAAGACGTTGAACGCAGGCTGCTTCCAACTGGTTCTTTTGGAAAATTGTGAAGGAGGCATATTTTCAGCTGTAGACGTTTTACGGTTAAGATGATGATGGTAAACAGTGACAATATTTCGGCATTTACAAACACACATGCCTCTTAAGCAAATGGCTGTCTTAGTTGGTACCACGGCAATTCCAGATATTTTACCGCGAAGCAACAGCGCGCAAGAAGCAAGGGCACGACACGAGCTAGTGAAATTACTGGGCGAAAAGGACTCAAAAACTTTCTGCGGGCTCCACAAAACTACAGTTCTAATCTCTTAGTGGCACTGCACCCGTTATAAGCACGCGTGATACTTACCTTTATGCTCGCAACTTGCCCGTCTCGTCTGTTTATCATAAAAAACAACAAAAAATCAAACCGTTCATAAGTGAAGCTAGCGAGGCGTGGGTTACTGTTCAATAATAATGGTGTTCTACGTTAAGGTTACTTTTAAGGTGGACATTGGAAGATAAGCCCTGCATCGGTCTCGATTTTGTCACAGAAAACAGTGTTTAGGCAATCTGGAGGCAGGTAGTCTTAATACTCCAGCAACATAAAGACTGGTCACTGGCTAGTCTGCCTATTAATAATGGACTCATGTGGTAGACTTTAATCCTTACTCCTCTTTCAAAGAATTCTTCTTTCTTTTGTCCCATCAACAGGCACAAAATGTGCTGATTTTGTTTAATAAACAAGTCACTTTCCATCGTACCATTAAAGAAGAGTATCGCTCATCTGATAGTAAACGTCTAATCTATATTTCCTTTCCTTAAAAACTTTACGCGGACTTTTAAATAAATTTGAAAAACAAATATTTAAATCGTTAGCAAATTACGCGTATACCAACGACCAACATCAAATTTTTTGAAAAACAAAATTATATATTACTTTATCCGTGGCACAGATTAAAAGTTGCGAGCATGTTGCGGGCTTAACAAAGTTGAAGTAACGCCTTCACCGGTAATTTCCTACAGATTACAATCGAATAATTAATGGACTGATTAATAAGTTATCAACGGGGACACGCGCTTGCGGCCGCGCTCGATCGCCCACCAATCTCTTCCATTAAGGCGTCGCAAACAAAACCGATCCTTGTTCAGTGCAGTTAAGGTGTAAAATGTGGTAGACGGACATGACGCATGGGATCGCTTTGGATTCTCAAGCTCCCGTTAACCCTCGCGTCTTAAGGGGTTAATAAGACTCACGTGCGGCTGAATAAGCCGTCGTCGACTGATTTAACATTTACGAGCATCCGTGACCGATAAATTGGGAACGTACTTTATTGTGAACGTAGCTCGTGCTCGTGATGTCGTACACGAAAATGAATCTTATGAGATTGCTTAGTTTCTTAGTCAAAACAAGATTATGTATGTGACACATTATGTTTCTTTTCTTTCATAATACTAGTGGCGAAACGGGCGAGTCATGTGCCTGTTGGTAAGCAACATGCGGCAACGGGGCAAGCGTACATTAAAGTGGATACCCGGATGGTCGAGCTTTGCTCGAAAGTTAAGAATGGATTTTCTAAATCTAACCTCAATGCAAACATTCATTGGCTTAGTGTTGCTTAACAACGCCATCTATTGTCAAGTAGCTTTAGTGGAAAACACGAATAATTTTTACGAAAATAGTTGTAGGTGTTTCCTATATCCTAGTTATATATATACATAATTATGTACAAGAATTGCTCGCTAGGTATTAGATTTCAGCAAATAATACTGTCGCTATTTACGTTACTGCCGTGCGATTCTCTAACAGCAAACATCGTTGCATCTTGGACAACATCCGTGAAACAAATGACGAGATAATAAGAAACGTTGGAAAAGCAATCTTATTTACATGGGCGATATCTCATAAAGTATTTGACATCGGTGAGCTCGCCGACGAATCATTACAGAATCGCACGGCTGTAGTGTCAGTCAGTAATGTCAGCGTAGTTTAACTAGTGCGCGCACGTTGGTTTTGGCAGTTGAGGTCATTACCCATTGAAATTGAAATTGAAATTGTTTTTATTGTCCAACAATATACATTATACGAGTAATATACAGAATCCCTTTCCTTCTTCACAAAACATTTCGCATTGGATTCGCATCTTTACCATGTCTGAGTAATTCCGTTTACAAATACAAAGAAGCTTTTATATTTTTTGAGAGATTTAAAAAAATACATTAGAATATAAGCGCCTGAGATACAATGACGCAGGTGGGCGGCTCTGAGGTCAGTCAAGCACTTTGTTTCATACGAGGCCAAAACGAGCGGCGGCGGCTTTGCTCGTAAATTACGTTATATTAGCATCAAACTGGCAATTTGCATGAAATTAATGTAAATATTAATCATAAGGGCGGTATTAATGATTAAAGTTCGTCTGTACCTGCTCGTCCCCCCGGCCACAATATAAATATAGAGAAACAGTACCGAAACTACCTACAAACGTTCGAAACAGCTCACTCACACAAACATCCGCATCGAGGTGAGCCCTAAGCGGTTGTCGCGGTGCTGTCAGTAGTGAGGACGCGTCAAGACGAGTGGTAACGTATAAGTTTATTTCCGCTTAACTAGGCTTAGTTTCTTTACTGCCGTGCGATTCTGTAATCACCATCTCTGATCACCAATGTCAAATACTTTACGAGCTATCGCCCTTGTACATAAGGTTGCTTTTCCAACGTTTCTTGTCATCTCGTCATTTGTTTCACGGATGTTGTCAAAGATGCAACGATGTTTGCTCCTAGAGAATCAGACGGCTGTTGCATCTTTATACTATGTCCCGGCGCAGTCCCACGCCGCCGTGACAACTGGGATGAGGGTGCTACGTCACGCTACGCGCCGTTTTATTCTATAACGTGATAATTTCACTACGCATGCTACGAGGTGCTACGCCAGGCTACGGATAGTATGCCGTGAAAGTTTGCGTACTATGATCCCTTGTAAATTTATTTTATGTCTGGACTTACTTTGGACGTATTATATATATTTATCTATAAGTACTAATCTTTTATATATGTAAAACAAAGTTGCGTTAGTGACACCATTTATATCTCATGAGCGGCCGGACCTATTTTTATTGATTTATATGATTTTAGTGTTTTCGTTTTTTTTTATATTTCGGAGAAGGACTTAGGACTTACTTTTCATCATCATCATTATCCATCACCACGCGGGTGAAACTGCGCGGCGCAGCTAGTTATATCATAAAGAGGTAAGATTTATTTGTTTGTTTGAATTAAATAGGTTCCGAAAATGCTGGACCAATAAACAAATCTTTCACCATTAGAACCAGGACAATGTTTATATTATTCCTGATGAACATAGGCTATATATTTTGATTGATTTTACCTTGAATAATAACATGTTTTGAAATCATTCAGACGTCAAAATGTTTCGTTTATTTCAGTTATTGTGCAATTTTTATTTAGTTGTTTCATGTTAACATATATATAAATAAATATACTTATATAAAATTTTGATCATAAAATTTTAATGAATCTCCAAGCTCCCAAACTATTTTATATAGTTATAAAAACTAACGTGGTTTTCAATCATTATTAATAAAATACGGGATTACTCACGTAATATTTATCGGATAGGTCCGACTATAGTTTCGACCACATTCGGTGGTCTTTTTCAAGGAGTGTTCGGGACGCCCGCGTCGATGACGTCTCGCTTAGCACTAAACAGTGCTAAGCGAGACGTCATCGACGCGGGCGTCCCGAACACTCCTTGAAAAAGACCACCGAATGTGGTCGAAACTATAGTCGGACCTATCCGATAAATATTACGTGAGTAATCCCGTATTTTATTAATAATATTTTATATAGTGTTTGAGAAGAAATAGCTATTTCATTTATATTTTATAAATAAATAAATAATAAATATTCCACAACTATCACACAACGCCATCTAGTCCCAAGCTAAGCAGAGCTTGTGTTATGGGTACTAGACAACTGATAAACATACTTATATATTTCTAAATACATAAATATTATAGATAAATTACACCCAGACACAGAACAAATGATCGTGCTCATTACACAAACATTTGTCCTGGGTGGAAATCGAACCCACGACCTCCGGCATAGCAGTCAGGGTCACTAACCACTAGACCAACAGGCCTGTTCAGTTATAACTATAACTTTATTTATTTAAATTATAAAATTAAACATGAACAACCATCAATGCAAAAACATTATCATATGCTTACAAAATAATAAACCTATATACCTGCTCACAAGTTACAAATATAAATAAATATAAATAAACACAACACACACGCGGATTGCAGAACCGGCGTTCTTTTCCACTGAAACGATCTTTTTTGCTGATAATATAGTAAATAATACACAACGTATAACAACAAGCTGCAGTACTAGTAAAAGGTGTGCATATGTACATATTCAGGATTCACGTGGCAAAATATCAATATTTAAATCACTCATTTTTTTATACTCGTACAAAGTTAAAAAAATATTAACCGTAATATGGATAGCCCCATTAGACATGCCTATTCTTGGAGTTCGTTGAGGTCAATGTGCTCCGCAATTTCCACGCTTCTTAATCTCTCGCCTCCGTCCCCTACCCTGCATGCGTCCTCTCCCTGCGTCGCGCCCCAACCCAGGTCCTGCTTAGGGCCCTTGATTATCTAGCCTACGTTCTGAAGGTCATTGCCGTCTTTGATCTAGTTTTCAGGGATGATCCTGCTTCAGTAATAGCAAAACTTAGGTACTTACTACTACATCTTTTTTTATACGTTGTATGTAGTACCGTAGTATCGTGTAGCGTTGAGTGGGGAAGTCTATCGAACGGTCGTAACTTTAGAAATTTTCTCACAACCGGAACGTTAAAACAGGAATCGTTTCCGAAATCAATGCACTTTGCTGTCTGCAGTGGTATAAATTGCTACGACGTTTGCAATCTTCATAAAATTTGGAATGGTCGTGAATCGGGACCAGTTGAAAATGTGTAGACGTGGTCGGACATATAGATTAAACACTTATTAATGCATATAACAAAATATTACCTAATATCAGAGAAAGGCAAAGGATCGATGCATTTGAGATGTGGTGTTGGAGGCGGATGTTGTGGATACCATGGACTGCCAAACGCACCAACGCATCCTTTCACAGCTTCGTGTTTAGATTCGTCTCTCCACAATTTGCCATCAGCGCATACTGACATACTTTGGCCACATAGTTCGAGGAGGTAACGAGAGCCTTGAAAGACTTATCAACAGAGGAGGTTAAACTCTGGGTAACTCTCTGTAACGGAAGGAAAAAGACCCCGCGGGCGATCCCCAACCAGATAGAGCGACCAATTAAAACATCCTTCCTCAACCGAGTTTTGCTCAGTAGTCACAGACGCGATGGATATGCACCGATGGAAGCCGAGCATACTATCTCGGTGTACACCATCCACATCCACCGATGACCACGATCCTCAGTCATAAGGAAACGACCACAGAGAGAGACCTAATACCATAAAAATCTAAATTCGAGGTAGTGCTGCAACAGCGACTCCTCATCTACATTACGAGTACTTACTTGCTACACTATGACACTCGTTAAACCATATGTAACGTGCGTCGACATGTAAAATACGTAAAAATAAATCATTACTCTTTGTACTTTATCGATGATTTATAGCTGCTTTATTGTATTTTCCGTCGCTCGTAATTAATCCGACAAATTCGATCGAAAATATTGCGCACTCGGCCTGTACCTATACGTGTGTGCGTGTATGCTGACGGACAATTCAACGGGACGCATTCAGTTTTATTTATTGTGTGACAAGTCGTTTTGTTTATCGATGATCTGTGATGTAACTTTCGAAAAAACGCAACTATCAAATACGTACATAATGGAAATGAAGACAACATAAGTGACAGTGTTTTAATAAACAGTTTCAAGTGAAGACTTGTTAAACAATACAAGATAGTAAAACATAATTTATAAAAATATGCAAAACGCTTGCAATATGTTTTTACTTTAGATTCTATTAGATTAGACGTTAAATTAAAATCAAAAAATCAGTCATTATACATTAAAAATAAAGGTATAATTTTTAACCTTGTAACTGATTTACTTAAATGACAACTATAGTAAATAATCGCAACTAAAAACTATATCTACACTAATATCATAAGGAGGAAAAATTTGTACTTTTGAATAAACTCAAAAACGACTGTGCCGATTTCAAAAATTCTTTCACCATTGGGAAGCTACATTCACCCTGAGTATACACTAAACATACACTATATTTTATTCATCCTCATCATCATCCATCAACACGCGGGTAAAACCGCAGACCGCAGCTAGTTGAAATAAAACATATACCATTGAAAGTTCTCTCAAGGTAGAGAATCTGTCACTAAGCACCTAAAGGTATACCGGCAGCTGTCCTTGATATCCAATCGCAATTTTAGAACTATGTGTGTGCTGTCAGCTCCACCGCATCATCTGGTGTTGATATTAATATCGAGTGATATCAATATCACAGATATAGTGGTCAAAGCTCCGAATCAATAGAGTCCTAATTATGATCGGTCGTACGTCGTAACAAACTCTACTTGTGCCCAACTTACAATGTAGTGACTTTTATTCTTTCTTAAGGTGCACACAAACATTATTATTACAAGCCATTTGAAATTAAATTTTAACGAGTAGAGTTTTCGGACCAAATAGAACAACTCATCAAAAATTGATTGTACTTAAATACGTGTAATTTGGTATGAGACAAATAGAAGACGAACAACAATTTACTAGATTTTGATATAAGATTGTTATATAGGGTGTAAGAAAATAACTAGCGAATTGTGAGAAGGAAACTGTTAATAGTGAATTAGCCGCGAAATAGTAGCGTCGCCGGAACAGATTGCCTTGTTACCGGCGCCTCTGCCGCCGTTATAGCACCTCTTAGCTCGCGCCGGCTTCGTCATCACGCGAATTAGCCTTCTACTGGATATTTACAAGAAAGTAAATCTTCTTAGAAATTGCTTCTTATTACGAAGGTAGGCTAATGTAAAATATTAATATTAAAAATAATTGATGTAAATGCGTTTTTTTATGAAGGACCAACACCTTTTTGCCTTAAAAGGCCACACCAGACTGTGAATCGTATTCAAATTGATATAGAGACGAAAATTAAAGCAATGCATAATAATATATTTCGGAAAAATTATACTCCAGACGGTGTCACTCTAACATTCAGTAATGTCATTTAACTAAAATGTATTAACACAACCATTCAAAGAACTTGTGATGTCATAGATAAGCCGTGCGATTGAAATGATTCTTCGAGCTCGTCGACGAGCTCACCGATGTCAAATACTTTATGAGATATCGCCTTGTCATCTCGTCATTTGTTTCACGGATGTTGTCAGAGATACAACGATGTTTGCTTTTAGAGAACCGCACGGCTGGAATGTCCCAGCCGACGTGAGTCTCGCATGTTGGACGAGAAGTCGCAGCGCTGTACGTAACGTAGCGATGCGAGGCGGGGCGAGGCTCTGCAGCTCGATGGGTAAAACAATAGCGGATTAGAGCAGCCTACGATCATATTTCAGCGCGCGCGGGACGGCTCACGGCTCGTCGGCTGATTTATGCCGCCACTACACTGAATACGGCTCAAATAGCCACCTAACAAATGGCCGCTCCGGCCGAACGCCAACCAAATAAAAATGATATGTTTGCTGGAATCATTTTTATCCAAACCCGTCGTCCGAAAAACGCTATTAACTATTCTGATTGAGCTTGAATAGCGGGATTAACGGAACAAACGATGAGATTTATTTCTCCAAAATATCTCGGTGCTTAGCCAGTCGCGCTTCGTTTTCGACGGTTGAGCGTTAACTGTTGTTAGATATTGTGATGCCTTTTACGTTGCGAGTATTAAAGATTGAAACAACTACCACGGAGTCGCGCAGGGATCTTTACTCGGGTGCGAAGCGTTTGCTTTCACACCGGCGAGCGTACGAGTGTGTGAATCATTCATGAAGTTGTGCGGCGTAGGAATCGGCCCAACGCGCGTTGGGTCGCTCATGTCACATTAAGGCGTGGATGCACTAGTCACAACAATTGCACTTTTCCTTTTTCTTAAATTCGTAGCAAATCATACTAAAAATGTATAATCAGTGCAGAAACTGCTGCACTGATTTTGTTAAAAGAGCTAAGCTTTTAAGCCGACTTGCCAGTCTCGTAACTTAGCATAAAAAATATCACTCTATGACTTCATGCAGTTAGCCCGCTATCATTTAACAGCCTAGAGTTATCTGCAGCAAGGTAGTGTACATAGTACTAGGTGACTAGGTGTGGTAGTGTAGCTGGCACCGACTGAGTTTAAGATCAGTAGCGTACTTTTGTGAAGGCATAATGTTTGTAAAAAGGTGTACTGATGTACCTAGGTTGTTCCGAAAATTGATAGCCACACAATGAATACAATCTATTATTTCATGGAACTATTCTGAATTGACGGCTTATTTCAACACAAACCTCCTTTGTGAAAATCACCGGCCACATATGTGTAGTTTTTTATTTATTTATGTTTAAAGATTATACGTCACTCTTCTTTTGTTTGCAACAATGGTCGTCTCGCGGGAAGCTCTTCGTGCTATGATTTACTATGATTATAAATGAGGGTTAACATTCAACGAATCTTAAGTAAATGTACAAGCTCCTTTTGGAGAGTCTGCTTTAGCGTTAGCAACAATAACTTTTTAGTTTTGTGCATTAAAACGAGGTCGAGAGAACTTAAACGTTGACCCCAGACCCTGCCAACTACCAACAACAGTAACTCATGAAAACGGCATCAGGGTAGAGTGGCTATTACGAGAGAATAGACATTACACATCGAGAGATATAGGCTGAACTAAAGATTGGATTACAGGCAGTTTCCACCATCTTGCATATCTTAAAGATAAGAAGCTTGCTTCGCGACGGATACCTCATTCTCTCACCGATGAGCCAAACTGCTGTCGTGTTGATTGATGCAAATTTATGTGAGAAGAATTCGAAGGAGAAACTTCGCAAACGTGTCCTACTTTCTAACAACTGACGAATCATGGATATATAACTACGATCTACTCACGAAGCAGCAATCCATGCAATGGGTGTTTGCAGCCATTGTAGTGGGTATTTAGTTTGTGGGTATTTGTCCACAAAAGTTGTTCACGGTCGAAGTGTTCATAAAAATATGATAATGGTTTTTTTTGACGCAGTGGACCAGTAATAGTAATTCCGCTAGAAGACCTTAGAAAAGTTACTAGTGAATGGTATTGCGAAGTTTGTCTGCCTCAAGCTTTCAGGGAGTTGGATAGCGACCGCCCAAGGAGCGGCGTCATGGCATTATTTTTCACCAAGATGACGCGCCCGCTCACACAGCTGCTTGACAACTTCGGGGGTACAAATGTTATCCCATCCTCTGTACAGTTCAGGTATAGCTCCATGAGATTTTTATTTTTATTTTCTGCGGTAGTAAAAATAAGCTTCCTGGGCGAAAATTTAGCACTGCAGACGAGGCCGTCGAATAATTTCGACGGTTATTTTTCGACCCGCAAAACACGTTTCAAACGTTTTAAAAGCTGGTTCACCCGAATGCATAAGTGCATTGGGAACGGAGAAGGATATTTTGAACAGCTGTAAATAAACTTTTTTACATTATAACTATTTTTGGAACAGCCCACGTAAGCCTTTTCACTTAGTGCGTCGGAACCCTTGTCAAGTTGTTAGCACTCATCCTAAGCGCAGTGAGTAGGGCGAGTGAGGCGAGTGGGGAGAGCGTGGCGTGTGAAGCGACACATTTACGTCTGTTATTTGAAAATGCAATAGCGCTCGTTGACGGCAGCGGCGGGGCAACACGGTATTGACTGCGTTACGTTCCGCTCGCGTATACTGTTCTACTTCCATTGTGGCAGTGTTTACAGAAATGACCGAATGGAACCGTTACTGAGCTTGTCATGTATGGCAGAATTAAATGTTGGGGCTTATAATATACATATAATAAACAGCCGGATGCTTTTGTATAATTTTTCATTTAAAACAGATATACTGTTAAATTTGTAATTAAATTTGTGGACGTTGCACTTATATATCTTAAATGTGAAAGTCTGTCAGTGACTGAGTGACTGTGTAAGTCGGTTACATTTTCATAAATCATGGAGTTATATTTGTATTATTTGTTATTTAGATATCAAACATCTATGTATGATATTCAATTATTGTTTAATGTAATAAAAAAGCTAAAAGTAAACAGAGCCACTACTGAGAGGAAATTGCAAGAAACTAGGGTAGGTATATATTTATTATGAGAAATATTTTTAATAGGATCTTAATTGATTAAATATGTGGCAGATGTTGTGAGAAGTGGAACACTCCAAACAGTGTGGTATATAAACATGTTTTCCTTCGTAAGTTATTTTATTAATTTAATTATTTTTTTCATGTGTTTAAATATTGTGAAATCTTGACTAAATTGGCATTATTTCATTGGATGGCCATCGTATGAAATAAATTTCCAGGGATAGTGTGATTATTTTTTCCAACATTTTACTTTCCGGGATATATAAAATAGGTTGCACCCTATTTAAATTACAATCTAACCTAGAAGCGCACCTAGTATAAAAAGACATCAATTGTCATATTTTCTAGAACATCTTAAATATTAGGTAGCGTAATATTACGGGCGTAGAGCCGCGCATATAGTTAGCATTGTATCACCCTTTCAAAATCAAATAAGCGGTAATCATCAATCTTGCCCATCTTGAGCTCTCCATTGAATCATTGAGCATTTCGTGTACCTATATAGCGTGGGGGCATTACATCAGGATGCAAACTTAATACCTGGGCGGTAAATCTATTTAATTTGAGACTGAAGCTCTTCAATACGAAGGCATCGAGTTAATTCTCGTTCCCTGAACGTACAGAATAACCTACAGTTAGTATGCAGAGGGCCCTAATGACATCTGGTTTGTATCGCGCCGGTGATTGTGCTTTCTTATTGTTTCCCTCATTCTTGCTTTGTTATCTTGATACCAGATATCCGGCCGCAGTAAGTGTCTTAAAAGAGGAAATATAGAAATATCGGGGCTATCATTTTGGCAGTGTAACCGTACTGCCAATATGATAGCCCCGATATTTCGTCTGAAGGGAAATTTTCATCATCGGAGACGTAAGCTAGCTGCCTTATATGGACAGAGAACACCTGTTCTGTATAAGGTAATGCAGTACAAAAACGTTGCACCATCAACAATCGGTCAAGAGTTGTTGTGCACGCACCTGGATCCCGTGGACGTGGCATACGCTCTTAGGGAAGCGTACCTGGGCATACATTCGTCAATATCACAGGTTCACTCCCTAAAGCTAGAGAAGTCCTCAAAATATCTAGTGTTTATCTATGGTCCACAAAACTGTTGATGTTTTTCTTGACAAATGTCAACATTACAATGTCATTAGCTTTCATAGATAAACTTAGATACAACAGTTAGAATGTTTATATCTGTAATCTTTAGTCTAATCGGGGAATTCAATAGTCGATCTATCCACAGTTTTCCTTACTACCGATAAAAATTTGACATAACGTCCACATAGTGTCAAATATCTATCTCTAGTAAGGTAATCTGCAGATAGAGAGATTATTGGCACCAGCTGTAAGGGAAACTCTGGGAGCTAAACTGTAGATAGCTCGTATAGCCCTTTTTGCTATATGAAAATAGAATTAAGATCTGCAGAACATGCCCAGAGCAGTATGCCACAAGTCAATACGGTACGGAAAAAACTAAAATAAACTATTCTAGCTGTGTCTACATCAGTTAATAGTATAATTTTATTAACAGTATAAGCCGCGTAACTTAGTCTATTTTTTATAATGTGGGGACCCCATTGCAATTAGGCGTCTATAGTAATTCCTAAAAAGACCGTTGACTCCACAAGGTCCAACTCAGTTCAATTCAAGTATTATATTATTTTCTACTTGTCTCACATTTGGTGTTAAGAAATTTATAAAATTAGTTTTCTTCTTATTGAGGAGAAGATTATTTGTATTGAACCAATTCACAACTTTAGCTAATGCATAGTTTACATCGTCATAGTTTAATGACTGCCTTTTAATTTTATATAACAGTGAAGTGATAGAAACAGAGACACGGCGATCGTGGAGGCGATGATAGGCTCCACGTGCTTTAAGTTAGTTTCAGTGGCCGGCGGCTTAGGGACACATATCAAATAGTAAAATAGCAATAGAAATAGTATAAAGTAATACAGTAAAGTACTTACATAAAATATAAATATATTTTGTTGGGTGGAAGCATGCTTTCTTTCACGTAACATTTTAATAATTTCAAACAGCACATGTCAAAAAGGGCATGGACCACGGTGTCTGTAGTTAGTAATATTACTTATTATAATAAAAAAGATACAAATACAGCCATATCATTTGAGGAGATAATTTGATGTCTGTGTTTTACAATCATATTCTCTGAATAGTTCGGCTAAATTAGGCAATACCAAGAATAGTAATTCTAAGAACGGGCTTACATTTCATAAAAATGCTTTATTTCTTCATCTCAACTTTAAATACTACAGCCTCACTTTAATTAAATAGACCATATTTTGTCTAATTATTTCAATACTGTTTCTCGTCCATAATATAATTGTTATTTTAAAATTTAAGCTAATTATTTTATTGTATTAGGTATATCTTATTAAGATTAGCTTTAGTTAGTTCTTTGGTTTATGTATTTTTATAAGGCAATTATTATCTTCTATCCTATATTAAATAATTAAATCTTTGATCTTTACTAGAAAATGGACATAATTATAAGCCTATTTTTAGGTACTTTAATTTATTTAAGTTATTGTAGTGTTGATGTAGAGACTCGGTTTTTTTTCTCTTTTCAAACGTTTACAGAACTTACTGCTGAAGTGGTTTTGTTATTAATAACAACTTGCATGTTCTACGTTCTTGCAAATTAATACAATTTGATCGGATTTGATTTAAAGCTTCATATGGCTTAAGTTTCTTAGCTATTGAACCGCGATAACGCAACTCAATTGTATAAAATTGACGTTTTTGACAGTTTTCATAGTCAGCCGTGCGATTTTCAAAAGCAAACATCGTTGCTTCTTTGACAACATCCGTGAAACAAATGACGAGATGACAAGAAACGATGGAAAAACAACGTTATTTACAAGGGCGATATCTCATAAAGTATTTGACATCGGTGAGCTCGTCGACGAACGCAACGACGGATGCTCGCAATATAAGTTTGACCGTGAGCCAGCGCAGCGGGTGCTATGGATAGCTTTGGACTTTTTTGATATTCTGTAAACTAATTCGATTGCGTTGCTGCCTCTGTTGCTACAATGGCATACATCGAAAGTTGTAAACTTTTTATGAGGCAAAGACAACGTAGTTTATTTCGTCTGTATTCGATGTTTTCATGAAAGTATTAAAAAGATGGCGGGAAAAAAGTACAATAATGGTTATTGCTGATTTTCCTACTGTTTTGTTTTTTTTGTAGTTTTGACTTGCGGTGAATTATTAACCTATAAATTTTCGTAGTGTCACGGAGTCGTACACATTCAACTTTCGATCTTTGCGCGCCGCTCAAACTTGACCATACATTAAAGTTCAAAAATCGATTACGCAGCTCGACTGTGTAATCGATGCTGCCTTTAAAAATTAAGCAAGCTTAATCAATAGGAATATTTAAAAAATGGTTATAGATCACTATTTGCGCCCTCCATCTGTTGATACTACTACACTATTCCTGCTTTCAATTATTATTGTATACGTATATATGTATATACCTGCTGACCCGCCAGCGGCTTCGCTCGCTTGGTCTTGGTGAAGTGGTGGAAGAGCCGTTTTGGAATCTAGTCCTGGGTTCTAACATTATTGTATACGTATACATGTATATACCTGCTGACCCGCCAGCGGCTTCGCTCGCTTGGTCTTGGTGAAGTGGTGGAAGAGCCGTTTTGGAATCTAGTCCTGGGTTCTAACATTATTGTATACGTATACATGTATATACCTGCTGACCCGCCAGCGGCTTCGCTCGCTTGGTCTTGGTGTAGTGGTGGAAGAGCCGTTTTGGAATCTAGTCCTGGGTTCTAACATTATTGTATACGTATACATGTATATACCTGCTGACCCGCCAGCGGCTTCGCTCGCTTGGTCTTGGTGTAGTGGTGGAAGAGCCGTTTTGGAATCTAGTCCTGGGTTCTAACATTATTGTATACGTATACATGTATATACCTGCTGACCCGCCAGCGGCTTCGCTCGCTTGGTCTTGGTGAAGTGGTGGAAGAGCCGTTTTGGAATCTAGTCCTGGGTTCTAACATTATTGTATACGTATACATGTATATACCTGCTGACCCGCCAGCGGCTTCGCTCGCTTGGTCTTGGTGAAGTGGTGGAAGAGCCGTTTTGGAATCTAGTCCTGGGTTCTAACATTATTGTATACGTATACATGTATATACCTGCTGACCCGCCAGCGGCTTCGCTCGCTTGGTCTTGGTGAAGTGGTGGAAGAGCCGTTTTGGAATCTAGTCCTGGGTTCTAACATTATTGTATACGTATACATGTATATACCTGCTGACCCGCCAGCGGCTTCGCTCGCTTGGTCTTGGTGAAGTGGTGGAAGAGCCGTTTTGGAATCTAGTCCTGGGTTCTAACATTATTGTATACGTATACATGTATATACCTGCTGACCCGCCAGCGGCTTCGCTCGCTTGGTCTTGGTGTAGTGGTGGAAGAGCCGTTTTGGAATCTAGTCCTGGGTTCTAACATTATTGTATACGTATACATGTATATACCTGCTGACCCGCCAGCGGCTTCGCTCGCTTGGTCTTGGTGAAGTGGTGGAAGAGCCGTTTTGGAATCTAGTCCTGGGTTCTAACATTATTGTATACGTATACATGTATATACCTGCTGACCCGCCAGCGGCTTCGCTCGCTTGGTCTTGGTGTAGTGGTGGAAGAGCCGTTTTGGAATCTAGTCCTGGGTTCTAACATTATTGTATACGTATACATGTATATACCTGCTGACCCGCCAGCGGCTTCGCTCGCTTGGTCTTGGTGTAGTGGTGGAAGAGCCGTTTTGGAATCTAGTCCTGGGTTCTAACATTATTGTATACGTATACATGTATATACCTGCTGACCCGCCAGCGGCTTCGCTCGCTTGGTCTTGGTGTAGTGGTGGAAGAGCCGTTTTGGAATCTAGTCCTGGGTTCTAACATTATTGTATACGTATACATGTATATACCTGCTGACCCGCCAGCGGCTTCGCTCGCTTGGTCTTGGTGTAGTGGTGGAAGAGCCGTTTTGGAATCTAGTCCTGGGTTCTAACATTATTGTATACGTATACATGTATATACCTGCTGACCCGCCAGCGGCTTCGCTCGCTTGGTCTTGGTGAAGTGGTGGAAGAGCCGTTTTGGAATCTAGTCCTGGGTTCTAACATTATTGTATACGTATACATGTATATACCTGCTGACCCGCCAGCGGCTTCGCTCGCTTGGTCTTGGTGAAGTGGTGGAAGAGCCGTTTTGGAATCTAGTCCTGGGTTCTAACATTATTGTATACGTATACATGTATATACCTGCTGACCCGCCAGCGGCTTCGCTCGCTTGGTCTTGGTGAAGTGGTGGAAGAGCCGTTTTGGAATCTAGTCCTGGGTTCTAACATTATTGTATACGTATACATGTATATACCTGCTGACCCGCCAGCGGCTTCGCTCGCTTGGTCTTGGTGAAGTGGTGGAAGAGCCGTTTTGGAATCTAGTCCTGGGTTCTAACATTATTGTATACGTATACATGTATATACCTGCTGACCCGCCAGCGGCTTCGCTCGCTTGGTCTTGGTGTAGTGGTGGAAGAGCCGTTTTGGAATCTAGTCCTGGGTTCTAACATTATTGTATACGTATACATGTATATACCTGCTGACCCGCCAGCGGCTTCGCTCGCTTGGTCTTGGTGTAGTGGTGGAAGAGCCGTTTTGGAATCTAGTCCTGGGTTCTAACATTATTGTATACGTATACATGTATATACCTGCTGACCCGCCAGCGGCTTCGCTCGCTTGGTCTTGGTGAAGTGGTGGAAGAGCCGTTTTGGAATCTAGTCCTGGGTTCTAACATTATTGTATACGTATACATGTATATACCTGCTGACCCGCCAGCGGCTTCGCTCGCTTGGTCTTGGTGAAGTGGTGGAAGAGCCGTTTTGGAATCTAGTCCTGGGTTCTAACATTATTGTATACGTATACATGTATATACCTGCTGACCCGCCAGCGGCTTCGCTCGCTTGGTCTTGGTGTAGTGGTGGAAGAGCCGTTTTGGAATCTAGTCCTGGGTTCTAACATTATTGTATACGTATATATGTATATACCTGCTGACCCGCCAGCGGCTTCGCTCGCTTGGTCTTGGTGTAGTGGTGGAAGAGCCGTTTTGGAATCTAGTCCTGGGTTCTAACATTATTGTATACGTATACATGTATATACCTGCTGACCCGCCAGCGGCTTCGCTCGCTTGGTCTTGGTGTAGTGGTGGAAGAGCCGTTTTGGAATCTAGTCCTGGGTTCTAACATTATTGTATACGTATACATGTATATACCTGCTGACCCGCCAGCGGCTTCGCTCGCTTGGTCTTGGTGTAGTGGTGGAAGAGCCGTTTTGGAATCTAGTCCTGGGTTCTAACATTATTGTATACGTATACATGTATATACCTGCTGACCCGCCAGCGGCTTCGCTCGCTTGGTCTTGGTGTAGTGGTGGAAGAGCCGTTTTGGAATCTAGTCCTGGGTTCTAACATTATTGTATACGTATACATGTATATACCTGCTGACCCGCCAGCGGCTTCGCTCGCTTGGTCTTGGTGTAGTGGTGGAAGAGCCGTTTTGGAATCTAGTCCTGGGTTCTAACATTATTGTATACGTATACATGTATATACCTGCTGACCCGCCAGCGGCTTCGCTCGCTTGGTCTTGGTGTAGTGGTGGAAGAGCCGTTTTGGAATCTAGTCCTGGGTTCTAACATTATTGTATACGTATACATGTATATACCTGCTGACCCGCCAGCGGCTTCGCTCGCTTGGTCTTGGTGTAGTGGTGGAAGAGCCGTTTTGGAATCTAGTCCTGGGTTCTAACATTATTGTATACGTATACATGTATATACCTGCTGACCCGCCAGCGGCTTCGCTCGCTTGGTCTTGGTGAAGTGGTGGAAGAGCCGTTTTGGAATCTAGTCCTGGGTTCTAACATTATTGTATACGTATACATGTATATACCTGCTGACCCGCCAGCGGCTTCGCTCGCTTGGTCTTGGTGAAGTGGTGGAAGAGCCGTTTTGGAATCTAGTCCTGGGTTCTAACATTATTGTATACGTATACATGTATATACCTGCTGACCCGCCAGCGGCTTCGCTCGCTTGGTCTTGGTGAAGTGGTGGAAGAGCCGTTTTGGAATCTAGTCCTGGGTTCTAACATTATTGTATACGTATACATGTATATACCTGCTGACCCGCCAGCGGCTTCGCTCGCTTGGTCTTGGTGTAGTGGTGGAAGAGCCGTTTTGGAATCTAGTCCTGGGTTCTAACATTATTGTATACGTATACATGTATATACCTGCTGACCCGCCAGCGGCTTCGCTCGCTTGGTCTTGGTGTAGTGGTGGAAGAGCCGTTTTGGAATCTAGTCCTGGGTTCTAACATTATTGTATACGTATACATGTATATACCTGCTGACCCGCCAGCGGCTTCGCTCGCTTGGTCTTGGTGTAGTGGTGGAAGAGCCGTTTTGGAATCTAGTCCTGGGTTCTAACATTATTGTATACGTATACATGTATATACCTGCTGACCCGCCAGCGGCTTCGCTCGCTTGGTCTTGGTGAAGTGGTGGAAGAGCCGTTTTGGAATCTAGTCCTGGGTTCTAACATTATTGTATACGTATACATGTATATACCTGCTGACCCGCCAGCGGCTTCGCTCGCTTGGTCTTGGTGAAGTGGTGGAAGAGCCGTTTTGGAATCTAGTCCTGGGTTCTAACATTATTGTATACGTATACATGTATATACCTGCTGACCCGCCAGCGGCTTCGCTCGCTTGGTCTTGGTGAAGTGGTGGAAGAGCCGTTTTGGAATCTAGTCCTGGGTTCTAACATTATTGTATACGTATACATGTATATACCTGCTGACCCGCCAGCGGCTTCGCTCGCTTGGTCTTGGTGAAGTGGTGGAAGAGCCGTTTTGGAATCTAGTCCTGGGTTCTAACTTTATTGTATACGTATACATGTATATACCTGCTGACCCGCCAGCGGCTTCGCTCGCTTGGTCTTGGTGAAGTGGTGGAAGAGCCGTTTTGGAATCTAGTCCTGGGTTCTAACATTATTGTATACGTATACATGTATATACCTGCTAACCCGCCAGCGGCTTCGCTCGCTTGGTCTTGGTGAAGTGGTGGAAGAGCCGTTTTGGAATCTAGTCCTGGGTTCTAACATTATTGTATACGTATACATGTATATACCTGCTAACCCGCCAGCGGCTTCGCTCGCTTGGTCTTGGTGTAGTGGTGGAAGAGCCGTTTTGGAATCTAGTCCTGGGTTCTAACATTATTGTATACGTATACATGTATATACCTGCTAACCCGCCAGCGGCTTCGCTCGCTTGGTCTTGGTGAAGTGGTGGAAGAGCCGTTTTGGAATCTAGTCCTGGGTTCTAACATTATTGTATACGTATACATGTATATACCTGCTGACCCGCCAGCGGCTTCGCTCGCTTGGTCTTGGTGAAGTGGTGGAAGAGCCGTTTTGGAATCTAGTCCTGGGTTCTAACATTATTGTATACGTATACATGTATATACCTGCTGACCCGCCAGCGGCTTCGCTCGCTTGGTCTTGGTGTAGTGGTGGAAGAGCCGTTTTGGAATCTAGTCCTGGGTTCTAACATTATTGTATACGTATACATGTATATACCTGCTGACCCGCCAGCGGCTTCGCTCGCTTGGTCTTGGTGAAGTGGTGGAAGAGCCGTTTTGGAATCTAGTCCTGGGTTCTAACATTATTGTATACGTATACATGTATATACCTGCTGACCCGCCAGCGGCTTCGCTCGCTTGGTCTTGGTGAAGTGGTGGAAGAGCCGTTTTGGAATCTAGTCCTGGGTTCTAACATTATTGTATACGTATACATGTATATACCTGCTGACCCGCCAGCGGCTTCGCTCGCTTGGTCTTGGTGTAGTGGTGGAAGAGCCGTTTTGGAATCTAGTCCTGGGTTCTAACATTATTGTATACGTATACATGTATATACCTGCTGACCCGCCAGCGGCTTCGCTCGCTTGGTCTTGGTGAAGTGGTGGAAGAGCCGTTTTGGAATCTAGTCCTGGGTTCTAACATTATTGTATACGTATACATGTATATACCTGCTGACCCGCCAGCGGCTTCGCTCGCTTGGTCTTGGTGTAGTGGTGGAAGAGCCGTTTTGGAATCTAGTCCTGGGTTCTAACATTATTGTATACGTATACATGTATATACCTGCTGACCCGCCAGCGGCTTCGCTCGCTTGGTCTTGGTGAAGTGGTGGAAGAGCCGTTTTGGAATCTAGTCCTGGGTTCTAACATTATTGTATACGTATACATGTATATACCTGCTGACCCGCCAGCGGCTTCGCTCGCTTGGTCTTGGTGAAGTGGTGGAAGAGCCGTTTTGGAATCTAGTCCTGGGTTCTAACATTATTGTATACGTATACATGTATATACCTGCTGACCCGCCAGCGGCTTCGCTCGCTTGGTCTTGGTGAAGTGGTGGAAGAGCCGTTTTGGAATCTAGTCCTGGGTTCTAACATTATTGTATACGTATACATGTATATACCTGCTGACCCGCCAGCGGCTTCGCTCGCTTGGTCTTGGTGAAGTGGTGGAAGAGCCGTTTTGGAATCTAGTCCTGGGTTCTAACATTATTGTATACGTATACATGTATATACCTGCTGACCCGCCAGCGGCTTCGCTCGCTTGGTCTTGGTGTAGTGGTGGAAGAGCCGTTTTGGAATCTAGTCCTGGGTTCTAACATTATTGTATACGTATACATGTATATACCTGCTGACCCGCCAGCGGCTTCGCTCGCTTGGTCTTGGTGAAGTGGTGGAAGAGCCGTTTTGGAATCTAGTCCTGGGTTCTAACATTATTGTATACGTATACATGTATATACCTGCTGACCCGCCAGCGGCTTCGCTCGCTTGGTCTTGGTGAAGTGGTGGAAGAGCCGTTTTGGAATCTAGTCCTGGGTTCTAACATTATTGTATACGTATACATGTATATACCTGCTGACCCGCCAGCGGCTTCGCTCGCTTGGTCTTGGTGTAGTGGTGGAAGAGCCGTTTTGGAATCTAGTCCTGGGTTCTAACATTATTGTATACGTATACATGTATATACCTGCTGACCCGCCAGCGGCTTCGCTCGCTTGGTCTTGGTGTAGTGGTGGAAGAGCCGTTTTGGAATCTAGTCCTGGGTTCTAACATTATTGTATACGTATACATGTATATACCTGCTGACCCGCCAGCGGCTTCGCTCGCTTGGTCTTGGTGAAGTGGTGGAAGAGCCGTTTTGGAATCTAGTCCTGGGTTCTAACATTATTGTATACGTATACATGTATATACCTGCTGACCCGCCAGCGGCTTCGCTCGCTTGGTCTTGGTGTAGTGGTGGAAGAGCCGTTTTGGAATCTAGTCCTGGGTTCTAACATTATTGTATACGTATACATGTATATACCTGCTGACCCGCCAGCGGCTTCGCTCGCTTGGTCTTGGTGTAGTGGTGGAAGAGCCGTTTTGGAATCTAGTCCTGGGTTCTAACATTATTGTATACGTATACATGTATATACCTGCTGACCCGCCAGCGGCTTCGCTCGCTTGGTCTTGGTGTAGTGGTGGAAGAGCCGTTTTGGAATCTAGTCCTGGGTTCTAACATTATTGTATACGTATACATGTATATACCTGCTGACCCGCCAGCGGCTTCGCTCGCTTGGTCTTGGTGAAGTGGTGGAAGAGCCGTTTTGGAATCTAGTCCTGGGTTCTAACATTATTGTATACGTATACATGTATATACCTGCTGACCCGCCAGCGGCTTCGCTCGCTTGGTCTTGGTGTAGTGGTGGAAGAGCCGTTTTGGAATCTAGTCCTGGGTTCTAACATTATTGTATACGTATACATGTATATACCTGCTGACCCGCCAGCGGCTTCGCTCGCTTGGTCTTGGTGTAGTGGTGGAAGAGCCGTTTTGGAATCTAGTCCTGGGTTCTAACATTATTGTATACGTATACATGTATATACCTGCTGACCCGCCAGCGGCTTCGCTCGCTTGGTCTTGGTGTAGTGGTGGAAGAGCCGTTTTGGAATCTAGTCCTGGGTTCTAACATTATTGTATACGTATACATGTATATACCTGCTGACCCGCCAGCGGCTTCGCTCGCTTGGTCTTGGTGAAGTGGTGGAAGAGCCGTTTTGGAATCTAGTCCTGGGTTCTAACATTATTGTATACGTATACATGTATATACCTGCTGACCCGCCAGCGGCTTCGCTCGCTTGGTCTTGGTGAAGTGGTGGAAGAGCCGTTTTGGAATCTAGTCCTGGGTTCTAACCCCATGTTGGATAGCTGTTGTGATTTCTGACAAATACATTCTCAATAGGCTGTTTCACCCGCGTGGTGATAGATGATAATGATGATGATAATGAAAGTAGCCTATGTGCCTTATAGCCGTTCTGCCGTTATTGAGTAACAAAAAACCATTAAAATCATCCATCCATCCAAACTTTCACATTTTATATATTAGTGTGATTAAAAGGTATTTGTTTATTTTAAAGATATGAAAGTATGTAGTTAAAAAAGTATTTTTATTTTTATCTATGTAATAGTAATATTCTGTTTCTTCTTTTATTATATACCTTACTTGCAATTTCTGAAAATTTGGATAAACAATAAATAACTATTGCATTGTATTGTAATTCTATTAATTTGTAAAATTCTTTATTTATTTTTTTCTTTTATAATATATATACATATACCAAGCATATAAACTTTTTAACTTGATATGTTAATTGTCGCATACTGCAAACTTCGATTATTAGAGCATCTGAAACTTAATGAACAGAACTCAGATAGCATTATAAAGGTAAAAAACCCTTTATATGCTTTACTCAAACAAATTTTGAATGTATTTTGTACAAAAATCGAATAAAAAAATATTAAGAACAATCTGTTTCAAAATACTTGTCGGTGCAGGTGGGCGAGTATGTTGCCGATTCGACATCTTATCTTCCAATATCTATTTGTAAATTATATATGAACCACAAATAGTATATCTACATATAGAAAATGAACCATAATATTCAATTGTGCTTCACAATAGCTATTCTTACTACAAATTTATCTCTATCCTTAAATTGTATGTGTGCATTCACATATGTAAATACCTTGATGTTCTTTTCGCATCACACAATCAGGTCAATAAATTATTTAATAAAATTAAAGGGACTCCATCAAACCGTGTTTCAGTTCCTCGGCTTGCATGCTTCCGCCCCACCACACTCCCCACCACATTTCCGCTTTTAGCATCCTCTTCCACTACCTCTAAATGTCGCTTGCGTTTTGAAGCACCCTTGATGCTGGATGTTCCTTCCGACATACTGTTATAACACAAGTGTTTACTTATGTTTAAGTACTAATACTCGTGCAAGTATGCTCTAACTCAAATAGGAAGTTCGCACGCAATATCCCATCTCCCGAAGCGAACCGAGAACAGTTATCAAGTCATGCCGTAACTCCCGCGGCGACGGGGCGTGTTGATCGCGAGCTGATATTCATTTGAACTAATGCCTCCCCAACGTTAAGTACTAATCGTTAAGCCTCGAACTTGTAATGAGATCGAGTTCTACTATAAAGCAGGCCTGTTATTCGAGAACGCGGCGGCGAGAAGTGGAACAGGTGAAATTATACCCTTCATTATTTAAGAAGAAAGGAAACTTCAAAGCCGAAGTGGCTTGTGTACAGATATGATCGTTATTAATGGCGATGGCGACCGTATCGAGCTGTTTACTTTCAATTTCGTTCAAAACTTATTGCCATTTGTTTGTGCGAGGACCCTGTCCCCGCCCCGCTTTGTACCCCTTCACCCCTCGCCTGCCTCCACCGGCTGTGAGCTCGACTGTACTAAATAAGCCACTATCATAGATTAAACGGGATTATACTTGGTCGGATTTGACTTCCCGGGACTATCTAAGCCTGGAGAAAATAATACAGTCGGGAACTGTAGCGTTGTATGTTATGAAACTACAGCGTGCTTACTTACTTATTAGTTCACCATTGACATCAGTCAGTTAGAAGCATTTTCAATAATGAGAGCTTGATAATAATGTTATTCTGTCGCTGCTTTTTCACAGCACAATTTCATATGACTTACCTCAATAGGGTTGAGGTTCATGGTATGTAGATAGTCGGTTTTGATAAATAATATAGACATTCATTGTGGTTAGTACAATACTGTTATTGTTCACATTACGTCAAAAACAATATATCAATCAGTCCAACAATGATCACAGATTATATAATTTTATTAAAGCAGCATCGAGTTGAAATCATGAGAATTTTTAACCACGTTTTCCATTTACCAGTACGTAGGTTTAGGTCGAATATTTCGATAATTGCGAATAAAAAGTCTTAAATGAGAAAAACAATCAAACAAAATAAAGGTTCCAATTCGATACCCTAAACGGGGTAAACTTTGTGGATTGTGTCAATTTACCCCAAATCTGGATCCGTCCCTGACGCCGACGGTGGCCAAACGAAATCAAATGTTCGATATTAAAAAAGCTTTCGGGACGGGTTTGAACCCTGCGAGGCGAGAAATTAAGGTCCCGCGTGTCGACGTCGATACCACACGCATTAGTTTTTACGCGTCAATTGGTATCCGAGGCTGGCCGGTGGTACGGCGGGCGGGCGGGCGGGCGGCGCGACCGGTAACACCCGTCCGAGTTCTCTCACTCGGCAATTTCTGACAGATTTTATTTTGTTGATACCTCTTTTTATAAGCGTACCATAGATCTTTATAAACCTTTTATAAATCCTGACGCTTCAAAGGCTTTGATCTTTTAAGACTCTATAGCTCGATTCATAATACTTAAAGGAAATAATGATCGTTAATAATTTGTTCCTGTACTCTCACAGTTTTAAATTAAATGCAGTATTAATTATAAGAGTCATCAAGTTTTAACGAAAAAGTATCGTGTAAAGAAAAGTGTGTTTATAATTGTCAATTGCATTTTTCAAATTGTTGGCTATGTGATTATTCATTTACTTCTGACAAGAATGATTACAATTCTGACGATACTGGCATAATATAAATAAACGATGGGATAAGCTAAAACCTGTTGGTCAATACTGGCAGACGATCAAATTATTAGCTTTTCATTTCTCGTTGACTTTTGTTCCAGTCCTTGAAGTAATAGAGCAGTGTGTCTGTATATGTACTGACGTTATTTTGAATTCAGACAGCATTCAGGTGTACACTTGATTAATCTCGTAACGGCGGCGGTGGCGCTGGCGGCGGTTACTGGAGAGAAGGCGGCGACGGCGCGGGCCCACGTTTAATTAAAATGGGATTATCTTGAGGTTGCAGCGCCGCGGCCTACTTCTGCCATCGATCCGTCTGTATCGGCGCTCCAGCGGCTTTCATCTAGCTTGTGGAACCGGGATCGTACTGAATGCTTACTACCATGCTCAAACACATTTATGTTACCTTTTGCTTATCATTGACAGTAACTTGCATGCATTTCTGATCGCTTTGGGATTCAGTCCGTATGATGTTAAAAAATAAACACGTATTACGAAGCGAGTAGATACACCATTATAATAATCATTACATAAGTCCTAACCGCAGACTCTTAAATGATTTTATTTGATCTTTTATTTTTAGTTTTGATTTCATCAGATCTAAGAAAATAATTTCTAAACGACGAAGCGTGAGTTTGGAAATGGGAAATTAACTTTCACGTTGTTTAATTTGGAGCAACGAAAAAGTTTGCGTGAAAATTGAAAAACTCAATTTCCTGTTCCAGAGCTGCGATTCTCGTTTAAGGAGTACAGTTGGCTCGCTTATATTCTTAAACGTCTACAGCTATCACAGCGGTGATTTGCGAAATAGGACAAGTCCGCTGCTGATCCTGGTTATGAGTGGTGCGGATAGACGGATAAGGCAGACGGCGGAGCTCCCTCTCGTCGTCACGCGAAGCCGCAAAGTGAACAAATCATGGCGCGCTCGTGTCAGGCTCAGTAGAATCACGCGCCTTAACCGCCACTTTCGCGCGTTTTATTTCTTCCGGCTAATGTTTTCCCTCGGCTAATAATTCGCGAAGGATAAAGGCCGCTCTGCCGCCACTTAGAGCGCCCCGCTCGCCGCTCGCCGGCCCTCGGACGCCCCTCGAGACCCTCCCTTTACCCTACAAATTGAGTTTCACCGAGTGATTTAGAACAAAAACTAGTTGTGGAAGGGAGCCGTGCTCTACGCTTCAATGGCGGCCTAACGATACCTAACATGTTGATGACATTCAAAGCTTATATATCCCATGGCTGATGTTCAAATACATATTCATATTTTATGACATTTACATTAGTTGTTTAATAAATAGGTTAAATATAGCTAACACTACATATATTGAAATAGTATAGGGGCGGATTGAAGATTGAAAAAGCATTATTATCTTGCAATGTGTAATTGTAACTCTTGCTTAAAATCTTTATTGAGTACAATAAAGATTTTAAGCAAGAGTTTTAATATCTCGATACCATTTTTTATTTTTTTCCCAGGTTTAGTCATGTCTGAATGATCATTTACATATAATAACTGACACATCATTAAACTCGATTCTATGGTTGGCCAATTTCTTCAATAAAAAAGTTCGTACAAAATGTAAACAAAACAGAGTTTCCCGTTGACCTCATCCGATCTAAACTCATTGTCGTGTTTTAGTCGAAAAATTGCCTTGGATTGCCTCAACACTCTACAAGCGGGCTGCAAAAACGAGTTGCTATTTTAGACATCGGTACACTACTCAATTGGTAGTCAAGAATAATGCAAAACTATTAATAAATATTTTTGAGATACAACTATTTTACTAGGTAATCGCCAACTATGCTGTAATTCGTGGTAATGAAAATAGGCCAACGAATAACGGCAAGTAGATGCAAATTAAAAAATCACGAGCATTTACTATACAATTATAATTGGAACTTTTTTACATAAGATACCTGTATCCAGAATTATTATTTCGCATATAAAATAGTTATTTTTAGCGCAGCTGCAATTGCTTGCTTGCTGTATTCGCTCTGCCGGCGCGTATTGGTATTAACCTAATGCTCCTTCTCCCTTCGTCCGTCGTCGCACCTGTATACCACTTTGTTCTGACTACATATTTTGCGTGTAAAAGTAATGTTTTGAATTACTCCAATAAATTAAACGGCAACTTAGGCCTGTGTTTTCTTAGCAGCGAAAGACAATTTTAACACATGTGATAATTAGTAACATTTTGATAGTTAAGCCATCCTGGTTTTGCATAAATGCGAACTAGGGCCGGTTAGCTATAAACATATCAAAAAGTAGTAAGTAATCTAAACTCGCGACCATGAGTACCCATCAATGGGCCTAGCATGAATAACGGCGTGCGTGTAACGTAACGTGCCGTTCACGTGAAACAGTAGAACCTGTCATCTGTGACACAGATAACTTATAGTTTGTTCGACAAAGCGTGACATATTAACGTTTTCGATACGAATGCTTGTTCGCATACTGTTTGTGCTACCCTCAATTCGAAATATATTTTGTGTGCTTTTGGTTGAACATACAAAACAGACCATTTATTTGAATCTACAATGCTGCAAATAGCAATCCTTCGTATTCGTTGATGGATACATTATCTCTCGCAAATCCAACATAAAGTAGGGCATATCAAATAATACGTAAAATATAGGTATATGTACTGACCCGTCCGTTTCTCAGGGTCTCGGAAGAGGACGTCGTCGATGGCGGCGGGAGGCGACCGCCCCTTGCCGTTGACCGCGACCGCCACCAGCCTGAAGCGCACGTCCCACTCCAGCCCGCGGATCGTCCACGACGGCTCTTCCGATGTCAAGTTTATTCTGGAATATAAAAACAATAGCTAACTAATATATCCAATTAAGAAAATACACTTTAATCATTACATGACGCTCCGTCTCCATACGACGGTTAAAATCATATAGAGTTAAAACGGATGCTTATGATGATGAGTTGCTTGGATAGTAAGCGTCCGTGGCACAGTGGTCATGTCATCTACACGGATTGTTGGGTTTGAATCCAGTCCAAGAATGTGATTTTTTCTCTCTAAAAAAATTGCAATGTTTGGTCTCGTTAAGCATGCGTTAGTGCTTTAACAATCATATAATATAAATGTTAGTCGTTCTAAAGAGGTGGTAAAGTTATCCACAATGTTACAATTATCCTTGTATGTGTACTTAGCAAAGCTCTTACACGGGCAATGGTTTGGTAACAGTTTTGCGAAATTGTAAGTATTATTCCTACTACTAGTACTGTTGACACCAACGTAACATAAGCGAGTGCAGTGGTTATACACTTACGATAATTATTAACGCTTAAATTGTTGCTCATGAAATTCACGCAAACAGCGCCAACTCACCGATCACTGTAGGGCTATTATGTATCTCAGTTGTACAAATGATGATTGAAATTGAAAAAAAAAGGTGGCTCTGTGTCACTTTTGTCTGCTCCAGTCATCAACTTACTAAACATTTTTGCTTATAGGAGTTGTCAATAGTGACATAGATCCACCATTTTCCAAGATTTAAAATTATTTTTAAAATAATTTAATTTTCCAATCAGAGAATATGTCTAGTTAAGCTATATGATTGCAGTTGTGTTCGAACAAAATTACAATCCAAAGAATATTCAGATAGAAAACAAAATATAATAGCAATAAATATGATATTAGCACGCTCTACTACTCTACTCGTTGCTGTTATTAATCTCTCCATTAAAATACAGCAAAAAGAGACAATAATTGTATTGGTCTCTGGATTACCAGTTGATAGGCAAAATGGTGCGGCATCTCGTCACATATTGGTAGCAACTCGCTTTTGCAGAATATACTAGAAACTAGCGAACTTAAATATAAATAATAGGAGCAATGGTGTACAATGGTGGTTTTTTTGTAGTTCTGATTCCTAGTCTTATTCTGTGTGGCTCCAAGAGTATAAATAATAAAAACCAAAAGACTTAAATATCTTTAAAAATATGCTCGCTTACTTTTTAATTAAGAAAGCATATTTTAATGTGAACATGTATTTAAATGAAGTTAATATATTGTATATTGTATTAATATAGTTTATTTGACAGTGAATTTAATATTGACATACCTTATTTACGCAAAATTTAAAAGTATTTTTATTGGTTAGGCTTTTACTGAAAATGTTAACAGTTTATAAACCTTATGAGAATAGAGCTGTAAGCTAGAGCATTAAAAAATGTTAACACCTATTATGTGCACCTAGTTTATATAGACAAATAAAGTCATTGTATCATTATTATGTCTAAAAATCTACTATACATACAAATGAAATGTAGATATTTTAAAAACACATCTGCCGAACAACTGCCGTAATTTTTTTTTACATATCTCTTAGAGAAAAATAAACTTTATAATTATTATTTTAAATTTTTTATCTTTCACTTGACTACTACGGCTTATTCAATTAACTTATGCACTATTTTAATGATTGACGCCCTAAAGCATCTTATTACACATGTTAAAATGCAATAATAATAATAATAAGACACACAAAATAAACATCATTAAATTTATTAGCCTAAAAATCGGCCATTTTTAATAAAAAAATTAAAAGTTGAATATCTCGAAAAAGGTTAAGTTTAGGGTAGGGTATTTCATAGTGAAATAAGTCAGAAATTATGGGTACTCTACGCCCTTAACGGATCTAGCACGACTTTTCCTGTAACCCTGTATATACTAACTAATGTATAACACTTTAAACGACAATTCTAAAAATATGACTTGAAATTCATTTAATTGTAGGTAGTTTTAGATATTTTTTTTATTACATGATTGTAACCACTAACGTCTGCTTAACGAGACCAAATTATACAATTTTAAAAAGTATAGTTTCTACTCTTTGGCTATATAGGATAGACTAGTATGTGACCACTATCTCACTAGACGGTAAGTGATGATGCGGTTAAAGGTGGTATCACACTAGACCTAGAGTAGCTACTGGCTCTCGAGCACAGCTGCCAGAACACTGTTAGGTGCGTAACAACAGATTTTCAAACTTGAGGCGTGCACCACCATGCTGTGGATTTCATCACGATTTTGCCTTCATCGAAAGCTCAAAATCGAAGTGAGGATCGTTCCCATGCGCGTCTTTTCGATGGCCGACCCTTGTTACCCGGGGGCTGACATCGGTGCGACATGGAAAAGACCAGCGTATGTACTACTTGAATAGTGGATCGTTTCATGACGCTAAGGTCTAATCAGATAGTTTCAGCTTCATAACAGAACAACCTTTAGTGCAAAACACAAACCGTCTTATTATAAAACGCGGAGTAAAGGTAGTTTCTTGTTTAAAACCATAGTTTAGGCAAGTTTCATACATTAAATTCCCTTAAACCACGGTTTAAACTCGGGACTATCTTTACCCACGTTTTATAATAAGGTGTAATGTGAATTACCGTCTCGTTTTGTTCGCTAGCGCACATAATACCAACTCGCAGTCCGCCGAGTGCGCGGTTATCACTAATGTAATAACCAATAAGGTTAACGGCACCATAATGTTACTTGCAATTAAAATAACCTAAATAACTTCAAATAAAATACGATCACGGCTTTCAGTTTCCCATTAGCGTGGCGTGCGATGAAAAATGCGAAAATGTTACGCAATTTTATGACGTCATAAAATGCTTGTTAGAATCGAAATCGGGTTTGTGTTGGTTTTTATGCGCAATAAAGTATTAAATAATAATTATGCCGCGTCGGCAGTGTCCGTTATGGGCGCACGGCAATGAGCACAACAACATAGATATGTCTTGCACTCCTTGGGACTAATTTGGGCTTAATTTGTAGCCAGGTTTAAAATTATACAGAAAATTATATTTTGATATTATGATGTGTCTTTTAGTATGTTAACTAATCTCGTGGCGCACGTCAGGTATCTTGGTTTACGAGTATATGTGCGCTCTTCTTTTTTCTATATGCGTGTTCTGACTGCCTACTGGGATCGCTAAATGAAAGTGTCATTTCGATGATCACCATTAATATTCTTGATTATTCAGAAATAGATATAAATGAAAAGGTTACACTATGTATTTAAGGGGGCTGAAGTGCAAGCACTCGGTACAAATGCGGTGGAGCAACTGAGCGCACGGCGCGACCTCACTCAACTCACTTTGCATTTGTCGTGTCATAGAATTCCATTCAATAATGCCATTGATGACAGTGCCTCGAGTGTGATGTCATCGCAATATACTTAAAGCGTAATTAATGTGTTTATTCAATTATATAGCATGTTCCACGCAAATTTAATGTTTATACATTGTATATTTTTTTATAATAAAATCTCTTGCTCTCTCATATTCGTGTTTGCATTCATAAAAACACCTGTTGCGCTTGCACAAATACTTTGCGTGGGTGTAACGTAAAACAAACAAAAACCGGAACGAACATTAATTCACCTACATGGAAGTTCCTAAATAAATGCTTGCGAAATTATAACTGTTACGGCCCTGTAATTGTATAGACGTTTCGCAACGTGTACAATGTTTTGATGTGAGAAAGAGGAACATGATATGTCTTTGTGTTTAAAACGTCTGCGGAGGGCGGTATCGGGTCGGAGCCGTCCGTCGACCGTCCGGCTGCCGCACGGCGCCGCACCGCCCCGTAGCTAATTAACGTCGCCGAAGTGTAATGGCCTGCTCGTTCCTGTTCCCAATATTTTATGTGACGTGGCGTTATTAAGTGTCGCTGAATTTGTAAACAAACGATAATATTATGGCGATGCGATATTTTACGTAGTTTGTGTGATAATGGAATGAAGTCGATTGTAAGAATAGATGAATGGACGGACTTAGTTTATGACTAGATCATATAGTAGAACTACAAAAGTATGAGCTTTCAGAAGTGGTTACCGCTGATCTTTACTATTTTTAGGGATGTTACACACTGAAGTCAATACGCTCAACGAGGTTCCGTATATTTCGTAGTTCCACACACACATACTGTGTGTTTCCTTATCCACTCTTAGCACTGCTATTACTTCGCCAATGGTAGCGATTCACTTGTTTAAAATACTAAACTAAACTAGCGAACTAAAATTAAATAATGGTAGTCCTTATTCTGTAGACATTTAAATCCAATTTAATTAACACTTAAAATGACATTTCTAAAAATAAGACTGCACTGTTAAATTTTGGATATTTTTGCGTTAGTTTAGCGAACACCAAGTTAGGGGCGACTAAACTGTCTAAAATATGCCCATAAATGAAAATAAAATTTAGTACTGTCATTGGTAGTAGGCAATCGCATCTTTGAGTCCCGAGATACATCTGGCTTTCGCTCAGTTTGGGTATCCATATATATATATATATATATATATATATAATTACATGGCCGGGTGTACTACAAGTCGCTTTTTTTCGAAAAAAAACTATTCGCTAAGTTATTGTTTCGACAGGATTCGACAATAATTTTATACCAAAAATGCTGCGCTATACAAATTCTTGTCAAACTATGTTTTTTTTTTCGAATTAAGCAAATGTTGAGTATTGAACTTATCAAAATTCAGAGTAAATATGTGCCTACATACTTACATCCCTTGGAAGATGGAGCACGAGGGAAACGTCTACTGCGCAAAAAATACCTATACTTCGGCCAAAATCAAAAAACTTATGGTTCCAGTAAGAGAACCTCAATATTGTTCCAACTTGAGAGCTGTAACCTTGTTGGGATAGTTTTACTGGAACAATATAATAAAATAATAATGTACCACGGTGAGCCGTTGTGTGTTATTGTTATAGAGTTGTTAGACCGCAGCCCATGGATACTCCGTTATAAGAATGTTAATAATTTATGGGCAATGAACGTGTCTTATATGAAGAAACTCTGGTTGGCACTGGTGTAGAGATCTCAAACTCAAAACATTTATTATGTACAGGTCTACGGGTGCACTTACAAATTGTCATATTACATTTATTTTTCTTAAATCTACAACCGGATCGGAACGCGACCACGACTGAGAAGATCCGGCAAGAAACTCAGCGGGCTGGTCTTTTTAATTATTTGTATCGTAAATTTCTTAAACGATATAAGAAATGTTCGCTTATTTTTAGCTCCAGTGTGTTGCCTTACAAAAGAGAACATAATAATGGCATCAGTAGGGCAAGACACGCTACACTTTGACATCTTAATACACGAGTAGATGCATAGTTATAGTAAGAGTTACATAATTGTACGACTATTGGCTTATACCTTCAGCTGGCCTGTCATGGGATGTACGTTGATTGGACAGGCATGCTTTTAAATCACACATCTGATATTTGTTGTGTATACTATCAAGTATACACAACTCATAAAATATATGCAAAAAAAACGTTGAGAAACGTCATCATTAAAATTCAATGTAAACTTCGTAAAGTAAGACATCAGTCTAAATTAAGGCACAGCGCAAACAGAGCGTTTTATTTCCCGACGGTAATCCACAGAGCGACCGCAAGTCTCTCGGCGCAGAGATGGCTAACGCTGTGGGCCACGAGAAAGGCGTCTTCGTAATTTCAAGCGGTTAAAAAAAAATGTGACATAATATATTAGATCGTTAGAAAAATACTAAAAATCCAGTCAAATGCGAGTCAGACACGCGCATGAAGGGTTGCATATCATTCTCCATAAAATCATGTTTGTTATATGGGAGATTTATAGAGTCCGTCTCGCACTTGGCCCGTTTTTTGAAGATAAATAATGTTAAGTAGATGGCACGCAGTCACATAGTTTAATTAAACCAAAATGTATGCAATGATTTTATAGAATAAGTCGCCTGTTGCAGTACTGACAGCTGCGGCACGCTTGCGACTTTGTGTCGCAACGCATCAGTCGCACCGCAACAGTCGCGTCGCACACTAATGAGCGAAATGAATCTAATTGTTGTTCGCAATAAAAACACACGCCAATTAAAAGTTTGTTCGTCTAACTCGCGTAATTACACCCTCGTAATGTTCGCGAAGGGCATAAAGTAATTTAATGCGGGGCTGTAATGCGTGCTCAATATTTGATTAGGAAGCCTTTATGGGGGTAATTCTGTTGATTGATTATTAGATAATGTTGTTTTTATAGCAAATTGTGATGCGACGAGTATGTCGCACACTAGATGGTAAGCACACGGGTGATATTTTTTGCCAAAGGCAGCACTGCACATGTCTAATGCGGATCTCGGCAATCTTTTTGTATTTAGTTATCTATATTAAAACTAATATGAATAGGCGACGGTTAAGTTACTAGCGACTGCCCGCGTATTCGTTCGCGAAATAGGCTCAGCCTTTGGCTTCGCCATAACCCGCCATCTTTTCTACATTTTTTTCATAAGAACCTTTTCCTGGCAATAATTAACACAAAAAAAAATTTGCAAAATTGTTCCACCCGTTCACACCTGATGCGACGACCAAGGGAAACAGAGATTCATTTCTATACATATACTAGCGTTTGCCCGTGATTTCGTTCGTGCAGTAGGCTCGGCCTTGGGCCTCGTCATAACTTCCTGTCCTTTTATGGTTTTTCTTTCATAAGAACCTTCTCCTGACAATAATTAACACAACAAAAATGAAATAGCGAGATTGTTCCATCCGTTCTCAAGTTGTAGCGTGATCAGGAGAAATAAGGGTTCATTTTTATATTTATAGATAAGATAAGAAGAATTGTGTGACAAGGCCACTTCCGTATGACACATTAGTCAGAAGGCGTGGGTTTAAATTCCATCTTGGCATTATTCTCTCTAAAACTTTATGTTTGAAGATTTAGAAAGAAATAAAGCGAAACTAAAATAAGTACAAATGTCTCAACACATTCGGTATCGCCACTATCTTAGGAATGCCACTACGTGTATGTAATTAATTAGCATCAATCAATTGGTTTATAATTAATAACTCTAATTGTTTGCAATGTGAATGATTCAGAAACAATGTCACCTGTCCCAACCCAGCCGCTGCTTGACGCATGATGTCGCTCATGTAGGCTTCTATTGCTAATTAAATACATGAATACTAAATAAGGCTGTCTCTCATGACGTCATGATACAATTTATTAGTAAATAGGCAAGTTGTCGTACTTCCAATGTAAAACATTTGTATTCAAGACAAATAATTTAGTTGTACGTTATCGAGTACAGTTCTGAACATCTGTAACTAAAAGTTGTATGACAATAAAAATCATTGTTCAATTATTTATGATGATGATTTGAAAACTCTTTTGCTAATGAGTACCGTAAAACGGGGGAAATAGGAATGGCGGGGTAAATCGGAACAAAAGTCTGACTTTATAAACGGCTCTTAGTTTCATTACCAATTTATAAGATAACAACACTGTTTTATTTTTGAACGAACTTACTCGTATATTTTTGCTACTGGCTACACTTAACATTTGAACCAGCCAAACAGGGTTTACTAATAAAAAACAGTTTAAAGTGAGGTTGTCACGGACATGTGGATTTTGCACCTTTTAACTTTAAGTTTTTGTGAGTTACTCGTATATTGAGAAAAAGGGTTTGAAATCGATCGGTCGTGTCCAAGAAGTTCAGGTAAGCACAAGCCACGGCGTAGTGTCGGCCCGGAACACTAGCGATCACACTAATATTATGTATGTAAAGTTTGTTGAGTGCGTTTGTGTGTATTCATATTTGAATGTTTCATCTTCTCTCTCTCTCTTCACGCTCAAACTGCTCAACAGATTTTGTGTTTTATATATATTTGCACAGATAAATGATCTCAGTGTACTATTCAATCGTTCATGATAGCATCTGGAATATTTTTTGGAAAATTATTATTCGTTCTAGAAGTCCAAGGGAATTCAGATCCTAGCGCAGTGTCGGGACGGGGCAGGCCCGGGACACCCGCGGTAATTCATAATTAACGTTGTTTCGCAAACTTTAATGAGCCCCTGATGTTTACACGGATTCTCACTTTGAGATCTCCACCGGAGACTACCTGAGAGCGTTATGTGCTCACTCGTTTTTGCTTTGAGAGGAAGGCTCCGTTGAAAGAGGTGGCTCTAAATTTGTAGCAATAATAAAGTGTAAAACGTAAAGTGGTTTTTACTTTGAATGTCTACATTTATCACGATAAAAATAAATGTGTGTTCCTTAAATAGAAACCACCCGTAATGGAAACTTTCTTCTGCGTAACAAAGTTGTATGTGTGAGTCTATGTAACACTATTTTATTTATTTAGAACTGATATATAAATGTGTCTCGGATTGTTCGCAAAAATAAAATTTGTAACATTGATCTGAGACGTTATCAAGTTTTATTTACACAATATTTTTTTCATTTTTCTTTCTAATTTAAGATGATAAAAATGAATTTTTATTAGCTTTCGAGCCATAAAACCTTTTGTTGGATTACCTGATAGACGCGAAAGCGCGTAATTGATAGTTTCGTCGTTAAAAAAACATAAAAAAATCACTTGATTCTTCTGCTGAAATTCCCGTGCTATTTCGTAAATTAAAACGAATAACAAAAGCTTGCTCTAGTTTTTAAACTTATGATCGTTGTTTGTTTGTAACCGCGCAAGGCGCCGATCGAAGCAAGTGCATCACAGCTAATCCATTACGTGTCTCCGTAAGCACTCGGCTTGAACAAACAAAGTACTCGTAGGTACCTCAAGATTTACTCTCTTTGATGACATTTACATTATTTGCCGAGATAACAACCGTAAGCCTCACGTCGGAGTATGCTTTTAGCTTAAGACGCTCTTAACTCATTAATTTCGCGGCGACGCGTTTGTCAAAATATAAACGTTTCACACATTGTTTTTTTGTCACATAACGGTTTGGAAATTTCCGATTGCTTCCAGTAAAATTGTAGGTGTTCTAATAAGACCACCACCCTTCGGTATCCAGCCATGTGTATTGATGTGCATTATGTTAATGATGTGTGATGTTGATTATTGTTGTGAAGCGATGATAGTTCAAGGGTAATGATAGTCACCAGCGATTTAGGTGGTTCCCGGATCGATCTCTACCTCAAGCTTTTTTTGAAGATAACGTCGTGGTGAAATCTACAACATGGTGGTAGGGTACTATCTGGGTCCACCTGGAAACCTGTCAAGTAACACCTTACGGTGTGTTTCAGCAGCTGTCCTTAAGAGCCAGTAGCCATTCTAGGTCTAGTGTGAAAAGTGTGACCTTCGGCCGCATCATCACCGAACACCAAGTAAGATAGTGGTATCTTGGTGTATAATTATAAAAACAAGCTATTTTAATTTGACCATAATATGTGCTACTGAATTATGCCATAAATAGTCGGTAACTATACTTGGACTAGAAAACGATAGATGTAAGCATCCACACATTTAAGCAAAGGCCCAGTCGCACCTGGAAAAGCCATATCTATATAACAAAATAGAAGATCGGGTATAACAGAATCCTAGGTCGAGATATATTTACCTAATCCTACGTGTTTTATACATTAACAGCACGCCAATAAAGAATTGTAAAAGTAAATAGTATTTCCTCAGAAGAAATCGACGGCCGCCTTACAGGCTTCAATTTACTTTGGATTTACTGGTCCGGCCATTTTAGAAGTTAAGGTGGCTGAAATACTTTTTTTATTTTTTTTATTAACGTGTGGGGAATGTACTTACACATCCCCGCCGACCCGGGGGGATTCGACGGGGTATGTCGGACTCGTCATTTACGTACCAACTGCACCCATAGCAGCAAGCAGACCATACCGACTAAACCACCACACGGTGTTTCTCCGGGCGTCTTCATATTGGGACAACGGGCACGCTATTGCAATCGTCCAAGGTCCCGGCGGCGTTGGCCCTCCCATGAGGACCCCGTCCCGGTGGGATGGAGTAGGAGTCACTCTATCCCAGCACTCCTGAGGGGCGCACGGAAACACCGCACGCGCCACCACGAGGTATTTTGGCGGCAACGGACACCCCCGTGTCCATCACCGCGACCTCTGTTATGGGGGATGGAGAAGGGCTTGATATGCCCTCCTTCTACGCCCGGCTCTACGGGCGCGGATCGGGAGAGTAGAGGTAATCTCCCTCTCCCTCTCCACAGCCTCCTTCTGCGACACGACCCGTTCGCAAAAGTCTAGCTATACCACGACCTTTCACTTTCCACCATGGCCTTGACTAATGACGGAAGCGAGATGTCGTCCCCCACTACTGCAACGAGTTCACGGCGCTCGCTCTCCCAAGCTGGGCACTCCTCGAGCGTATGCTGCGCCGTATCTTCATCACATCTACAGTGATGACACTCCGTTGTCGGTTCTCTTCCAGCGATGCGACACAGGTACTTCCCAAAGCACCCGTGGCCCGTAAGGACTTGCACCAACCGGAAGGTAAGCGACCCGTGTTCCCTGTCCAACCAGTCCTTAAGGACGGGTCGGACAGCCTCAATAGTCCAGCGGCCAGCCCTAGGTTCGGCCAGCCACTCCCTCCACCTCTCAATAAGGGACTGTCGAGCGCGGTTATTCCACGCTTGCACTTCTCTTGGCGGGGGAATCTCCTCTCGGATTCGGTGCTGCAAGCGCCACTCGTACATACACGCGTAGACCTCAGCCTCCAAATCCCAGGGGGGAGACCCCGCCAATACGCACGCCGCCTCGTAGGAGATGGTGCGATACCCACGTATGACCCCGACTGCCATCACCCTCTGAGATCTTCTCAGCAGGGCGATGGTTGACTCCGTCAGGGTGTCCACCCAGATGTCCACCCAGATCCACCCCATAATACAGGCGGCGGCTGCTCGTTCTCGGTCCCCCGATATTAGGTATCAGCCGCTTTAATGCAGCGGCCGCCCCAATCAATCGGGGTGACATGCGAGTGAAGTGCTCGCGGAAATTCCACCTGCTATCAAGGAAGAGCCCAAGATATTTAATCGAGGACCCAACCTCGATCCGGGTCTCACCGATAGAGATGAATGAAACCCGAGGTGGCACCCTGCGAGGGCCGTGAAAACACACAGCCTCCGACTTATCGAGCGCAACCTGGAGTCCCAGTAACTCTAACCTGCCGACAACTAGTGCCACCGTTTTCGTAGCAAGACGGGCAGCTGTCTCAACAGTCTCGCCCCGGGCAGTCACCAACGTGTCATCTGCGTAGCAGATTACGTGGGCGCCCGGATTGAGATTGCCCCGCAACACCCAGTCGTACCCGATGTTCCACAAGAGCGGCCCGAGGACCGATCCCTGAGGGACGCCGCACGACATTTCCCGCCGCTGCTCACGACCTCCGCGCCCTAAGTACGAAACGTACCTCTTGGAGAGGTAGGACTAAACGATCCGACAGAGGTAAGGAGGCACATCATGGTACTTCAGCGCCTCCCCGACTCACGTCCACGGCATAGAGTTGAATGCGTTAGCGACGTCAAGTGACACCGCCAGCATCACCCCACCGTAGGCTGTCGCCTCATTCGAGAGGGTTCTGACACGTTCGTCTGCGTCGATAGTCGAGCAACCCCCTCGGAAACCAAACTGTTGGTCGGACAAGTTAGGTCCAACCTCTCCGAGGTGCTTCGTGAGCCGACGAGCGACGACCCGCTCAAAAAGCTTGCCAGTCTCGTCAAGCATCACGATCGGGCGATAAGCGGAGGCGGACTCCGCAGGGCGCCCGTCCTTCCTCAGAAGGATATCTCGACATCCTGTTCCCTCTGTGGCTGAAATACTTGAGCCAGTTTAACTTGCAAAGTGTTATTCCGCTGAGTGTTAAAGTCTGATTTGATTTATGGCTTAACTATAGCATAAGTTTATTAGAATCATTCTAACTAATTAGAATTATTATAATAATACTACTGCAATACTTATAAGCTAAAATCAAACAAATTCCAGATTAAGCAGAAAATTAAATGTAATCAAAAACATTAGAGCTTATAAAGTGAATCTACTCGTAGTTAAAATCATGAACATTTTTATGAGCTCGATTCCTGCCGAAATTCGTTATAAAGCTTGAAAAAGAAGAAGGCTAAGGCAGACGTTCCAGAAAGGTAGTCAGCCGTGTAATTCTCTAATGTTTCGAAGATGCGCTCGTCGGCGAGCTCACCGATGTCAAATACTTTATGGGATATCGCCTTGTACATAAGGTTGCTTATTCTTCTTGTCATCTCTTCATTTGCTTCACGGATGTTGTCAAAGATGCAACGAGGTTTGCTCTTAGAGAATTGCACGGCAGTTGTGAATCTCTACTTGAATGGAGATTTGACAGTAATAGGTAAATGTCATGCAAAATTTACTCAGATGTGCATCCGACGGTAAATCCATATGCATACCTGGGCGTTGCGCCGTCCGCACTGTACACCTGCAGCAGGAAGTGCTGCGGCAAGCCGCCGTCGAAGCTCGCCGCGCATGACACCTCCACCGAGTCCGCCGTCTGGTTCCACAGCGTGCAGTTCCGCGGTGCGTTGGGCTTGGCTGGACATAAACATAATATGCATTTGCGTCTACAATAGCAGTTCATCATCATTATCATTATCATCATCATTACCGTCATTACCATCAACATCAGCATCCGAAGGTCGTCCACTGCAGAACATAGGCCTCGACAGTAAATTTTCAAAAAGACTGGTTGGAAGCAGCATGAATCCAACGGCGTCCTGGGACCTTTTTCAGATCGTCTGTCTTACTTGTTGGCAGACGACCTACACTACGCTATCCGGTTCGTGGTTTCCTACGTTCTGTCTACGGATCTCTTCATACTTGTTTCGATCACACAGAGAAACCCCGAGCAAAGCCCACTCCAGAGCTCGGTGTGCGACTATGAGCTTATTTGTGAGGCCCAGAGTAAGAGACAACGTTTTAGTGTAATTAGTGTTCACTAATCACAAACACTGATCAAAGACTTTTGTATTGAGTCATTGAGGTATTTTGGACGACAGGACTCCGCGGAGCTTCCAGAAGGATACCCAGCCAAGTCTGATATTACGTCACTTTAGCACTCTTCCGCACAATTCGGATATAACTTTACGGTAGACTTGAAAGATGAAAGACTTACTATATACTCGTACTATTACCTATACAGGTAAACATTTATAACGACGCATTGAACCAAATCGCTATAACAGTAATTTCTTTTAGACCGATACATCTTTCGCATCGCAGTAACTACCTATATAGTTTTAACTAACAAGCAAACAGCAACAAAAGTTTTGAACAGTGCCTACACTCGTGCGACATTATAATCACTTAGTGAGTATTTCGTATCAGATTTTGAAATTTGTATGTATACAGTTAAAATGGTAAGAGTAAAATTCTCCTTTTAGGTCTTGTATCAGGGTTTTAAATAGCCCAATGAATATCTTTTAATTCTTTATTTAAAGAGCTTTTTCGCTATGGCGAATATTACGCTCTACCGTGTGATTCTGTAATGATTCGTCGATGCGCTCGTCGACGAGCTCACCTATGTCCAATACTTGACGAGATATCGCCCTTGTACATAAGGTAGTTCTTCCAACGTTTCTTGTCATGTCGTCATTTGTTTCACGGATGTTGTCAAAGATGCAACGATATTTATCGAATTATTAATGATTAATTATGAATATTTTAATTTTATGTAATTACGTATTAAATATCAGGGTTGGGTTAATAACTTGCATTCTTTATTAAGTTTAGATGTGATTTTTAATGATTTCTTAGGCATTCGCTATTCTTACATTGAAACTAGACAAATTTAAACGGATTAAACCTGGGGGTCTTAGTTCGGGATGCATACCTGCAACCACCATTTGGAAGACACATGGCGTCAGTTGAGCTCCGACTTCATTGGACGCGGAACACGACAATGTGCCGTAGTCAAGTTCTGCTACTGGAGTATATCTGAAACAAAAATATCGTAATGGAACTAACAAGCAAAAGACTTTTACATTTGGAAGCAAACCCATCGCATCTTGCAAATGCTCGCAGCGAATATTGCCTTGTACAAGAGTTAAAAAAGAAAAAGGATTTTCATTGCAGGTAGGTAAAATCATTTATATCTGTGAAAAGATTGATTTAAGAGACTGCTTCCCAACGTTCAGTAAAAATCGGAGCTTCATAAAAGTCAAACAGTTATGTTCATCACACAAGTATAACTTCGAAAGTATTTCTGCTGGTGAGATGGACGGATTATTCTTTTACGTATAAGCTTCTGCTGCAATAATGTCCATGAAGTTTGTAGCATATGAAAGGTGACGATTGATACACTTAAGTTACATTTTATCTCGGAAAGATGTTCCTCCAGGATAGTAAGTTACGAGCAGGTGGAGCCGTGGGGTGCAGCTAGTTTATATTCATTTAATTATTTTAAAAATCATTCTAATCAAGCTAGAATAACTGCTCTTATCTTGCTTCTGTATTCACAAATAAAAACAAAAGCAAGATTAGAACTTTTCTTATCTTGCTTCTGTATTAAGAAATAAAAACAGAAGCAATAAAATAACTGTTCTTATCTTGTTTGTGTATTTACAACTAAAAACAGAAGCAATGAAAGAACTGTTCTTATCTTGCTTGTGTATTTACAAATAAAAACAAAAGCAAGGTAAGAACTTTTCATATCTTGCTTCTGCATTAAGAAATAAAAACAAAAGCAATGTAAGAACTTTTCTGAATTTGATTCTGTATTTAGAAATAAAATCAATGCAAGGTAAAAAAGGTTCTTACCTCGCTTCTGTTGATAACAACTGAATTGAAACTTACTTGAGGCTGGACGCGCTGCCGTTGGAAGTATATCTATCTGCGGCGACGTCTATCGTCTCGCCGGAGTTGTTGAACTTCCACTTGAAGACAGCGGCGGGCGGGTCAGCGTCCACCTCGCACACGATGACAACGGACTCGCCGCGTGCCGCGCCCACCACCGACACGCCACCCGACCGGCACGACGGGGAGTCTGAAAATGGAATGCACGTTACACGGAGGCACTGGTGCTTCTCACAGAAGTTACACTGATACAGCTACGAACCTTGAATGTATCATAGAAAGTTGGTAAGGGTAAACGATGGTAAGAGTAAAAGCTGATAAGAGTAAAAGTTGGTAAGGGTAAATACTGGTAAGGGTAAGACTGGGTAAGCGTATAAGTTGGTAAGGGTAAATACTGGTAAGGGTAAGACTGGGTAAGCGTATAAGTTGGTAAGGGTAAATACTGGTAAGGGTAAGACTGGGTAAGCGTATAAGTTGGTAAGGGTAAATACTGGTAAGGGTAAGACTGGGTAAGCGTATAAGTTGGTAAGGGTAAATACTGGTAAGGGTAAGCGTATAAGTTGGTAAGGGTAAAAGTTGGTAAGGGTATAAGCTGGTTAGCGTAAAAGCTGGTAAGGGTAGAAGCTGGTAAGGGCAAGAGCTGGTATGAGTAATAGTTGATAAGGGTAATATTTGCTAAGGGTAAAGGTTGGGTTACTCGACTATAGTTGTTCTTCAGCAGTAAGTGACTAGAATACTGCAAGTCGTGCGCCTGATGTCGAGCACTCTGTTTGCCAAGAACATTTGCAGTACTATCAGAGATTACAACTGTAGTTTTCCTAAGCAATACACTGCGTTCGTCGCCCCGAGGCATTGGTTTCTTGCACCCAGTGATTTCACATGCTATATTGCCCTAATGCAATAACTCCTACTCACTGTTCGGGACATAATATTTGGCACTGCGGTGGTACCGTCGGGCTTACTTTGCCTTTTACATTTGCATTCCGACGACGGAGAGAATATTCTAGTCCGTTTCTATGATATGTTTGTGGGTAAACGTTTTCATTTCTTTTTTGACTCGTTAGATACTTGTGCATCAAGTCATATTCAAATCAAGTTAGATCCGTAAAAATAGTCAAGTAGCTCTGACATTGTTTCTAAATATAAATTGAACGCACACGACGCGTTTTTGCAAGGCCGCATGTCGGACTGCGACGAAACGACGCGTCTCCCTCATTTGTATGGCGATTAATTGGCCGTGAAATGGAACGCGCGATTCCGGGCGCCCGTGGCCTCTATAAATCGTTATCTCATAGAATAATTGGCTGAATAAAATACAAACACTCTAAGAACCTACAATAAAAACCAACCATAATTGTTTTTTGACTATGATTTATAAATCGATGAACGCTGGCTGCACGCACGAAACAGTATGACTAATTATTACGTACCGCCTGAGTCGAGCGTAGAAGCGAGAGCGCGGAACAAACGATAAAGAGGCACGATCGGCCTATGCGTGCGGCTTGTCTTATGACGTTATCACGTAAAATCGTCTGTAAACCGACTTTACAGCCAACCATTTTTAATGTTAGTCGGTACGAGGCGAGCAGATCGCTCACCTGATCGTAAGCGTCCGGTTTACCCATAATAGTTCATTGCCATTCACAATGACACACGTTTAAACTCTTGCTCTGTACTTTCACTAGAAACATTGCCCTTTAAACCGAAACACAGTAATGTTTACACACTACTGCTTTACGGTTGAATAAGTTGCAAAGGTGTGGTACTTTTTTTATTATTACTATTGCTTTTGTTCACAGACTCAATGGGTCCGTGGCATTGCTTACATTTATATTTTAAATTTATAATTTTTTTTTATAACTACTAATACAGGAATACAGGAGGACATATTTTTTTCTTAACTAAACTTACATAATACATTTGTGAAGGCCTGAAATGCACTTTGAAAACTTACTTAGCCTGAAGGGCACAATACGATAAGAGCATGAAAGGCTCAAAAGTTTTTTTTTAATTTCTTAGCCTGAGGGTGTGGTACTTCCCACAGCGGGCTTTTCAAAAGTCCTACCACTACAAAAAGCTTTAAAAGTGAGTGCAAGTGGAATACCAACAAACAATCTCTTATCTCTACCATTAGAACTTACCCAGGCAAAACTGCGAAAAGCGACGTGAGTACTTATTTATGGAATTTGCATAGACCACTGCCGCATTCATAAAAAAATATGTTTCTAGGTATATATAATATATTCTGTATAATGTAATGTGGTAATCCACATAATGTTTTATGTATTATTAGTGTATGAACTGTTTTGTAAGAACACCAATAAACATTATTATTGTTAGGGAAAGCGTAGAGTAAAAAAAAAAAAACCAAAGCGGGACTAAGAGGTACGGTAGTAGTTTATACCAAGGGTCAGCAACCTTTTGCTGTAGCAGGGCCACAAATGTTGTCAGTGTCAATGCGGGCCGCACGTAGTTGTAACCGACTTCAAAAAAGGAGGAGGTTCGATGGAATGTATTTTACATTTTCATATTTATTTTGTGCATGTCTACCGATTCAAAAGTATTTTTTTTTTGGTATCCAATAATCCAATAATCTTGATGATGTCATCATTAACGGTGTAATGACAATCGATCGCGCAAGGAGCAAAGGTGACTAAAAATAGTATTTTTTTCCCTAGAATGAAACTGACTTCAACAACAAAAAGTGTGAAATAACTTGTCAAAGTCGGTACCATGCGCACAATACTTTCATAATATATGATTTTAAACTAACATAGATTTAATTGAAATCCTAGTGGAATGATACGACGATTTGTTTCGGTATTTTTTTATTGCGGACCTCCAGGCATGCGTGCCGCACCGAGATGGTCCACGGGCCGAATGCGGCCCGCGGGCCGCCCGGTTGCCGACCCCTGGTTTATACAAATACAGGTTTTAATAATTTGATACTTTGAACTCCCGGCGTTTAAAATGGTTTGGAAAACCCGTTAGTTATTTTGAGTTTGTTTTGACAATCATTTGATCTATATTCGTTTCGTTTCGTTTGTTTCAGAGGATACATTTGAAATTCAAATTAAACTGAGCTAATTTGGTGTAGGTACGTTATTCATAGTACCAGCTCGTTTACTCGCAGTGCATCAGCGTCGGAGTACGAACCGCTCGCATAGTACAATGGCATTGTTTCTGCCAACAACTATTAGAGATAAATATATATTATCTCACTACAGAAGTATGGCAAACCTCTGTGTGTTTTGACGAACCCAAGCAAAAGGAAACCATGCAAAACCAGTAGTCCTTAGTAAGACTAAGTACTTAATATTATAAAATTGTACCATATTTTTTGAAGTTGGGGTTTAAAAGTTATCAGCATTGATATTTTTCCTAGGTCAGATAGGCAGAATTCGTTAGCTTAAAATACCTGACTGGGGTTTTCAAAAGAAATCTATCGTAATAGAGAAACGGGTGCTTGGCATTAGGTATCGTTGTCGTTGATATGGATGCAACTACTTATATTTTATGTGACAACATGATAAAACTAAAATGAGAAATGGCAAATGTACAAAACGTACGAATCCAACCACAACAAAAACTATTGGTGTCACTTTGTCATGACTGTCATTTTCACTCTTTTGGCAGAATATACGCAGTATCAAGAAAGATGTATAGTGTCCTATAGTCTATGAACTGAATAGCGTTTCAGTATTACCCACAAGCATCTTCTGGGTATTATTTTTTTTGTTTTACATTTAGGTTTTCTCATTTTTCCCAACTGCTAATTAAATATAAATATATGAATTATTTGCATGTAATAATAATAAATAAATTTGGCATAGTTTCATTCTCCGTGGTTTTCATTCTCAGTGGGTACCCAGATGACCATTCTCCTTTCATATATTATTTTTGAAACAATAACGCCTGCTTGAAACTAGGGAGAATTTGATTGAGAGATGTTTTAGGTCGTGGAATTAAGCTTACTTATCGACTTGGATTTTTTTCTATTGCAATAGCAAATATGCGCGCGTACGGATCCGTGGGGCGCTGCTAGTGAAACATCATGTAGTGGTAGTCTTTAAAATAACACTTGACAATGCTATAAATAATCTTAGAAACCGTATTTTCATAACAGATTGTTAGTTATTGGCAGCGGGGTGGGGCGCGTGTTCTAGCGAGTGGGGGATGGATATAACTATAACATTACGTTCCACTAGATGTTATTTGTTCCACTAATATGTAGCCATAGCAACTATGGACACACTGGGTCACTAACACCGTTCAACACGAGAATATGGCAGGTATTTTGTTCTTTAATATTAAATTTAATTGTTGACATAAAGCGTTATGATAATTATGATGAATATTTTTTATATCTAAGCATATTTTTTTTTAGTTTTGAAGATACTTTTTTATTGCGATCCCGTGAGAAGTCTATCAACAACATCAGTAGATTTTTTATTTAGGTTAGTGGTTTCATAATCAATATATGTTACAGCGTTTCTACTTGATATATCATTATATCACGTCGAGCTTAGATAAGAACCGCCCATAACAAGCTCAGTCCAAAGAAATAAATTATTGCAATAAAAGCTCACAGTTAAATTATAACGAAGATTCTGCTGAAGTTTTATACTTTTCAAAAATATAACTCAGTTACGTGTTTTTATTTTAAATATCTGGTATAAACTCGATTGCATTTATGTATAATTTTACCATTTATGTTGTATTGGCGCCCTTTACCCCGACCTAGCCCGTCCGGAGACGCTCACCTGCGCCCACAGGCGCGGCGTCCCCGCTCACCACAGCACAACACCAAACAAAGCCGTCCTATTTAATTTATTATCCTTTATTTATCCCCCGACAGACGTCGAGACGAGTTTAATCACCGCAATCCAATTCGAGCTAATTGACTATTGTTCGAGATGTTTCCAGCTGCCCCTATTAATTTGCGTGCCGAGAAAAATGGCCTGAAGACCAACTATTATTGTTTAAATCGGTGATGCAGCTTGTGAATGAAACCGTTGAGTTACAAGTACGATTTGAAAAATTTAATACCGACTTCCATTATATTCAGTTGCCAATAACTGTATCTCAAAAACTACTGGACCAAATTTGATGAAATTTTCATCACCAGCTTCCAAACAAAAAAAAGAATTTTCGAGAATCGGTTCACCCAGTCGAAAGTTATGAGGTAACAAACATAAAAATAAAATACAGTCGAATTTAGTACCTCCTCCATTTTTTGGAAGTCGGTAGAAAAGTTCGCGCGTGATTTATTCAACGTTGGTTGAGACCGCCTTGCACCAGATTTAATAAATAACATTATTATCTATCAAAGAACAAACAAAAGACAGAAATAGAGCGATGGTTTTATTTTGGTTAGCGCTAATATTATTTGTGCAAATGACCCTTAGTGTTGAAATTGACTTTGATTTGACGTTCTCTATTTGGAAGCGCGGGAAAAAAGCGAGCAAGATTCATCTATTAACTTAAAATTGTGTATGGTTTCTGCAATTTAAAAAAAAATATAAATATATGCATTTGTGTATATTTCTCAGTTAGGCCAGTTTTGGCTACAATATTTTTTTTATTCTCTGAACCCGTACACTCACGGCCGTAAACTTGGCTACTTACGGAGTAGTTAAAACGTACATCTGACAGTTTTTCGCTTACAGTAAATATCACGCGTGCAAGCAAGACAAAGCATGTTGCGGCTGATCTATGTTTAGGCAACGTTTATGAATAAAGGCCTTTTTGGGTTAAACTTACTACTCACTACTGTTGGTAAGTAAACTTTCCCGGACCTGTTGGTAGGTAGTGGCTCTATTTAGTTTAGAACGCGGCATCTACACTCAAACTACATAACAATACAATACAATAATACTTTATTGAACACCAAGCTTATAAAAGAAAACAAATAAGAATATTTTACAAAACAGGTTGTACAATGGGCGGCCTTATCGCTATAAGCAATTTCTTACAGGCAACCTTGAGTAATAACTGAGTGTTTGATTTTAATAGTAGATTATGCACCAAGAGAGTAAAGCAGTGTCTTACGTCATAGGCGGTATATTGAACCCTGAGTGTATCGGGGACTTTTGGGTTAATGAGCGCAGCGAGGGAAGTACGATTTAATTCCCGAGCAAAGCGAGGGAGTTATGTAGAGTCCTGAGTGAAGGGAGAGGTAAAGCCGCCCAAGACGAAGACAGGCTTTATCCTCGAGGTGCATACTCTACTTTTCATACCTACTGCGAAACAATAAAAACTCAGAGCTAGCAGACTAGAATAGCAGTTATTTCGTTATAAGTAAAATACATAGTTAATATTCCAATTGGACACATTTGTCCCGTTATAGAGAGACAGAGACAATATCTTTGGAAGGAACAATTTTTGGAAAACACTGTTTTAGACTTTCGCGGTTGTTAACTGAGTTATAATTAGTACTCACGATTTAGTTGCTTTTGGAGCACCCGATATTTCGATACAACTGTACTGAAATATCAACGTGGTGCATGTAACTATATGCACCACGTTGAAAATAATGATATTTTATTAAAGTTGAATAACACCAAACACCAGAACATAGATGAATATAATACCTAGCACCGATCGCAAAACGTAACTTCAACTATGACCTCGAAATCGCAGAGCGGACCATGCGTAACCCATAGCAACGCGGCGCAAAACAATCACACTCCTTAGGTTCGTTTAGCAATGAGGGCATTGGTGGCGTTGCTATTGTTGACTTTTTTGTTATAGCGTTCGTAAAGCCCAATTTTGGTGACAAAAATAACTCGTTTTTTAGCTTTTCGAACGCTGAACATAAAGAGCCATAAACGACATTTTCACCCATAGATTCCCAATTCGTACGCCCTTGTGAGCGTTTTTAGCGCCAACTATTTTCGCCATCTTAGGGCTATTCGAACGCACTACTAATAGTACAATTCCGTCTTTTTTCTTTTTTTTCTGTATGCTGTCTACGTACTATGAGTTTTCCTACAACTAACGTTCGAAATCCAAATCACTTTACTCCCCAGGGAGTTTCATACAACTTTACAGCCCCGCGTATGTAATGCCTTGCTTTACGTAGAGATTGCGTGATATGTAATTGGACATTTTCGAGAAGGTGGTTCAAAAAGAATGAAAATATAAGCCAACTAATAAATTCTATAACAATAAAAAAATAAAGCGAACTTTGTACTATTTGAATAAAATCCTAATTACAAAAAAAAATGCGTTCATTAATTTTGTATCAACTTAAAATGTAAAATTTCAATTTTCAAATAATAAATCTCTGATAAATCACTTCGTGACGTGACCTTTGTTATGTTAAAGGATCGATTAACAAAAATAAAAGAAGTAGAAACGGCATTTAATCTTATCGCAAACAGGAAGTTCAGCTCGGGTGTTTTCTTTCAGAAGGCATCAAGGCAGATGTCGGAAAAACAATTAGTGGAAAGTTTCCCGGCGACCGGCTACCGGCGGGCGGGGGCGCGACAGGGAGCGGGGAGCGGGGAGTGCATGATGAGTGAATCTAACACCTGGTTTGCACCAAAATACCTACATCATACATGTAATGTTTTGAAACTTGTTTGACATAATTAATCTTACAACTTGGTTTCTTGAGGTTTGCGTTCCCACTGCAGAAAACTGTGCAGGATTTGCGTCGTTTCTAAATCTCGCAACATGTTTAGATCGTCGATATGTTGTGTGAGAGAGCGTACGCTACTCCATACAATAACATAACAGTGTTTAAAACATGTTTTAATGTAAATGTTTAGGCAGTTCAAACTCACGGTAAGCATGCGTTATTGTTGCAATAGTGTAAGCAATATTATTATAAACTAGCTGATCCGTCCACGGATTCGCTCGTGTGGATAATGCATTTTTGGAATGCTAATTCTTTGTCTAAAACAAAAGTATTCTAAGTTACTCCATCAACTTTCTGCTAGTGAAATTCCTATCAAAATCGGTCTCGCTGTATTGGAGATATTAAACAAAAATACAGATAGACAACATTTTAAAAGCGTGTATGCAAAAAGCTTAGTACCTAATGTAAAAGCTGTTATTTTGACAGTACGAACAGACATTTGAACTATATTTTTTCGTAGTATCTGAACAAGGTTTGTAAGCGCGTGTGTGATAAGGAGTGTATGACAGTTACTTCTTCACTTCACTCTTAAATGGCTAAACAAATTTGGGTCAACATTTGGAATGAAGAAATCTTATGCCTAGTGATAGTGGATATGCTAATTTAATTCCGATGCCGACTGATCACGATAACCTAAGCTCCACGTACACAAAGGCGCATGCAGTATTAGTTAGCAATAAGTCGATGAATTATTGAATAAATGTTAAAACGTCTAAAATGTTTGTATCTTAGTTTTTTATATATTTTTAAGGGAATTAAAAAAAAGCGATTAAGAATGTAGTTAATGTATATAACACAACATAAACATGTACGCATATATTTTATTTAAGTTGGTATATTAAAAAGAAAATTTACGTTTTCCAAATCATCAAACCACTATTTTGTAACCTAGTCACTCAGGGTACACAATCATTGGAATGGTGTGAAATGACTTACAATAAAAATACTATATATATTATATATAAACACGTGTTAATGATTTTGTTCATTTGTACGTAGACAGCAGTTAACATACGAAGTCTGGATAACAGTATTGGTATATTGGCGTAAACAAAAGGTAAAGATAAGTGCGCCATGACGCACGTTTCACGGCTTCCAGAGGGCCAGTTCCATTTATCTTGATAATTTGATACTGAATAACTAAGTAAATGTTATGTAATTAACGCTATATACTCTGTCCTTATATGTGGTTTGTGTGTAGTATTTTACAAGTTGTAAAACAAAAGTTAAGATTTTGTAAAACTAAGCGTCGAATTTAAACGTTATCACCACCAAGATAGGGATGAAATTATCTACATGATTAATAATCGATGTGTTGATAATTGTTGAGTGATAAGACAGGCAAGTCGCCTGCCTGAAGGTAAGCGCCACGCCTGCCAATTACAGTGGCCGTTTGTTACAAATACTGCGCCAACTTAATTCCTTCCCCCAGTAACACTTGCGACAAAGCTCTTTTAATCCTAACTATAACTTGATTATTAAAACAAAATTTATGAATGAAACTTACGTATATTTACGTCTCTCGGACGCAAAGGATTAAACAGTAATAGTGTGTATCACTTTTCATAGATCAGAGAGACACTAGGGTTATTTGTGACAAACTAAGCGAGATAGGTTTACCTAAACCACATTACATTACCTAAAATCAAAAAGTGCATTTAATTATTAAATGTGGCCTGTTAAAAATAAAATATTAATGTGGACGTTTCTATCTTATTAAGATGTATCAAACTCACCGCAAGCCTTTTTTATACAGACAAAATAAAAGTCAGGTCCAGGTCCAAGGGATTTTCGCCGGTGTTCTTTATTGTAACACTACCTCTATCAGATAATACAGTATTGGAGAGATATCATAATACGTCATTTCATATGCAACTTTGGTACAACCAAGTTCCTAGATATATCCAGTTACACTCATAACAAATATAACCATGGTAACTAACCCCTAAATAATGTAAACATTTTAATGCCTGTTCAAGTGATCGTTGTAGATTAAAAACTTTTATTCTGTAGATATAGTTAGTTAAAGTGGCTTACTAGTGGTTAGTTATTGCGAACATCTAATTAGTGACATTAGCATAACAGAACCAATCGTAGTAACCAGTTAATTATCAAATGCTGTTGCCAGTATATTTATAAACGTACTAGCTGCTCTCCGAGGTTTCACCAGCGCAGGGGTGATTGAGGATGATGATGATGAATCAAATATAGCCTATGTTACTCAGGGTGAATGTAGCTTTCCAATGGTGAAACTTTTTTTTTTCTTAAGTCTGTACAGTAGTTTATTCATTACAAACATACACACACAAAAATAAAAATTTTCCTCTTTATAATATTGGTGTAGATCAAACAGTCTCCTGCTATTTGTGACGCACGTGCACGGCAAAAGCCGGACAATTTAGAAAAGCTGATAGTGATCAGCCACGTGGAAGGAAAGAGAAGTAGAGGAAGATCACCGACCCGATGGACCGATACTGTAAAACACGCGAGTAAATCCACCATTCACGCATCCATCCAACTTTACAGAGACAAAACAGAGAAGCCTGGAAGATCTTAGTGGGAAAACCACTTATGATGACCATGACCCTCAGCCATAAGGAAACGACGTAGAAGAAAGCTATCTGTGAATCGAGGATGTTGTGTGTGGAGAGGCGCGAGTATGCGCCGGTAGCTACGTGCGAGTGTCAGTGCTAGTGTCAGTGAGAGCGACACGCAAGCGGTGCAGCCGACTAACTATTGCAACGATTAATTAATTCTGAGCGATTCGAGTGCGGCCCGGGGATCGTATTGTTCCTCGTCCTCGATTGTTCCACGACTCGCTGTGGGTTAAGCGTAAACCGCCACTTCACAAGTTTTCTATTCAACTTCCAACAACTGCGGTAGAAGAACGAAAATGTTTAAACATTTAAGCGCAACTCAGGGCAAATGATCTGTAAATTTAGTTCTTATCAGCGTTATCTCTGCACACGGCCCTCTGCCAAAAATTATTATCAATTTTTGAATAATTGGTTAAATACACAAATGATTACATCAAAATTTCCTGTGATTTAAACGCAAAATACATCAATCTGGGGTTTATCCATTAGTGTACGCCAAATTTCAAAACAATGTGTAGTTCGTGTGGAGATGCAAGGAATCAGTGTTTGTTTTATAATAATTACTGTAAATAATATTGTATCATATGTAGGGCAAATGTTAGGCATTGTTATGATATTATTTATTTTGTTAAATTTCCTTGAAATAAGGCGATGATGGCTTCTAAACATCAGGTTCTGCGCAATAATTGCAATGGAACTCGCATTAAGTGCTACTTTACTAGTAGTTATATCGAATTAAAACTATGACTAAAGCTTGTTTTTTTTTTAATTCCAGCATTTGAGCACTATTTTGTGTGATGGCGAATGATGCGGGCAAAAGAGTTTGCCAGAAAAACGATTTAGAGGCTCGAGACGCCTTGAAAGTCACTGTGCTATCTTCTCCGAAAGCTCAAAAACGTGGTACGAATCAAACCGCTGTCCGCCTGAACGATGGCTGACCGTACATATCTAAACTATAAGGTTTAGGTAGATCTTTGAAACGATGATAATATCGTTTCAAAGATCCTTTCTTGTGTTGCAAAATATTATAGTGTCGTTGCTAGACGCTCAAACATAACTACTGTTTACATCTTGTTCACCTGCGCTCCCGCTATGTTACAACGTGTAAAATTTTTATGAGGGTATATTTATAAAAGTAACGCGGGCATGCATCACGGTAATAGAAGGCGGGGTTGCAGTGGGCGCACATTACTTTGAGTTTGCGATCTCGTCTCGGCGGTAAATCAATACGTGTTGTATCCGAGCGAAGAACAACGTCGTAAACGTTTCCGGTCGGATACACTAACTTGGGCTGAAACAACTCTAAGGCAAAGGTTTACCAGCTTTATTTGATCTGAATTATATGGAAGTAGCTCTTGCATAGAACTCCAATCTCATTCTCGTGCTTAATTTATTCGCAAATGGGTTCCATGTACTAGATTCAAAAACTTGAAACTTTATGAATCAGTTTTGATCGGAACAACTAATTACGATATTGGAGCTGTGGGAGTAGACTCAAAGCAAATAGAGCGGTGCAATGTAAACGGGGCAGCGACGCGGCGGTCACGTAGGGCGACTGCCGAAGTCGCGCAAACTCGTTCCCAACTTTTAACAGATTCCAATATGTGCGCTTCGTGTCGTATATTATCGTTTGACTCAACGGCACGATCTAAATAGCCCATGAATACTGCACAAGCGAAGCCGCAAGATTTAGTGGCGGAACACGGAATTCAAAACACTATGAAGTTGATGAGAAGTGAGAACTTATTCGTATGTATGCGGCGCGAAGCCGACCGAAGCGCGTTTAGATGCGTGTATTTTGCATTTAGATGGAGTGAGGGTCTGACGCGGGAAAGCAATAAAAATGTTTCAGCCTAAGGAAAGATTTTGAGAACGCTCCACTGCGTGGAAAGGTCACCTGGCAAGTGGCAATATTATAATGTAAGTTATAAAGGAAGCGGCCGTGATACCTAACAATAAAATATGAGACGGTCGTAAATTGTAAGTAGGTCGATGGAAGAAAAATAGTATTTCATTTAATATTACTTTCTACATCGAAAGCTTACACCGAAGGCCTTTCCTTGTTATGAAAAGAACAAAAGAGAATATAGTTGTTGTACTTAAACGTAATTTTTGTTCTGCTATGGAACTAGAACTAAAGATACAGATATTCTAAAATTCATATTTAGACATGCAAGGATAATTTTGCACAAAATATGTTTCTTTACAGCCAATCTGAATTTCCTTTCCTATGTTCAGTTAGATTTTATTATAAGTTAAAATGAAAACATGCCGTAATTATTACTGTAAAACTAGGTGCAGTTAGCGGGTAATCTTACTGGTAGTGTTTAAATTGGGATGATGACCGTTTACATAAGGTATTCGTATGTAATGTTTGACGAACTTCGACGGATGGGGGCCGGTCAAGTAATCAATGTATTCATTTCTAGTATCTCTTACGGTCGCATTTATAAAAGAGTACAATTACTTAAGGAAAGTAATTACCTAAGTAACGATTTTAATTCTATTGACTAGAATTTACCTGAAGTTAGAACTATCGAAGGCTAGAATTCTTAGCCGAGTAAGTGTCACCATTTCCTTTGCTTAACCATTTGCTTACCATTGACGTATTTTTTTAAATTAAGATTACATTTAATTATTTTAATTGCTTTTCATTCATAAATCTTTTGTTTTATTTATCACTATTTTATTATAAGGTATAGGAAGGGTCAAGCAATGAGAACACGCCAGTTTTTCATTCTTATTGCAAAAGTGAAGTTGTGTAAAAGTTACATTCGCACACAAGTCTGAACTGTGAACGATCTATTATGCTGTGAAATTGAAATTCCATGACAACAACCTAATACAAGTGTTAACAGATACATCCAGTTTTGAAAGGGTTATGTCATGCATTTACAAGTAATTACTTGTTTATAAATACGGCTGTAAACGGTTCCATGTATATTATAGTGATTAGTATATTCCTTCCTCACATTTTAATAATTTACTTCAAAACTTAATATAGATAAAAAAAACATGCATCTTTGGCGACTACCGATAGAAGTAAAAACCATTCGAATTATTTTTAAGACACACAATCTACGAAGAAATAATAGCCTTATTTCTTCGTAGCACACAATCAACAAAAATAGGTAGTCATGGAAAAAAACATTTTCGCGCCTAAGGACAAAGCGTCACGTGACGATGACGCGAGTTCCTTGATTTTTGTTCACCAAAAAAGTGTTCAGCGCGCCGAAGTTTTAACTTCAAAAAATGAAGTTCTCTTATGCACTTGGTCTTTTTACTCTTGATGTAGTCACTGCAAAGATGATAGTTTTCCTGTACCTACTCTAATATTAAGTAATCTACAATCGATCGTGCACTAGCTCACATTTGACCCGGAAGTGCAGCTCGTTGGAGACGGTCTCGCCCTCGGCGTTGAGCGCGGAGCAGGCGTAGCGGCCGCTGTTGTGCCGCGTCACCTTCTGCAGCACCAGGCTCTGGTTGCTGTGGAACACGCGCGCTGTCGCGTTGTGCGCCAGCGGCCGGTCCTGCACACAATAATACAGATTAAATACTTTATAAGGATACATTTTCCTGAACGTTCATACCAAAAATATACGGAAAAATAAACATTTTAAAATTTGTTTATTTAATGTAATACACTTCAATTTTTATGTTATGTATATACTTTCATATGCATATAATGAAAAGCTGTTACTTTTGGAATTATTAACTGAACAGACACTTCAATGTGTCTGTTAGTAATTCTTAAATGTACCGATAATATAGATTACGATGCCTGTTTTTGTTATCTTTCAAACTTAGCGAAGTTCAGTTTTGTTTAGTTGATGAACATTAAAGGTGCTTATATATGTTTAAAAAACCGGACAAGTGCGAGTTGGACTCTTGCACCGAAAGTTCCGTACATTAAGAGAGAACCTGACAGTATTGTTCTAACTAAAGACAAACTTAACTTTGCCGTTCGATCACTAGACATAATTACTGCACTAACCGCAAACAATATGTTTGTAACAGTAAATTAAATTGTTGTTATACTGAATTACATATTTACGGTTTTCAGATATTTTCCTTTCAATGTGCTGTAAGAAATTGCGTCTTGCCACATTTCCTGATTCTATTTCGACGGGAAGTCACCCCTTTAGGTTTGATTCCCGTGTGAAATAAACACGTAAAGATGAGAAAAAATGTGACAAAACGGTCATATCTTTTGATCGCGTTGAATTACAAGTTTCTTTTATTCTCGACCTGATAGAGACCTTAAATCCAAGTATTTGATATACATTTCAACCTCTACGCGTTCCTGAGAAAAATGGTCTTGTTGGACAAACAGACGGACAACACAGTGATCCTATTCCTTTTCCTTCATGAGGTACGGAACCTTTCAAAGACATAACTCTACTAGTACTAAACTCTTTCAATAAACATCAAACAACCAAGCATAAAAAATACGCACTGATATACTGAAAAATTATTGTCATCGAGTAAAACAAGCGCCAGGTTTTTAAACGGCCGAGAAATGCATAAATATAATCAGATGTTCACTGTTGCTATATCAAGTAACACAGTTATATACAATTTCCTTATAAGATAATTATACTATATAAGATGTCGTTTAAGTAGTAATAGGTACCGAGAGCAAAGAACACGACTGCAAATAGCTTAGACGCCATAAGAATGGGTTTTCTGTTCTTGTGCTCAACACTTTTAACTATTTATGTATACATTAGCTGCACCCCGTGGTTTCACCCGCCTGGTGGTGGATGATGATGAAATAAAACTAATCTAAGTTACTCCTTATATCAGCTATCTGCCAGTGAGAGTACCGTTAAAATCGGTTCAGCCGTTTCAGAGATTAGCCGGAACAAGATACATACAGAAATTTAAAAAATAAGTACCGTATATATACTTTTATAGGCATTTAGAGAAAAGCTGTTAATTTGGAATTACAAACAGACACTTTAATTTTATTTATCTGCATGGATGTATAGATGTAGTATACAGGTTCTAGAATATAATTAACGGTTTGCTATCTTAAGTAATGTACCTATTTAGTCTAATTTATATTTCTTCAGTCCACTAATTTTAGCTTTACTGGACTGAAGAACATACCTTGGGGTGACGAGTGACGGTGGATAACACTTTAACTCCTCAAACTACTTTGCAAAACATTGTGAAAACCGGTGGTAATTTATATATCTTTGTATGGGTATGCGGCAGAATTCTGAAGAATTTTGGTGCCGAAAAGACAGAAACTAAAAAGAAACTTTTTTGTGTCCTAACTTTTTCGGGAAACATTCCTCCGTATTGTTTATAATTATTCATTTCTTAACGTCACACGTTGCAGTTCCTGGAAAAGTGGGTTGATTTCTGCGAAGTCTATTGTATTATTGGCCAAATATGGCGAATCGCGAGTCAACGGGTTAAAAAATTTACTCTATTCAATATTAACTAAAGAATAAGACCCTAAAAGTATGACGAATGACATAGATAAAAGTATTTTACGTGAGAACATACTTCATAAATTTCATTACTCTCGAAAGGCGTGATAAAGGTAACACAAAATAATTTTAATAAATTTCATGCCCACTCTAAATCTAATATGATAACAGCGCGAATATAAATACCGCACTCCCAGACCCTTCCCGAAGTTACACAACACACGGGGTTGCGAGCTCATGGGGTTTACAACAAAAAAGAGTGGCTCATTAAAAAGGGCAAGGCGATGCGATACAAAGAGCCGCATTTCGAAATCTCTCGACAATTAGCGCGGGCTCAGGGCTCGCTAACCTTTTTTAACGAATAATGACATCTCGTATAAAACAGCGAATGAGAGGCGATCAGTGTCCTCGTCAGCGTGTCCCTAATTACTCGTACGCTAAAACGAACCTAAACGGCATAAAAGGTTGCAACCCATATATAAGTAGAATGTGTTTAAAATACTGTTATTGGCAACAATGTTTTATGTAGCTGCTACAGCTCAGATAGCTTTAAATGAAAACTGAAAGAACATTTCCCCAAAAGATAACTGTTGCCCCCGCTTGTTGGTTTTCAGTTTCTGAGCCCGGGATTCCAATAGAAATGTTAGTTTTATCCACTTTAGATCTCATGGACGCAAACAGTTTTTTATATACTTGTATAATGTTTTTATGTAGATGTATGCAAATTCGACAGCTCTCGGGGTTCTCAATTTTTCGATTATCTTTTAAAAAGTACATCATGCACATCGTTATGAGTTGGAAGATGTCCACTGCTGACCAAATACCTTCCCCACTTGCCTCCTGCATCACGTTCAACGTTCATGTCCTTACATGTACGTAATAAATATATCTCTAAGCAAATAACTCTGAGGTCGTAAGAGTTAGCCGCCGATCTGGCAGGCACTAGTTCGTTTTCTACGTTGGTCCTGAACTTTTGGCGAAGGTGTTACTGTGGTAAATTCACAGAATGATGCACTTTCTAATCACCTCCTGGCTAGCTACCACCAAATCTGTAACCCAGCTCCTTACGGTATATTACAACTGTTTTTAGTGCCAGTTTCATCCATCCATATCCATTCTTGATGTAGTGTTTGATCGCATCCTAATCGACCAGTCAGATAGTCGCACAAAAAAAATATTTTTTATATTTTTTTTGCTTTCTGATATGACAAAATCCATTCGAACAGGTTGTAAACCAATGGCTGTTCAATATAATTTTGCAAGATGCCATTTAGGTTGGTACCACCGCAATGCTTGTTATTCTTCCGCAAAGCCACAGTGCGCAAGCATCACATAGGGCGTGAAGGGCATAGTGGCAACTGACACTTCTGTGCGAAAGATACTTATAAAGCTATGTCTCTGACGAGCGTACTGCAGCGCCGCGCAAAACTATAGTTCTATGCTCTGCGTGGCACTGGCAAGGCGGACAACTTCTACCCGTCTTGTCATTTAATTGCATATGAAAATGGTTATTTCACTCTTGGAAACTATTATTTAATTTAGGGAATTTAGAAGTACTAGAACAAAACAGACACGCGATTAACTCTCAGTGCTAATTGATCAAAGTTTGAAAATTAGTTAGATAATAGGGACTCTTCAAGGAGAGAACATTCAGGTGGACCCGAGAAATGTGTCTTATTTTCATAAAGGTACTATCACAGTCTATATTCTGTACCAAAACTGGAGCGAGTACCTAAGTGTTATTATTTTAAAATAATTGTGATCTCAGTAAACATTGGATAGACAGATCCGATAGATACAAGTTCCAATCCTGTTTAAGACTGTTGATAAACACATGTTTATTTATTTCTGTACTAGTAGCGCCCCGCGGTTTCACCCCCAGGGTGATAGATGAAGATGATGATTGTGAAAACTAACATATATGCTTCTACTATATAGTCTATAACTACTCTATAACCTTCCCAAATTTGATTACGATCCATTTAGCGGTTTGGCCGTGATTAAGTAACAAACAGAAAGAGAGACAGAATAGTATATCTACTCTTTCTTAATTAAACGCCTAAATTTCTCCTTATAATATCAACCTTCCGAAACCCCGCCGTTTCTGAGATTAGCCGGAACAAACAGACAGAAAGACAGACAAACAAAAATTTTAAAAATTGTTGTTTGTATACGTACCGTATATTATACTTTCATATACATTTAGTCAAAAGCTGTTGAATTGGAATTACAAACAGATACTTCATTTTTTATCTGTATAGATATATATATTTTTACGTTACTGAATAAACTGACTGACTGACTGACTGACTCTCAACGCAATATGAAGTTTTGGCAGATGATGCCTTTGACCATGTGCTACCTCACCATTCCGATCCCGAACAACTCGTTCCGGCCTTTTTTTTTGTTTTTTTTTTTTTTTTCGCAGAGGAAGATTTTATACCCTGGTCACCAGCTCTGGGGAGAGCTGGTGCGCGTGTGGGAGTCTCCGCCAGAAGGGCGACCTACCCACCAAACCTCTGCGGTGTTCCTCCGTCGTCGACAGGTGGCAGGGGGCGTGGGCCAGCTCGTGCATTCAGCCACAGCCCCCACCGACGTCGCTGCCTGTCTACGCAGGCCCAGCCTCTGGGGTGGGCTCTTTACACCCACCCCATTTCCGCCTCGTGAGATGCCCCGGAACACAGGGTACACCCACACCTCGTGAGGAAACTCGTTCCGGCCTAGCCTTTCATAACATGTACTGTTCAAAACTTCTTACCACGAACCAAAAAGTTTAGCAGTTCCTACGTGTCGTGTAAGTAAATTGTGGAATGCCTTGCCTGCGTACGTATTTCCTTGCAGCTATGACCCTGGGTCTTTCAAGCGGGGCATGGAAAAGCATCTCTCAGGTGGTATAGGTATAGGGGTGGCGATTAGTGCAGCTTACGGCTGCACTAATGGTCATTGCTTCTTGATTCCATCTTCACTTTCCATCAGGCGAGAGGGAGTCACTTTGATGAACCAATATAAAAAAAAACAAATAAACCAAATAGTTACTTATGAAATTATTTTTATCTTATTCTGTATTGTAATCTGCCTCTTAATTTAAAAACTAAGATACAAGGGTATTTTGATAACTATCGTGATTTTGTTACAACTTTGGTTACTTTTTTCAAAATGTAAGAAAAATCAGAAGCGGAACTGCAAACCGTAATATGACTGCCTTTATTTTCAAACTTCCCTTAGTGAAAAGCATGTATTAATATTACTGTAATCGGTACGCATATAAAGGAAAAAGCAAAACGTCTTAATTTTTGTGGTAAATCGTGCGCCAACGTAAATAATTGTCAAGCAACCGTTATTAAAATCACGCAATATGTTTACAAAGCGTCAGAGCTCAGCCGATGTGAGTACGGACGCCTAGCGCGGAGTAATGAAACGTCCACCTCACCTGGGCGAGAGATTGATGACGCAACTCGCGCGACCGCACACCTCATAACAACTAAGGAGAGAACAGGCGGATATGCGGGAGCGAATGAAAAGCATCCATATTTGTTAACGTTAATTGCTTCGAGTAAGCAGTAGACAATCAAGCGTTTTTGTTATAAGCCAGCTTATATTGTTCCCATCAGAGCAGCAGTACAGGCGAGTATCCAGGTAGGATTACCTGGAGCGGGGTAATGGAATCCCTGGCCTAGGCGAGAGATGAATGGCGCAACTCGCGCAACTACACACAACCTGAAGTGAATACCAACATGAATGGAATGACTACGATTTATCCACATAAGTGCATAGTACACCGTTGATAATGATAAGGCATGATTGTCATAAACCCGCTATCATTTGCAAAACATCACGGCACGGGCGGTGCAAGTGTGCTAGTGCGGGGTAGTGAAACGTCCGCCTTATCTAAGCGAGAAAATGAGGGTGCATGTCCACTTCTACCTATTGCCTAATATACTAGGACCTTTGCAAAGTCCGCCTAGAGACACCACACCATTGCCATTTACTCAACCGTGAATCAGTAGTGAGCAAACATTATTGTGTTTTAATGTTTGAAAGGCAACGTCAAAAGTGATTTAACATTTCATATGTCATAGCTACGAGCGCAGTAGCATGCAAGGTTTTGAACTTTGTATAGTTTCTAATTCTAAACGGCACTGAACTGTAATAGGCAAGCGTGACGCTATACATGAGATAACCAGTTTGCTCGTCTTGTCACCAAGTTCCTTTTACAAAATCATGTCGTTGACAATTTTTATGATTATATTTATTCATTCAATGGTTTCCTTGTATCGGATTCCACTATGAGTTACGCATGATGAATTCTAGTACAAGGAAACCACCAATCTGCATCTAATTCTTCATCAGTATAAATATTAAATTCAGCATCGTGCGTCACTTCCGTAATCTGGCGAGAACTGGATTGAGGCAGTTTTTGTATTCCGCTCGTTTCCCCCGGTTGCGCTCCCCTGACGCACGCTGAGATCAAAGCTCGTTGTCATTTTCCTTTGCACTTCTTTTTGCGGTGTTTTAACGTTTATCGACTTTGAAATGTCTGATTGATGTTCTGTTATCCTTATAACAGAACATGAATCAGACATTTCAAAGTCGATTAACGTTAATAACGAATGCACAAAGGTGTGCATTGTACTGATGACGAAAGGGAAAACAATAAAATATATATAAAAAGTTAAAGATAAATGTTACTTTTCGTAGGTAACGAAAAAACATAACATTTATTAATCAGATATATGTCAAATCGTCAAGATAGAGAAACATTGCTGTAACATAATATGTTACAACATACTATCATAATGAAAGGTTTTCTCTCAGAAATAAATAATAATAATTTAAATTTTAATTATGAATATGATAACTTATAGTCTCTATTTGGTAATGGTTACTAATTTTATTATGAATAAATTATTTCAAGCGCTGTTATTAAATAACCTAATGAAATAAATAGTTACAATGTCAACGTTGGAAGACGTCAGTCTGCCAGTGTCAAGTTCCAGGTTATCACGAACTCAAAACGCACTGGATGATAATTTGCTGTCGTACCCCACTCCTTAATCTGTCCGAATCAGCAAGCCTCATTCGATACAAGTTTCATTCATAAATCTATTGTTATTTTTTGTCCTGATGCGGACAGATTAAGGAGTGACCATTTTACGATACTAAATAAAATGAAAATAATATAAATTATTCACAAGTATTAAAAACTGGTTTCACTTTTACAAACGTATATTATTGGCTTTAATAAAATTGCCCGTATAAAATATAAATAAAAGCTTTGGAAACAAGCGATAAAAGCAAAGAGTTAATATCAGGTAGGTAAAGATATCAGAATACTAAGAAAAATCTTGAAACGCAGAACATGAAAAGAAAATATGTTTAAAGTCTTCTCATCCAGCCATTTTTTTATTTTTACTGTAATCATATTAAAGCTTCATGAAACTGTGATAGTCTGTGGTAGACAGTTATAGAGTGCCAACCCCATGACGTGTGCCAGCTTTCCCGACCGCGCAAGTCTCCTTGAGACTGTTGCAAGTTTTGAGCACTACGAGTGTAATATGAGCACCCATAATTCCGCCTCTGAAATGTGCCCATGTTTTTTTTAAACAAAGACAGCTATTTTAAATATGCAATAAATTAAGTAGATTAAAAATAATCAACAATATCACGATTGCAGTTAGTGTAATATGGAGCGACCTAAACCATATTCCGGTTGAGCCGAATACTGCTTCATAAGGTACATTTTAAAGTTATCATTTATGCAAGAATTAACGTTAGAAACGGGATATTTACCATGTATTGTATTTATAGTGAGCTCTCAATATTCTAAATAGAGATTTCTCGATTTACTCGTGAACGTGGCGCATGCAACCGAAATATCGAGAGCTCACAATAAATACAATACATGGTAAATATCCCGTTTCTAACGTTAATTCTTGCATTAGTGACCAGTTGTCCGTTCGTTATCTATGGACACGACATGATATACAATAGAACTTACCGTACGAACGTGAAACATTTCTCAATTAACGTCATAACGTTGAAGAGTTGAAAGCTTCAGTATACAAAGCAAGAAGACTCCTTTATTTAAATTAACAATATCGAAAACCCGCAACTTACCTTTTGTCTGGGTAAAGAGCTTTCACTCTAAAGGTAGCCTTTGTCGGCCACGTCCAGCGGATCATCCCGAGATTAAGCATTCAAAATGAAGACAAAAAACATCACGGCGTATCTAATAGCTTATACGTACTTCAATGCTCAGCGAATCCTTTTGTCATAAACAAAAATAATAATAATCAGTCCAATAACGAGTACCTTTGTCTGCGAGGGTGCCCAAAGGGCCGCGCGCGTAATGAAAACCCTTTGTGGAAATATATTCCCTAGTAATTGCAGCCCCCTTTTAAAACGGCATTTTGGGCTTGTTGTAAGCACAGAGCTTTCCGGCAGCCCAAAATGTTTTTTAACAAAATTTACAGCCAGGAACCAATGCGTTAAAGAATAATATTAAGTTTGTGTATTTAGAAAATTTTACATTTTCTTCAAGAACACAATTTTTGTTTACTTCCTACAAACAATCGCTGGAATTACTTTCATTACTCTAACGACATGATCCTCTTTCCATCACTCAACCTAAACTTCAGCATAAATTAAATGTAAAGCACCCGCCGAACCGAAAGCTAACAGCAAGTTTGACAAAGCGCTGACTCACTCGAATCATATTTCAGGGCGTCACTATAACAAATTACGGACGTTTACGGACGCCCGAATTCGGACGAGTGACATCTGTGACGCGCCATCGCCCAAACACCGGATAACGATCTAGATGGTGGCACAGACGCTGGGCGGCGAAGCAAGGCGGGCGGGACCGATGACGTGCGCGAAAACCGGATCAAATTATGACGAGTTCCTTCATCTTGAACCCTGTCATTGTCTTAGTAGAATCATAGAGAACCCTTCTATGAGTAGAATAGACTTCATTTTATTATTGATATTATTGTGTACATTTTGTTTTATAAGCATTTAGATCCGTAAGAAAAACTATAATTAAGGCAGACAACTAAGGGTTTAGCTTGATTTCGTTTGTATAAAGCTGTTGTTCGTGACAAAACAAAGATGTGATCTTAATTGATCGCGACAGTTCACTACAAAGAACTATTTATGCACATTGCACAGTCATCATCATTCGAATCAACTGATTCTTAATAGACCACGATTGAAATAAAGAGAAAGTACTTTTAAGAAAGGTTATTTTTATAAGCACTAACGCCTGCTTAGCGGAAGCTAAACTTTGTATTTTACAGCATAATATTTATTCGGACACCTCTAACTCTCGTCTTCTGATTCATAATTTGCGACGTTTTCGCTTAGATTTGTGTATAGTAAAGTGAAATATTAATATTAAATTTATTTTTATTACTTAATTTAATTAATTAATTTGGCCCCGACTTATATGCATTAGAACAACTTATTACAAGTAGGAGATCTTTCTAATTTGTTTGCACACCAGCTATTTTTACGATTTACCGTTATGTTTATAAAGTGCACTAAAACACATTTGTGAAAATTTTAAGAAGCTTATTCCTAGCCGTGTGATATTATGTACACTATTAAAATATAATATTATAAACCACTTCAGCATTTATGGCATGGTCCCGATAACTTTTTCCAAGTAGTGCGTGTTCCGAGATCGCTTTTAGTCGTAATTACAGAAGTAGTTACGTTCTCAGCAACCGGCAAATAAGGAGACAAACAAACTACCCAGCACAGTTTCCTCATTAAAAGTTAGCGATAAGTTTGCTGATCATACCGCTCGCATAATGTGTATTTCGGCCCATTTGTTCGGTGACACTATAGGGAAGGGAAAAATTCCGATCGCGAAATCAATCCGGCATGAATAGGGTGCTAGCGATTCAATCACACTCGTCCATTATCGCAGGACGAGCTTCATTGGGGCACAATCTTCGAGATCATTCCCCTCTCCCCGCTACCTGGTATCCCACCCCCGCTTCGCCTTTGGGAAATAGCTACCATTAGCGAATAAAGAGAGTTTCCTACCTGATGGCAGTGTTTGCTTACGCTCCGCCGTTGGTGAAATCCGTGTGTTTCCAGTTATTGGATTCGAGGTATTGCATGCTCCAACGTTTATTGGAAACAAGTGGACGTGAAAATATATTTTTGGGTGATCTGCTGTTCCATATAATTGAAACAAAAGTATTATTTATATCTTATGAGTATAGTATTTTGATAATGATGTCGAGATAACGAAGTAGACGATACACTGTTCCAGAAAATATCCAATGTGTCTATTATTCGCGCACCTGCCCACCGTCAGACTGGTTTACTATCACCTCTACACTTACCCTTATTTCAGTAAAAACATTAAAGTTAATGATGCCAGGGAGAAAAACTAAGTATCTTGTAAAGAGATCTATACGTATTATGCTGTCGAAAACGGCGTTGGAAAAAATGATTGCGTGTTAACGCGGTCGGCGATACTTCGCTTTACACTTAGTTTATTCATAAAGATAACGAGATTGTTTTTGTAACGAGTGTTGCGATTCGGGGGTTCTCTTAATACGCCGTAAGGAGCTCGCGGCGCGGGTTCCGTCGAACAATGAGAGTTACAAAGTATGTCACGCCGGGTACCTACTAATTTGTAACAATAGCTACACTAGAACGAGGCACTTCGGCATCGCCGCGACAGTTCAGCCGTTACTTCGCCCGTGAACATTTAAATTAGGTGTATTGTTCAATGTAACTCCATTACGGCGGTCGACAGTCATAACGGCCAAATGAGATTCGGTCGAAGTTAGTGCAGAGTTATCGCAGAGCCGGAGATAGGGTTTAGATAAGTGCGGTCCGGCTCGGGGCGGGTGGGGGAGGGGGTAGCGGGTGGCGAGTGTCGTAGCCGACACTAGTTTAAAGTCGGAAGATCCCCGCGCTGTCGATATCGAGCGATCCATTCAAATTCCGCAAGCATTACGGAGAGAGCTCGCTCGCGGAACGGGTCCGGCTCGCGATACAGAGTGCTTCTACCCAGCATTAAGCACCGGAGTATACGCCATTAACCCTCCGCGGCGGTGGAGCACCATTTATTTTATAATCAGAATTAACTAATTCCATTTGCCACTGTATCTGCTGTCGTAAAATATGATCCGGCATTAGGAGGCCGCCGGCAGCTGCCCGCTAAGCGGCGAGTATAAGTCATCGGCTCACCGACTCCACCGCCTGACTGATTGTTCAGATTATAATGTATATTTTGCCCGAAATTTATTATACTCGTAGCTCCAGACGCGGGATTGATGTTGCGTCTTATTATATGACAGGTCATTGCGTATTCGTTGGTGGCCGACAGTTTTCCGTTTTAAAAAGTAATTGATGATGGTAATTAGGCACGTTTGTGATGCGTCCAACGCACAGATGGTAATTATACGCAGACAACTACTTACAAGCACATGCGGCACTTCCGGGGCTCCACACAACCGTGTCAGTTACAATCTCGTAGTATAATGTCGCGGTCAATGTATAGGCCCAACTCCTCTCTCTATGAGGAATGCTCGAGTCCCAGCAGTGAGCACATAATGGTTTGATTATAATGTCGCGGTAAATTAGCGCAAACTGTAATTTCTCTATATAGCGTTAATTATCGCGATGAAACACGATGTCGCGGTACATATTAAAACAAAGTACAAAGTTTAATATAAATCAGAGACGTACTTACAAGTATGACTGTGAAACATAAATAAATGTTCTTAATAATCCTCTACTGCAACTTTCCAAAATAAAAATTAATATTAAAAATATATTAATACAAGTATAATTTGAAAGTTTTAATACCGACTTCCATTCCATTCAGTTATTGGAGTGTAACTCAAAAACTACTGAACCGAATTTGATGAAATTTAAATGGGACCACACGGGAAGTACCAACCTTCAAACAAAAATAATTTTGAGAATCGGTTCACCCAGTCCAAAGTTATAAGGTAACAAACATTAAAAAAAATACAGTCGAATTGAGTACCTCCTCCTTTTTTAGAAGTCGGTAGAAAATAAATATAGCTATTACCAAAATCGACACTCGAGGACAATATTTGATTTCGATTTGTTTTTCCAACGCGTTAAAAGCGATCACTATACAATCTTAATAAAATCGAGTAGCCCGTCTACTCGATTGTTCTATTGGTCACATTTGTATTGGTCACATTTGCCTTGTACACGCAGCGAAAGCGCTGTTTCTTATCCTGGGTAAATATTTCTGTGACTTAACCTTTTTGAGGCAGACGGGGCCAAGGGACGTAGCTAGTATGAATATAATAACAAACGCTGTAGAAATACGAGTGGGAGAGAGTATCCGGTTCCGTTTTAATATCCTAGCGTGAGGCAACCGGTAGGGATGTTAATATGCCGTTCAGATGTGAGATATCAGGCTGTGAGACTACTCAGCCAGTCACTCATCTTCTCAATTTGTATATTGACCTGATTGAGAATAGCGTCATTTTGCTTTAACAGTTTTAAGCTTTTTTTGTCAATAACCAATTTTGATCCTCTATACCTAAACAAGTAATTTTTTACTAGTCCTGACTAATTCATAAACGCATAGCCTTAACCACTGTCCACACAAACTTGAAATTTTGGCAGTTGATTACTTTCATGTTGTCGTCCACTAAGGAAGGTTATAAAGATGTTTCACATCTAGAGGTGCAACGGTGCAGTTTTAGAAAAAAAACACTCATCCTTGCACGGGACGCGAATCCAAGGCTTCTGTCTATTCTATTTCTCACTAAAATTGCAAGTTTGGTCTCACTAAGCAGGCGTTAATGCCTACTATTCATACAATAAAATTAAGGGTTTGAATTCAATTTATTGCAGTTTTGACCTCATTGGCATCCCATAGACCATGCGAGCGAAGCTATTGGCGGGTCGGCTGGTTTAATATATCTCACCTGTAGACATCGATGTTGTCTAAGGTGCGGTATAAAACGGCATAATTTAGTTTCGAAGTAATCTAGTCCTACAGTAGTGCCTGGCTCGCGATATCAGCAGTCAAAACACACCTCTAGGTGCATTTTCAGTGGACATTTCAATCATGTGTGTATTATGTGACTATATTATTTATTACTATTATTGAAAATAAAGGGCAGATGACTATTTCAGTAGCGGATGATGATCAATGTATGGGCGCGAACAGATATTTACTTCCCTTTTAGCTTTAGGCGTTAGGTAGTTTAGCATAGTTTAGGAAGTGAATCAAGCGAAGCACGGAAACTCAACTAAACGTGATGAGTGCCAGGGTTTTAACGGTCAGTAGCAGCAGCTTTTTTGATATTCACCATGGAAGCGGCAGTGTTCCAGCACATTTGAGTTAGTTTAGATTTTAAAAAGCCAGCGGTGCGTGCTTCCACTGGACTCGTTCGTGCCCCCACGAACGACCCCAGTGGAGCCACGAGTAAATAAGCTAGTGAATACGTATGTTGTTTGTATAGGAATATTATTAGTATAGGTTTACGTAATTACGGAGGTAGCCCGACTCTTCCCGAGGGAGTTTTATAAAGCCTCGCAGTTGGGGCTTAACGCGCTGTCCTGAGTTAAACAGTTTTTCGCTCGCTTCACGCTAATTTAAACAAAATGACGGTATGATACAATCTCAGTGTACCATCATTTGTATTTAAATAAAATCAAATATCTCGAACGTAATAAGCAAGGTTTTTATAACATAAGCACGTATTCAGTTAGTATTTTTAAGAATTATCTATTTCAAAATTTATCTACTTTCTCCCTTTTATGTGGACTCCCAAGTTTGTACATTTACGAATCGTCAAAGTCAAAGTCAAATATATGTTAAATTAGTCATAGTCAAATTACAGTCATGTATATAATTCAGTTGCCCAGTCACTGTCCTGTCTAAGTAATGTTATAAAATGGTAGAAAGACTTTAGAGATTACTAAAACTTTCTAAAGTAACTGACGGAAAACATAGTGTTTCATGAATTTTGTACATTTTCTAAACTAAACTTTGTACAACTAAATCCAAAAAAAATAAACTACGGTAGCGATCATTGGGTTTTTCCGCACCCGAACATTTACATGTATATTGAAATATTCATTTCCAAGAACATTTCACGCTATGATTAGTAAGGTTGTGTGATACTTTGAAATTTCCTCCATGTTGCGAAAAGTTATGATCCACTATACTAAGAGAGTGTTACAAATTGTATGTAACGAACATACAATTTGTATGAAATGGCAGGTGATGCAGTGCACATAGCACACATTGCAAGCCACTTAGGCGATTTATATTATGCAAACGAATAATTAAAAGGTTGTAATATATAATTTCAAAACACATCATATCTCATTTCATAAATCCTTATTTGTATTTTATAATAAATACTGTTTTGATACTGACCAACAATATGGGAGATTTAAAAAAATAAAAATAAAATTATGAAATGACACAGAAGACGCAAGGGAGAAACAATTTTGATTGGAAAGAGGGAGGATGAATTTCTGGGGAGAAGATGGCGATTTGGAGCAGAGATTCCGATGACAGATTTTGCCCTTTTTACATGAGACTAGATATCTAGAATTCGGATTGAGCATGATGATGAACAAATGAGATGGAGCAAATCGGAAACTCCTATTAAAATAAAGTTTTTATTTTCATTTGGATTCCTGTTTTGGGTGTCGAGTGAAGCAAACCGAGAGTATTGATTTGGTGAATACTCAGGCATTCAGTGGACTCCGAATTCAGAACAAGACATTGATGGTATTCCACGCGCTCTTTATCCAGAACTCAACCATCCTTCAGAGCTAGAAGTTGACTAGAACATTTATGTGTGTAACGTGCTGAACGAACTGACCTTTCAGGACTTGTAGTGAAATGTGATTCGGCCAGGTCATGTATTCTTTATTATTATAACTTTATTTGTTTCTAATGTTCCTTTTTATTTACTAGTTAACTAGCTAGGTCTTCTTCTTGGTAATCTAATCAGTGTAGGTAATCTATTACGGTGCAATGTATACGGAATGTTACCATAATTTCATTATTTCTATTCAATTTCACTTGCTACATTGCCCTTTACACTCTAACACAGTCATACTTACGTAATAGTGCGCAAATATATCTGTGACTGCACAGGTGGTATCAATCAAGAAGCAAGGGCCCCGGTACAAAAGACCTGCAACCAAAGAAGTCGCGTTTTCTTCCCTTCCCGCACGGAGTGAATTGTTGAAGCTCACTCGGCCGGTGCCCTTTTGATATGATTTATGATAAGAAATAATGTCTAAAACAAAAGTATCTCTCTAGGGCGAAATATTGTGCAGCGTTGGAGGGAAGGTTTCTCTTGTAACGGCCCTCCGGAGGGCGGACGGCGTTATAACGCCAGATAACGGCGCTAGTGCGACGCGATATGAAAATAGGTGTTCTGACTTCACTTTCATATTTTTCCTTGTTTTAGTGTTGTGGAGTTTTTATCGAGATCTGATCGATGCTAGCGAACTAAAACTCAAAATAATATATTTTATACAAAATAATTCTGCAGAAAATTTACCGTTTTGTATTTGCGATTCTCAAAAAAAGGTACATGAAATATATGATTTATGATGAAACTGTGTCTAGCAGGCAGTTAACTTGCCTAATTAGATATTAGTACTCGTATTATGGTATTTCTTACAGCTATTATCTACAACACATCACCATCATCATCAGCCCACATTCGTCCACTGCTGGACATATGCCTCTCCTAAAGTACGCCACAGAGCTCGGTCTTCAGCACTACAACAGTCTTCAACACATACAATCTGTCATTAGGCATTTTAAGGTGTGTTTCGGTAGCCGTCCTTGAGAACCACGAGCCATTCTAAATCTAGCGTGCCACGTCGACTGCTTCAATTCATATGTCAAAAAGACGGTCTATCAATTAAGCTTATAATGCTTTTTTATTACAAAGTTGTGAAACAAGCTTTATCATTTTAATGTTATATGACAGTTTATCTTACGCGGTAGGCAGTCTAATATCTCGACCGGTTTCGTGGCCGTTTGGGCCACTTCTTCATGGACTATGTGCGCACCCGGCTGCGTTCGCGCTAGTACGCAGTAGTACGGTCGAAATATTCGACTATACCTTCCGCGTAAGTTAAACCGTCAAATAACATTAAAATATGTAATACTTACGAAAGTTTCAATCAAGCTTTAACATGCTTTACTTTAGTTTTAACATTCGACAGATAATAAGAAATCTTTTCAACTCCTTCCGTAATCCTTTATCATAAGCTCTGATGCAGCTAGAGTTACCGTAGCGATGGGCCGCGGGCCGGGGCGCTGGGCGCGGGGCGCGGGGCGCGGGGCGCGGCAAGTCAGATTTCCCATGGCTCTAAGGCACGCATCGCCGAACACATCCAAATATATTCTGCACATTTATTCTATTACTTCTGTGCCCGCTCCGATACAGAAAGCGTACACTGTACAAACACATGTCGAACAAAAACATTCCGTTTCGCCAAATTGATTCAGAGAAATGCTTTTGAAATTCAGTAGCGACAGTCGAAGTCGACGGCAGCCGGCATCGCGTCGTTTGCCTATCGAATATTACTCGCATTATTATTTATGTAACGTATTCGCGGCAGGTAACTTAAGGCGCGCTCGTATCCTGATAATAGTAAAAAGCAGAATCTTTAAACATCTAGTGTAACGAAACAGATAAATAATATTGTATGAAAAAATTACATAGGTTAGAAAAGGAACAGGCAAAGAGTAATAACCGAACAGAATTCCTAAATATTACTTGCTCTCTGCAGAAAAAAATCCTAAATAGGTCTCTAAAAATAAACTTTGACGTCAAAACTCTCAAAATTTTCAGCGATAACAATATATTTTTGATTAGGTAATACATAGCCAACATATAGTAATAAATTAGTAACCAGCAGTTTTTTCAATTGTGTTAGTATATATCGAAATATATTAAGAAAACGTACAAAATTTATGTATTTCTGCATGACATCGTCCAATATAACATGCGATTTTCAACCTTACGTAAAGCATCGTATATTATTTTAAAATTGGGGTTGGACCGCGTCCGTTATATCGCACACAGTATTGATCTTCGAATGTGTCGGGAGAGAGTTAAACTGACAAGGAGATCGGCGAGCGGGATTATATGGCCAACACACATGTTCGATAAATAATGGCCTCGTTATATATTCTGTCGTGAATCCGTTTTAGCGTAGGATGGACGTTAATATTGAATAATTTAGGCGGTCCCACGGGGGCGCCTTGAGTACTCTCGCGGCCCTGCGAGATAGCCTCCGTCATCACCCGCGCCGCTATTACGCATGATTCCCGTAAAAGGCAAATTGCCTGCGACACGGTGAAAACAGCATCGATTAAAATTTATATCCCAACAAAAAAATCAGGGATAGTCGTTTCGTGGACGACGCGAATGCTCGCTGTAAATTTCGGGCTTTTAATTATCCACGTCGCATCGGCACCGAGCGAGGGCCATTTTTCAAAAACAATCACGCTTAAACAATGACGCATGTCGTCACCGAGCCGGACAAATGGACGCTTCAAACTGGCCTTCGACAAAACGCGGAACAAAATATAGACAGGATAGCCTGGTCAGGATTGTCGCGTGAAATTGAATATGAATACAGAGAATGGCTGCATTGAATACCGGCGCTTTGCTGCGATCCGCCACCGCCGCCCGCAAGCCGACGCCGGCACGGAGCGGCGAGCCGCAGGCCGCGGCCGCACGCACCAATAACTCACCTATCATACACGATTCCGCATCACAGTTTTTGATCAGTAATAAATACACCGGAACAATGCGTGGTTTGAAACGACAAAAGCTTCACATGCGCTTCGTGGAACGGAAATTTAAAATGATAAAGGATACGTAGGTATATCCGATGAACGACACATGCATGCATGTCTGTAAGTGAGCGGTTGTCGGACAATCAATTGATTTTGCTCTTAGAGAATCGCACGGCTGATTCGTATTATTCTTAGATGCTTTTTCTTTCATTGTTTTTTGTTGGATGACGTTGCTGCCTTACCAATGTTGGTAACAAAACCAGTAGATTAACAAAACTCTTCCAACAAAAGCTCGCCTTCTTCTTCTCAACCCAAAGGACGCACTTCGCTTGGTTATTGAAAGCGTTAACGTTAACAAGACGTTAACGTTCATAGCCGCTCTCTTATGAAACTGTTCGTTCAACGAAGCTTTATAATTTTTTTTTATTTTGTTGATATGTTTACTAAAGGTTTGAATCAATTATTTGTTTTAGTAATTTGGACTCTATTGTAGGTAAGTGAAGAGTAAACTTTGACATAATACATAGTCTTGATCATAGCTTGGTATATTATCGCGATGCCTTTGTCACTTTATATGAGCTATTTGATTTTCGCATAAGTTTCTCTGCGCCATCGTAAGAGTCAAACGGGAATCTCCACTCACCAGTCGTCGCAAGTCTACCTTCTCGGTAGTAGCACTACTCATGGATGATTCCATTTGTGAGTGATGCATTTGAACTACTTTAATGTCCTAACGGTAACCCTCACTTATTAACTTAATTAGTTGACATTTTAAATATTAGTTTTACTAATACGCGACGACACAAGCAAGTCATTCATCTGAAAATAATGACAAAAAAGAGCAACTCATATCTTTATATTTTTTATGAGACTGCGTAGTGCTGTGCTCGTCACCCGGACACAGCAGTTTATTCCCATTCACGCAGTAATTGACCGAGCAAATGAAGCGAGCGAAGCGTCTCTGTTTAACTGGCCAAATTGACTTACATCTGTCCGTATGTTTGTTTGGTTGTTCGTCCGTCTTCCTGTACAGGTCGCATTTCTCAACCGATCTTGACGAAACTCGGTTTACATATTCTTATATATATAATTAGGTTTATGAGCATAATTGCTTAAGTGGTTTCCGAGATGATAGGTTGTAAATTATTGCGAAAAATTATCGCTTATAAGACTATGTGCTCGCCAGGTCTACTGTTATGGTTTAAGATATTTTATTTCTCAAAGAATATTAATTCACTTCATAGAGAAATACAAGCTTCCCTAAATTTAAGTACCTACATTGAAATTGCAAACATAGGAAAGACACGAAGTAAAATGAGATAATTATTTGTAGGAAATATTGTTTATGACAAAGCAGTATATTTATTTAGGTATAAAACGCGATTACAATTATCAGGTAGATAAGTACAAACAGTTTAATAACAAGTACAATTTGAAAAATTAATACCGACTTCCATTCTATTTAGTTATTGCAGTGTAAAGTGAAAATTTGATGAATTTTGAATGTGATCACACAGGAAGCACCAGCTGTCAAAGAAAAAAAATATTGAATTTTTGAATTTTGAGAATCGGTTCACCTAGTCGAAAGTTATGAGGTAACATAACAAACATATAAAAAAACAGTCAAATTGAGTACCTCCTCCTTTTTTTGGTCAGTACAAATGTAGTCACTTGTAGTACTTTAGTATTGTTCGTAGAACTACTAGTTTAAGTTTCGCTACAGTGTCCTTCAACCTGAACACTGTAGTGGTGTTGATCCGAGTGCTTCGCGAGGGCGATGCGTTGATAAGTGACTTATCCTACTGCAATAATAACGTGAAAATAATACGTACAGCAAACACAGCACACGAATGGAGGCGAGAGCGGTGATCCGTGTCGCGATCCGTGTAACAACGCGCGACTGATTGCCCCTGAAAGGGTGAAGCGACACAAAAAAATGTCGTGTCTGTACATTGCTGATTAAAACGACACAAAGCGATTATCGGACCGTACCCGAGCCGTACTCGACCCCGCTCTCCGCGCTCACTCGCCGCTATTGTAGCGTCGCATCCAACCTGGTTTCATTTGTACGGTTACAGATTTTTTTTAATAACAATAATATTATAAACTTGATAATTGTGAGTGAGTCAGTGGGTGAGTGCGCATGTTTGTAACTTCATCACGTTGAAACAACTAATCAGATTATGAAACAGTTTGAAATATTATATGTTACTTACACGTTCTATCCGTGTCAACTCTGGACGTAAAATTCCAAAAAGTCGCTCGTCTCCATTCTAGTGGCTTACAGCAATATCTTCAAGCATCTGATGTATCTGAAGAGATGCTGCGGCGCCTCAGGAACATTTTTTGAAGCGCGAGTCGCCATTTAGCGAAAAGTTATCTATCATCTTTTCTAACTAGAGTTGACACGTGTAGAAATACAATAATAAGAAGTCTGCCGGAAAGGTTGCTGCTGAATGCAACTTACCTACGCTGGGTGGCTATTGTCGGTAAAAACTAATAACTACAATAAATAATATTTTACTCAGGAGATATTGATTCTACGGATGGTAGATTCATTGAATTGATACATTTAATAATTAGATAAGCATGCAATCACAAATATATAAGGGTGAGTGTGAACATGACATGTGCAAGGATATGTGTGTGTGTGTGTGTGTGTGTGTGTGTGTGTGTGTGTGTGTGTGTGTGTGCGTGTGTGTGAGTGTGTGTGTTTTAGTGTGTGTGTGTGTGTAGGAGTGTGAAATAACGAGAAGAAAAATAACGAGATAACAGAAGTGTTGCTAGAAAATGTTAGACCAAGCTAATGGTTTGTGGTGTTACAAGTAAAATTATGCTTACCGTAAACACCACAAGAACATTGATAAGGTAGGTAGGTAGATAGGTGCTCATTAGAGATAATACAGACGCTTCCCCAGAACGGTTTCCATTTCACCGAACGTTATTGGATCCTGTGATTGGGTTGTAGATGTAGACCAAAAGCAGACACTTACGTAATGGTATCACGTACACCTCAGTCGTATCCTACACGTGACAGCACGCGTCCACTCTCGCCGTCTCTCTCGTCAAACCGCCGTGTACCCAATCGTAGTATTTACCTAATTACTACACAAACACTTCAGTGACCCAATGTGTAATATTTGCACATCTCTCAGGATGCACTCTGATTGTGTTCTGACATAATAGATCTGTGGAGCTATTATGTATCTCAGTTACTAATTAATGTTGATTGAAATCTTAAAAAATGGCGGCTCTATGTCAGTTTTGACAACTCCGGTAAAAATGTTAGTAGAGCCTACGAAGAAATAATAGTTATTTCTTCGTAGAGTAGAGCTGATAAAACAGACATAGAGCCGCCATTTTTAGATTTCAATCAACATTTGTCATCAACTGAGATACAATAGCCCTACTGAACCATTATAAATAATAATAAGGCTGTACAAATAAGTGAAATTAGTGTATCTCTTTGAATGTCAAAATAACAGCTTTTATAATGCATTATGAAATATATATAATATAATATACGGTAGTTTCCCACTTTTTATGATTAAAATTTGTTTTGTTTCTGTTCGGTTTATCTATTTTCTAAAACCGAGCCGGTTTTGACGAGACTTTCGCTAACAGGTAAATGTTACAAGAAGTCTAGGTAACTTAACTTGGCTACTTTTAGTTTAGAAATGAGTTAGGGTTCCTCGATAAAATGAAACCCATAATCCGCGAAGCCATGCGAGAAACGCCGCGGATGGGTTAACAAGTTTAAATATATAACTTACATCATGGAGCCAGGAGAGCTTCCTCGCGGGAGGGTTGGCACGCACGTGGCATTCGAAGTACACATCGTCGCCTTCTTTGATATCGCCGGCTGCGAGGGAACTGCCCAGCCGGAGTCGGACCACGGGCGGGTCTGGAATGCAAGAGTATTTTTAAGGAAGTTTATACGCATGCACAGCACATGCTCTAAACTAAACTAAATAAGTGCCCGGCACTCGTAAAGTATAGAGATAAGAACAAGGTTGAGCCCCGCACAAAATATTAAAGTAATCGTGCTTTGACTATAACCTCGACGTTTCGGACGTTGCAGCGTTCAAGAGTAGAATACTTTTTAAATAAAGTTTAAAAAGTATTAAGATTGTACTGCAAACGTATTCAGTAAATGTTGAATACTTCTAATATGAACCACGTTGAAATTTCATCTTGTATCCACACAGTGCGACATACATGAATTATCTCTTTTTGTAGTTTAAAGATATTAAGAAATTAATCTTAAAGCGACAAAAACTCTGGATCAGTAATCAATAGTCTCGTAGCTTCAATCCTATCTCAGGCTTCAGCTTTCAGTGAAAGTAACATGTAAAAAAAGTACAAGTAGGACATTTTATTATGCTCATCTGGTTGTATCACCCTCACCCTGAATATTTAGCTATAAGCACTTAACCGGTGTATTCCGACAGCTCTGGTTATTAACTTAGCTAATCTTCATTTAGATCCAGTGGGTGATCATCTTTATACATATGATTACTAACCTGATACATGAAGGTTTTGTGCGTAACTTTTGACTGACTTTCTATCATTGTAAAGAGAGAGAGAGAAAGAAAAGCAGTAAAAAGGTGCTAAGCCAAGAAATAATGCGAAAGCTACCGATACTCACAGACCACATTGATAGTCCATGACGTCTCCATGAAGAGGTTGGTGACGTTGGGGTTCTCGGCGCGACACGTGATGGGTTTGCCGTCATCATCTAATGTTGGTACGAAGCTCATCACCGACACTGTGAGGTTGTCACGTAGCTCCTCCTAGAACAACATACAAAATGGAAAGATTAGTAAGGATTCCTGTTAGTTCGGCTATTAAGCACGACATCCCCTTCTTGCTGCACTACAATGCTACATGGTCTTCCTTGAAGGTGTACTTTGCAAACACTTTTCCGTTACGGTAATAAGGTGTATGGGCCAAAGGCATCATGGTGACGAGTGCAGGGTTGGCACTGCATTATTATGGCCAGGCATGATGATCAACAACGGTCACACGATTAGCCCATTCGTCTCTTTTTGTATAAAACTCTAATTCGATTCAAAGTTCTCCAAGCGAGAAGAATTCAAATTGTAGAGCCAAAGTCCAAGACAAACTCGTTTATTCGACAAATTAGGCACAAATATAAGCTTTCCCAGTCAAGCCCGTAAAAAGAAAGTTATATTGCATACTAATGTTAATTCTCAAATTGCAAATCGTTAAAAACAATATTCAGTTCACAACAGTTTTGCGATAAATAAACGGTTATCCTCATATCAGAGGATCAAAGTTTTACGCCAATTATTTTCACACTTTAAAATAAAAGTCCCACGGTGACATGGAACGGGGCGGTTCGTTAGTTATATCAGCGATTTTGTGTCAATAATACTGGCACCAATTCTACTTTATTTGTTTAAGATTATTTATGGTGAATTCTATTACTATTCAAGTATCACGTTCTAAAGACTTTAATTGAAATAACGTGACACCTATGCCCTGAAGTTTAGAGTTTTACGTTAGAGTATTGAAAAAAAAAGATTTAAAACTCTAATGTTTTCTATATAGCAAATATAATTATTGAATAAAAATGCTATTGCTAGTGATACTGGAATTGGCGTGCCTTTTGCGACAGGACAGCGCATCTCGTCACTGCAGGAACCAAACAATAATAAAATAATTATTTACACAAAACGGTGGAATAATATCAACACTTCTCTCTAATACCATTGTCACATGGTTCAAACAGCAGCATTGCTCCCGGCTGTGAGAGTGGAGCGGTTGTACAATCGCAATATATGTGTAGCGAGTGGGTTGTGACGCTGACGTCACGATGGTGACGTAGCACGTTAGCTCGCGTCACGCACGCTACACAGCTTTGATTCCCCTCTATAACCGCGCGAGTATTTTGTTTGAATTCAAATTCATTTATTCAGCTTAAGTTCGTTACAAGCACTTAATGAACGTCGCTCCGTTGAATAATTTATTAGTAAGTCCGTACGAGTCACAACTCGCAGCATGAATTTTCTGAAATGATTCAAGTTATTGTGCTTACGAGAAAATTGTTTGAGTGGATATTATGTTGTTGGAGATTTTCTTAGAAATTTCTTGGTGTTTAGTTCGTGAAAATATGTAGGTATTTTTGGAATAATCTACAGACATTGATAAACTACAGACATTGACAATTAGGTAGAAACAATTTTGAGAGGGAAGCCAACAGAAGAATCCAGTTGGGCTGGGCAGCATTCGGCAAGCTTCGTCTTGACGAAGCTTGCCGAATGCTGCCCAACTGGATTCTTATTCTCTGGTATGGACGACGTGAAGACTTGTCTTCACGTCGTCCATACCACAGTGCCTCAAGACGAAAGTATTTAATCAGTGTATCCTACCCGTCATGACCTATGGAGCTGAAACTTGGACACTCGCTGTGGGACTAGTCCACAAATTTAACGTCGCTCAGCGAGCTATGGAGAGAGCTATGCTCGGGGTTTCTCTGAAGGATAAGATTCTTATTGAAGTTATCCGACAGAGAACCAAAGTAGTCGACATAGCTCAAAGAATAAGCTAGCTGAAGTGGCAATGGGCTGGCCACATTTCACGAAGAACCGATGACCGCTGGAGTAGACGAGTTCGTGAGTGGAGACCACGTTAAGGCAAACGGAGTGTAGGACGCCCTGCGGCAGGCGGCTGGCAGCATCTGGATGCAGAGAGCTGAAGACCGAGCTCTGTGGCGTACTTTAGGAGAGGCCTATGTCCAGCAGTGGACGAATGTGGGCTGATGATGATAAACTACAAGCCTCATAAGTAAGCTCATAGTCGAACAACGTGCTATGGAGAGGGTTACGCTCAGGGTTTCTCTATGTGATCCAACTGGTCCATTTGGAAAATTATGGGGGCAGCCAATGTTCAGCAGTGGACGTCTTACGGCTTAGATGATGATGATTCATAAATGTACTCTGGTTAAGCTAGTTTTTAGTAGACAGAGAGGACCAATTACTACTATCATGGGTTTAGCTTCATTTACGTTATACACGTATTTTATAAATCACTAGCAACCCGCCCCGGCCTCGCACCGGTGTCATTTACAATAACAGACGTGAAAAATGTGTTTTCTTTTCTATTCACAAATTCACTTTATTAGGTTTAATTATACATAATGTATAAACACTCTGTGAAATAATATCTAACCGATAGTCAACACCACATCAATAATATAATTTCCAGCAGGAGTTACTTTTAATTGTATTATATTTGTAATAATGGTAAGTGATTAGGATTAGGTACATATAAATAAAATAAAAACACGAATCAGCCAAACAACTCACATAAGTACATAAATAAAATAAATAGTAAAATAAAACTCATAAAAAAAAATAGGTAAATTAGGTTGCCTGTCTTGAGATGAAACATTGTTACTAGTACTATCATTATGAAACATCTATTATATATAATATTTGTCCTACATCTCTTTGTTTATATCTCTTATGTTTGGAGTCCGATGAGCTACAAAATCTTTTGTATGTACACCCAGAAAATAGTTCCTCTGTCGCAGAATTGTAATATGATGAACAAATGTTTATAGATTACGGTTCATAAACTATGGCTTTATTTTAAAAATTATAATCACTTTTAGCTCCCAGTGGAAAAATACTTTCCATCTCTTTATTTTATTAGTGTATATAAAAATGTACTGTTATGAAACGGTATCCAGATATAATCCGTTTCTAAAGAGGCAAAAATTGTAGACTTTACTATAATTGTAAAGTTTAGACTTTACTTGTTCAGCAAAATTCCTTATTTTACAAAATTAAACTTAAATTCCTTGTAATTATTATGCGACTCGGAAACGAACCCGTGAGCACGTGTATATACAGATTTCACAGGGTTATAAACGTACTCAAAATTATATTATTGTTATTTAACTATAGTACAAATATTAAAATACACCTCCAGTATGTACTGGTGATAACAATAGTCAGTATCTCGAATAAAATTCAACAACAGGCCCCGTCTAACAGGTCTAAACCGGTTTCTTTGCGTACATTAAATCTAGTTTGGTCGATTTAACTATCAAACATGAACAATGCCTCCGTAGCCAGTTAGTGTGGCTTTACTTTAGAAGTGTTAGCTCAATGGTAAGGTCTAGTGGCTTCCTGTAACTCGAGGGTATCCCGTTATTAAGCACGGAGCAAAGTGTTCAGTCAACAGCGGCGGCGCGCGACCGTCGGCCGGCGACCGTCCGTCAGCCGAGCGATTATCGAGAGCACTCACTGCTGCCACTTCACAAGCTGCTTGCACAGCTGGTTTTTTCGAACACGGATTATAGGCGACTCGCTGGCCTCGAGATTTTATGGCTGGAGCAGAAAATTTAAACCTATTTTCCTGAAGATAAAAAATTCCACGACTTTTTATTTACATATCCATAACCAAGCCGCAGCCCCGTACTCAAAATGTTCGTGACGAGACAAAATATTACTTGAAAACATGATGGTTTATGGGCATCGGCGCTGTGCTGCGATGTCTTAGAGAGCTCTTGAGTTTTCCTTTGATACTATTATATTAGTTTTGATATATATTTTTGGATAATGTACGTAACTTTCAACTTGTATGCAATACTTGATAACTGACTAAGTGAATATCTTTTTAATTCTGATACAGGACACGCCCTCAGACTCGTCTCTCACAGTTAACACATAAGGGTCACTAGCTAGATAAACGGTAGCAGGAGCAAGTAGTGTGAACACTCAACATTGCTCGAGGATCGTGTTCTGTTAGAGGGTATAAAGAGATATAATCTTCCCTTGCTACAGTGACCTAACTTTATTCATTCTACTTATTTGATACTGTATGGTAAAAAACATAATTGAAAAGAATAGCCTCGAATTTCTTGCCAGTCTTTTCTCGGTAGAGGTTGTGTTTATTTTATAACTTCGCAGTGAGACAGTCTTTTAAAATGTTACGTAAATGTTTACACTCATGAATGAGACTTTGATATCTTCATTAAATAAATTATTTTGATTTCATTTGATTTGATTTACTGCGTCGCTGCAGAATACCTGGTTGTATTATATTATTATATAATATGTATATAATAATATAATATAATATTATATTATTATATATATGTTATATTATTACATAATATATAATATATATTATGGTTGTATTTCTTGGTTGTACCAACCAAGAAAGTGTGTTGCACATGTGAGAGCTACCACCAGTTAGTTAGACTTCCACGTTTCTTACGATACACGTCCCAACTACTTGTTACACCAGGTTTGCACCAAAAAACATAATGCACATAATGTTTTGAAACTTTTTTGACATAATTAATCTCACAATTTTTTTTGTTGAGGTTTGCGTTCCCACTGCAGAAAACTGTAGAGGTTTTTGAAAAGATTTCCGAATACGTTGCTGTCAATGGTCGCACTGAATAATAACATGACATTAAACGAGTTTGTCTATAGATTTGTTACGATAAGCGTTCGCACTGTCGTCGTTTCTGAATAATAATAATAATAAAACATGTTTATTGCCACAACAAAGTACATTTATAAAACAACACTAAATTTTTATTCTTAGGCAATAGGGGTATGCTCAGCATTGTGCTGCGTAGAGACTTGATCTATGCAAGGCTGATTTTCAGCATACTCCTTTTTCTCGAAGAAAGGGGTTACTCGAGGAATATTCGAGAGTAGCAGGTTAGAATGATCATTAAGTAAAAACCAGTTCCCAATTGAGTTTTACCGAATGTCAATATATTACTAAGTGTTCCTATTTAGCAGCTGAGATTTTTAATATTAATTTCATACATAATCTGATTATATGTCTGCCTTGTCACAAGGCTTGAATCTGCAATTATATTGCCTAACTGTTGCCACACTTTACAAATATCTTATTACTGAAGGCAAACATTGTAACAGTGGTACGTATCAATTATAAAATTAAAGTAATAATAATATAATGAATCTCGCAACATGTTTAGATCATCAACATGTTGTGTGACAGAGCGTACGCTACTCCATACAATAACATAACAGTGTTTAAAACATGTTTTAATGTAAATTTTTAGGCAGTGCAAACTCACGGTTATCCAAAATTATTTGGCACGTTCTCTTCACGACGAAAAATATTTAATAATAGATAGATAGTGGATTCACAGCCGAACTTATCTCTACGTTTCTTTAATGGCATCATAAAAACCCAGTATAGTAATAACCAATAATACGTCTGAAGAAGAGCTCCGGACAATGCTGAAACATTTGCCAATCGTCATACCGTCTTACGTTAATTTAGTTTGATTATAACAGAAGATTATACCATAATATATTATGAACATTATATTCATCATCATCTCAGCCATAGGACGTCCATTGCTGAACATAGGTCTCCCCCAGACAGAACATTATATTACCTTACCGATAAAGATACGAGTAGAAGCCAAAATAAACGTTTTTCTGTTTGTTATGGTAATGGTTTATGTAATTGTTATAGTCCACATACTTAGTTATAGTTATCAGATAGCCATACCCATTGTATAAGGATGCAAATAGAAACCTTTTTGTTATAACGGTTTGAATGTAAATGAATATTGTATCGTTTTGTCGCTTCGCTATAAGATTTAATAAAACAGAAATATAGAATTACACTACGTGTATTATATGGTTACTGTTGTATTGTAAGTTGTTATTCTTTCTTTAACTCAAGGTTTCATCTCGCTAAGACAGCGTTAGTGCTCGTATGTAATAAAATTACAAAAAGTTGCGACCTCAATACGAAAGTTAACCGTTAGTAAAACACTTATTTCGGTTGGATAAGGCTTATCAAGCAATTAAATATGTGTTACTTCATTCCTATATGAAGTTAAAATCAACTAGAGGTAAATTCAGGCAAAAAGCTATATGTCTTTCCTAAAAAAAAAACAGATCGCCGCGATGGCCTAGTGGTCATGGATTCTGATACGGATTGTTGAAAGATGCGGTTCAAATCCCGTCTAAAGTTGTAATTTTTTCCCCTAAATAGCAAATATGTGCCACGCTCAACAAAAATGTAAAGTTTTGTTTTTTTTTTTAAATACATCTGTGTTGTTGGCGAATAATCCCAAACTACGTTGGGTTGGTAAGTGCGCTCCACATGCAGACATAATAATGATTGTACATTGAAAAAAAAAGTAAACACGTAAGTATGTAATTATTTTCAGTCAGGGCTTTGTTGCCTCAACAGTTTTCAAGGTACAGATCGCGCGGCGAGAGTTTGGCTTGGACCTTCGGGTGGAGGGGATTACTGCGCATGGGTACTGTCGCGCCATGTGACAGAGAGAGACAAGAGTCCCTCGTCTTCGATGTGACAGAGAGAGACAAGAGTCCTTCGTCCCTCTAGCCACCCTGTGATACCCAATTTTTGACTTCTGCGCAATAACGGTCAAAGCCAAACTCTCGCCGCGCGATCTGTAGAAGGAATCAAATAATTGTATCTTTCTTCCTGCACCCGCGGTTCCGCTCTAGCGTATAATTACGTACATAAATATACAGGATAAATGTTTATTATGTGTTATTCTAAGTCACCAATTGTCTATCAATGTTATAAATTTAAAGTAAATTTTGAATTGAAAGAGTTGGTAACAATTGTCTAAACGAACAAACTTTCACATTAATTTGTCTTCATAATAATTATAACACAGCTTGCCAAGCGAGCTATTTACAGCCGTTTTCAATAACCTTTCTACCGTCGGTTTACCTTACTAGAGATATATATTAGACAAATTCAAATTCAAATAAAAGTCAAATTTTTATTGGTAGTAAGGTAAACCGTGGATAGATAGAATATTGAAAACGGCCGTTAGCCTGTATAGATATATGAAACCTATCGATAAACTCACCACACTTAAAACCCATTCTATCGCCTTGCTAGTCAATATGTATGAGTTTTATTTCAAGTTAGTTGAAAAACAAACAGTGTACAAAACTAAATAAATTACAACATAAAATACTAACTACCATTGTTTTTGCATAATATTAGGTAAGTATGAGAAGAGTAGTAGTTTGTTAGAATACTATAAAAAAAAACAAAATGTATGAAAAGTTATGAAAATTAAATGTAAGCGATAATAAACAACATATTAAAAGTCATTAAAAACGATTGAAAGTTAATATAATTCGATTCAAACCAGCAGTCCGAAAGGACACGCTTAATAACGGATGGTTTCAAGTCGAGTAAGTACAATTTGGACAACATAACCAGTTTATTAGTGCTGGCTGCTGATTGAAATATTTTTTACTAGCGACTGCCCACGATTTCGTTTGCGTAGAAGGCCTGACCTTCGGCCTCACTATAACCTCCCATCTTTTCTTTCATAAGAACCTTCTTCTGACAGTAAATAACACAAGAAATACAGAGTTTGTGAGATTGTTCCATCCGTTCTTCATTCATAGCGTGACCAGGATAAGTAGGGCTTCATTGTTGTATATATAGATATAGTTTGCGGCACTATGTGGAACGTGAAGTGAGGAGAAACGTGCTCTCATAGATCTACTGGGAACACATACCCTTCCTTGGAGAGGAGATGTGGGAAGTCAGAAAGATACTGAGCTATTTCGACTGCGGTACAGGCATCAGATATCATTCTCCTTTCATGGAGTGGTAGCGTATGCAGGTAAACACTACCACTTGCTATAATTTATATCATAGAATTTTACAGGTATATTTGTAGATATCTTATTTATTTTATTGTAAATAGTACAGTTTGTCATTATACTTCCTTTACTAGAAAAACCTAAAGGTTTCAAAACACAAATTGTCATAAAAATAAAGGCATTTTATGTGGAGTTCCCAACGACTCAAAAACCAATATCAAATCTGGGGCTGAAACCTGGCCCGCTCGTTCTAAATAAGACTGCATTATGGTTTAGCCACCATAACTTATCTCTCATACGCGCTGCATTTCCATTATAATCTCTGCATAAGCGCTATTATTAACACAATCTGCGTAAAGAGCAATTCTCCGAAGTTATTCGTAGCGGCAGCAGTTTGCACCTATTTATGGGCCATTTTCCAAACTGCTTGCGCCGCTTCGGTGTGATATGCGATGCTGGCTGCAGCGATTTCGACGTCACATGCTATAAATTCGTGTTTTCCTAACGGCTTGGTTATCTGCGGCGGATATTATGTGTGGCGACGCAAACCGCACAGATTGATGTCGGGCGTTGCAGCCAGGTGGCAAGACGCCGATAAGCTGACAATCGCCACTCGCGTCAGCACCGGCCGCAAGCCGCAGCCGCAGTTGCCACGCAGCCCTGCCGCAGTTAAACCATCATAATAAGCACGACCTAAGACACGACACACAAACATGTTCTAGCCTATCAGTTATTTATTTAAACTCAAACTCAATTATTTATTGCAATCACATGTACATTGTATTAGATATTACAGTTATGATAGGAAACATTGGGTATAGCAATATGATTTTACCCTATTTGGGTGTAGCAATATGATTTATGAGCGGGCCGATTCATTCAAGTTAGTCAAAATAATTATTAACAAAAAACATTAAATGCATGAATCATTAATGAATTCTTTCAAGTTATAGTAGCAATTTGTTATTAGTAGATCTTTTAAACGCTTTGTAAAAACATAATCCCTTTATTCAGACTTTAAGTCGTTTGGTATTTTATTGAATATTTTTATTGACATAACATTTGGGCCAGAACTGTGCATTTTTAATTTAGACACAGGTAGTACTAACTTATATTTAGATCTTGTTGGATACCGCCGACGTAGGTCAGTTTGTTTAATAAAGAATTGTGGGTATTTTATAACAAAGGTGGCTACTTCTAATGTATATATAGGTAGATGTCATGGTCAACATGTTTTAATTAATCAAATATGGTTTGCAGCTTTCCGGCTCTTTTATATTAGCGAGAACACGGATTAAGTTTTTTTGAGAAAGAAAAATCCTTCCGCATCTACACTGTTTCCTCATAACAGTATTCCGTACCGTAGCCATGCAAAAGCATAAGCATAATAACATGACAAAGCTGTTTTGAGGTCAGTTGCCTTACGTATTTCTCTTAGAGCATATGTGAAACTTAAGAGTTTGTTCTTCATTTTTTCGATATGACTTTTCCAATGTATATTTAGGTGTTTATATTTAATCCCAATAATGAAAATGTGTCAACGCATTCCACTTTAAAGTTATTGTAAGCAAAGTCTATCGCGAGAGGGGGTTTTTGATAAGTCTTAAATTGCATGATTTTAGTTTTTGAATAATAATGTCAATGTTATGTATATTCATCCATTTTATTAAAATATTAAAAATGTCAGTGAGGTTTTGATTTAAATTATTATATCTTATTCCATTTACTTCACGGATTACGTCCGCTCCTTTACAAAGGCATAAGTGGGGCTGTGGCCAACACTTAGAGGCCTGTTTGGTATAAAAATACAAAGGAGTATAAAAAAACAGACATTTTGGATGAAGGGTAACATGGTACTTAATCTAATACAAAAATGGGTAAAATGGCAAGGCTATTTATATGAACTTATTAGTGATTAGGGATATAGTGGGCTATGGACGAAACTACGGCACCTGCCAATCTTAGTCTCATGTTAAAATATTTAGGCAGGTGGTGACTTGTCATCCACTAAACGGGCCCCCCATAAGGGCCACCATCAATGGTGACAAAAGGGGCAACGTTAGTGTGGATGGTTAAAGGGTGTCAAGAGATGTGCTGCGGTTTCACTAGAGCGCTACTACCGGCGTTATGCCCTTTAACACTTCCACCCTTGGAGCTTTTTGTTACTTGCTTTTGCGTCTCCACCCCCAGACGGCCAATTAAGGCAAGCCGGGGGTCAGGGGTCTCATTTAGCCCCAGGGAGAATCAGGGTCCGCGGTGTCGCCACTCACCGACGGCTCGCCACAAAGCCGCCCATGCGGTAAAAAAATATATTATTATTCACATTATTTATTTCTTTTTCTTAAAATTACATTTTTTACAATATTTCTATTTAAAATAAAAACATTATAAAAAACCTAATTCTAGATTGCCATCGGCAGTGGAGCATGACCCAAACTACCGGTGGTTAGGGCTGCAGACTGAGGAACCTCCTGACAATACGTGCCGTGTCAAGGAGTACTGCCTTCTGTATCTGGCTCTTGATCCAACCGTCTAGCGAGAGCCTCTTAAGATGTTGGTCGAGGCTTTTTTCTATAAGGCCGTTTGCTGAAACCACTTTCGGAACAATGATCGTCTCGTCAACATCTCACATGGCGGTCACCTCGTGAGCTAAGTCAAGGTACTTCCTGAGCTTGTCCTTCTCGGCCTTCACGAGATTCTCATCATGAGGAATGGTGACGTCAACAAGCATTACCCGGCGCTGAGATCGATCGATCACCACGATGTCAGGCTTATTAGCAACAACAGTCCTGTCCGTGATTATAGATCGATCCCAATAGAGCGTAGCACGACCGTTTTCAAGAACAGGCGTAGGTGCGTACTTATAATACGGCACCTCAGACTCAATAAGGCCGTATTGAAGTGCAAGTTGCTGGTGAATAATCCTGGCTATTTGGTTATGTCTGTGCAAGTACTCTCCATTAGCAAGATGTGAACAACCGGAAATAATATGTCTGAGTGACTCTCCAGGACGGCGGCATGCCCGACAAATGTCGACCGTACCGTCTTTCAGAATATATTTCCGGTAGTTATTCGTCTTGATAACTTCGTCAGCAATTGCACAGACAAAACCCTCGGTTTACCAAACAGATCACCGAAACGTAGCCAGTTCACTGACGCGAGCTGGTCTACATCAGGTCCTGTTAGGGCCTTGTAGAATCGTCCGTGCAGCTCTTTGCCCTTCCATACGTCTCTTCGGTCTTCGATGCTTAGCACAACTGGTTTACGCCAGTTCTCGTTTGCCAAGGAGAGAGGCGTGAGGCTCCTATCAACTGCTATGACATCGCGATGTATCCCACACTCGGTGTTACGGAAATACTCTCTGAGACTGGACACCTCACAGTTATGGAGGTTCTTGGCATTGAGGAAGCCACGACCTCCCCTTTTCCGTGGGATGTACAGCCTCATAACAGACGAGCGTGGATGTAGCATGCGATGTTTTGTAAGCATTTGACGGACCCTCCTATCCAGGGCGTCAAGTTCGGTTTGAGTCCATCTTAGTATGCCAAAGGAGTATATGAGTAGGGGCATCACCCAACCATTGAAGGCGCGCGTCTTGTTTCCGCCCGACAAAAGACTATTAAGAACTATTGTTAAGCGGTAGAAGAAACGCTCCTTCACTGTCTGCTTAATGTCTCTATCCATGATACCCAATGACTGTGACATACCAAGATACTTATAGGTTTCAACTTCAGATAGACATCTGAGAGTAATTGTCTCAGAAAGTTGTAAATTTGAAGAATTTAAAACCTTCCCCCGTTGCACATGCATGACCGCACACTTATCTACCCCGAACTCCATCCTGATGGCACTACTGAAAGTTTCAGTAATTTTCAGAAGGTTCATCAGGTCTTGGTGCTTCGGTGCAAACAGCTTGAGATCATCCATATACAGCAGATGAGAAATTATCTCACCATCTTTACGAAGTCGGTAGCCCAGTCTTGAATCCATCAACAAAGTGCTGAGAGGATTCAACGCTAGGCAAAACCACAAAGGACTGAGACTGTCGCCCTGGAATATGCCTCGTTCAATCCTTATGTAGTCCTGTGAACTAGGGACGCTCCCTCGACCTACCTGTTGACAAAGGACTGTGGTCCAATGTCTCATGCATGTGCTTAAGAATGATCTCAGAGTTGCATTGATTTTATACAACTCTAATACCCTCTCTAGCCATGAATGAGGCACTGAATCATAGGCCTTCTTATAGTCAATCCAGGCAGTCGATAGAACCTCCTTTTTCGCCGGACTTGTTGACATATGGTCATGTCTGTGAGGAGGAGCTCTTTAGTACCACGGGACCCAACCCGACATCCATTCTGAGCAGGAGCCAAAATGTTGTTCGCAACAATGTGCGAATTAATTTTTGTTCGCAGAATAGATGTAAGGAGCTTGTATAGCGTTGGCAAGCACGTGATGGGTCTGTAGTTCTTCGCTTCCGCGGTACTACCGGACTTATAGAGCAAAAAGGTGACACCAGTTGTCAAGAAACTGGGGAGGGAACCATGTTGAAGGGCTTCTTGGTACTGTATTGCCAAGCACTCATGTGAGCATCGAATCCATTTTATCCAAAAGTTGTGCAATCCGTCTGGTCCAGGGCTTTTCCAGTTCGGGGCCTTACGAATAGCACAACTTACGTCTATGGGGCTGATGTTCACAGCCTCCATGGGTTCGATGGATTCACATGAGCGTTCGACAACCGTCATCCAATTGTCCTCCGTGTGTTCAATGGGTAGTGACCAGATGCCACGCCAGAAGCTTGTCATGGTGTTAGCATCCGGCAGCCGTCCATCACTCACACATTGGTCTTTTCCTTCCCATTTTCTGTATACCTTTCTTTGGTCGCTTTCGAAAAGGCGATTTTGTAGGTATCTATCCACACGTTCTCTGTAGCGGCGAATGCGGTTTGCCCACGCATAGATTTTCTGTTTCAAAAAATCTATGCGCTCCGTGACACAAGACATATATTTCTGGGGTCTAATGCTAGTCCCAGCAAAAGCTTGGTTCACAAAGCGCATGATTCGAGGGCGATTGTTGCCCCTGCTGAAGCAGATTAGCTTTGCAATGAGAGTCCTAAATGTAGTGATACGTCTCTCGATCCGTATTTGCCACGCAGGAACACTTGAAGCAGTTCGCGGTGTTCGGTCAGTGTCCGGAAATTTGACACGAGCAACGCGACATGCCGCAATTGCCCCACAATACAGGATCGAGTGAGTATCAGTTAAATCTTTGCTATCGCGTAAATACGGCGCTAGCAAAGCATTTAAGGCTCCCATTAACGCTAGGTTACGTCTATTCGTGGGTAGACGAGGTAAGCGCGGCCTAGAGCTAAGTGTGAATCTATATGTAAAAATCGCGTCATCCAAAGCCCTCCTCAGTTGCTCATTCGCCTGGGTACTTACGGTCATATTCAGGCAATCTTCCTCGTCGACTACAGTATCCGGTCGTATAGTCGTCGATACCGGAACCGATATCGACCCTATGACAGACGGGTCCCATGTCGAGGACGAGCTTGCATGAATAGGTAGTGTCTCCAGGCGCAGCCGATCAAGTACAGGCTGGTCCAACATTTTACATCGATGAATAGTCCGTACCTGATCCGATAGTCGTTGTGCAGATACAGTCAAAGTCGGTTCAAGGGTCGGTTCATAGCATTAGTTATTGTAAATTGTTGTAAATATTGAATGTGATCTTGAGCTAATTTTGACATTGTCATTTGGTTGGAAAAAATTTGTTGTTCATGGATTTTTGTCTATATCTGATGAATTTTTTATGCTTATTGTAACGGAGGCGGTCTTTTTGTAAAATCCAGAGATAAAACTGTACAAAATAGTAAAATTGAGAAAAAAAACTGTATTTATAAAATATAGAAAATCACAAGACGTCTATGTTGTCAGCGGTTTTTTTTTTTATTTTTTTTATATTATTATTATTATTATATATAATATTATTATTATTATTACATGGTGTCAATATTGATATATCATCTGCGAATAACACACATGAGTCCTTTATTATTTTTGGAAGTTCATTAATGTTTTGCATGAAACTGTGCATGCATTTGCATGTAAATTTACTTTTAGAAGCACTTGAAAGTTTAAATAAAATAACACAATATGTAGATATCGTATGTAAGCGTTGGTTATAGATTTGACACAATATTTATACTTAGCACCAACAGTTGTGTAATTGAGAGGAAACGGAAGTATAATATTATGGTAAATGGCTATATTTATGTTTTAATTCGATAATAGTGCCATAAAATTATACACTTATTTTATTAATTCAATTGTAATTTTACATTATCTTTAAATGTATAAATATAAGAGTTAATTGACATCGTCATTTCCGGGAGAAACACTGTCGATTTATAAAAGGGCGGTGGGGGTAAACGAATGTTTCAGAAAACCGATGTCGAGTTGTGCTGCATTACTCTTTGAAACGTCGCTCAGCTAGCTGTTCCATCTAGAAGTTTGATTTTGTAAAATCGCACCAAAATCATTATTAACGCAAGTAGATTGATTTTAAGGGAATAAATGTATATATAAAAGTTGTATTGGTGTATTCTACTTCTTCGGCCTTACCTGACTTGTAAGCATTTTTACACGTATATGGTATTCGTCTAAAATAAGTCTATAACATTATGATAAATAGGATAAATTCTTATTGGATTTCGAAATTGTATGTTTATCAGTGTGAATAAAGTAAATATTAGATTTTTCCTACAAAATATGCAAAACGGCCTTAATAGATTGATTTTTACAATTTACTCCAATACTTACCGCTGTACGTTTATCTTGCTTCAATTTTTAATATAGAACCTTTCAGAACTGCGAGGATTACCGGAGCTTAAAAGCCGTCGTCTCGGTGCGTAGAAAGGAAGTCGCGTTCTCGAGATTGTCGTCGGAATTATCAATAACGTGGCGATTACCTCCCGTTCGTTGAGCCGGCTTTACTCCGTCGCCGAACCGCGGCGGGCCGCGCCGGGCCGCAGCAGTCACGTGTGCGCGATAAATCCGAGAGCACGTTGAGTTCACACCGCCCGGTGCCCTCAGCTCGTCGCCACCGCGCCGCCGTAATGCCCATTATAAACATTTTGCTATGTTCTATCTACACATAACCCCTTCGTATATTGTTAACAATTAAATACATAAATACACATTCTCACACATTCACTGAGCACAGAGCCAGGATTGTCTGTGTTGTGAAAGGCATGGACGCACACACACACATTAACACACCTCAAACAACCGATACCAAAAATATACATTTCCGGCTCATCATACAAATATTTGTTCTGGCCAAGGATTGAACCTGCGACCTGTCGCTTCGAAGGCAAGATCACTACCAACTAAGCTACTGATGCCGTTTAAATAATCTCATTCTTGCGGCTGTTTTGATGTAGCTTTAATTTCCTCGTCTAGTCCTAGATTCGTGTCCCACACACAACAAAAAACAAAACTCATCATTCGTTTCAAAATGACCGTCTTTAGTTCTAACTGGAAACCTACAGAGGTGTGAAATAAAATCCTCCTAATGACATAACTTCGAGAGAACGTAGCAGACGTTTACCTCCGTATAATAAAAACGTAGCATTACGGAGCCCCGATGCAGCGTTAAGCGGCACGCGGCCGTTCCCGTCGTACGGCGTGCGATAAACCGCGCCGCATTACTGTTAGTGCTCCGTTACGCTCACGAGGCGACGTCCAAACTAATATTTGCGAGGAGCGTTCATAAAAAACGGTTTCAAGGAACCGGGTCGGGCTATTCAGCACACGGCGAGAGCTGCAAAATCTTAATCACGGCTGAATCGGCGCCGCACCGTGGCATCGTGTTATGTAACTCCATAACTCGCACGGCGCGGTGCACTGGCGGCCGGCCAACAGTGTTGCTGCTTATTACGCAAAGCGATCGCTTCGCACATTTGGCGTCCTATCGTGCTACTCCTGCTCACTGCGGCCCGCTCGCTCGCTCGCACCGCTTGTCCCGCCCGCACTGGACTCGTGAATGCCTCGCACTCGCGTTATCCACACAATATGTTTATGACACCGTTGCTTAAATTCAGGCTCTGCTACAGTAGCAGATGCAAAAACATTAATTTGTATTGTTCATTCAAGCAGCAAGAAAGTGTTCCGGTCTTTTTACATATACTATTTTATTTCGCGAGTCTCTTTATACATTGGCAAATATATAGAAAAAATTGTGAGGTTTTAAATTAAGTTTATAGTAGTCATTCATTCATTTGGCTTGTTCGTTCGTTGTCACGTCCGTTTCATGTAAAGGTTACGTGATTACAAATGAAAGCGGACGCGCGCTCGATAGCCACAGTGAATATTTGACAGTATGCAGTCTAGCCTTTTATGTTTTTACACGTTACAACGTGGCAAAAATTTGGTACTGATTACATTGCACTTAGTTACTGCAATAAAATGTGATGGTATCTGTTACTTTACAAGCGTGCAATCACTACTTCAGCGCATGTTATAACTCTAGAGATGTTCTACAAAATGGGACCAGGTATTTAGCAAACAATTAGAGATGGCACGCTTAAAAAGTCCTTTGATTACATCAAGACTTAGTCTGTTCTAAAACACCTGCACATGCATACATTTTGGTAGGCGATTTGATAATAATTTTGAGAAGTATATAATGAAACAGCGACGACGACTGTTCGAATCCAATACAATAACAAAAATGTTCAAGGCAATATAATGTAAGCCAAAACACTACTATTTATAGTTTTATGTCGAGATATTTTAAACTGTACAATTGTAATAATATGAGTGATCAACACTGACACAAGAGTGATTTCAAGTTACAAGTATTTACATTAATCATAGGTAATTTGATAAAGTTGAAGTGGCGCTAGGCATCAGGGCACATAGTACGCAGAACTGATGGGCGACGTTGTCGGAAGGTTCTGGAGTGGGCAGCACGGACCTGCAAACGCATTGCAGTGTAGGTCGACCGGCGACAAGGTGGACATACGACTTGATAAAGTTCATATTGCTGGATTGATGCAGGTCGCTTACAACCGGTCCTTTTGTAAATATGAGTATAGATAAATACGAGCAAGTATAGGTTCTGAGTTTCCCTTCTTGCGTCTCTGTGTCGTGGCACGAACGGCCCATTACCGAATATCTCCGTTTAATTAGCGTTGGATCCAGGCGGTAATTGCATTTTAAATTGTGCGAGTGTTCGTTACGGGCAGTGAAAGACAACGGAGAGTGATGTGTCCGGCCCGGCGTCGTCGGCGACCTCGCTTATGGTTCGCGGGGTAACATTTACACTTTTATGAGAGGAAAGATTAGAGTAGGTAACGCAATACAATCTATCTTATATACATATATACAAATGAACACTTATTTCTCCTGGTCACGCTATAACTTGAGAACGGATGGAACAACCTCGCTAATTATTTTCTTGTTGTGTAAAATTTTCAAAATTAAGGAGAAAATTCTTATGAATGAAAAACTAAGAAAAGTGGAGACATTATGGCAAGGCCGAAATCCGAGCCTACTACGCGAATGCAGTCGCAGGCAGTCGCTAGTATGCTATAAGAACAAACAAAAGACGATTGCACAATTTTCTAATGATCTCTGACAATGTCATTCAAGTAAAAGTATATATAGTATATAGTATAGTATATATAGTATATATATATAAAAAACAAGCTATTTCATCAGTATTGTATCAGATATCTGAAGGCAGATATTCTGTACAACACGTTTCTCGAGCACATACACGCTCTACAGATATCTTGACGAAAGTTGATAACTGACTGGAAATGTTTAAACACACCAATGTATTATACGAGTACTGAGTACGTGATAACTAAATTATTATTACTATATTTTAGTACGAGATGTTAAATGTTTTCACGTAAAACTTGCAAATCAAACAAACTGAACATAACCTAACTTTAACGTACAACTGAACGTGTAAATGTAACTACATTACTGTACTTATTATTCACTCACTATTATATATATTTATTAACTTAATAATGTACTATATTAACTTATTTAAATTAATATTATAGAGAGGAAAGATTTGTATGTATGTTTGTAATGAATTGGCTCAAAAAGTACTGGACCGATTTCTAAAATTATTTCACCATTGGAAAGCTACATTCACCATGAGTAACATAGGCTATGTAAGATTCATCATCATCATCATCATCATCCATCATCGCGCGGGTGAAACCGCGGAGAGCTGCTAGTATTATATATCACTTTTTATTCAATCTGATTTATGCATTAAAACTGACCTTTTATATATTTATAATTCGGTGCGAAATTATGGCCTAGTAGCAGTAGTCCGGTTGTCAGTCCGGTTGACCAAACTAGTGCAACTTTTCAGTGGCAATAGTCCGGTTGATACAAATTACAGAACTATTTTCCACTCTTTTCCAAAATATCGCCAAATTTGACTGGACTACTAATTTAGGTCTCATTTATGGAAGACAAACGCTTAACTTAAAAAAGAAAAACGAAAAAAAGGTTTGATTTTATCGTAAGGTTTTGTGTGAACACTTTTATAATCCGTCTTTCGCCTGTTGCTGGTCTATACCTACTCATTCGAATACCCGGCCAAGTACGAGTTGAACTCGCTCACCAAGAGTTCCGTACGTTAAACGCAATGTAAAAGGCAAACTAGGTCTAATGACAAATTTCTACACATGACACTACTATATAGCACTAACAGTACATAACTAAGTTTGTAACAGTCAATTCGCTTCTTTTGTTATTATACTACATAATTATGTATAAGAATAATAATATGGGGCAACATCCACGCAAAGGTGGTAACTATGGTAACCTGATGACTTATATACATACTTATATACATGTACATACCCAGGCACAGATCAAACAGACTATTACCGGTTCTTAAGATTTTACTTTTATACCTATAATATGCTGTACCTAAGACATTCCTTCTTGCCAAAAATCTTATTGATTTGATTCCTTTGTGAAATCGCAAAAACGTGACACAATAGTCATATCTTACGGTCGCGTTGACTTAAAATTTAGATTTCTTACAGTTGAAAGCCGTAGACTAGTATTTGATACAAGGTTAAACTTGATACCTTTACGCGATCCTAAAAAAAGGGTCTTGACAGACATATGAACAGACTGACGAACGGACAGACGGACAATAAAGTAATCCAATAAGTGTTTCCTTTTTCTGTTGTGGTACGGAACCTTAAAAATAGCAAAGTAACCAAATCCGACAGAAAATATTGTTTCTTGAAAACAAAACCATGATGATCTCAAAATTTACCAAAATGTATTAAATGTCAGTTATATTAATAAACTCCTTAACTACTCAAACATAATTGCTCGAAAATACTAAAAAAATAATTCACCGCCAACTTAATTACTCAAAAAAATAGAGTTACGACGAAAAGATTAAAATTGAATATTAAAAGCGTAAGTGCCCTTTTTACGCGCAAATATTTTCCCTTAAACGCTGAAATTACGTGGGACGCTTAAGAAAAAGGCTAGATTATAATTTATAGCGGTGGAGAACGCGTTTAACGAGTTTTTTATATAATGATGTGAATAATTAAAGGATTCGCGCTTTCCTTCGGGTTTTATTGTCTTATTAACCGGCTCCGAGCCGTGGACGTCGCTTTTACGAGGGTTTCAACTCGGACGTTGAGTTTATGACGTGTTCAGGTAAATACCTAATGAAGCGGTGAGTGCTACTTGTGAAGAAATTGTACCATCTCCCTCAGAGTGTGCGGGCATGCCGCTGGGGGGCCATAAATACGGAAATAACACCCAAAGATCACTCATAGATCCTGGCGCTCTGTACTCTTGTTACAATATTATATCCACCGACTCAGGTTAGTGCTGAGATATAACTTAATAATAATCATAATCTAAGTGATTATGATTTCATTTAAACTTTTTCACGCCTTTGTTATGCGGTCCTTTTCAAAGGCATAAGTGGGGCTGTACCCAACACTTAGAGGCCTGTTTGGTATAAAAAATATAAAAGTGTATAAAAACAGAATTTCAGATGACGGTGACACGGATTATCTATTACAAAAATGGGGTAAACGGCCAATTTCAGTCACAACCTTAAAATATTTAGGCAGGTGGAGACTTATTACCCACTAAAAGCACTGTAGGCTGGCAGCTTGCTAAAGTCCAAAGTCAAAGTCCAAAATCCTTTTATTGGTAAACGCATATTACAAGTTATTTTTTCATAATACACCATAATTTATAAATTAACAAATACATTTATCAACATTAACAATTTTTTTTTTTTTTTTTTTTTTTTTTTGTTAAATAAATTTATTACACGTAAGTAATTACACTTCAATTATAGAAAATAAGATATTATTATACATGTTTTAACAATGTATAAAATATACAAACATGTATCTACTACAAAACAAAAACGCCGTCGAGATCACCACCGTGTGGCAGGGTTCCCAGAACACTGGCAGAGTTGCCCCGCTGTATAGCAATACTTAACTTTTGAGAAAAGTATGTGCCAGCTCTAGGATCCCCCGAGGCGAGGACCAGCCTAGTCGAAATATCTTTGCAGAATTTTTTTGTGTCGGACGACCACGGGCCCAGTGTCTCTACAGCTAGTGCCACAAACTCATAATGTGCGCTTAGCTGTGAGTACTTCCTGTGTTTGTTCAGTTGGGCCTGTTCGGCCGCAGCCCTGACACTGCGAGCAGAACTGGCGACATGAGAAGGAGCCAGGGTGTCCACGCAGGTGGCATCCCAAACCAAGGCTCGGCCAAGACACCAAGGTACCAGACTGGCTCCGTCTGGTCTCTTGCCATCGTCTTTAGTCATACCGTTCGGTTCCAGTGTCGAGGGCACGGAAGCAGTGGACAGTGCCCGCCTGACTAAATCATTAATAGCCCAATGACGATATAGTCGGCCGGCACTCTTCACACACGATAACCCGTGGCGTCCAAATTGGTCCACGGCTCGTCCACATTGGCAGCGATGAGGCTCACACAACTTCGTACCTAGACGCAGACCCACCGCAATGCGAAGACAACTGGGGTCGAGGACAGTACCCAAATTGTCAGAGGGGAGTACGCGCAGCCAGTGACCCGACTCCGCTACTGACACGGCCAAGAGACGCGCACGGTCCGTGTCATCCACAGCTTGATCCAGTAAGGCTGTATACGTGAGTTTGGTGAGTGGAAGATCCCATAACTTCTGCAACCCCATATCGGTGGGCGGGTTGACACCTGGGCATGATGCACACCAGGCAGCCAAGGCTTCCGTCTGGCCAGCAACCCGAACATCGGCTATTGGGCTCTGAAGGATCATGCCGATGAGGGTCTGCGAAACGTGACTGGAAGCTAAGAAAGCCGGAAGTGCTACGCTAGAAGTGCGTCGAATGCCCAGCCCACCGAAACAAATGGGTAGGGTAGCCTGTGCCCACGAGCGGTTGTCAAACTGGAGGTTTAGAATTTTGGTAACTGTGTTTTTCAATGTAGAATCGACCAAATCAGTAATCGAGTGAAAATACCACAAAGGACAACAACGTAACAAATATGTGAATTTTGGAGTAAAAAGACAGAGACGAAGTATGTAGATTGCCATGTGTGGTTTAATTTGGAAAAGGCGATGTGAATTATTAATAAAATTTTCGATTTTTGATGTCAGTAAAGGCGGGATTGCTTCCAAGAATATTGGGGCACCAAGCAAGGTTAGTGAAGTCTTAGTTTGCTGTATAATATTTGGACATAAAGAAACAAACTTTTGATAAATGGAGGAACGGGTATTATTTTGAATATGGTCAGGGAAATATATTTCGCATTTATCAAAATTTAGTATAAGACCAATGGAGTTGAAACGTTGGATAATACATTGAAGATCTTCCAAAACCTCAGATGCACCCCCGCCAATAGAGCCATCGTCAAGATACCACATATTGAATTTTGAATTTAACTCCGAAATTATAGGATGGATCCCCAAGCTGAAGATAGCAGGGCCAAGAGGATCACCTTGCTGGCATCCTACGCATGATGCAATTTCTTTTTCACCAAACAATAATTTTGAAGGGGCTCCGTAGCATTGCCACATGTAGTTATAAATTTCAGGTATTTCTTTTTGAATTTCAGATAAAAGGACACCCCTGTCTAGACTATTAAAAGCATTTTTGACGTCAATTTTTATAAAAACTTCATAGTCCGTTGACCCCAGAAAAGTACGCGCGGCATGCACAGCAGCCTCACATCCGGCTCTCACTCCAAAACCAAGTTGACGAGGTTGAAATTTTTTCGACAGACGGTTCTGTATTTTTTGGCAGCAAAGTTTAGATGTGAGGCGTCTCAGGGTACTGCCCACGGCAATCGGACGAACCCCACCGTCTTTTTTTGCTAGTGCTACTAGGTTTGCACCATATAATATTGGGACTATCTCCGTCGGGACATGACCATCCAGCATAAAATTTGCCAGGGCGGTTAAATCCCGGAGAAGACCGCTACCTGCCTCACCGACGAGAGGATCGGTAAGGTCTTTCAAATGTTGAGGCGTTATGCCATCTAAACCACCTGCAGAACCATTTGGGAAAGATCTGATAGCCTGCAGAGTGGCTTCCTCGTCGATGTGCAGAGGTGTTTCTGAGGACGGTGGGGTTGGGAGCTGGGTGGAAAGCGACACTGCTGGGTGTTTGCTGCAAAGAGCTGAAAAAGTCTCGGGGGAATCCGTGGCAAGAGAGTCATCTGAAAAAAGCAGCTTGGCTGCTCCTCTGACGTTTCCGTCTGATAATTTATTTTCAATTAATTTTATTGAATATGAACTTTTAGGCGAGTCCGGACAAATGAGGTGGGATGGGAAGGATTGGCGGGACGTATTGAATTTTATGGCTGAGGCAAGTGAGCGATGGTTCGAGTCAGGTGTGATATGAAACGTATAATAGGAAAAAGTGAGTAATTCTTCCCAAGATTTAAGGGAATTCATAGCTACCACCTTCGCCACGGATTCTGACAAGCTCCGAGCAACGCTTACGCGAGCTCCTCTAGGGATGCGTTTAATGATTTTAACTGTTTTTTTAAGGTGTGCGAGCCTATCGGCCAAAGATGTGATGCCCGGTGTGCCAGTAGACATTTCTCTTCAATTGTGGGCATATTTTAGACAATTCGGTATGTAAAGTTTTTTTTTGGTATTTTTTTTATATTTTTATTTCGTAGATTAGGTCATTATAAGATACTAATTTCAATATGTTTGTTTTATATTCAGTAGTTATTTTATAATATTTTTTTGAAAATTTGAATCCTATGACGTCACTTTTTTGCACAAATATGTAGTTGCGTTGAGGAGCCAAGAAAAGCACGCGAGTAAAAAAAAAGAAACTAGAACACTTGACAGTGACACCTACTAATTCGTAAGTCTCTATTCAATCAAAACAAAAGTGCAAAAAAGTAATTTAAATTAATAAACAATTAATAAATTCATTCATCAACATTTAAAAGGTACATTTTGCAACGTAATTTACGAATGATTCAAATTCAAATTCAACTTAAACCTTACCCATAAGTAGGTATAACAATAAAGTTACTAACTTTATCATAATTATTTACATCTTAAATACGTTTAGTACCATCAGTGTTTAAAAATTCTTCAAAACTGTAAAACGCCTGCTCGATGAGCCAGTGCTTCAACCTGTTTCTAAAGCTACAGATACTCGGAGCTTCTTTTACAATTTACGGCAGGCGGTTAAGTACAGCTGGACCTGCATAATGCGTTAATTTACTTGATCTGACTAGGGCTATACACGGTTTGACATATGACTCGTGTTCATTTGGAGACTTTCGTCGGAGATCTCTTTTTTTTTCATTTATTTAATATTTGCATTTCTTATAGATATTTTATTTAAAAGTAGTGAACTCTGAAGTAGGGCTAGCTTGTTTCTGATTGGCATTATTATGTAATGTTAAATGTACATGACATAGTCGAAATTGTTTAATCTTTAGTGATTGTACGCTATGTTACAACCCAAGCTACACGTAAGGTCACCTCCTCTAACCAAATACATCTCGCATATCGCCGTCCCGTATCAGTCTCCTTCGACATTTGTGTACCCGCGGCTGCGTGCAAACACCGCTGTTTGTACGCAAGCCGCACGCACGCAAACACGTAAACAATCTAATTGGTCCACCGAGCACCTGAGGACGCGATGCCTCTAATTTGTTTGCCGACCTCAAGCCGTGCTGGACAAATTACACATGTGCGTCATTTGCGCTTTGATGCCTTGTTGCAATATTTGCACTGGGGCATTTGAGTGATAGTTATTAAACAGTTACTAGTATATTATGTTGCGACATAGTACGAGTAGTTCGACTCAATATTAAACGACAACTTCCTTATTGTTAGTCGAAATATTCTCGTGAGTTTGACACATATTTATTTCATATCAAAACCGACTTTGCTAACGTTTTTGAGGTCACCACAATCTTACAGCGTAAACGCCCTGAGGATGGGTATCAGACATATCCAAAACCTAGGTTGATAACTTCCGCAAATTACATGAGCAAAGTCGGTTTTGATATTAAATACAACATATTGATTGTGCACGTAATTCAGCTGATGGGTTAAGAAGATGATAATGTAGCAAAATTGACAGTTAACAGAAACCGATGATAAAATAACGAGTAAAATAACGATAGAGCAAACCGAGATACTTTAGATTTCGACAACTTAGTAAAAGTGTCAAGTGGTAAAAATGGGATATTAGGAAATCGTCGAATAATCGTTTTATATAAGGAAGCGATACTAACAAATAAGGAAACTGACCAGTGATAGGCAAAACCATAAATACGAGTCCAAAGACGAGATGATACTACTGATCGATATCCTACACATCATTCATCGTTCACTGAAATTGGAAATACACAGTTAATCACATTTGATTTAACTACACATTTATTTAGTTTATTTTAAATAATACTACTCTATATAGAATCTAGAGTCCGTGCCTTTTTTAACTTTTTACAATTTATAAAGATTATAATAAATTTGTTAAATTCAACAATTACATGAATTAACTGCTCATTCATGCATATCAAAACTATGAGGCAACATAATTATTAGCAAACTAGTTTGTTAAAAGTATCAATAAATACCAATCTTGAATTAATTTTCATATCAATTTAGAACTTTAAAAGGCAGCAAAAACCAACTAAACTTTTTGATAAGTTTGACTAGACTCAGTTAAAAATGTATGGGAATAGAAAGAAAAAGTATTTCTTTTACATTTTCGGTTACATACTTTTAAATTTGGTAATAGTTTACAAAACCGTTCAAGTGAATTAACCGAAAATTAAATTACTTATAGACGTACAGATAACTTACTAAATAAAGAAAGAAAAGGCATCTATTTGAACAGATACTGAACACAACAACATATAATAAAATAATAATTATAATAAAAGAGGTGAAATGACGTCTTAGAAATGGTAAGATGTAATGATTTTACATCGGTTTGATAACTAGATAAAAGCCATTTGGCAAATTCTGACTCAGTTAACGACAGTGACCTACAACGACCAAATTAGTTTAAAATTGTTAAATATTAACCAAAACTTTATTTAATGTACATAGTTATTTATTTTTTAAACTAGGTAGTTCTGCGAAAAGTAGACTTCGCGAGCACAGTCTTATCAGCGGCAACTTTTTTGCAGTCTCGGCTAACTGCAGGTCTTCGAAATTCAGGAAAAAAATTTTAAAATATTTATTTCGCCAAGACATGGACCAAATTTGCTAAAATTGTATATGTGTAATATTGTTTTTACTTTATATGTTTATTTTATAGGTACCAAATGTTCTGGCCGAATATTACAAAAATCGTCCAGTTTTTAAACTTTTTATAAACTATTACCTCTTGTTTATTTACCAATTAAGCAGATATTTAAAATTCCTTTTTAAAGTTAAGTACCTAATGTGTGCACCGAATTTTATCAAAATCGGTAAGTAAATAGCACTGCAGCAAACTTCCCCCCTATTTAGGAGGAAAACTGCATTACTCTTGTTACTCAACTGTCTGTGGCTATGTATTACAGTGGTTTGGCTGTTTCAAATTTTATGGATCTCGAAGACAAAATTTTGGTTATGCAGAACGATCTTTTTCAGCATATAAAAAAATATTGAAATGGTGTTCTTTGGAAGGCGAAGCGCAAAACTTAAGAACTGCTGGGCTAAGAATTGAATATTAAAGAATCTTCGTAAGTCCAGACAGATGTTTTTGGAAAATTCGTTTAGATAATTGGATAATTCAGCAAAACTTAAAGTGCTTGTTATCAATGAGAAAGAACAACGTCTGTCATCTAGTCATTATTAAAACTTTTACAAATTATACAAATCTAAATAGTTAAAATGGAATACCGATTCAAAGAGACCAATGACATAGCTGCAACAACTACTAACTAGGTGAATATTATTGGAAGTTTCGCTGAAGTTCACGTGAACAATCCGAGGCTAAACTACGAATAAGTTTGAGAACACACAAGTAATTTTGCGAAACTGGTCGATACTCACACTACGGTACTAGCAACTCGCGAGTAACACAAGTTTAGTGCTAATCTCACACATTCCGATGGGTAATCGAGTTATGCGCCGAGGCGATTTCCGCCGAGTCGCCGCAATCAGCGCTCATTGAGTGGCAGCCCTGCACTCCCCCCGCGACCCGTGCACCGCCCCGCAGGCTGCCACATTCGCATTCACCACCAAATGTAATCATCAATGTGCTTAGGAAGTTACCACTTGCGAACACGAACTTGACGGAAATAGACGACTCTGACGGTTCAGAACTCGGCTGTCGCTGAGAGCTTGCAAGTAATGCACTGCCAACATTTATTTACATTTTATACTTAGCAGACGATTTATTTTACAAATTTGCAAACTGACCCACTTCAAATACGCTAAGCCTGTTTAAATATTATGCACAGATAACAATACATACGCTTGTACGCCATTAGAACAAAAAGACTAATTAGAATGTATTATCACGTGAAGTTCGTTGTAGCGGGTAGCGAGTAGCTATTAGCATTAACTGCAGTCTCAAACTGAATCGTAATTGAAGCGCGAGTACAGCCCCACGTGAATAATTAAAGTCATTGTATTTCGGAACAAAGCAGAGAGTGAGCGGGCTCCGAGACGTCGCAACTCAGTTTTTACTGTCTAATTAGGCGTGTTTCATTGCGATTTATTACGTCCTAAATTATGCACGAAGGTGCTTCATTTTATCTAGCTCCAAATTGCGGCCGTTTTCATTAGGTGACGGCCGCTTGAAAATAAATATAATTTAATTAGGGCTGTCTCGCGCTGACAAACGCCTCTGCCGGGTTTATTGCCGTTTGGTGTCGTACTTTTTGATTTGGCGCGTCTCGGGCGAATCGGGTAATCGGTTTATTAGTCCGACTCGGAGTTTACATCGGCCGGAGATTGCCGCGGATCCTAAACCGAGACATATACCGACTTCCTAATAAAATATTCCAAATATAATATGGCAGAGCCAGTGACTTCCATATCTAGTTGCAACTTTTAGTACGGATGCTAAGCCACATTTTTGAAACTCGATAATGTTAGAATGAAAGTAAAATATTCGCCTATGAATAAATTGCGCGTGTTTGGGCTCCCGCCAGGGCACTGTACTGACTTTAACACTGAGGGTGATATCTGTCATGGAGGGATAATCATTTAGTGTATATAATGTTACGTTAAAAATTTTGTTACTGCTGAAATGAGTACACATAAAATAAGTAAAAAAAGGTTCATACCCACTTATTTTTAATTGATCATTTACGTATATTTTTGATCTTTGCTCGTGTTGGCTATCGTTTTAATTGTATAATTGTTTTGCGTCACGTCAGTTGCGTTCTGTGTTTTATATCTATAGTAACTATATTCCATAATATCGTATTCATTGAATATTTTTAGCAAGCATTGAAAAAACAAGTACATAATAATCTACTTTAGTCGTTGTTAAAATCGCTATCAAAAAGTTAGGTAATAGAAAAAGAGCCAGAGATTTTCTACAGCTCTATGGTGAGGAAAAACAAATTGTAAGTCAAAGTCAAAGTCAAAGTCAAAATCATTTATTCAATTTAGTCATCAAAGACGCCCTTATGAACGTCAATTTTTCATTATAATGTACTTTAAAGACTACCGCCGCGTTCCAAAATATATAGAGCCTACCGAGAAGAAGCGGCAAGAAACTCGGGGCCATTCTTTTTATATAGATGTTTTTACTTAGGTACTACAAATATTAGCTCCAGTGTGTTGCCTTACAGAAGAAAAAAAAAAAACCTTACAAAAGAGAACATAATAATGGTATCAGTAGGGCAAGACACGCTACACTTTGACATCTTAGTACACGAGTAGACAGATCCTTTTTTTTTTTTTTGTCCCGGGGAAATCCTTTCAAAGTCAAAGTCAAAGTCAAAATCATTTATTCAATTTAGGCATCAAAGAAGCACTTATGAACGTCAATTTTTCATTATAATGTACTTTAAAGCCTACCGCCTCGTTCCAAAATACATAGAGCCAACCGAGAAGAAGCGGCAAGAAACTCGGGGCCATTCTTTTTATATAGATGTTTTTACTTAGGTACTACAAATATTAGCTCCAGTGTGTTGCCTTACAAAAGAGAACATAATAATGGTATCAGTGGGGCAAGACACGCTACACTTTGACATCTTAGTACACGAGTAGATAGATCCTGGAGTGATCAGTCCCAAGCTGTTTTATCCTCCAAGTAATCCGAAATTTTGTAATAACCTTTTTGACAGAGTTTAGTTTTAATAGTAATTTTAAACTTATTAATAGGCAAATCTCGGATAACATTGGGAACTTTATTATAGAATCGTATACATTGTCCCATAAAAGAATGACTTATTCTGTGGAGACGCGTTACATGTACGGATAGCTTGTGCTTATTTCGCATGTTGATGGAATGAGCATCACTCCTTTTATCAAAACTGTTAATGTTTTTCTTTACATACATTAGATTTTCATAGATAAACTGAGAGACAACAGTTAGAATGTTTATGTCTTTAAATTTCTGTCTAAGGGAAACTCTAGGAGCCAAACTGTAGATCGCTCGTATAGCCCTTTTTTGCAGTATAAAAATAGAGTTAATATCTGCAGAACATCCCCAGAGCAGTATGCCATAAGTCATAACGCTATGGAAATAACTTAAATAAACTATTCTAGCTGTGTCTACATCAGTTAATAGTCTAATTTTTTTAACAGCATAAGCTGCTGAACTGAGCCTACTAGACAATTTTTTAATGTGGGGACCCCATTGCAATTTAGCGTCTATAGTAATTCCTAAAAAGACTGTTGACTCCACCACTTTATGGATACCACCTACCACGGGGAGGTAGGTGGTTATGTGGGAGTCCGTATACCCACCAAAACCCCGGGGTGTTCCGTCACTGCGGCCCTCGGCGGGAACGCGGGACAGATTTTCCACACGACCGCGAACCCGCCGTGGCTGTCTGTTGCCGGACCCTTCTCTTCGCGGCACGCCAGTACACATGGCGCGCCGCAACTACCTCAGAGACCAAACCCGCCAACAATGAGCGCCAGACTTCCCCGTGTCTGGACGCCCGTGGTCTCCCTGCGGTGGGTCGGATATGTAGCCCCACCGCCTGCTACGTCAGCCACAGGGGATAATCCCCAGCGACCCCACCTCCTCGAGTCAGCGCCGAGCGCCCGGACCCCACCTCCTCGAGCCTGCACCAAAGTGCCCGGGCCCCCCTCCTCGAGCCTGCGCCAAAGCGCCCGGGCCCCACCTCCTCGAGTCTGCGCCAAAGCGCCCGGACCCCGCCACTCCTATGTGGACTTGGCAGAAAAAGCCCATAGGAGCGGCCCCGCCTGAGCCGGCCAGCGCACCCCAACGCCGGCGCGGCCCCTGGGTTCCTCTTGGCTTCACCGTGGTGCTCCAAGCCACAGCTACTGAGCCCCCCCGCCACGTCAATGCGGGAACCCTTCGGGGGGGAACGAGTAGATAGATCCTGGAGTGATCAGTCCCAAGCTGTTTTATCCTCCAAGTAATCCGAAATTTTGTAATAACCTTTTTGACAGAGTTTAGTTTTAATAGTAATTTTAAACTTATTAATAGGAAAATCTCGGATAACGTTAGGAACTTTATTATAGAATCGTATACATTGTCCCATAAAAGAATGACTTATTCTGTGGAGACGCGTTACATGTACGGATAGCTTGTGCTTATTTCGCGTGATGATGGAATGAGCATCACTCCTTTTATCAAAACTGCTAATGTTTTTCTTTGCATACATTAGATTTTCATAGATAAACTGAGAGACAACAGTTAGAATGTTTATGTCTTTAAATTTCTGTCTAAGGGAAACTCTGGGAGCTAAACTGTAGATCGCTCGTATAGCCCTTTTTTGCAGTATAAAAATGGAATTAATATCTGCAGAACATCCCCAGAGCAGTATGCCATAAGTCATAACGCTATGGAAATAACTAAAATAAACTATTCTAGCTGTGTCTACATCAGTTATTAGTCTAATTATTTTAACAGCATAAGCCGCTGAACTGAGCCTAATAGACAATTTTTTTATGTGGCGACCCCATTGCAATTTAGCGTCTATAGTAATTCCTAAAAAGACCGTTGACTCCACAAGGTCCAACCCTGTTCCATTCAATTGTATATTGGATTCTACTTGTCTCACATTTGGTGTCGAGAACTTTATACAATTAGTTTTCTTCTCATTGAGGAGAAGAGTGTGACAAAGTTAGGCTGCGATGTGGTGCAGAAATGAAGTAGTGGTAGATTTATACATTACTTTACGGCACACTGATCTTCTCGGTAGGAAGGCGACGGCAGATGGAGAATAAAGTCTTGGTCACATTAGCAGGCAGGGCCAGTACAGGGCTTTGTCTTGCAAACACTGTGTGTATACATACCACTAGACCCATATTATTTATTCACACAGGTCGAAATAAGAGACCGATAAAAATTGCTACGGTATTGCGGTGTACAATAAAAAAGTTTGTAAATGTATCCACCCGTGTCTAGACTACAATCGAAACTGGTTAAGTTTCAGGGATAGTACGTGGTGTATTATGAAGGAACCTATGCTGAAATTGCGATACTGTAGAATACATAATGATAATATTTTAATTTTAAAAATATGTTTCGTATTATTTCATTGCCTACCGATTCTTTTTTAACAGTTGTTTGGTGGGTGCGCGGCGCAATAATAAACTGCAGGAGACGCAAACCTACTAGTTAATTAGGTAGGCTAATTTCTTTCTTTAACGCGCAATCAACACACTTGCCCGTATCACTTTCAATTTCACTCAAGTTTTTCACAGAAGCGCCTTGCGCTCGTCACTCTAAAACAAACCCATCCAGTAGCATGGATCGTCGGTTGGATAAACTTGTCACGTCGATAATTTCGCATCTCTTTCTCGTCAATTTTGTCTATCGGACCATGTTTCTAGTTTTTATTGATAATTACTGTAAAATTTTCTCCTATCGACAATCCATGCTCGCAGTGCTGGTCTCTTACTCCTGCCTAGAAATCACTTGCCATTATATTCTTCGCATCTACACACGGTAACTATTTGTAGACTACCTACCTACCAGTGCGGTTACTACATACTTCCTTCACGTGGGAGACGGACATGTCATGTTGTAAACCTGTTTATTATAGGATACAAATTTTTACCTACGTAGTGTACGTACACACGTACACGTACGTACATTATGTAAGTAAACTGCACCAATTCTACAGCACCCATCTGCACTTCTAAAAACGAAGTCATCAAAACGTTCTGCTCAATGCAACTATTAAAGTGATCCATTTTCATACTAACGTGCACGCATCAATACTCAATCTCTTACAAACAGCGTAAGAAAACCACTCCGGGTGGATGGAAGTAAGGCAATTCTCCCTAGTAGCTTTCTGTTTGTGAGGGGCATGGTGCGGGGAGCGGGAGCGGGGCAAGCAAACAGTTGGAAAGTATTGCAAGAGAAACGGAGGCAAATATGGAATGCATGGATTGTTTGGGCAATTATGGAAGGAAATGCTCGGTAGGGATGCGTTTATCATGCGCTGTCGTCGTTTATCGCTCGTACAATAGCTGGCAGATATGAAAATACATATTCGGAGTAGAATATTTCCTCCACCGTCAGGATGCGAAGAGAAAACTGACGTAGAACTCTTGTGCAAGAGTTCATTGGTAGGTACCAATATCAAGAGTTACCAGAAAAAGCATTGCCTGCAAATGTTTTCCGTCTTACATCATATACTCCTCAAACATGAAAAGACAATATTACTGATTTTATGCAATTTAAAGCTATTGACACTTTCTGCATGGGAACGACGGGCGGCAGGCGGCGCGCGGCGCAGCGCCACATTGTAAATAAATAAAGTAGGCTTCTAACGTGCTCGTTACGCGAGGAGTGCACTTGGACCCTTAGGGTTGCTGCAGCGGGATTAGCGGAGACCGCGAGATAAGTACTCGAGTGCGGCATTTCCAGTCTTGCGAGACTTGAGTTTCACAAAATTTGTTTTCTTTCAATTGGTACCAACATGAATATTTTATTTCAACTGCTGAGATTTAGTTTGTCATGTTTTTATTCACGTACGTTTGCGTTACTAGAATCTAGTATTTGATCACTTGTGTCTCTGTCGTACGTAGAAGACGTATCCTATTACCTTGCCTTCGAAAGTCAGTTTTTCCCAGGTTTGATTCCTGGCCGGTGTATAAGATTGAAGCAGATTTTTTTGTTATTATGTCTTCTATGTGGGTGATATATTATATATCACAAATATATGAAACATATAATAGTACGTGTGTACCCACCACTTCCCCAGTACAGGGAATCGTAGTTCTGATGTATGTGTGTTTGTGTGTGTGTGAATAAATAGCAGTGGCATGCTATTTATTCACACCAAATTATTAATAACTAGCTGCTCTCCGCGGTGATGCATGATTATGGTGATGATGAATCTTATATAGCCTATGTTACTCAAGGTGAACGTAGCTTTCTAATGGTGAAAGAATTTTTGAAATGGGTCCAGTAGTTTTTGAGCCAATTCGTTACAAACATACTTACATACAAATCTTTCCTCTTTATAATATTAGTATAGATAAGTGATTTGTTCATAGTGATGAAAGAATGAATGAATGAATGAAAATAATGATGAAAAACAGCATCGAATATTTCTTTAACTTATCTGCACAATAAGCACTAACTAGGTAAACGTAATCTCAAGTTTTATATACAAATATTTCTTGAAGATTTAGGAGCGGAAACTATGCAACTGACATTATGAATCTCAATAAAAGAAGACTATAATTGTGTGCTTAATGCTGTACTATAAATGTATGTAATGCTACTATAAATGTGTGTAATGCTTGCCGAGACAACCGCATCTTCTTTGTTTACGTTTACTATAATGTATTATGGTGACTATCTTAAGATAGGTCACTTAGTAAAACACTTTTTAAAAAATATTTAATAACGTAAGAACTCACAGAAATTCAATATCCATAAAGTATACAAAAATAGTTCGAATACAAAAGAGTATATATTTGCTCAAAATTCATGTACAGATCTCAACTATATTTCACAACGATTTAAAAAAATCTAAATTCAGTTCATGGTGTGACCTTTAACAATACATTGCTCAAAAACCTGAAATTAACGTTTAAAGCTCACAAATTTTCAGCTTCCATGCAAGCGTCGTTATATTCAAGAGCCAAATAAAGGTCACGCGTGGGATGTTTTAATGATCAGACATATTTGCCTATCTACTGTTTACACGTTTGTTTTTAACGAGATATTTCTCGTTATTTTTTTGGACACAAAATATTTGGATCCAAATATTAGGAACTTAAAAATATACATATTACATAATAAGGTAAGTACTACGCATATCTATATATATATATATATATATATATATAAATGGACCCCTATTTCTCCTTGTCACGCTATAACTTGAGAATATCTTTCCCGATTTCATTCATCTTTTTTTTAAATGTTTTCAAATACTTCGTAGAAGGTTCTTACATTATAAAAAATCAGAAAAGATAAGAGGTTATGGCGAGTCCGTAGGCCGATTCTACTACGAGAACGAAGTCGCGGGCAGTCTCTAGTATGTTATAAAATCTCTATGTGTAGTTTTGTGTCATATTGCAGCTACATTAATCTACGTATATATAGAAAACGATTTCATCAACAAAAAAGGTTTTTCGGTAAAAGAAAAATATTTTGACCATTTTAGTGACCCTTGCTAATTACGGGATTAATTGTCATTTATCGTCAATAATGATATCATCAAAATAGGCGAAACACTATACAGTTATTGGAGCGTAACTAAAAAACTGCAGGACCGAATTTCATAAAATTTTAATGAAACTACCTCAACAGTATTTTCTACCAAACAAAAAAATTGAGAATGGGTCCACAATTGGAGAAATCGGTAAACATACACAAAACACATACAATTGAACGTATACCTCCTCCTTTTTTGAAGTCAGTTAAAAAATACAGGAGATTTCCTCTAAAGCAAAAGGTCAACAAACATCCTATTCATAAAAAAATATATAACATTTTACTACGCCTTCAGTAATTAAACAAAACCGCTCGTACAAGAAAGAAACAAAAACGAGGAGTAGCTTGTAGCGCTCGGGACCACTTAAAAATAAATATCAAAGACAGGTTTAATTCGCACAAAGAGAGGTTGTGCACTCAGAGTAGTAATCGAGGACTGCACTAACAGGGTTGCCACCTGCGATGCCATTTGTTCACTGCAAGCTGCCAGTGTTACTTAGATTTTGAGGTCAACACTGAAATACGCCTTTAAAGACGGTATAATATAATTTCATGATCATATTTCATTGCATTAAATCTTTTTTGTGTGTATTTAAAAACTATTTCTTTATTGACCTGCAACGTGACAAACTTTAAAAATGGAGAACGATGATGAAATGACAGAATAGAGACGTCAGGGATTTTGGAATTTTGGGATTTTTGAGGAGAGAGGATTCCTAAAAGAAAAACTAATTATTATTTTGATGATTGGATTGATATTATAAAATAATAAAGACGCTTATCACAATATATCGTATATCCCATAGAAGAAAGAATAATTGGAAATCGATATACTTGGCGAAGGTCCCATCAACCATTGAGCTATGGGACCTGAGAAGAACTGGCTCGATGTCATTAAGCCATTAATAAAGAAGAATTAGATACTAACCATTATAAAGGAAGCTGTGTCTTTTATATAGTTTCTTGCCTCGTGAGAAGAAGGAGGGGCGCCATAAAGTGAAACTGGTCAAGTCATATTATAAAAAGAAAGACTCCATATGTGAAAGTTTGTCAGGTCACGTTATCGTTTATTATATATTTATATTTCTAATGTTTCCTTTGATTTATTAGCTAGTGTAGGCATTCTCTTATAATGTAAGTAATCATAGCATTTCATTACAACGGACATTTGAATGTTTTTTTAATAAATGATCGCGAATCCCTGTTTACTCATGTTCATCAGTTTTGTATATATTTGCAGCTTATTTTTAAGAATCCGATTATAAAAATTCGTAACAGCTACCGACAACATATCAAACTATATTAAAGAGGCTGTTGGTTGTATTTGTTTTAAATATGTACTTAAACTATAAATCCAAGATATTAATCACATAATAGCAATGATAATATTTGGTATCTTGTACAATGACAATTGTATGATTCGTATTTTAAATATTTAATTGTCTGGTTCTCTCTTTATAAAGGTTGAGTCCATGTTATTAATAACTAGTTGCATCCCGCGGTTTCACTCGCAGGATGATGGTGATCGTGATGATTATGAATGAAATATATGTTAAAAAAAATTGTTTAATCGGTTAAGTAGGTTTTGAGTTTACCCATTACAAACAAACACTTATTTCCTCTTTATTAATCGTGTAGATATAGATTTTGAATGTAAGTTGTTACTATGTACAATTTACTTATAAATAATATTTTACCAGTAAAACTCCGAATCTGATTAGTGTATTGTATGCAGCAATTTATTAGAGCTTCATAAAAACAGTCGTAAACGTGAAAAACTGAATGTTTCATAAAATCAAAGAAACTTTGTAATTTTATTCAAGGTTTCCTGTTTCACCAGCCGTGCGATTCTGAAATGATTACTTTATTGAAATTGAAATTGAATTTTTTTTTGTTTATTTTGTTTATTTGCTGTAAATGTGGTGCAGTTTGAGATCTTAAATAATAATAATACAAGTTCTAATTCACATTCAGCCTTAAAGCATGCAAATATTTATGATGTCATACATGGTATATAAAATTATTATGAGATATCGACCTTGTACATAAGGTTGTTTTTCGAACGTTTCTTGTCATCTCGTCATTTGTTTCACGGATGTTTTCAAAGATGCAACGATGTTTGCTCTTAGAGAATCGCACGGCAGCTAGGTGACATAGTATCACCTGACAACCCTGATCATTTATTCGCTACACGGACAGTACGAACGGTGTCCGCGTAAAGCGCAAACCGAAGTACATTCCCCACTGACGTAGCGCTGTGGAAGCGGCCGGATTCAAACATTTGGACTCAAAACCAATTCGTTGATGGATGTTGGCGAAGTTCGCTGTTGGTTCACCGCACACAATGCAACTTATTATTTAGTAGTGTGCGCTCTAAGTGACTGTGAGGTTATTTGTGTTGTTTCTCTGTGGCCTGCTACATTTTCGTGGGAATTATGACAGGTTTTAGTTGATTTTCAAACCGGGCTCAAGTCCTTTTTATAGATATCAAAAGAGCAATTAATACTGCCTATAAATCCAACTTTTCGTTTCGTAGAAGTATGTCTTTTACTGGATGTGTTGTGGAGCACTTAATTAAAATTAAATTCACTATTTTTAAGCATAATCAAAATTCGGCTCTTAAGTATAGTCGTAGTTATAACAGCCTCTAAAAGCGACTTGTTCTGATCACCGTTTGGACAAATCCAAAGGTATCACCTGATTATATTTACCAGCCAAAGCTATACTGTTATGTTATTTATATTTTTGTAAATCCTACTTAAAATTCAATGCGAAACCAACAAAAGACCATAACAATAACGTAAGAGGCGAAGAAAGACAACTTATTAGATGTCTATCTCTCTCCCTCCTCACCTCTCGGCCTCATGTGCGCAAGTATTGCTGTCACGGTGTGAAAGGCACTGTAGTCAGGGAAACTCCTGGAGGAAAGGGAGTCAATACCAATGTTAGGCTGACGAGAGCACTTGTGGAGAGCCGCGCAAAAATAGCGATCTCAGCTCTGCCGTGCGATTCTCTAATGATTTGTCGACGAGCTCACGGATGTCAAATCCTTAATGAGATATCGCCCTTGTACATAAGATTGTTTATCCAACGTTTCTTGTCATCTCTTCATTTCTTTCACGGATGTTGTCAAAGATGCAACGATGTTTGCTGTTAGAGAATCGCACGGCTGGGCGCCACTGCAACTGTCATGTGCAAGCATACTAGCAGACGTAGGCTTTCCCGTCTTTTATCTCTCCATCCCTTTGTTTAGCATATTTTTTATAGCATAAAAAATAGGAATATCCACTAATAATCACTTTAATAGTTAATTAGTCACGCAATGCACTTTTTTATCTATAGTCATAGATAGATAATTATATTTATTTCCAATAATAGTGAACAAATTTTAACAAAGTGGTATGTAACAATACTAGCTAATAAGGAATTATCGGCGAGCTCCAAACTAAGCACTATAGGCTTGCGTCTTGGGGCTCGAGTGTGGTTAACGAAACGCATAGTAGCCTTCAGGTAGTGCATATGGGAGTTCATATTAATTTACAAGCTTATTACTTACAAGTCAATTACGTAGCCTGAGTTATTCGTATTGGTCAGCAAGTTCAGATGTATCAATGAGTCAATTTGTATAGTAATGCGCAAACTAAACTGACTATATAGGTGTCCAAGATGTATGCGTCGCTTGTTTTGGGGCCCGTCGCTTATGTTGTATTTACACACTCATAGCCCCGCGGTAGGACCCCTGTGTCGTAGGAGATATGAACACACCCATTACAAAGTTCAAGACCCGAAAACAAACATAGAATACCTCACCAAAATAATCGCCGCGGCAAAAGAGGAACCTGGAATCCCGTGCTTCGAATACGGGGTCACTAAGCCAAAGAGCCAAACTTATTTCAATTGTAACATATTTCCTACTCAAACACATTGGAAAAAAAAAATTCGTGCATAAAAAGATCTTATAGATCACTAAAAACAAGTGCCCAAAACTCCAGCACCAGTTGTACAAATCTTGTACACAAGTGTACTGTACAGAATACACAAAGTCGGTAGTACGTAGTAAGTCTGTGCACTCAGAATAGCCCCGGATTTAAGAGCCAATATAAACGGGGTCTACTCCGAACGATTAAATTGGTAAACTATTGTATTGCTTCAATGCAACTAGTTTCAGTCAAGTGAGGGATCTGCTGGTTTAAACACTGGCGGGGAATTGATGGGGAATCATTTCTAATATGTTTACCTTTATAAATTAATATTTCTGTTACGTAACAATTAGCGAACGATGAATTATGTTATCATAATATAATACACTCTAGCTGTGTGGGGATCACAAAGGTAAATACATTTTCACACAATACAAAACGCAATAGGTGATGAAATTTGACATAAACTAAGTAAAGAGTATAGATTTATACTAAGTGTAGGTCACCTGAGAGTAGCACTGAAACTGAAATTAACAGACATCTTGGTTTTAAAAATAATTGATAGTATTACAGTATTTGACTTTCCTCTCTTTACTCCATTGTTTGATCACATGATGGCCAATGATGGTGTGGCCGAAGACAGTATCCTGTTAGACCTTAAATATCGCACATGGGTATGAAGGACAGCAACCAGCTAACGTACTGCAAGAACGTGTTTTGATGGCAGAATCTTTTTATTATGCACGGATTACCTGATACGACTGTTCTTGTAGTATGTATGTTAGAACACAACTTTATAATGATTTGAATATTAAAAGAACCAAATCTTACAAACCAAACCAGAACATATTATGTCATCATCGTATTTATATTTGATTTGCTTTGTAGGAGTTTTTGGTGTCAAAATATATTTCGACAAGTTGTGTAGTTGTCTCGGTGAATCTTTAACAGAGGAAACATAATGTTGTCGAACCACCCACAAATGAAACGTTCTGTTGACGATTTCACTGGAGAAACTACCGTCTAAAATGCTAATATAAGGAGGCGCATTTTCAGGCACTTGCACGTGGATTATGTCATATTTAAAAGGATAAAATAGTGAACTAATCATCTTAAAGTACTATCTTCTGAGCCACAAACAATTTGCGAAAAAGTAATCGCATCGTAACCGTCAACGCGTCACGCTTTAGCGAACCAACTATGAGGTATATGTATCACATGTGCCCCAGACAAACGACAGCTTGTGTTTTGTTTCTGATTTTACTCTTTCACGTCAACGACACGTAACGGTACACATGCGCAATTACTCTTGTTATGCCCACTGAGTGCAGGAGTTTCAGCACTGAGGAATAACAAACAAATTAAACACAAATGCACATACTTTCTAACGCACATTAACGCATTCATAACGGTAGCAATCTCAGAGACATTTCATACGCAGAAAGTTAGAGTTCATTTTAAACAAAAATACTAATTTGAAACAATATACAGTCAGCATTGAAACAATTGAAGTGACAATCGAGTGAACATTGGGGAGTGCGTATTGTGTTAAGAAACAATAGATCGCAAGTCCCAAGTTTCGTAGTAGCGCCCGTTACGACGCGGAGCCTCACACCGAGCGCTGTCGAGTGTTTAGCTTAGGAAATTAACTTTATTGTAGGCCTTAGATTGCGGGCCGAGTGCTCGCCGTGTAGCAATAATGCCTTTCAATGTTGGCTTTCTATAGTAATTTTGTAGATAGTATCATCAAACTATTGGAAGTCCGTCGTGATTGTATCCGGGCGGGGATCTTCTGATTGGAATAAAAGTGGGTAATAGCGAACGGTATCCCAGTTATGCAATCAGATTTAGGGCTAAATTGGTATTGAGTAGTAAGAATAATGTTTTGGTTATAGATACTGCGGCTGTCTGTGTCAAAGACGTGTCAATAATATAAATGTAAAGATTCGATCTAAAACATATCAATAAGCTACGTGAATGGAGCTAAGGATCTTTAAAGGCAACATAATTACGTAGTACACACTTTAGTTTTTATAATTTTTTGTTTGGGATAAAATGTCTGACTGTGCCTTCCCTTTCGTCACTAGGGTGTGCTAATAATATTTACACAATCATACGAACACAAATAAAGAAACGTGGAGCTCAGACCTTATAAAAACCCCCCAAGACGAGGCGAGACGGGGTTGCACTACAATTAATTCACCACCTTGAGAGTACAGTCAAAGTCTACTTGAAACAGTTAAACGACAGATCTGCTAGCAAAGTACCCTTGTTTTATTTTATTTTTGAGGACAGTTTTGTCGCATCCTGTCACTTTCACATCATCCCCGTATCACGTTACGTCTAACAAGTTTAGCATGTCAGATATGGAATACCTAGATTGACCCACCTTGAGCTTGGTTGCCGAGTGTGATAATATACTCCGAAAGCGAGCCATCAGAGTTCTATCTGAGACATAGTTCTTATAGCTGAGCAGGTAAACTATGATTTATGTAACTTAATAAAATGTGGTATCTGCAACATCTACTACAGATAACTTATAGATTGTTCAGGTTGAAAACGTAATATCTGTTCTAGGTGCAGAAGGACACCTCGTATAAACACGTGGCAGCCAAAATCACGCAGAAATATAATAAAACCACATGCATGTTCGAAAAGCTGGAAATTTTCGTAATTAAAGTGAGCAGACGGTGAGTAGGTGAGTAGTGGGCGAAGTTCAGGAACCATCGTTTTAATTAAGCTTATTAGCAGATACACTCACTCACCTCCCGGGGCCGGGTCTGGGCTACCGCGGGTCTAATTGATATTAGTTATGCGAATTTATGATTTTTGACTAAATTTTATGAAATTTAAGCCTGGGAATATTGAGAGTTATTTGGAAGATGCAGTGGGAGTAGCTTGTTAAATAATATATAAAGTTTATATAAGTAACATTTTACAACTTTTTTGATATATCTTTGTAAAATATTCGGTCAATAAAAAATAGTCGGACTTTATAATAAGCTTTTCTATTAAAACTTTTTTACAGTCAACTTGAATTTTCCCTCTGTGATCTCAGCTATGTTTTGGGATTTTAATGTAAAAACGCACACAATTTCCTAGGAATTACTTATTAGTCTTCGCAAGTCTAAAACTAGGTACAGCTATCCTATTTGTATTTCTAGTATTAAAAGCGTGGTGATCACTATTTAACTTATATTTATTTTAATTTTTAAAGGAATATACATTATATTGTCAAATACATATAAGGAAGAAAAATATAAATATATTAAGTCATTCATCGTAAATTTAATCCTGATGCAAAGTCATCCTTCACACTTAAGTATTGCAGTATTTATTACTGGTGAGATTAATAAGAAAAACATTGTAGGTATGTTGTAAACGAAAAATTGCTTCTCAATATTCATACGAACTGGCGGATGGACGCACAGAGAAACGGACAGACGGACGGATGAATTGACTGTAAAAAACGTTTAAAAAAAAACATATTATAAAGTCCGACATTATTTAGAAGACAAAGATGCTTGGAATACGCCACTTCTGGTAAACTGTCAGTCTGCCCCCCATAAATGTTATATTTGTAGTACCTAAGTAGAAACATTGTAAACAACTATATGAAAAGAATGGCCCCGAGTTTCCTGCCGCTTCTTCTCGGTAGGCTCTATATATTTTGGAACGCGGCGGTACAGTCGTTAAAGTACATTATAATGCATAATTGACTTTCATAAGCGCGTCTTTGATGCCTAAATTGAATAAATGATTTTGACTTTGACTTTGATGCACAAAGGGGCGGACATGGCCTTCAAAAATACATGAGAAGGCTACATTATCAAACAATAATATAATTCTACGAACAAAACACTGTTTCTAAACAAATGAAGATTTACACTTTAATAAGGTTGTTGTTATAGTTATACTTCGCAGGATGGCGGGAAAAAGTCAAACAATGTCTGTCGTTGATTTTATTTTATTTTTGTAAATTTGTGTTTCTTCTAAATTGGACAGAGTCTAGGTTTTTGGCGGATTATGAACCGTTAACTATATAATTTCACTTTTTTTTATGACTGTGATGGCTCTGACTGACTACTTGAATATACATCTCATTTGATGCAACTACATGTAATAACTTAAAGCATACTGCGTCTTAGTCATGCATTTCTGACAAACAGCTATACAGGCAATTTGATTTTAGGCAAATCGCTTCTTAGCCAATTAAGCAATTCATATTGCTTTTATAGTGGCATTTCACGTTTAAGGCAAACAGATTCCTAGTCAACCCTTGTTTTATCCATCTTGCTTTTCAGGTAATTCGATCATAAACGTGGCAAAAATATAGACGAGGACGAGTTTTAATCATAAAGTTAAAAAACCGGCCAAGTGCAAGTCGGACTCGCGCACGAAGGGTTCAGTTCCATTATCTATAATGAATATATCTAGCGTCTACCTGTTTTTGTTATCAATATTGAGAATTTGAACAAAAAATTACGTCTGTTGTGTATTAAAACACCCTTAAATATGTATTATAACAGAAATACACCATCTGTAAAAATTTCAACTGTCTAACTGACACAGTTCATGAGAAGAAACAGTCTGGTGACAGACGGACAGACAGACAGACGGACAGCGGAGTCTTTTAGGGTCACGTTTTACCTTTTGGGCACGGAGCTCTAAAAGTAAAGTCGGTAAGTATTAATTACATACAGATATAATTACTCGTAAATATAAAACCAATAGCAAGTACGCGTGGGATTTACGGCCTCCTCCTAAAGTTCCCGACTTATTTCTGTTTATAGTGCAAAGTTGAAGTGTTACTTTTAGCTCTAACAACTTTAATGAGTTCGTGAGTTTACTCGCGCGTGCTTCATTACCTTTCAGAAATTTCTGAAACCATACAAACTTACTTCGAAAGTATTATCTTCTGGCCCCAAATAGTCTCAAATGTTCCACATACATCGCAAATTAACAAATTAATTGTTTATTCGCAGAATGTTTCACAACTTCAAAATGTACTTGTGCGCTCGCCTGTGGATGTTCTAAATGTCTACTAACGGATAATATGGCAGGTACTCTTACTGTAACGAGCCCTTTGGAAATATACGGAGCTTTTCCAAATCGATATTCTATTATTGTAAAAACAAAATACTGTTACGAGCTGTAGTGTTCGTTGGATAGAAAGTATACGTTAACGTAACAGTTATTTATTGAGTACAAAAGGAGGCACTTGATAGACTGTTCTCTTTAAAAATCACTGAATCAAAAGTAATTTTGTAATTTCCAATTAACTGCTTTATGTTAGGTCTTCTTCTGGAACGGCCTGAAAACGTGCTTCACCCTACTGAAAACGCCTGTAAGTGACTGAAAATACAAAAAAAAATTTGTTAAATTTTTATTTCGACCCGTCTCCTTATCTTAAGTGAAATCATATTCAATATGGTTTAAAGTCAAACATTTATTATCCACTAGCAAACCCTGCGAACTCCGTTTCGCCACCAGATGGCTTCGTTTTATGTAACATTTCGTTTGGCGCCATCTACTTAAAATATTGGTTTGTAGTACATGCTATGTATCAGAGATGGCGCTGTATGTAAAAAAGATGTTCCCGCTTTTCTTTTTAAATTTTTCCTGAATTTTCTGTACTATAAACCTCACGGAGCCCGAGACCTTTCCAACGAATGCAAAACCGTGGAAATCGGTTCGTGCGTTCTGGAGTTATAGCGTCAGGAAGGAAAACCCGACTTATTTTTATATAGCTGATTGTAAGCCACGGTGACTTGTGCGTGAATTTCAACCGGCTACCTAATGTTTCAAAAGCTCCCTTTCAACGTAGGACAGACAGGCCGGTGTAGGCTTAGCAATATGTGCCGTAATCTGATATTGAACTCTGAAACCTACTAACCAGTCAGTCATCTCAGATTAGGTTATATAGCCGTTTCAACAAATGTCATATTCGTCGTACTAAGCGCTGCATAAAAAAGCTAGCACCGCGGCCAAGTTACCCGAGCTATAACAATTAGCTCGTCTGTGAAAGAAGTCCGGAATTGGAAATGAGGGGACTAGATTAAGGAAATGCCGGTCGCGTGTGCAGCGCTCTCGGGTGGTCGTGGGTGCCATTTGGGAATATCGTTTTGTTCTAAATGCAAAGCGTAAAAGGCAGCTACCTAGTGCCGTAATGGATCTTAGGGGCCGACCATCAATCACGTGATGTTTTTTAGCATTTTTGACCCCCCTCTCCCCCTTGGTGATACGTGGTGATGTTTAAGACTAACCAAATTATTACATGTATTTTTTAGTACCAACAAAGAATGTTAATTTTTTTAGAATACTATCTTGAAATACAGTTTATATAGTTAAAATTGTATTCTAGAAAATGAAGGACCATGAGAAAAAGTGTAGACAGAAAGGGTGCAGGAATGACACAGATATTTATTGATACGCGTTTGACGAAAAAATAAATACACGTGATATCTTACTGCACCCCCCTCCCCCTTGTGATATTTCGTGATTTTTGCCGTACCCCTTTTCCAGCCTCACGTGATTAATGGACGGCCCCTTACATAAGCAACTCTAGAACTCTTTGTGAATAAATTCGTCCGAGGAAGTCCTGCCACCACACCATTTTTCTACCGTGAAGCAGTAATGTTCGCAATACTGTGTTCTGGTTTAAAGGATATAGTTGCCGGCGAAATTACAGGCGCATGAGACTTAACACCTTAATGTCTCAAGGTTACGGGCGCAGGCAGCTCGTCACTTGTGATAAAATGCATCTGTTCTAGGTAGAAGTTAGTACTTAAACCTATGTGGAGCCTTATACTTGTACCAACTCGTAATGACATATAAATAACAACAATTGGTCTATCTCGGGTTTTTCTTATTAATTATGACGTCACAATTCATCAAGCCATTATTTGATTATACAGATCAATTTCAATTATTATTTAAACTGTACTGCTTCTAATAGCTCCATACTTTCCGTATTGCTCAATGTTACTGATAAAAGCTGGCAAATATATATATGGCTGGTATATGGAAGTTGGCCCATGTCGTTGCTGCAATCATTACACGTATAGTAAATTGTTTGATGTGTCGTGACGTCATAATCGGCAAGTATTGGCCAAGATAGAGAAATGTATGAAGCCGATGAAAGTGTATCTTAAAACGAATGTCATTTAAAAACGAAACTAGTCCTACCATGACAAAAGAAAATAAGAAAAGACCGAAACAGAGAAAATGAAAAGGAGTTCTAGGCATCTAAACTACTAATATATTCGTATATATAGTGCTTTAGTCGCATTTGTCCAGTAATCTTTGAAACCTAATCCTAGTAGTGCTTCCATGCTGTTCCTTGAAGGCAGGATATTTGGCATGTGACTGAGGACATCGAAATCTAAGACCTTTGTGGCCATTCCGCTATGTTTGTCGCGGCTTAGAACATAATTTGACTAATGATAAAAATAAATTAAGCATACACATTTATGTATTATGATAAATCTAACAGTTGTCACACGATATTGTAGTCATGGCAGAATCCATGGAAAACCTCAGTACAATGCTCGAAGGCCTCCATCGAGTTTCCCAACGGGTAGGTCTTAAGATGAACATGGATAAGACGAAAATTATGTCTAATGCCCATGTTGTACCTACCCCAATATCAGTTGGGAACTCAGTTCTCGAAGTTGTTGACGAGTACATCTACCTGGGACAGACAGTCAAACTAGGCAGGTCCAAATTCGAGAAAGAGGTCAATCGTCGAATCCAACTCGGCTGGGCAGCGTTCCGGAAACTTCGCGAAGTCTTCTCGTCAAAAATACCTCAGTGCCTCAAGACAAGAGTCTTCGACCAATGTGTGTTACCAGTGATGACTTATGGCACTAAAACGTGGTCTCTTACTATGGGCCTCATAGAAAAGCTCAAAGTCGCACAACGAGCTATGGAGAGGGCTATGCTCGGGGTTTCTCTACGTGATCGAATCAGAAATGAGGAGATCCGTAGAAGAACGAAAGTCACCGACATAGCCCAGAAGATTAGCCAGTTGAAGTGGCAGTGGGCAGGGCACATAGCACGCAGAACAGATGGCCGATGGGGCCGAAAGGTTCTGGAGTGGAGACCACGGACCGGCAAGCGCAGCGTAGGTCGTCCACCGACACGGTGGACAGACGACCTGATGAAGGTCGCAGGACGACGTTGGATGCAGGCCGCTTCCAACCGGTCCTTTTGGAAAATCATGGGGGAGGCTTATGTTCAGCAGTGGACGTCCTACGGCTGAGATGATAATGATGATGAACAGTTGTCATTAAAAACAATTAATGTCTACAACACAAAAAAACTTTATCTATTTTTTTTAAATAGCGCATTCTCACACTAAAAGCTATTTTAAGAGTGGATTTGGAACGCTTGAGACTACTAACTCAGAGCTGCAGGACCATAAACTGTCCTCTCGACAGTAAAACTCTCGCGTGCAAATATTGCCTTCCTCGGTCGTCGCGGGCGGAGGCTCGTGGTGGGTACAGGGTAGGCGACCCGCCTGAGCCTCTAATGCAGTGGCGCGCAGTTTGGCGCACTTCCAGCGGGAGTCCCGCGCGGAATGTCCAAATTACACGCTGACACTTACTGCGCCGTAATCAACTTCCCGCGTTAAACTCCTATTCCAATTCTGTAATTAGAACTATATGCTGTTTCAGTCGGACCCTGCAGTCGCTACCACCGCACTGGCGCGCTGCCTCATCCCCGGAAGGGCGTCTGTTTGCGTCGGATTCTGCCCGTTTTCAATTAAAGTACGGCGGAGTTCTTGAGGCGTCGCCGACGCCCGAGTGTCGCCGCAAAACAACTGACAGTTAGATAAGTTTGTCGAACTCGAGATGGTTTTCGTTTTAATTACTTTTAGTTTGGACAAGTGCGTAGATTGCTCTCGGATAAGTTATGAAACTGCTGGTTGGCAAATAATCTGGCTTTATTATTAATTTCATAATGTTCTTTGACAAAATTGAAATGGATTTGATTTATTATTAAAAAACTAGCTGTGACACGTGGCTCTACCCGTATGGATAAATCAATATTAGCCCAGGTGTTATTCCAGAGTTTGCTATCTTCGTTCAAAATTTACTGAAATCCGTTTGATTATGAATAATTCACAATTTTGCACCCACAATCTTTCGCATTTATAACATTTGAGTGATATGAAATCTCGATGATAAATACGCGTTTAATATAAACTGTTTATATTCGACAGTACCACAGTTATAGTCAAATGCGAGCGGGCAGGTACTAACACAAAATTGCAACCATTTGAGTTTAGCAAACAAGTTAAGTAGTTTCTCGTGGCGTTCCTGTATCGTGCTCTAATACTCCAACGAGTTTTGGAAAGCCGAGCGCCGGCTTATTCCTGAAAGCCGGAGTTCTCAGAGTTATAGAATAGACGACGAGCTATGGGAAATAGTTAAAGGGTGTATTTGAAATCTGCAGAGTATTTAGCGAGCGCATTAGCGCCGCGCCGAGGCGGCAATTAGCGCGACTCCATTCGTTCCGCTGACGAACTTCTGCTCAAATTGTACGTTTCAATTTCTAAGAATCTTGGGGGATTTACCTGGAAATCAGTTATTTAATTTTTTGTAGTTAATTGCAGCGTCTTTCTAAGGCTTAGTATTATCTTTTATCTTACCGCTTTATGACCGCTCATAGGGAATTATTAAATACATTATGCATAATTAATGTATGGTAGGTATATGTTTAATATGCTATGTATAGCCCCTTTGCCTTGTACATCACACATTTTCTGATTTTTATAAGAGAAACCACTGTATGATATTTTTTTATATAAGGCAATAAATGTTCTATTATTATTATTCCTTTTATTCAAATAATTTCACGGATTTCATCCGGTCCTTTACAAAGGCATAAGTGGGGCTGTAGCTTACACTTAGAGGCCTGTTTGGTATAAAAATACAAAGTAGTATAAAAACAGAAACTTTTGGATGGATGGTGATATGATATATAGGTATATTATAAAAATGGGTAAAATGGCTATTAGCTAATAAAGCTATTATTAAATATAATTATTAAAAAAAAGCAAAGCTATTATTATTAAATACGTCCGTGTAATTTAGGTAATGTGTTGATAATTTAATTAGTAATTCTCAAACTTAGGGCGGGTATTTCAAACTTTATCTGACTTCATTTTCGGTCAAGGTTGTATTGTTATTTTGACTAAAAGTAATTAAACAACATTATGGTAGAGAATACACAACAGTACATTTCAATAAAAAGACTCAGCATAATTTGAAACGTAAAATGAATATTTGTGTGTGATAGTTCTAGTCAAATATACTGGTCTTTGTCACTGTTATTCAACTCTGCGTTATGTGAAGTGTACTGATGAAGGGGAGTATTTAAGGTACCCTAAACGTAGGAACGACCACGTTGCGCGCCGTCTATTATAATACGATAAACGAAGGAAAGAAAGATTTATTTGTTTGTTTCAATTGAATAGGTTTCGACACTACTGGACCGACACATACAATTATCTCACCAATAGAATCCTAAATTATCCCTGATGAACATAGGCATATATATTTTGATTTATCATCATCATCCATGACCACGCGGGTTAAACCGCGGAGCACAGTTAGTATACTATACAGCGTACAAAATACGTCACAAGACACTATTCAGCTGTTAGTGACAGTTAAAATCAACTAGAGAGATAAATTAGATGCTCGGACGGATCGTCTCAGTGGTCTAGCGGTCCGTGACGTGTGACACGGCCATCCGATAATGTGTATTTTGTTCTCTCTACAATTACGAAGTTTAGTTCCGCTCAGCAGGCGTTAGTGTATTCAAAATCATATATAATAATGATGAATGCACTAAATTTAGCTTAGAAAAGAGAAAGCCAAACACAACTCTGAAAATAATGGTTCTCGTATGTCGCCTAATTACGGAGAAGAGCGCGCTTTATCATTTTGTGGCGTTGGTGCGGGCGAGAGTATCTCTGCACGGAGAGAATACACAGAGCAACCACAATAAACTGTTTTGTATAGCTACAATATATTTTTTCTACGCTTTTTGACTAAGCCAGCGTGAAAATCACTCTATTTACATGCAGACGTATCCATCATAAACCCAATACAAGAGTCATAGTAAAATAACGTAAATGTGGCGTTACTTTACTTGCTTCATGAAATATTTTGTATGTAACACACTGTTTTCTACCGACTTCCAAAAAAAGGAGGAAGTACTTAATTCGACTGTATTTTTTTATGTTTGTTACCTTATAACTTTCGATTAGGTGGACCGATTCTCAAAATTCTTTATTTTTTTCATTTGAAAGCTGGTGCTTACCGTGTGTATTTAAATTTCATCAAATTCGGCCCAGTAGTTTTTGAGTTACACTCCAATAGCTGATTTTTACGAAATTAATAGAATGGAAGTCGGTATTAAATTTTTCAAATTGCACTTGTAGACTTTCGCGGTTGTTAACTAAATTATAATTAGTACTCACGGGATGTACACCACGAATAGCAGTGTTTTGGAGTTCCCGATATTATATAAGACAGACAAAGCGAACAGTGTCTCGCCGGATCAGAGAACAAATCAAAGCTGTTAAGAATAATGAAAGACACAAATCTGCCATAGCTGAACATCTACTGGGACACAGGCCCTAACCACTGGACATCATTTCACAAATCACAAGTCTTATCCACGGAACGCCACTATGTGCCCAGGTTGGTGAAGGAAGCCATCGAAATCACGAAATGTCCAATATTCAATCGTGGTGATAGGTTTAAATTTGCCAGTACGTGGAATCCAGTAATAAGTTGTCTAAAAAGGAATAACAATCGTCTAAAATGTTATCAAAACAACATTCGCAGTGATACAGTTAGTGTGAATTGTCGAGACTTACAATCAAGTTCCAGTGCCAGTGGTATCCGTAGTACAAGAGTGAAAAAGAAGGTAGACCGTTTTGTCTGCACATAACTTTGAACTTTTTACATCCACCACCCGCATCTTCTGTCTACCCTACTTAAACATGGTGCATGTAACTGCGCCGAATTACCGGGAACTCCGAAACATTGCTAATCGTGGTGTACATCCGTGAGTAATAATTATAATTTTGTATGTATGTAATTAGTTATATATTGTTTACAATAATTATACTGATGTTAGGAGTAGCACCAGGCAGAACACAACTAAATGACAAACATCATTCATAATCATTTTGAACAAAAATGCCAACGAAGAAGTTCTAAAATGCAGCTACAGTACTAAGAAAAGTCCTTGGAGAAAATAACTCGTACTGATAATCTGGACATTTGCAATTGTACCCGCAGCAATTAAGCTGAGGTGATAGTGTGCGGCCACTGGCATTGCCTGAACTGGCGCTTTAGCGGTAGGATTACTGCCGGCACTGCCAAAGCGGCTCGCTTCTAGGGTTGCCACTAGCCAAGAAAACTGTCTAAATACTGCAACGATGGCGAAGCTGTAAGAGCAATTGTCTGCTACACACGGCACATTTAGATTTCAACGCTTTTGACCCTTACAGCTGCAGATCGTGACCGGGTGCCACTCGTGTGATACTCTTTTTGTTACATGAGGTATTATATTAGGTACTATTACAAATATTTATTTTATCACTACGCGTGGCGAATAAATATGACAAATATATCTAAAGATATAACGTTAGATCATTTTCTAAGTCATTTCCGAAATACATAATTACAAAACATTCTCGTATTATTTTCTTATTTTGCAATTTAGAAGTGAATTAAACACATCTTTGGATGGGATTCAAACCCGCTCCTTCCAACAATCGGTGTCAGACGCCATGACCGCAAGGCCACCGAAACACGCCGTCCGAGCATCATTTAACTCTTTATTTGATTTTAACCGTCGTATGAGGACGGATTTCTTCATCTGTATTTCCTTTTTGTTATTATAAAAGAGCTTTTTGTGAACATTCTCATCACAAGTAAAACTTAAAACACAATTGAAATTCACACTGCAACACGACAAACAAATCAGTAGCAAAAACTAATTTCAGACAAAACTACTTTTATTTCGATCGCAAAACCAGCGACTACCTATTAGTCGTTTCCGGGTTAATTTCAGCAGAAGTGGGAATGCTTTCAGAAGCCGGGCGGTGGCCGGACCGGAGGCGACCCGGGGCCAAGCCGGGGGCAACCTTTAACCTAGCTTTAGAAACCGAAATTAAAACCGCTTTGTGCACGTCCGAACATAACTTGACGAAACAGCTTTCTAGTTATTTTTGAGTTTTATTACGTGGTTTGGAGTAGTTATTGCAGTCGCAGTACGTTGTTGCTTTATTTTATTTTATTTTATTGATATAGGAACAATAAACAACTACATTATACATATTGTTTACATCTAAGTACAAAATAAAATTATTAATAATGTAGTCCACAACATCGTCCACATATTGAAATAAATAAGTGTAAGGCGGTTCAAATGAACAGCAAATAAAAATAAAAATGAAAACAATTGTATTAGTTTTTTGAAACAACATACATAACAGTATAACTGACAAGCTACAATTATTATGTAGACGAGCACAGTGCAAGGTCGTCTTTTAGAAGTGATGCAAAGAGCAGTTTTTTGAATTTATATAAGGAACAAGCAAAAATGTCTATACTTTGAAATGATTTATTGTAAGACTCAAACATACGCCGTATAGGTACACGAAGTCCTGAGTTAGTGCGACAGGCATTCAGTGCGAAAAGTGTTTTATCACGGGTTCCTCTTTGGTTGATTGATCTTGGGACAGCATAACATACTTTTTTAACTAGATCTGTACAATCAAAATTGTTATTAACAATGTTATATAACGTAACAGCTTCTAGATACCTACGTCGCGAATCAAGGGATAGCAAATTATACTTATTGAGTAGTTTTGAGTAAGTGGAATAGGAACGGAAACATTTGAAATTCATAGCGCGCAGGTACTTTCGTTGAACCTTCTCGATTGCGGTTGTGTATTTCTTGTAATACGGATTCCAGACTGGTACAGCATATTCTAACTGAGGGCGTACTAGCGTCTTATATAAGTAGAGATATGTGGAGTATCTTTTGAAATTACCTGATGACCGCATAATAAAACCAAACATTTTAAACGCTTTATTCACAATGTTTTCTACTTGCAAGTCTAAGCGAAGATGGCTGTCTAGTTGCACACCTAGATCTCTTAGTGAAGTCACTTTGCTCAGAGGGATATTGCAAATATTATATGAAAACGTGACAACATTTTTCTTATTTGTGAAAGTAATGGTGTTACATTTAGGAATGCTTAGGTTGAGTTTATTGTCTGTGCAGTAGGTGGAAAGTCTGTTTAAGTCTTCCTGTAAAGAGATGCAATCTGAAACATTGCTGATGGTTTTGTATAATTTAAGGTCATCGGCGTATAAAAGAAATTTGGAACTACAGAAGCATCGATCTATGTCGTTTATAAAGAGAGTGAAAAGTAAAGGTCCAAGTATTGACCCCTGTGGCACCCCAGAAGTGACATGGACATCATTAGACTGGAATCCGTTTATAACAACATTTTGAGACCTATTGGTAATGTAGGATGAAAACCATCGCAGTAAGTTACCGCGTATACCATTATACGCAATTTTGTTGAGCAGAATTTCATGGTCCACCTTATCGAAAGCTTTTTTGAAATCAGTATAAACTGCGTCTACTTGAGCGTGATTGTCAAGGCTTTCAAATAAGTAGTTTGTGAATACTGTCAAATTTGTAGTAGTTGATCGTTTTTTAATGAAGCCATGTTGCTCAGGGATTATTATACCATGAAGAAATGGATAGATTTCATTATGTATGAGTTTTTCAAAAAGTTTCGACAAGGCGGACAAAATCGAAATGGGCCGGTATTGCTCAATATCGTGCTTGGAGCCGCCTTTATGAATGGGGGTGATAAATGCACGCTTCCAAACTGAGGGGAATATTCCGCTAGCCATGCATTTGTTAAATATAATCGTCAATGGGACGTAAATAGAACAGGCAGTATTTACCAGAAAAATAGGTGCTATGCCGTCCGGTCCAGGACCTTTGGAGGGGTCCAAAAGCTTGAGTTCCTTCAAGATCGTTAGCTCATCAAATTGAACATTATTTAGTACAGTTGTATTGTTTTTATAATAGTAAGTTGGGGGTTGCCATGTGCTTAGTGTAGGTGAGCTAGGTTCGAACACGGATTCAAAAAAGTTTGAGAACATATTACAAATGGCTTCTGGGTTATTAGTAGTAATATTTTGATACTTCATACGGGCTGGCATACCAGATTTTGATTTAAGATTAGATATATAAGTCCAGAAGTGTTTTACGTTAGTGGAAATATTGTCTTCAACGGAGCTCATGTATTGTTTGAAACATTTATCACACTTTTCTTTGAAGGAGGTTCGCAGTTCTGAGAATTTTTCATAGTCAGTTGCATTCTTATACTGTTTCCATTTGACCCACGCTTTTTGTTTTCTTTTAAAAAGTTTAATTAGAGAATGGGAAAACCATACGGGGTAATTAGCAGACTTAGTCTTAGCTAAGGGAATATGTTCCTTTATTGTACTGCTTATAGTGTTGTAAAATTTGTCAACTGCATCCTCAGCACTAAGATGACATAATAATGAACTCCAGTCAGTGCCACATAACGTTTCATTAATTATATTGTAGTTCGCTTTCCGAAAGTTAAATTTTGTCATGAGTTTTTTACTTAAAGATTGTTCTGGCAGATCAATAGGTAAGTATGCTACGAGCGGGGGGTGGTGGGGATCAGGACTGACTAGAGGATTTGATTGAGACTGGACCATACAAGGACAATTGCAAATTATTAGATCAAGTATTTTATCATTCGCGTTAACGGTTGTATTATATTGCAGACAGTCTAGAATAGCCATACAGTTGCTAAGTTGAAGACATTTAAATGATGAATCTTTACATATTAAACCACATGTTTTGGCATTACTTAGATCACTAGTAACCCAACTTATGTCAGGTAGGTTGTAATCTCCAATTAAACAGATTTTTTCAAAGTTATAATCAATTAAGGCATCGTGAAGAAAGTCAAAATGATTTTCATAATTATTATGAGTCACCCAGGGTGGCACATAAGCGGCACTAATTACGTGCTTTTTGTGACTCTGCATGCTGGGGAATTCAACAATTAGATGATCAATGCATGAAGGTGGGATTGTATTCGAAATTAACATAGATGTGTCTAGCTCAGTGGGTTGCAGACCCCTCAGTACGGCGACGAGCACCCCTCCCCCGTCTCTCTTGCCGACGGCTATCCTGTCACGATCGCGTCTAAATACAACATAGCGCTGATCTATGTACTCATTGTCATGTATTTCAGGTATCAACCAAGTTTCTGTAAGCACGATGATATCATAGGTACTCGCGAGTATGTTCATATATAATGAATGTAATTTGGTTCTGATTCCCCTACAGTTTTGGTAATAAATTGATAATTGGTTATTATTATCCATTAAAAAAGGTTATCAGTAATATATTCACGTTGACAAAATAGTATTGAAGATTAAAGTATGAATTTGAATATAATTTTATAATATGAAATTTGTACAGCGAAGGATTATGGATTAAATTAGTGTGTAGGCTATTATGTGAAATAAGTATTATTGATTTTTTATAATGTCCGTAATCAAATAAGCAAAAGTCATTAAGTGTATAGTAATGCATACCGCAATCGACAAGGTACAAAACATATTTTAGATTCGATTTGAGTTTATATGTATTTATAGCTGTCACAATAGTAAAAATTAGTTGAGTATATAACTGACTAGTACCTAATAATGATATTAAATTCACACATTTGACGTTTATGGCGTGTAGGTATGAACACATTTTTAAACAAAATATGATTCCGTGTATGTTTGAGTCTTTGAAATAATATAAATTATTGAAAATTAACAAAATGTTTATGAGCATCACAATAGTAAATAGTTGAAATTTATTGGCAAGTAAATTTAAATTCCAGAAACAATTAGAGTGCTCAGACGTAAAATTCACAAACAAAGTAAAGATTAATAAAGGTTTTGTTCTATTTATTTTATTTACCGCTAGTGGAAGGTTCACGTCCAATTGAGGGCCGCCGCTGGCTGAGGACAGAAGCAGAAGTGGAGGGCCCCCTTCCGGTGGAGGTTGTGGGCTTAATCTTCTCAAGGTCCGCTTCGGAGCGGACAACAAAGGCGGCTGTGTCATCGCGTTCGCGGACGAGGATAGCCGAGTTCCTGACCCACGCATATTTATAGTTGTTCGACTTAGCCACATCCCGGCATTTACGAAACAACTGCTTGTTTTTCAGAGTCAAGTGTTCGTTCATGTAGATACGGCAAGAAGTCCCTGTGATATCGATTTGATCGGTTTTAAGTGTTTTAGTTTTGCGATATGCAGCCAAGATGTTGTCACGCTTGATGCGAGATATGAATTTTATGATAATATTTTTGGGCTTTGTGCTGTTGGTCTGGGCGTGAGGTACTCGATGTATCGATACAATGTCATGGGGCTGTATTGAGACTTTAAGTGCGGTGCCTATATTGTTAATTATACCTGGTAAGTATTCATTACGCCTTTCTGGTATATTACACAATTCAATGTTGCACTGCCTGGCCTGCTGCTCCAGTTGATCAATTTTTGCTTCCATGTTCATCAGAGCAGGGCCGGCCTCCACGGACCGTCCAGCGACGATTTCTAAACGTTTTTTGATGTCGTCACGTTCCTCATTACAGAACTGCATAGACGTTTTTATTTGGGTCAGCTCGTGGTTTATGGTGAATAAATTCGACTTAAAGGCTGCATGCTCACACTTCAAAGATTTTATTTCCTCTCGCATTTCTGTTATAGCGCCCTTAATATCGTCCCTTATACTAAGCAGATCGTTACTGGTTTCATTACGCCATTCCTGCAGTTTACCATACAACGTGCGAGTAAATGTTCCGAAGTCGATTTCACTCAACGATTTTGAGTCATTAATATTACATACAGATTCCGGGGATTCCTTTGTGTTGAATGAAACATCCATTGAATCGTCGCACACAGGTAACTGCGTCGCACGAACCGAGCTATTTAAATTACACATTGCACGTCTTGTTACATTACTGCACAATGGGCAGCGCCAGCTGGTAAGAAAGTCACTTGGAAGAAGAAGGAACTGTTCAGGTTTTATATTCAAACATTCACAGTGGTAATTAGCTTCACAGGCGACACAAATCAGTATGTTTTTGTCTGCTCGTAGCTCGCCTTTGCATCCGCTGCAGAGCGTTGCGCTGTTTGTACCAGATGCCATTATCTCGCTCAGTAGCGACGCGTCGATGTACAGCGGACGGAGAAGCGGGATCACAAGACCGGTGCGTTCGAGCCTTGTCTAAAAGGTCGTATGCGCCGTGGAATAGGCGGCGGTTACACGTTTATGTCAGACACTGTTACTGCTATGTTTTTCAATAATTATAATTCAAAATAGCACTTTAATCACTAATATTTCTTGATTATTTTTGTACTACTATCTTCACTGGTATTTAATAACCATGTTAAGCGTATTTTACACACCGAAAAGTTCGTAAATTCGTGTAAATAGAATTAAATTTACGCAGCACTTAACAAATTAATGGTATTCACTCGACCGCCGAGGGTAAGTCCCTAAGTTGCTGCGGTTATTTGTTACTAACCAGTACAAATCGCTTACAGCTGAGCTCGCCTTGTGATCTATTAGATTACGCGGCTCTTGCAGCCACGTTTCGGATGGGTGACCACTAATCGCGTTCTTTGCAGGTCACGTTATTCCAGGAGCCCCTGTTTTTGTCAACATAGCCATCTCGTGGCTATTCCGTAGGCACTAAGGCGGCCTCAAAACTGTGACACCAGGACAGACCTTTACAAAGCCTTGTTAGGCCAAAGCTTTTAAAATTTACAGAGTAACGAGCGCTTGCATACTCATACTTAGATATAACACGATGATCTACTATCCACTAACAATACCATTATTTTTAAGACCCTAACAGAAAGATAACAAAGTACGAACTTGTATGATAAATGTCTTAAAAAGTGTACTTATCATTATGCGATTGCGTCAGCACTTTTCCGAGTCATATGAAAATATGTTCAAGATTATATAAATATATATGTAAAATCTACCTTTCTAAGTGGGCGCCTAAGATCGTAGCTTGCTACAACAAAATCGTAGAACAATGCTAAAGGATACACTGCATTTCGATACAGCGCTACGGCGTAACTGAGTCGTAGCGAATCGTAGCCGCTACGCCATAGCTACAGAAACAGCAGGAATCCCAACACTCATAGAGCTAATCGAATATCTCGCACCCTCTGCACCGCACAAGTAATTCCTCATTTAACCCGTGCACAATGATCTCTAATCCATTAAGCCCCCATTTAACACCTGCAGATAGTTAGAGCTAACTGCGGAACTCCGCGCTCGGCACATTAAAAAGCCGTCCGATATAATGGCGCGCGGTACCCTACTGCGGAAACTCACTTTATTAGTGCATGTGTTTTGGGAATGTGAGACAAGGATATTTAATTTCTTGTTTTGATTAGAATATAAGTGGAATAGATGTTTCTGAACTTTAGCATATAAACATCATAAAGTAAAGTGTTTAGAAAATTATTGTGGATAAAGCTGTTTCACTGTCATTTTAGTTAATTATAATGATATTGATTCTACAAAGAAGCTTAAATAAAAGTATTTGATAGTTTTGAGCGTGACTTCGTTGGCGTGAAATAAAATTAACGTGATTGATCGGGAACTACCCTTTCAAAAGGAATAAAAAAGCAAATGAAAATAAAAATTACTGGGTATAAATAATGTATGCCAATTCAGCCAAATCGTATGCACTCACTTACTCACAAACTTCTATACTTATAATATAAGTGTGGTCATGTGAAGTGTATTAACAGTGATCATGAATATGTCGGTGAATTATATACCTTATTGTTATGAGTGATAACTTAACAATAAATATATTCTGCATATTGAAAAATATAACTCATTATTTTTGACAATATGACCTATATTCCTGCAGCATTTCCACCTTTAACCACTGTAACATTCAAACTGCACTTTAAGGCTGCTTATTACAATCGTAAATCAGGCATCGTCTTATCCCAGTGGGTCACGTATAAGTTAATTGGCTAATGGCGCTTAACCCGGTCGCCGTCCGCCGTCCGGTACCGCGCAGCTGCCGCTCGGCAACCGAGCGACAAAGGCACGATAATCGCAGTGTTGATATATTGCAGTATTAATAACGCATCGCTCGATGCGTATCGATGCCGCATTGGAGCTATCGATGCGCTGAAATTGATATCAAAAATCCCGGCGTAAGAGCAACTGTGAAATATTTACATAAGCACTGAATAATATATAAATGAGTTGACTATTGACTCTACATAATAATAACCTCTCATGTAAGTATTAAACTTGGTTTTCCAACCTAACTCGCTTCCTCCTGTTATTTTATCCTTCACGCAAATGAGACAAATAGTTTTATCAAAATTATATTATACAGTAAACACACTTCTGCAACTGTATAGTTCAATTCAAATATGGATCATTTCAATAAATTTTCATCAAGAAATATCCCATTTTATATATTTGGAACTATTTAAAGTTTCTGTCATTATGTCTATATTTCAATAAAAAATACTTCAATTAATCATAATTTTATTAATATATACACTACACTTACAATACACTAGCTACGAAGTTCCACCCGCCTGGTGGTGAATGATGATGATAACGAATTAAAATATAGTAAAAAAGTTATAGCCTATGTTACTCAGGGATAATAATAATAATGAAATAATTTATGAAATAGGTCCCGTAGTTTTTGAGTTAATTCGTTACAAACATACAAACATATTTCCTCTTTATAATATGAGTACACAGCGTGTCACAAAAACGTGTAGTAATATTGAAAGGTGTGCAAACGAACTTAGTCAGGATTCCCGTGGTAAATTTTCATTTAATTTGCTTATAATTTTTATCATACGAGAGAGCGGTGAGAGGAAACAAACAAATAAATCAATATGGATAGTACAACCTCAAGCATATCAATTACATCCTTCAACTGTAAATCCATAAAGAGATCAGTATCTGATGTGCGTAACCTAACAGAAGCCTCCGACATAATAGTACTTCAGGAGACATGGCTGTTGCCGCACGATCTGGACTTCGTGCATGGAATCAATAAATCGTTCGGATGCGTAGCAAAGTCCTCGGTGGACACCTCCCTGGGTGTACTCAGGGGAAGGCCGTGTGGTGGCCTCACAATCTTATGGAATAAGGAAAAATTCCCAATCGTGACTCCCGTGGATTGTTCGAGTAATAGGATTATGGCTCTCAGAGTATATGTAGGTTTAAACTCATTTTTGGTTGTTAATGTGTATATGCCGGTAGATAAAATTGAGAATACCGTTGAATTTACGGAATGCCTAGCTCAGGTAAGTGCAATTATTGAAGAGTGTGACGTTTCAGAAGCGTACGTGATGGGTGATATTAACGCGCACCCGCACGCGAACTTTGGGGGCGAGTTTGTAAAATTTTGCGATGAAATGTTGTGGGAATGTGTTGGCTTCAACTTACTTGGGATTGACTCGGATACTTATACATTCCAGAATGAAGTTAAAGGGAGTAGGAGTTGGTTGGACCATTGCCTTACCACGAAATCAGCGTGGGAAACGGTAACCGATGCTAGTGTCATCTATGACGTCATGTGGTCGGATCATTATCCATTACGCATTACATGTAATATTAAAATAGGAATTGTGACTGGTACAGCCATATCGTGCAACCGTGACTCGTTGAAGTCTATCCAGTGGGGCGAGAAACAAACTGACCAAATTAAAAAAAAATCGAAAAGTACTATAGGAATAATTTAGATTTATTTATTGACGAATTCCATTGTGATTGTATAAATAATGTAAATTGTGTGCATTATAATGATTATTGTAACTATATTATTATGTATTATAACCATATAGTCAGTGTTCTGCAAACAGCAGCGATTATTAGATCGCAGTCACGTGAGCAGAAGCGACACAGAACGGTGGTTGGTTGGAACTACCATGTCAGAGACAGTCATGAATTTGCTGGACTGAATTTTAGATTCCAGGTGGTTGCTGGCAGGCCGTCTAACGGGTTATTATATAATAAGATGCGCGATAGTAGAACGGCTTTTAAAAATAAATTACAATTATTTATAAATTATAATTATTAAACGCAGCATTAAAATGAACCTTATAGCTCTGCACAGAAAAAATAAAAACATTTATAAATTCTGGAATGCAACTCAGACCTTTAAATAATAAACGAAGCATGCCGGTATCTGTGGACGGTGTTCAGCAACCACAAAACAGCCATAGCAGAATTGTTTGCTAAAAGATTCAAAGTTGACCCTCTGAGGACGGAGTACATGTTCGATAAGCAACCTTGTCAAAATGAGGATGTTGTTAAATTTACAACACAAGATGTAATTAAAGTCATCAGAAGTATGAAACGTGGAAAATCACCAGGAATTGACGGACTTAGCATCGAACACGTGCTTTGGGCAAGTCGTAAATTATATGGTATCTTATGTAAGTTGTTTAATCTGTGTATTAAATATGGATATCTACCCGATAAGCTAATGAATACCTCTGTAGTACCCATTGTTAAAAATAAAACCGGAAATTTATCCTGTTCTTCTAATTATCGACCCATATCTCTGAGTACGATAATAGGAAAAACCTAAGAAAGGCTCATTCGACCAATTGTAGTCGATAATATTAAAAGTGATGACGCGCAGTTTGGTTTCCGTACTAGGCTTTCGACAGATGACGCAATAGTTAGCTTAAAAAGTACTATACAATACTATATGTCTCGCCAAACATCGGTATATGCATGCTTTTTGGACCTAAGCCGCGCGTTTGACCTAGTCAATTATGACATTCTCTGGGTTAAATTACTAGTGTCACAAGTCCCCAGACAGGTGGTCAGTCTCTTGAGATACTGGTACGGAAACCAATCAAACAGTATAAGATGGAGCGACTCGACATCTAGTAGTTATAGACTAGATTGTGGCGTGCGTCAAGGAGGTATAACCTCTCCGGACCTTTTCAACCTATACATTAACGACTTCGGTGAATTGAGGAGTTCCAGCGTTGGTTGTTATCTGGGTAAAATGTGCGTCAATACCCTGAGCTACGCGGATGACATGGTGCTCCTTAGTCCATCAATCAAAGGGTTGAGGAAACTGGTTTCAATCTGTGAGCGTTACACGAATGTGCATGGATTGAAATACAACGTTAAAAAACCGAAATTGTTGTCTTCAGGTCTGGTAGGGGTCCGGACTCGGTGCCGGAAATACGTTTAAATGGAGCTAAAATAAATGTTGTAAAACAGTTTAGGTATTTAGGCCACTTGTTGACAGAGCGACTGCACGACGACGCGGACATAGAACGCGAAAGGCGAGCCCTCGCTGTCATAAGTAACTTGCTCGCACGTAGGTTTGCCAACTGTAGCAGTGATGTAAGGACCACGCTTTTCAAAACGTATTGTTTATGCATGTATACGTGCTAATTATGGATAACGTACACTAGGAAAGCCATAAACACTATAAGAGTTCAATACAATAACGCCTTCCGACTCTTATGAAGCGACCGAGATATTGCAGTGCGTCGAGCTTGTTTTCTAAGGAGGGGGTGCCGGATTTCTTTGCAGTCATTAGATCACGCGTGGCGTCGTTTTGGGCCCGACTGCGTCGCGCTGACAACAAGATACTGGTGGCTGTCTCTGATAATGTGTACGGGAATCCAATGTTTACCCATTGGAAATCCGTGCACATGAATGCAAACAAAAAGTGACGTAACTTATATACCTAAGTGTAGCTGTGATGTGTATGAACATCTACTAGATTATTTTTGTGTATATTGTGTAGTGTTGAAATTTTATATGGGTTTATTGCCTGAAATAAATGACTATTATTATTATTATTAAAGTAAAAAAAAACCGATGTTTTACAGCTATATTAGAAATGCCTATTCTTAGAGTTTGTTAAAGTCAATACGTTCTGCACTCCCCACGCTACCTATTCATTCACTTATGTCCCCTAACCCCTTAACCTGCATGCGCCCTCGCTATTTTCTAGAGGTCATTGCCATTTTTAGCTTAGTCTTTCAAGGATGAACCTTCTTTAGTATTACAAAAACTTTAGTTACTTTTGTTTATTATTTATAAGAAAAACAACATACGTTAATCGAAATGTTAACCCCACACACGTTTAAGCGGAATGAACACATAAACAGCGAGTTGATCTTTAGCTAGCTATTAAGTCTACTATATGATCTGCAAAGTGCTCTGTAACACACTCCGCAGAACTGTAACCACAAATTCTCAAAACCTTTACACGGCGCATAATATAGTAGGTTAACCGTTAACCGGCCCCAACCTACTTAATAGTTAACGGAATTGGCCGGCAGCCAGTCTGAACAGTTCGATGAGTAACGACTAACGGCGCAGGGCCAGCACGCACAGTTCGTAAATAAGGAATACCATAAATTGTTTCGACGCGGGTCGGTTACTGGCGACGTGACGAGTGCCAGCCCTAATTAGCGCGACCTGCCGCCCTTGACCGGTATTGGAAGAGCCGATGGCCGGTTCGACCTGGGCCTATTCTGAAATTGTGTTTATTATGAGTTTAGAATTGCATTTACTGTGAAACGTTTGTTGCGAACTGTGCACCGTGTGAGCCCCTCCAAAATATTGGATTGATATATACCTATTTGTTAATCTATTATTCAAATCTTTTAAATGGGTAATATTATGCTCAGTTTGACAACTTTGACATAGATTATAATCAGCTCTTTACGTCTCCACTGCTAGGACATTATGTCTTGGTCTCAGTGTGGGCCGTAATCTACCATGCGATCTTACTGCAGGTTGGCGCATCGGCTTGTGACGAGCACTCCAAATGCCTCTAACATAACCTAACCACTGTTGTACTAAGACAACAACCGCAAAAGGCACTTACACCTGTTTCAAAAGTGTATTAAAAAAAAACCATGACAGCATGTTATTGCAATTATATTATTACCCTATTTTGAAAAGCAGAATTACGACAAAAATAATCTCTTATCGATAGCTTTTGGTCCTAACTTGTTTGGTAAATGAGTCATAAGTGTCCAAAATAGACATTTATAGACTTGCGCTAGACGCGTTCAGATTTGGCACAACCACTTACGGATAGTAAACAAGTGCAATATCTTTTTTTTTTCATTAATATTTGGTCTCTTTCTTCTGTGCATTTGTTATTCTTTAAGTACTTAATATATTGTTGGACGCTACTGGCAACACTGGTGGAACGAGCGGTGGACCGGCTATATAACTGAGCAAAAACCGACGCGCGCTCTTCCCCCCCGTCGCCGTCCAAGGCATATTTTGGGTGACCCGGACGACCCCATCGCAGCCGTTACTTCGGCAGCTTTAGCGTCCTCCCAAGGGAACCCCGGTAATGGTTGTAGACCCGACCAGGGCTGTGATCCCGATCGCATTGTAGGCTCCGGCCGAGATATTCTTCGCAGCCCCAGTCGCAGTCGAGGTAATTCACACACACACGATTGTCGTCCCAGCCACGGTGCGGGTGGGAGTATACACCGCGGCCCCGGTCGCGATGTATCCTCCGGCCCAGCAAATGGCTGCGGACGAGGTAACACTGGTTTTCTATGTAGTCCCAGCCACCATCGCTGTGGGCGAGGTATTACACATTCTTATTGTAGCCCCACCCAAAGTACAGTCATGAGTGCACAACGCGACGATCCTGGTCGCGGTGTGGACCCATGTCGCGGAAATGGGGGGAGGCGAGGTACACAAGGTTATGATTTAGTGGTAAACACAGTCAAACACCGAGCTCGCCGGCGAGCTCGAGGCAAAAGTTATGTCTTGGTTAGATTCTCTCCAAATAGTCGTAGAGTTAAAATTCATAGGGCCCACTTTCAACGGTACACTTATGTACCGGGGCGATTCTCTCCTACTCCCCTCTCTCCTGGCGACGGCCCAAGCCGAGGTCCGTACCCTAGTGGTGCCCTTGAGCAAGTCGCCTACTCCTCTCCTTGCGGCGAAGCGTCTTCAACGCTCGCCTTAGGCGGTGCGCCCTCTGCGCCCGCATCTGGCTGAGTGCCATCTGCGCTCGCCAACCGTCCGGTGACGCTGTAAATGCCGGTAGAGGCAAACAGCATTAGTCCGTTCTAAAAAAAATAAAAATAAAAACGCGCGCTCTCTTAGATGCCTGATACTCCGTACCGAGCGGACGCACCTTGCTTAGCCTATCCGATTCAATTATTGTCATTTCTAGTCGAATTACTTATTAGTGTAGATTTGTGTTATTTTTGTTAATTATTATTTTAGTGTTAAATTACATTTGTATTTTTATAAACTGTTTTCACTTCTGATTCCTAATAATATATAAATATTTAAAGTTGCAACAAAAGTAATTTCTATTTAAGCAGTCAAAAGTCAAGTCACAATCTCATAAATAAGTCAGTCACTGTCCTGTCCAAGTCCGTTCTAGTAATGCGGTGGAGGCATTACTACAACTTTCTAAGACGATTGGCAAGTAACACGCGAAACAACTTCTCATGCACTTTTGCTTTGCCTATGCTCATGCACCATTAGGAATATTTAACGTTTAATAACCCACCATTACTACACGTCAAAATTAGAGGAGACATAAAACGAGGTAAAAAAATCAATGACAGCTCTTGTTGGACATTGTTCTCGGTATCAATATCTACTTTTACGATATACTTTTATTGTGTTGTACCAGGCCAGCGTCAAGACCTGCAAACTCCAGCAGTGGAAGCGCTTTGTGTGGTATTTAAAGTATGCGAGGTGCTGGTTCAAGATTTGACTGGTACAAGCTATGTCTTCGATACAAGGAGCCTCCAAACAAACTTGAGCCTACCAAGATCTCATCTGACAATAGCTTCTTCACAAATGCTATAACATAACCTACATGGACATAACATAAGTGAACTACTTAAAACAATTCCGCGGCGTCATGCGTGTATAGGCGGTGGGCAGGAGACAGGGTGGAAAAAAAACCATTTAAACGCCTCATCCAGGTCCCGCCACATGCATTCCAGGCTTCGATAAGATGCAGTTAAGGGTGTTCCAACACAGCAGGTTCCAACTGGGCGTCCAAGTAAATTACCGTTCTGACAGTAAACTACAGTGATGGACGAATTTAATTATTAATTATTATAGTATTACTTTTTAAAGCTCTAACGCCTGCTTTAGTGATCTCAAACATTGAAATTTATAGAAAGAAATATTCTATCTTTGGACGGGATTCGAACCCGCGTCTTCTGACTCTCCGTGTCAGACGCCATTGACCAACTAGGCCACCGAGGTTCGGGTCCGAGCATCGAATTTTACTGGTACTGTTAAACTGTCCAATAGATGTCGCTCCGTCCCCGCAAGACGGTTAGTCAAATAGAGAGTTAAAATTCGATGCTCGGACCCGAACCTCGGTGGCCTAGTTGGTCAATGGCGTCTGACACGGAGAGTCAGAAGACGCGGGTTCGAATCCCGTCCAAAGAGTTAGTTTATTATTACATTTCGAAATCAACAAGCTAGGTAGTCATTGCCATGACACCACAGATCAGAGTGCATCTGTGCATAGCAAGCATAACAAAGTCAATACAAAAATCAAGTGACGTTACAAGCGGTGCCCTCTAAATTTGGTCCTAAACATTAATATAGTACGTATTTAGTAGAAATTGTACTAACTATAGTTGTTCTACGTAAACGCAGAGTTAATAATGGTACAAGACATAAGTACAGTTACCCTGACACATACATTATCCATATTTGCCGCCCAAACAACAGTTCCGTATAATCGCATCCGGGCTCTTCCGGCGTAAGTTCATCGGGTGATTAAATATGCGGTCAGCTCGCCCCATTGATTGGCGGACAGGTCTCCGCTAATGGATTAGAAGAACTTACCCTCGATTACGGAGAGGGTTCTATTATGAGGGATTTTATGACTTTGTTTTTAATATTCCCTCGAGAGTTTTGCTTTTTTCATAAAACTTAATTATATTTAAAACCGCAGTTACAGTTCCCGCACATATAAATTTGAACAAGGGTATATATTCAGATATAAGTTGGCAAGGCTCAGATCCTACGAAAAAATAATGCCAGGAAGCATAACTCAGAACAAATTCCACACAAAAAGTGGTCCTTCAAACCAAAACGACGTATGTTTCTAAATACGAATTACTTCCGAGGTTACAAATAGACATGTTCGGTGATTGGTTTAAATTTCGGAAGGAAAGCAGGAATTGGCCCACGCGCGTGCTGCAACGTCTACTATGACAGCTGAGTCATAGCGGCGTGAACGATGTTATTGATTTAGCACGACTTTTAGTGGGTAATTTTTTAAGGCAGTTACTCTTCTTGAAATTATTTCTTCGTAGCTCAGAGCCTATATATTATAAAACCGTGACCGTAAAAATGTTTATTTTATTTATTTCTGCGGACTAAATATTATGTCAACAAGAACACTATGTTTTAAACACTGCTACCGACTACTTCGGTAATACCTATTCAGTAATTCCTAATATAATGAATGGAAAAGTTATAGTAATATAATAAAAAAATACTAGTTTCTGATTTATTCCTTTCTATTTACCCAACTACCTATCCGAATGCCAAATTTGAGCTTTGTAGGTCATCTGGAACTGGGCTAGAGTTTTGATCTATAGGTCAGTCAGTGGTAAAAATGTCATTTTCAACCTTAATATCTAAAAAACCGATTGAGGTGTGTTTATGAAATTTAAAAGATATATGTATCTCGAAGGGCTCAATATACGAGCCAAATTTGACATGCTTACGTTAAATAGTTTAAAAATTATGAGGTTACGCTTCCGCGTGTCTAGATATTTTTAATTACTCAAGTCGACATATTAATTCAGAATACTTATTAAAAGTATTTTTTGTATTATCATTTTAAGAATGTTTTCGTGATAAATAGATTTGTCATTAATAATAAATATAATAACTAGTCTGTGTATAAGTTAACTTAGCTTTAGACTACAAAATGTTAGTCGAAAATCGATTTCCGATTCCGATTTTCCTTAATACTATTTGAAAACAGGTCAGACATTTCTCGTGCGGACTATGTTAACCTTTGTCAAGATCTGATATCCCCTTTAACCCTATCTCTGCGGGTATTGATCCTGACCTGTCCCAGTCTCCGTAAGAACAATCGACTGACCTCAAACTTTGTGACAACCTTTTGGGAAACAGACATCCGACTAAAACGAATTTAATGAGAGAACAAGGGAACGCCAAGTATGTCATTATCACAGAGAATGAAGCCAGAGAATCACAATTAGTGTAAAGAGCAATAACAATTTCGTAAATTTCCAAACCGTAGTGCATAATTAATTAACTCGCCGAGTTTCTATTGTAGTTCGATCAAACAAACTCTTCCTGAAATGACGTAACCCACGGACTGGTTTATAAAGACGGTACATTTGAAAGCAGTTCGACGAGACGAACTCAGAGGGATAAAATAACAATTAGATTTCTCCAGAACTCCACGCCAAAGAGATTAAGATGGGTTATTTCTATTAATAACCAGCCGTGCGATTCTCTAATGATTCATTGATGCGCTCGTCGCCGAGCTCACCGATGTCAAATACACATACATACACAGGTTGTTTTTCCAACGTTTCTTGTCATATCGTCATTTGTTCCACGGATGTTGTCAAAGATGCAAAGATTTTTGCTCTTAGAGAATCGCACGGCAGACGATGCTGCTATTTATTAGAATTAGTTTCACATTGAAAATGTCATGTAAGAATATGTCATTACATTGTAGCTCGATTGTTATTTCAAAATGACATGGCTTAGAGCAGGCAGAGCGAAAAACAACAACAAAACACTCAAGTGGTTAGATATTCGATGCTTGGATAGGACAAATTACGTACAAATAATTGTAAAGCAATGACTCGACTTTGCAATGTTTGCACGCCTTTCAAGTAAAGACATGTAGGACCACAGAAAACAATTGTGTTACCAACCATATATTCGTGTATGTACCTATACTATCTACTCATGTTTTTGGCAAATAAATGGATCAAATGGATCAGACTCTGCTACTTGATATAATAATTCCACTTAATATAGGTACATATTTATGTAAGAGTATGAGTCTACTTACATAGGAAAAAAGTTTGTATAAGTTTACCATTGTTGATATAAATCGGCGATAAAGCGGAATCAGTATGTGACATTCCTATATTATTGTTATTCATCGATACACGATTCTAACAAGTTAAACGTTTCAGTTTACAGCTTCGCTCTTGTATTCGATGAGCGTTTTCCATTTAGAGCGGAGGAACGCGTCGCGGGCGTGTCTTCGGCCACGGAGGATTATGCAAATGTATGGAATGCTTTTTAACCAGACGACACGGGGCTCATTGTCACCACCGGCTCTGAATTTGCATAGATTTCGCTAACAATCATATCGCAGCAACGCTACGCTGTGTCCCATTTCTAATGGAAAGCGCGAGGTCCACAATGAAGTTATGAAGTAGCTAAGTTGACAGTCTATTACATTTTATCCCTTTTCGAGTTGAAGACGAAACTCATCCTTTGCTCAATTAAATTTGGACTTTGTTATTATTTCGACGTCGTTTCCTGTCTTTCTTGGAGAGCTTTGTCTCTTTTCATTATAATGATAGCATAATAATAACTTTGCATGTAAAGCAGGAATATATCTGCTCGGTCAAAAACCGCAAATACACAATAGTTTGGGGTTTAGTTTCCGCACCCTTCCTGCGTGTATCGGGGCGGGCGGATTGACGCGTGACGCTACTCATGCTCCCCGAGACTCGGCAAGTTAGTTTGACACTTCGGTTATTAGACACGACAGAACAGTTGTTTGACAAGCTGTTTATATGAGCACTTGTCAACACAACCCGGGGGAAATTGACAGCTGTCATAAAGTTTACTACCAATGTAGCAGCTCGACGCTATCTGTCACGAGTGTTGGACGGGTGTCATTGATACTTCATCTCGTGAGGAAATCAGACAACAGTACGAACGACATGAATGGAACATAATTGTAAATACGCATACATACACATCCCGCTGTTGGATGTGGGTAACGTACTATCCATATTTCTGCACACACTAATGGTACTAATGTGAAATTAGTTCTCTTTGTCTTTCTTTTTATTACTTTTTCACGGCTCAACATCGAACAGATGTTCATGAAATTCAATGTACAGTTACCATAGGTACTGGAATAGGGCATAGGATTTCAGTCCGTAAAGGGACTAATTAAAAAATATCGCTCGACCGTTGAAATACGAATCGTATGAGGTGAGGAAACCGATTTACTAGGTGTTATACAGGCCTCTCATGTGGGGGCGTCTTGAAGTTCCAGCTTGCAGTTCTGCCGCACAGCAATAATGCTCAACCGTGTGAGGGTGTGAAAGTCTCTATCAAGTGAGTTAGAGACGTTAGGCGAGAGAGACTCAACACCCAATGGCTCAGTGTGACGAGCCCGGAGCAGTGCCACGTATAACTTCAGTTCTTAGCTTTGGGAGGTACTGCAACTGTAAATAAACCGCAGAGGTGACCATCAGGTGCAAGGTTTGCCCGTTTTGTGACTTCAAATATAAGTGGGTGCTATGGATATCTGCATTGGAAGTTATGAAATAAATAAAATGCACCAATACGTTTGTTTCAAAGTATATTAAATATAACATTTAAAAGGTAATGAACGAACTTTAATAATGTTATATAACATAAAAACATTTTACTATAAAATCCTGATTTGTTTAAAAAACAGATTTATAGGAATAGATATTTACTGTCACATTAGGTAATTGAATAACAATGTTACATTCTGTTATTAATTGGATCACTCGAGTTTAACTTAGTACGTTTTACTGATGATTAGATACTGATGAGCAGAGTAATCTTCTAATGTAATACGAAATGACAATATATATAGGAACAATATTAGTTTATGAGCTGTTTCCGGCGGTTTCACCCAGAATGTGATGAATGATAACATCTGCAGATCAAATTTTTATTCAAGTCCGTCGAGCCGTTCTGGCGCGATTGAGTAACACACCTCCAGCCATCTAGACATTTTATAATATTAAAAAATAATAAAATAATATTTCTGGTTTGTTTCAATGCCTTGTAGTCAATCAGCAGTGCGTGAGTGTGGCCAGTTGCAAGATCAGCTGATAGTAGGATTGTAACAGAGCGCGTATATATTGGGAACAGTGAGATAGCGAACAGTTTAAACAGGGAAAACGATTTTCCCTAAATCTCTAATACAAAAATTAAAAATACTTATCAACACAGCAAAATGTGATGCAGTAATTCAATTAGGCCAGCACCAGGAGCTTCCCACGGCTCACCTCCTATTTTTACACAGAACACCGCAACAATGGCCTCGTTTGCCTTCCTTCCCTCATTCTAGTAGTATCCACAAAGACAGTACTCTGGTTCCAGTCGCTTTTTAGCACTCTACAATTTTCGCTTAGATTCTCCAGCAAATTCACAACAGTTGCTAAGAAGTAAATAGTGTAGATAGTTGATAGATAACACTTTCTTGACTCACCATATTCATGACTTATTATTACAAAGAACAATACTAAAAACTAGGCATAACAATCATCGGTCTTATGGTTTAATGATAAGACTGGCCATTCAAGCAATCTCTTCTAGACAACTCATTAGCAGAGAAGTAATATCAATATATAATAATGTATGTAATATAATAGTGATACACATTGGCGGTAACATTATAAACTCAGTGAACACACATCTCATGATTAACTTGAATTTTAGTGTTCACGTAATAATGATCCCAGAACGGATTAGACTAGACTTGGGTTAGATTTAAGGCTGTTTTACTCAGCGTACGCTATGCATCTTGTTATTTATTGAATTTGGATCAGGCAGGCGATTAAATTGTTCACAGGCACTATGTCATTAGTTAGGAGATATTTTGATGATAATAAAGTAGGATTAAAAAAAAATATATTCCTTTATTTTTTATGTGACCTTATCCACACAAAGGTCTACAGGTCCCAAACTAGGCAGAGCCTGTACTATGGTAACCTGATGAATTATATATGTCGTAGGATAATTTGATAATTCGAATCTTCGCGAAAATCCTAGGGGTTTTGCGAAAACGCGGATAATTAGACATAGGCGAAAAATTATCTTATCTTAATTACTGGACAAAGTCAGGATTTTTGCGAACAGCGCACGCTCGCTGCGCTCGCTCGGCTCGCGCGTTGTGGTCACAAGTAACCTAACACTCCTCCTCGCTTCGCTCGTCGTCGTACCTATTTGTGACTTTGCCTTAGACTGGTTTACGTTAATTTTAGGTACCTATAGGTATTAGGCACTTTTCGCAAAAATCCTGACTTTGTCCAGTAAGATTTGATAATTTTTCGCCTATGTCTAATTATCCGCGTTTTCGCAAAACCCCTAGGATTTCCGCGAAGATTCGAAGTATCAAATTATCCTACGACATATACATATACACACCCAGACATGTTCATGCACACAAATGTTTGACCTGTCCGGGCATCGAACCTGGAACCGAGCGGCTCAGAAGGCAGGGATGCTACCACATGTATAAATTGAAATAAAGAAATAAAGAACTGCGCCAACAGGCCTGTCAATGAAAGAAAGAATGCAATGAGACCACTAAGAGATCTCTATGAAAACTATTCGCGTGTTGTGTTTTTCTACTTTGATTTTGCTATATCTTAAAAATGGTATATATCAGCCACCAATTTGGCTAGAGTATAGTATCGCAAAGAAAAACAGCAAGTAATTAAAACTGACCAAGTGGGAATTGGAATGAAGTTCCCGAAATAGTATATAAGGTACCGGGAAATAACTTATATTCTATACAAATACAAATAAATAGTGTATGGTAGTACGAAAACCCTCACTACGCGAGTCTAGCACCTATTTTTTTTTTACAGTATCACGGGTCGAATAACTTAACTTCAAGTTTTTTTTTAATATTTGACTAGTGCTTGACTATCTATCTTACTTATCAGTTACACTTCGTCAGTGATGTTGAGGTCGAACATAGTATAACGCAAGATCTAGGAAGACGACTGAATCTCAGGACAGCTGCCGGAACACGCATATTTAGGTGTTCATCGATATGTTTTTACTCTCAAGGGTGGAGACTAGCCAGGTCACAAGAAATTGCCCTACCATCTACTAGTAGCTGTGGATTTCATCACGATGTTGTTCACCGAAAACCCATGGCCAGATAGGCATCGATCTATCTGTTGTCGGATCTCTTTACTCCCAGGCTATCGCGCTGCTTGAAGCGCTCGCAGAGGAGCTTGACTTCGATCTTAACAGACAGAGAACAAGTGTTAAGCAACGCTTGCTGCGGACAGGAGTTGGATGGGTGACTGCTAGTGGTATTATTCAACTGAGCGCTTCCGTGCTTCGGAGGGCACGTTAAGTCGTCGGCCCTGGTTGATTGCTTTAGAACAACAGTCGTTAGGCTATGTTGAAGGCCATGTCAAATGTCTTCGACATGTCAAAGTTCAGCTATCCACCAAGCCGCACTGGGCCCGCGTGATGAACTATGGCCCAACTCCTCTCTCTTATAGTAAGGGTCTAGTCCCAGCAGTGGAAACATAACGGACTGGTTATGTTATTGCACCGTTTAATCTACCACTACTTGATCAGTGATTGTGTTAAACACTATCTAAACCTGTGAATCGTCACAATTGCCCACAACAGTTCCACACAAATTATAATTTAGTCACGTATTTCAATGATGGTGGTAGAACACAGAAGTGGTCTCACTGCACGCATGTTCCATCGTGAACATATCGTATAATCGTGAAGTAAATCCATCAATGTGCGTGAGTTACATTATATGAAGTTGGTGTACTGTTTTCAAGTGTGCTTAGCCAGTGGCTTCCAACACGTCCTTGGCTTATTTTTCGGACGGTTCTCGTTGCCTCATCGTTTGTTTTTAGGACGCCATTCTGATGGATTTTCCGATGATAAAGCGCCTTTTCTCGCTGAGAACACACTGGCTTGTGTGCGGTACCTTTTTACACAGTACAACCGGCTTTCGAGTTATTGTGTGAATGTTGGCTTTTATGGTATTATTTGTATTGAACCCATACATACCTTGCTTGGTGTTTACTTGAATATTAAAACCAAGACTGCCTCTTGCATGAGCGGCTTACCACCTAGTAAATACGGGCTTCCTCAGCTCTTACACTTCGTATTGCGAAATTTAATAATTGCGCGCCCCACCACGTTATTGGAAGTTTAAGATGTACGCCTATTTCTCAAGGTTTAAGGATAAGGAAATAATAAAAAAAAGGTAATACAATCCGTATTATGGCTTGGTTGACTTAAAAAAGGAGGTTATATGATTGTTGATGATCGATTGTATGATTTTTTTATGTACGATTACCGATTTCCATTTGTGGACCGATAATTTTTTCGTTTTGCAGAGTAAACTTCCGCGGTGCATGGTCCCATTTAAATTCCATCAAGTTCGGTCAAGCGGTTTTTAAGTTATACTTCAATGGCTGAAAAGTGTTTCGCTTATCTTGATGATATCATCATTGACGGTGAATGACAATCAATCTCGTAAGGGTCACTAAAAATGTGTGTGTTGAAGTCGGTCCCATTTTTTGGTCAACTTTTTTTACAGAAAGGTCGATTCTTACCATTGCAGATTTCTATTTCTATTTTCGTAACAAGTAGTAACATCAAAAATGATAGTCCTTAAGAGCTAGTCATCATAATCAGACCATTTTGTTCCCACTGCTGGGCCTCTCAGAGGGAGGCTGAGGCTGAGGAGTTGAGCCATAATCCACCACGCGGATTGCGGATAGGTTAGTGGCCAACCCATGTCGAAGTTTTCACATAGCCTAACGACTGTCGTCCTATGACAAACAACCGGGACCAACGGCTTAACGTGCCCTCCGAAGCACGGAAGCGCTCAGTTGAATAATGCCACTAGCGGTCACCCATCCAACTCCTGACCGCAGCAAGCGTTGCTTAACTTGTTGATTGGTTGAGATCGCCAAGTCGAGCTCCACTACGAGCACTTACGAGCTAGTACTTACTCTCAATCTAGAGCGATAACCGGCACCCTTGCTTTTTATAAAATAAGCTGTTATATGTTTAAAGTTTTGTAATATTTTATATCAATAAATGAAGATTGCTTCTTCGCTTCTCTATCAGGCACAGACTGACCGTGTTATCAGCATCGTGCTGGTGGCAGCCAGCGCTGTCGCCTGGCGCGTCGCCAGCGCAGCCAGCGCCGCCTGTCGCCACCGGCCGACGTGACGCGACAACGCGGAATCGATGCCGACCAGGCGCGCTGATATTACGCCGGTAATTAATAGCAGCTATTGGGAATACGATGAAGAGGTGCCAGGATCGCTCGCTCCAACTACTCCTATGTTACGTGTCTACTCAATACGGGACTATTTAAATAATCTTATCAGTATCTGCTACAGTATGAACTAACTGTTGCCATGACAAGGATTTCAATACTAACTTTTAGTCGTTCTGCACTCCCCTTTAAAAAGATCACCGGATGTACTTAGTTGAAACTATAGTTGGAAAGTTCTGACCTATTTACAGGAGTGATTCCCGTTTTTCATATTAAAATGTGTACTAACTGCGTTAGTTTTCATAATAAAGTTTTAGTAGGTCTAATAATAACAATAATGTATACCTGCAAGGTGGAATGTTGAGAATTGTTTACCTACGTTCGTACCAATTTTTTTATTTATTCGTTTTCTGCCAATTAAAAACATTTGGTTTGATTTGAAGGATATCATTGAACAGTATCAGGGGCATTATTTGCATCCTGATTTCTATAGCGTTGGTTACTTTATCAATTGTTCGTAATGAGTGCGATCGGGTCGCACTAATATTCTGAAGTTTTTCCCATTACGGGCCTTAAGTATTACTAAATGAATTTCAGAGGATATCTTTTCGATGATGTTTTTGCATGTAATTATACAGATATTATGTATAATATGGCCCTTTAAAGCTTGGAGATACAGACAGACGAACGGACACCGTAGAATAAAAGTACATGGATGTAACAGCGTAACTTCATGGCATGTAATTCTTCTGTCTCCTGCTCTGTAATGTCTTCTGCCTCTCCAGACAAGACGAGCTATTGCAGATGTAAATTACTATTTAAAAGTTCTCAATTATGAAATCGATAGTCTAGAATTACTTGCTAAAATGTATCTACGAACACCCACATTTAACTCACGTCACACACCTCTTCTCGCTGTTCCTCTCGCTAGGACTAACTACAAGCTAAACACATGTTCTGTAGAGCTCCTGTTCTTGTGAACAACTATTTAAAAGAAAACAACGAAGTTGATATCTTTACAGTTGGTGTGCGTTCAATCGGTCGTCGGCTAGCCTTAACATGTTTTGGTTCTCAAACGTTTTAGTTTTAGTTTTAGTCTTAATAAATTTAATAAACTGTATAAACCAAGGTAGTATTATGCCTTGCTACTACAGCAAATGAATATTTTATGGGATGAAATTTAATGACTACCAAAAAAAAAACAATCGTTGCCCTAAACAGCCTCATCCAAAAATAATAATAATATGTACAAATAAATGAAACCTGTACCAAAATCTTTCGGGCTATTTAAGTCATGCCTGCACTACAAAAACTTTTCATAACCCAAAAAGGCCACGCGTGCACCAAATTTTAACTAGCAAAGTTTTGTGTCATTGACGTTGCGTATTAGGTTAGGTAAGGTTAGTTTAGTTTAATAAAATAAAAAAGAAAGAAAAAAATCGAAATGAAATTTCGCGATTTGGATGAAATTTTTAATTAAATGTGGGTACATATTTGGTGCATGCGTGGCCTTTTTGGGTAGCTCAGCGATTATTCTGAAGATACTTGCCTTTTTTAGGTTAGCAGACTTTACGTTTATTGGTGATAATTTCATATTAAAATGGGGACTAAATTCTGGTAAGTACTTATGATTTTTTGGGCGTTATATTTCATTATATTTGGTGATTGCTTAAACCTAAGCCATATTTTATTATATCCACTGGTGAAAACCTGTGATTGGCCTGGGTTATTTCATGTTATTTTAATTTAGGCTGTAAGTTTTCCTTCGATAATAAAAATAATATAAAAATGTAAGAGGAAACATTACTTTTCACTTCGATCATGTGAGTTGTTTCCTGTGCTTATTGTTTGTTGTCCTTATTCTCACGTTATGTGGACGAGCTGCTGTTGTCATTTTGCTATTTGTATTGCAAACTTGGTCTTATTTAGTAGCTATTCTGTTCAAGTACATCACCAACTAAAGCCAGCAAAGCACATTGTCAGTATCCCAGTTCAGCCAGTAATTACAATAATAACAGATTCAATAACAATTACTTCAATATTCGACGGGAGCTATTTCAACCACAGAATAGGATATAGTTACTACAGCGTCGGTTTCGAACACTATGGCCACAGATGTAATAACAGTTACTACTAGCACTCCCAATTTCGTAGCTCAGTTACGGAACCGCGAGAAGGGTTCATCAAAACAAACGCTCGTCAGAGCTAAATGGAGAGGCTCGTATATATTATGAGTTTTCACGAATATTTTGGCAAAACTATGTAAACAAGCTCTTTGAGTGATATAAAACAAGATGAAACCGCGCCGGTACACCGGTGGCCGAATCTAAACTTACATAAAGCCGCGCTGGTACACCGGTGTACCGCAGTCAAAACCCATAACAGGACTGAACATAAACGTTCACTGTTCAAATATTTAATACATTTCGGTTTACTAGATATTTTTGCATTACTAATAAGCACCTAGAAATCATTTTGACATAGAAATTTCTAATTTATTGGTTATCAGTAGGCTAGTAAAAAACAATCGGCGTCGTTACCATTTTTCATAATCTTTCGTACGTGCGCGTGTGCGAATGTATTGTTTTTGAGAATAAGTACCATTTCGAGAAAAAAAACGTAAGAAAAGCTTAAAATCCTCTTATAAGGTTTTGTAAGCAATTCCCATAATTTGATAAATGCAGCTGCAATATTGTTTTGATAACGAGTGGGACTACGATTTTGATCTCTATTTTCGTTAGAGGAGCGTTAGAGTATATATTTGTATGACAATTTGTGAATTTATTATGGACAATTTATAAAATAAGTAGTATAGGTTTTCAAAGTCTATTATACCGTTGTGATTGTATGTATACTTCTTTTAAACCTGCTTGAGAGATAAAATTGATCTTTGTAGAATTTATTTCATTTGTAATTTTTTTGTCGCGTGCTGAGTTTTATGTATTTTTTTGGTTGACTTTACCTCTATAATTTGATCTAATAAAAATAAACAGATAATATATTAATAGAATAAAGGTAGATGTACTGGGTAACCAGGTAAATTTACGTCGTTACAGATATAAAATAAAGTAAATAGATGTTTTACTACGATTTAACTCCTGCAACCGCGCGCGGCGAGCACAAATTTTTTTAATGGTGAATTTTCACGCGTTTTTTACGTCGTTTTAGCTGCAATATATTTTATTTATAAGCCACTTCAAGGGTTAAAATCTGATTAAAAAATATGTACATTAGAAATTTAAGTATTACAATAACTACTACTTACTTATGCAGCGCATTACGTTTCCTCTTCTTTGACTTGGGTCTTGTTCTCTAAACGGCGTAATTTGACCACTACACTGACCCAGTAGTTTGGCTTGATAGATAGGTCATACAGGAGTAGCCAGCTCTAGTGTTAGTTTTTATGTCAATCGGCGATGAGACGAGCACGTCGCTCGTCTAATGATAAGCGAAAATATTGCCAATAACATTCATTTCGATTTCACAATTACTGTTCGATCTTTGTAGGCCAAATAGGGTTGTTGGAAATAAACTCCATCAATTCTTTACAATCTATTACCGTCGAACGGTGGTTGTCATTCTGTCATTGCGACCCGCGTCGAGTGCACGTTGCTCTAACCTGCCGGGTTCAATCTCTTTGTGCTGTGTCATTTGGAACCCTTCTTATCTACCTAGTGAAGTATGAACGGTGTAGAAGTGCTGTAAACTAAGGAGACAATAGTGGATCACCGTGATACTGACTGCGCAGGCTGGCTGTGGCTGGTCTGGGACGGACGCTGCTGCCCTCGGCGGGCGTGGATAAAAGGTTGGTGGAGTCTTCATATTGCACTCTGAAGCTTGCAGGGATCGAAGATCAGTTCTTCACCTAAACTCAGTATTTACCTCTACAGTCCATTTAGTATATACCTCTCCCAAGTTTTGTGTAGATCGCACAATTACAAGAGTTTAAAAGCCTGTATGGCAAAGCTCTGCGCTCGTCACCTTGAGATAAGATGTTATATCTCATGCCTTGTAATTTCGCTGGAAACATTACTCATCAGCGAAACACTTTAATGATTGTACCCTATACTGCCTCACGGTTAAATAACGGGCAAAGGTGAGGTACCACTAACAGTTACTTTATCCAGACTACCTAAGGAAGTGTTCTCAAGTCAGGCCGATGTCTCAGCAATGGAAAACTGATAGGCTGATTATGCAAACAGAATAAAAACAAAGTGCCTAATATGGGTAAATAGAAAAAATAAGGAATAAAAAGTTATGACCTATGAAGGTTCGCCGAAGGTTTTCTCGATATTATCGACAATAGATCTCGTTTAGCCGTTTATTTGAGTAGATACAGACGTGGGTGAAAACAAGTCTATAGATATCATACTCGTACATTGTTAGTTCTCTATCAATGTTAGATATAGTTATGTTAGATATATACGAGTAGTTTTCTATACCATGAATCACTGTATGCTGACAGTATATATTTAAGATATGATAATGTTGAACAATATAGCCAGACAAATCCAGAAAGAGCAGCAGTAGAAAACTAAGTGCCCGCATGAATTTTTGTGAACTTAGTAAAACTGTGGTTCAAGTAAGTTCACAAAATGTCATAGCAGCCATCAAGAAATGTTCAATGCCAAAGACAAAATAATAATAATAATTACAAACTAGTGGCGATGCAAACTGCAATACATTAGCAGCAAAGTAGATGTAACCGCACGTGTACTGAATTTTCTGCCTTTTATGTAACAGCACATATTATAATAATAATAATAATACCGCAGGGGCGGCTTTGTGGCGAGCCGTCGGTGAGTGGCGACACCGCGGCGCTGATTCTCCTTGGGGCTAAATGAGACCCCTGACCCCCGGCTTGCCTTAATTGGCCGTCTGGGGGTGGAGACGATAGAGCAAGTAACAAAAAGCTCCAAGGGTGGAAGGATTAAAGGGCATAACGCCGGTAGTAGCGCTCTAGTGAAACCTTAGCACACCTCTCGGCACCTTTTAGCCAACGTTGCCCCTTTTGTAACCATTCATGGTGGCCTTTATGGGGGGCCCGTTTAGTAGGTGCATGACAAGTCATCATCTGCCTAAATATTTTGAAATGAGACTGAAGTTGGCAGGTGCCGTATTCTCATCCATATACATCTATCTTCCTTACATGTATAAGTTCATATCAATAGCCTTGTTATTTAACGCATTTTTGTAATTGATAATCCATGTCACCGTCATGCCAAATTCTGTTTTTTATATACTACTTCCTATTTTTTATACCAAACAGGCCTCTCTCTGTTGGCTACAGCCCCACTTATGCCTTTGTAAAGGACCGGAGGAAATCCGTGAGAAAAATTAAATAAAGGGAATATTAATAATAATAAATTTATTAAAGTCAAACAAAGAGGTTACAAAATAAATGTAAAGGTGCATATGTATGTCCCATAATACGTACCTAAAAGTAATATACGTGCTGTAGCGCATATTTTAACAGTGTTCGTCAAGTTCACCCGAGCGCTAACATTTTGATCTGTTGAATTGTATTTATGTTCAGCCGAATATAGTAAGCAAAGAAGAGACATAGATTGAAATTGAACAACTTTAAACGCGTATAATTGCATGTTCTTTTATCCCGACGCTTCGAACACTTTTCAGTGAACATGGTCAAGACATCGACTCGATATTTTTAATGTATGTGATATACTTGATACTTATTACTAGAAAGTCTAGAAACTAACGTCGACGGATGCGTAAGGGTGATGTTAGTAGATGATGTAGTTAGCGTCCGATGCAATAAATAACACTTAATACTCGTACTACTCTATCATTGGATTCTAAATTTCCTAACGAAATGACGAACACCTTCACCAGGAATCTCAAGCTAGAACTAGTAATTGAACCTGTGATCACCATCCACTCATCACGACATCTCCGAAGCAATAAACGATTATATAACAAACTTGAAATTTGAGGAGATATTTTTAATTTAATATCTTATTAGAAGTCTTAAATAACCTTAAACCGTCGGGGCATAGCTTTCGATCGAACGCGTGAACGGTGCTAAAACTTAGTCAACCTGCCGTGTGATTCTCTGATGTTTTGTCGATGCGCTCGTCGACGAGCTCACCGATGTCAAATACTTTACGAGATATCGCCCTTATACATAAGGTTATTTTTCCAACGTTTCTTGTCAGCTCGTCATTTGTTTCACGGATGTTGTCAAAAATGCAACGATGTTTGCTCTTAGGAATCGCACGGCTGTTTAGACTAACCAGGCAAAAGACAAACGCAAAATGATACTTTACTTACGCAAGTACCTATTTTGTATGGAAAACACCTAGAATAAAAAAGAGAACAAACAAGTCCGTGCTGTCGGTAACGTATTTAAAGCAGTTTTGTTTCGTCCGTTCCGCTGGGCCGTTGATAATAAAACATTAAGATCGCCTGCGCCTTGAATAAGATAACGTTTCGCCGTGAACTTTTTCTTCGGGCCTCATAAAACATTTCGCAGCCGCTGCATAATTCTGAACGAGGCGCAATATTTGGAAAACAGCGGAAGGAGCTATGTGGGTAGACTCCAGTTTTTTTTATTCGTAGCTTTCTGTAGCACCTTACAGGATTTCGTTGCAATATTGACATTATCGCAGATAATAAAATGCAATAAGAGAAGATATGAGCTATAATTTACTAAGTGGCCTCAGCGCAGGTTGGGCATAGACGAACACTACGTGAAGTTCACAGGTAGGCTAGTGGCCAGGTTTTTTTTTAGAATTTTCAGACTGTATACATGTGATGTGATTTGAAATACCTGTTCAGAGAATATAAGAATCACAATCGACGAAAAATGCCACCCATCAAAGTTTTGACCTGTTTTACTTTTTATTTTACTGTTTTACTCGTCTTACTATTTCTTTTATGTCTATCAGAACTATAAAATCTTTATAGTACGTCTAAAATAATAAACAGAAAATGCTTGCATAAAGTCGTTTACATAATAAAATGATACGCCTTCACCTGCCGTCAACATAATACACAGACCAACAATATAGAACCGGCCCGAAGAGTCATGACATGGCTCTGCGACAGTCAACCGATTATTGGAGGAGCCATGTCTGCGCGACGGGTGAAGGGTTAAATATGAAGTGTCATTAGATGTTTGTGCAATTCAAGGACACAACAATTTGTTGCGATCAATTCGCGCGCCGCACAATAAGCATTACGGCTGACGACAGACACATGATAGACATACAGACGACACCACACGAACATTACTTTTGGCGGCAAAAATCAAGAATTGCGGTGATACCTACCACCTTCCAACATTACCGCTCAGTTAGAAAGGTTTCCTCTCCTTTTGTAACTCGTATTCCAGTGACGAAAGACATTTTCTATAAATACTCTCATAGTAAACTTTTCAATAACAACACCAAAATATTACCTCTCCAACTAATTCTTAATTGGCGTATGTTTGTATTGCTTATATATTTATTATAGACTAATATGTATTTTATAATGATATATATTATGTATATATTTTGGTTGGTATTATATTTTTATAATTATATATTATGTTTGTATATATATATAGGGTCTTCATATTCTTTTGTAGTACATAGTAGTCATGATTATTTTATATCATATTGATTGATGTACACAGAAACCTACTTACTTATACTTATTAATTAAAAATACGGATTACTTACGTAATATTTATCGGATAGGTCCGACTATAGTTTCGACCACATTCGGTGGCCTTTTTCAAGGAGTGTTCGGGACGCACGCGTCGATGACGTCTCGCTTAGCACTGACTACTTCTCATACTTAGTTATCTGTCCTTAAGGGTTGCTGGAAGAAAACTCTCTTTAGGGTTAAGCTCGCCTATGTACATGCCTTTATCTAATGCCTCCACCGTATTTGTGTTTTGTGTACAATAAAGAATAAATAACATGTCTAATATCTCCATATTAAAACTACTATACCAATAATATGAGCATGTTACAGGTAAAACAAATTGTGTATCTATTAAATAATTATACTAAATCCATATCAAATAGACAATAAGTATCTGGTCGAAGAGAAGTCACAAATAGGTGATACTAGAACAATGGTGACCACAATAATTATACAACACCGCGCAAGCCAATAATATTTATTAAATAAACGGTGGAGATGTGAAAAATGTTTTTTTTACTAACATAAAGTCTTAATTGGGATTTATTATGGTTTACTTCATGACACATAATTAAACTGATGGGAAAACAGCATCATAATCCGTTTCGTAGTTTAGGAGGAGTTAGCGGATATGGAGACAGACGCGGAAAGGCACTTTAGTGTTACTATGTGTTATAAAAGGAAGGATGATCATACTCTATTGGATTTACAGTTCTGCAGTTTTATTTGTTATGAAGCAAATGTAAATTTTCGTGTGCAGTTTAGTATTTTTGATATAGGAAACAAATACATTTTATTGAAAACACAGAATTCATTTTTGGTGGCACTGCCACGCTGTAACCCCATAGCTGAATTGGCTGACACGTCCGGAGAAGTACCGCACTCCCACAACACCAAAGTGAAGTAATATAGCTTGCTATTGCGTTTCAGTCTGTCTGTGGGAGTTTCTGGAGGCCCGACTCCCCCCGTACTCCTATCCTCCACCCTCACCCCTTATATCTCTTCCTTCCTATCTTTCTTCCTCTAAGGTCGGTAAAGCATCCTAGAGACCTCTGTTATTGCGGATGTTCGTGGGCGACGGTATCACTTACCATCAAGAGAGCCGCTTGCCTGTTTGCCAACCTATCCCATACAAAAAAATTATATGGTCTGTAGTTAAATAGGTACTTCTTTAATATATCATTATGTAAAGAAAGCAAATCGCTAAAGCTTACGTCTTGGACACACTTCGACGTCGGGGAAGAGTTGTGACTCTGTAAGTAATTTATAGGTCTATTTCCGTGTTTACTTTCATTTGCATTTAAGACAGCAATTTAGAGGCATGTTCCACAGACCAGCTGAAAATATTTTACTTTTATTTACTTATCTCTAGACCGTTACCATAAAAAAACATTTTGTATATTGTCTCAGAACAATATTCAAATCCTTTCAAATTTCATAAAAAGCTCAAAACCAAGGCACAGAATATGTAATAGTACTCGGCAAGGTAAGATTGTAACTGCCTAACCGGTGACTGTGACCTTGTATGTGTTCGGCTTTCACTACTTTTAAGCTAGGTTATTAGCATTATTATTCTTTAACATGCGATATTCAGTTATTAAAATAAAAAGTATAATATCTATATAAAGTACTATCTGCTCTCCGCGGTTTCACCAGCGCGGTGAAGGATGATGATAATATTGATGAATTTTATATAGCCTATGTTACTCAGGGTGAATGTATCTTTCCAATTATATAATAATTTTTGAAATCAGTCCAGTACTTTTAGAGCCAATTCGTTACAAACATACATACAAATCTTTCCTCTTTTAAATATTATAAGTAATGAGTATAGATAAAAAAACTAATAACCATGGAATAAAAATGGAACCCCTATTTCTACTGGTCACGCTTTAACTTGAGAACGGATGAAACAATCTCGATTATTATTTTTTGTTGTGTTAATTCTTGTCAGGAGAAGGTTCTTATGGAAGAAAAATCAAGAAAATAGAGGAGGTTATGACGAGGCCGAATGCCGAGCCTATACTACTAGCCTATTTAATATATCATATTCAGTTATGCGCTATCGCTGGTCGCTGTGCTCTCCTAGACAGCCATGCGATTCTCTAATGATTCGTTGATGTGCTCGTCGACGAGCTCACCGATCTTAAATACTTTATGAGATATCGCCCTTGTGGAAAAATAACCTTGTGTTGTTTTTCCAATGTTTCTTGTCATCGCGTCATTTGTTTCACGGCTGTTATCAAAGATGCAACGATGTTTGCTTTTAGAGAATGGCACGGCTGATCTTGACACCCAGACGAAGAACGAAAATAAGTTCCGAACTGGTCGGAGAAAAGGTGTGGAAAATATCTCGCGAGTCCTAGCCGGTTCCCAATAATAATACTTCTAAGCTTACATCGTATACAAATCCTCTCTCCGTGAGAAGACAAATAAAATATTTTCTTCTAATAATAAAAGATTGAAAAGTTATATTTCATAAAGCCAAATAAAATAATGAAATAGATTCCACACGTTAAATTAATTTTCACACTAACGATTCAATAGTGATTTATGCAGAATGAAATTATTACAGTGTAATACGAAGGCCGTCGAAGCGTGTGCGCGCATGCACGAGTGGTCGCCGTGTGTGCGGCCGCACGGAAAATATGTTATAATGTGTTCAAAGTGGATAAATATAATTCACATCTTTTTACAAATTAGAATCACTGAGCGTCAAAGTGGGTCTTCTCATCTCGACCGAGAAATATCGTGAGATTCTGTGTGAATGTATATTTTATGAATTAATTATTTTTTACTGAGAAATACCTACGAGATTGCTTACGTAATATTTATCGGATAGGACTATAGTTTAGACCACTTTCAGTGGTCTTTTTCAAGGAGTATTCGGGATGATGAGTCTTACATATCCTATGTTACTCAGAGTGAATATAGCTTTCCAATGGTGAAATAATTTTTTAAATCGGTCCGGTACTTTTTGAGCTAATTCGTTACAAACATACTCACATACAAATCTTTCCTTTTTATAATATTAGTATAGATAAGCGGTGAGTCACTCTCATTTTGTCCTACCTCCGACTTGACTTGTAGTTCTTCTATGTGCACTAGATGGGCTACTTTTTGACGGGTTACTCTTGTGTGATTCTAAGCTTGTAGTTTGGTCAATTTCAACGCAGTTGGTGCTATGGCCGCATCATGTAGAATATACAAACAGGTTTGGTGGCTTTTCTACCGACTTCCAAAAAAAAGGGGAGGTACTCAATTCGAATGTATTTTTTTATGTTTGTTACCTCATAACTTTCGATAGAGTGGACCGTTTCTCAAAATTCTTTGTTTGAATGCTGGTGCTTCCCGTGTGGTCCCACTTAAATTTTATCAAACTCGGTTTTAAGATACACTGCAATAACTGAATAGAATGGAATTCGGATTATTCAATATTACAAATCGTACTTTTCAAACTAACTTATTAAACGTAATAAGTATGGTGGTAGAGCACTTCCAAGTACAAGCCTTGCTATCTGCTACGCTCAGGGTTCATATTTGAGTGCAGTTGTTTTGGCAACTTTCCTTGAGAGCTTGCCGCCGTTTTAAATTATAATTTTCTGGGTATTATAATATAGGCACATGCACTTAACAAAGTCAAAGTCAAAATCATTTATTCAATTTAGGCATCAAAGACGCACTTATGAACGTCAATTTTTCATTATAATGTACTTTAAAGACTACCGCCGCGTTCCAAAATATATAGAGCCTACCGAGAAGAAGCGGCAAGAAACTCGGGGCCATTCTTTTTATATAGATGTTTTACAATGTTTTTACTTAGGTACTACAAATATTAGCTCCAGTGTGTTGCCTTACAAAAGAGAACATAATAATGGTATCAGTAGGGCAAGACACGCTACACTTTGACATCTTAGTACACGAGTAGATAGATCCTGGAGTGATCAGTCCCAAGCTGTTTTATCCTCCAAGTAATCCGAAATTTTGTAATAACCTTTTTGACAGAGTTTAGTTTTAATAGTAATTTTAAACTTATTAATAGGCAAATCTCGGATAGCATTGGGAACTTTATTATAGAATCGTATACATTGTCCCATAAAAGAATGACTTATTCTGTGGAGACGCGTTACATGTACGGACAAGGCCTCCTGGTAGGCAAAGAAGACATCAGAGTCTGTACTATGGTAACCTGATGACTATATATGCTGATGACTGACTGACAGACTGATATACAAATACACACCTTGACACAGGTCAAACAGACATGTTTCATGCACAAAAGTGTTTGACCTCTTCGGGGGTCGAACGGCGACCAGCGGCTCAGACGCCAGCATTCCTACCAACAACGCTAACCGGCTAGTCAGCAGCACTTAGGTTATAATAAACAATAGAGTTAGGTTAACACATAAGGAAGTCACTCAATAGATTCTCAGTAAAATATGTTCAACAGGGAACGAACATAGACAAACATTGACGTTCTAAATATGTTTGTTATGAATCGCATCAAACGAAAACAAAAGAATCAGAAGCACCAGTCGATATCAGCAAATATAAATAACAGATATATTGTATTCAACAAATAACAAATGTTTGCTTACGCAAGAAAAATAATCGTAAATCGTTTCGTATCAACTTCTATCGCTGTTTGTAGCGGCGGGGTTCGGCAACAATTTAAAGAGATTAATAGTGGATAATTATCTGAAGGCTGGCACTGTGCCGACCCCCCCCCACCCCCCAACATCTCCCCTCTTCATCTACAAACTCTGGCTTTGGAAGACATGTGAGGACGTGAATGAAGAGTTCAGTAGAAATACCTAAGTACTGACGTAATAGAGTAATGTAGGGTTCGTTCTCGTGGTAGACTTCCAAAGAAAATTAACTACACTTATTTCTCAGAAAATTTTATGTTTATTTAGTAATTTCATTAAATTTCAAAATTGTAGTAGTGAAGGTACTATAAAGTTTTTTAACGTATAACTGTATTCACAAAATTAGAAACGGTCTTCCATTTTGCCGATCATTCTGTGTTACCCTATGTTCAAGATAAATTACTAAAAAACGGGAGGTATGATCTTGTTCAACTTAAAATTGGACCATGAGAAGGTTCTCTTAGAAAAAGGTTATAACGTAACAAATATAAGAAAATAAAAAAATGACGGTTGAAAATAGTACTGCCTGCGTGGTACACTCTTGCTGAGTTGTTCAATTCGAGGTTGATAGGAACTATTTAAAAATTAAAAAGATTGGATACGAGGGTAGACGAACTTAGCCAGCGATGAACATTTGGTTCGGTAAAAATCCAAAAGATTAGTTATATTTACTGCTAACCTGCCGTGCGATTCTTTAATGATTAGTCGACGAGCTCACCGACGTCAAATACTTTATGAGATTGCACATAAGCCCTTGCACATAAGGTTGCTTTTCAAATGTTTCTTGTCATCTCTTTTTTTTGTTTCATGGATGTTGTCAAGGATGCAACGATGTTTGCTCTTAGAGAACCGCACGGCTGTAGTGGTGAAATAGCACGGGAGAAAATACAACGAGCAAGAAGTGAAACCAGTTGGCGAATTTAAAAAATTCAATCAATTCAAACAATACTTTTATAAAGTTATATGATTATTAACGGGATATTTACCGTGGTAAGGTAAATATCCCGTTAATAATCATATAACTTTAGAGAACAACCGTGATAGTTTAAAACAATACTTTTATAGTATTGTAAATATTAATACCTCCATACTAATATTATAAATGCGAAAGTAACTTTGTATTGTATTCCACCTTTTTACGACAAAAAAAACAGCTGGACAGATCGTAATAAAATTTGACAGGGAGATAAAATGTATCCAGACAGGAATGGATATAGGATAGTTTGAATCATCCATCATCACGCAGGTGAAACCGTGGGGCACAGCTAGTCTTATTAATATTATAAATGTGACTGTCTATGCGGATGGAGGTTTGTTACTCAATCGCGCCAGAATGCCTCAACGGACATACTCGTAGACGAATTCTGATTTGGAGAGATGAGGGGCTGGAATAACACAGAATATGTTTCATTATAATCCATCGTCACGCGGGTGAACCGCGTATCTATAAATCAATAAAAAATAAAACATTGTTCATTGGCTAGCGCATACTTTGAGAACAGCTTGACTAATTTTGATAGTGTTTGGCTTTAATGTTAGATGTAAAGTTAGAAGAAAGTTTTAAGAGAATGAGAGATATTTTGAACAAGGACTTTTGAATTTGTCTGAAAAATTAGATGTTCCGGATAAGCTAAAATTGTTTCTCTATGAGACAAGGCGACGTCTGTCAGGTCTGCTAGATACTAATAAATGCTGGAAAGGAAGTTCTTAATATATAGTCATGATTTTCAAAACAGCTGTTTTTGCAAACAAATAATTACTCTAACAACTATTGATGAAGTAAAGTTTCTAACTTGCTGTGGAACCCTAAATTTCTCAAGTATTGTTCCTCCCGCACAATGCACTGAATTCCAAGTTGTTCTGGTTGCGGCGAGTCCAGCAAGTTTCAAGGCGTAGTTTAGCTATTTAAGGTAAGGCAGAGATGAGATTACGATAGGTATTCCCACATATCTCTAACAATATGCCACTAATTATAGTGCAATGAAAAAACCTCGCCAAAATGAAAACAATAATTATCTGATGACAAAATACAAAGTCTCGTAGGTACATGCTTGACGCCCTTTGTACTAAAGACTTTATTTTATGAAAATATTTATATTTTTTGTATACAATAAGCATTTTTCAACGCACATTACAGTATTTATAAGGGTCTGTTTTTAAAATCAAAAACAATAAAAAAGGGCCGGTGTGACCAGTTCATAAACAAAGATTCAAGATTTTATTATATTAATGAATAGAGGTGTCGCATCAATCTGCCCAAGCACTCGAGAATTCTAGCATGATTCCTAATACTTAGTATTGTTATTTCCAGCTGACCTTTTGTATAATATGGAAACCATTAAAATCAATAGATTGTAATGACATTGTAATGTTTTTTATGAATTTGTAAGCTTAAAATATGAGCAACATATGTTTAGCCTGCATTTCTACTATTAGGAACTTGTATACTTGCTTGGCTTAGTGTATGTTGTGTTATGTGTTAAATGTTTTACACATGTTTTACAATGATGATGAAAACAATTTTTGATTTGATTTGATAAGCTGGTTTCGATGGATATTATAGCAGCCGTAGTAGGCGGAGTCAGACTCGCCAGCACTAGCTGAGTGCATTCACCACGCTTCTGGTACAACTGTTAATCACCGTAGAATAGCACCACTTAGCATATTTTAATAAAATAAAAAAGGGCTCCGCGTCATGATCACGCTCATTCCAATTCACGACGGTGAAAGTAAAATAATATAACACAAATTACATCGAGAATATCAATTTAAAATATTCGTGAATAGATCACTTTAAAATAATTATTATTAATATTATGTAATTATTATATTTAATTTATACTTAGAGTATTTATAATTTAAGGTTTGCTATTGCTGGAATAAAAATAAAATAATTTACCTATGTGTTTGAAGTGATCTGAACTTGTTTTAGAATTTAACCACATTTTATACACACAGGTAAATTATTTTACACGGTTGTTTTTGTATTAAAACCACTAGTTAACTGAAAACGTTTTTATTTCAAGCTATAACAAACCTCAAATCGGAATTGTTTAAAGTTTTAATTTCATATAATACATAATCTTATACCAAAAAAGCTGCACCTCATACAAAAATGTTCCTATTAAGCCATCGACATGGCAACATTCCAATTCAAGACCACTACCTACTGCCGAGACACCGCTCGCGGAAATCGATATAAGTTTTATTGGATTCGATTTGAATACGAGTCGATAGTTCACGAGCATCCGATAGCCGATGGTCCTCCGGCATCCCGCGATCCCGCGCCGACCTATTGTGAGCTGGATCTTATCGATGTCATATTTTGCATATCGATGTTATCCGATAAAAATATTTGTACGAAATGAAAATCTTATTCATTTTGATACTAACATCCAGGAGTTGGGTTGGGTTTGCCATACGGCATATTATTTAACTGTTTTTGGTATAGTAATGAACGTGATGACGAATGCGATCGTCAAATGATTCGTTGATGCGCTCGTCGACGAGCTCACCGATGTCAAATATTCTATGAGATATCGCCCTTGTACATAAGGTTATTCTTTCAACGTTTCTTGTCGTTTCTTCATTTGTTTCACGGATGTTGTCAAAGATGCAACGATGCTCTTAGGGAATCACACGGCTGTACATTTATGAATATATTTATTTATTTTGTGAAAGAGTAACTTGTAACAGTCACTTTGCTATTTAGAGAACAAACACACATCCTCGGACGAGACTCAAACCCGCGTCCCCGACAGTCTGCTATCTAAAATTACAAAGTTTAGTCTCGCTTAGCAGGTGTTAGTTCTATAACAATCATTTATAAAAAAAAAATCGTTTCCAGTTCGTTTCAATTGCACAATAACAATCACTGTTTTCGCTCTTGTCTAGAAAATAAAAGGAAATTTCCGAGGACGAGTAGAATATTCCATCCACCGCCTTCGAATTGTAACGATAATCGCAAGTTCAAATATAAGCAGCAAAAATAACCCATTGTAATTGAAATTTACCACGATTTGTACCTACGGCCTATTCCACAACAATCACCCTAACTTAGCAAACACAGTATTTGATCACGTTCCGAGCCAGATCATCAGATATTTCATCCAATAACCAAATGCCGTGAATAACTGCGAGGTCAATCGTGCATGATGCCATTCGATGTATGGAGGGACGCCCCGGACGGACACGGGGTCAGCTGGCCGCTCTAAGTAACAACGATATACGGTCGCAGTGGAAGCATGCTGGGCGCTAGGATATATGTAAACCGTCGCCGTATAAATAACTCTACGGAGAGTAACAACGGTTGGATGAAGTTACGCTGGAGGCGAGTAATGGGTCAGCAAGATGTGTAAAAACAATCTACATCCTAAGTCTTGATAATTTTAAACAGCTTCAATACGGCGGCTACCTTTATCATATTATGGGACTTACTCACAAAACCATATTATAAGCTTTTCATAGGTTTTTACCTCGAAATGGTACTTATCCACGAAAACAATACACTAGCACATGCACACCTGCGAAAGTTTAACAGATATGGTATCGACGCTCATTGTATTTTTTGCTAGCCTACTGATAACCAAAATAATTTATATTTCTATGTACCTAAAAATAATTTCTAGGTACTAATTAGTATTGAAAAAACATCTTATAAACCGAAATGTATTATATATTTGAACAGTTAACGTTTACGTTCAGTCCTGATATGGGTTTTGACTGCGGTACACCGGTGTACCAGCGCGGCTTTATGCAATGTATAGATTTGGCCACCGGTGTACCGGCGCGGGTTTATAGGTTAATAATGACATATTTGCAATACGTTGCTTGACGAATGTAAATGATTTAAGTTGGATTCTTCTTAGTACTTATTTATTACATTGTAGAAAAACTATTAACAGCATAATTAAATAAATGAACAGGGAACAAGCTACTAACAAGTGTACATAAAACAAACAAGAGGCAGAATCATGAAGAAAAAAGTCGAGTCCTTAAACTAAATGAAAATATATACTTAACTTTGGCACATGCTCAGTTACTTATGTTGTTAAATCACTTGTGTGAGTCGAAGAAAGCTTTGTTATGTTGCAATCTCCGTGATGGGGGACTCATTGTGTTTATTTCGATTTTATTTATATAAAACAATGCTTCACAATATAAAATGTTGGTCCAAAACCCTGCGTAAACTGATGAAAAGCACTCGTAACATAATGAAATATCAGCATGCAATTACTTATTCGCACTGTCGAATGTCAACAGACAAGTAGGTCTTAGACGTTTATAAGCGCATGCATAATAAAACTAAAAAATATATTTTTTAATATATTTTTAAATAAATAAAATTTGTGTTATGTTTTTTTTTTAAACAATAAACTTACGCTTTTACAAAAAACTGAGATCACTAAAATATTTGAAGTTTTGTCGGGATTACATACATTACCTTTTTAAATAAACATCTTCTATTGAAACTGAATGGAGTTGATTATTTTCAAATCAAATCAAATCAAATCATTTATTCGCCAGAATACAGTCATAAAGGTCTTAAATAATATAAATGTGGCAAATTGTACTCAATCTGCAAGCAGACGTGCGAATTCTTGAACTTAAAAAAATTAAGATTGTATATAATATTAAAGTAAATATCAAGTTAGAAAAAGAAATATGGTATTGTAATTAAAATAGATAAATGTCAAAATAAAGAAATAAATAGCATTAAAATCAAATAACAAATCATTACAATTTTGAGTCTCTAAACTCCTTAACACTATAAAAACTCTTGTCCAGCAAATAACTAGTTAATTTTCGTCTAAAGTTATTGCCATTTAATATTTTAATGTCATTTGGTATTTTATTATATATTACTATGCACATATTATAAACATTCCTTCTGTACAAATCCTTCCGTGCTGGGGGTTGGTACAGAAGGTTGTCAAACCTTGCTCGCGCTTGCCGGGTAAGAGCTTCACAGCGTTTTTTGAAATACTCTGGATGATTTTTCACAAAAATACAAATTTCCAGGATGTACATACATGTTAGAGGAAGTATTTTACATGCTTTGAATAGCGGTCTGCAGCTGTCCAAGAACCAAGCTTTATTTATAATTCTAATACATCTCTTTTGAATTTTGAACACCTTGTCTACGTCGACCGAGTCACCCCACATTATCAGGCCGTATCTGAGCAACGACGATACGTAGCCATGATATGCAGTCAACGCAGCCTCCACAGACACAGTGTTTCTAATTTTTTTTAAAGCAAATATAAAGCGATTTAGCTTCTTACACAATCAATTCATCGATGGCAACGTCTTCAAGGGTGTTTTGGGAAAGTTTGAGATATTTACTATCGAGCTAAATTTCTTTAATCGTATAAAAATAATGTCAACAAACCATTTTTAAAGGTTAAGTTTGTAATATTCGTGTGCATTTTTTGTCTTAACATATTATTGTGTTGAAAAGAGTGAAATCGTGAAAATACATATATCGATATGAACAAGCTTTCAGCAATCATTGAAGGTTTGAAAGCTCTTTATTAAGGTTTTGTGGTTATTTGTGGTAAAGTACGGGAGATGAAGCAAACAACTATGATGAAGAGTTTTGATTACACTGAAGTTATTTGTACTGTTTTTAATATGAAAAACGGGATTCACTCACGTAAAAAAGTCAGATCTTTCCGACTATAGTTTCAACCACATCCGGTGGTCTTTTTCAAGGAGAGTGCAGAACGCTCGCGGTTGCGTCTCGCCGCATTACTTACTTATAAGCACTTACTTATTTATACTGATTTGTAGATATATATTAATTGTTTTACATTTATATTTATCCTTTGGCCACATAATATCTTTACGACACTTGGTGTGCTTGATAGATACCGCGCCGCAGTCTCATGTGATGTGTAGACAACGTGCTGCATGCACTGCTTCAAATACTTGAGGCCGTAGCACAAACTATTTGCGAAAAGTATTCGTTTTGCAATCGTTAACGCGTCACGCTTTCGCGTACAAACTGTGAATTATCTTTTCTTTTTTCTACCGACATCCGAAAAGGTGGAGGTACTCAATTCGACTGTATTTTTTAATGTGTGTTACCTCATAACTTTCGATAGGGTGAACCGATTCTCAAAATTCTTTTTTTATTTGAAAGATGGTGCTTTCCCATTTAAATTTCATCAAATTCGGTCCAGTAGTTTTTGAGTTACATTACAATAACTGAATGGAATGGAAGTCGGTAGAAAATTTTGCAAATTGTACTTATTTATTTAATTGTTCATCAACTCTCTCTCTCTCGTCTGATGGAAAGCGAAGATGGAATCAAGAAGCAATGATCATTAATGCAGCCGTAAGCTTGATATTCAAGCTGTACCAACTGGGTGTGCCAGACCGTCTTGTACTCATCTTACAAGACTTTCTCAGGGATCGAACGTTTAGCTATCGCACCGAGGGAACGCTCTCCTCCCCGCATCCCATTCACGCAGGTGTCCCTCAGGGCTCTGTACTCTCACCCATTCTCTTCTCGCTGTACACCAGCGACATCCCACGATCTGAACCTAATGTTCAGATCGCTCAGTTTGCGGATGATACTGCAATCTACTCTACTGGCTGGTTCAAGGTCAGGCAGAGATGCGCCATCCAACGAGCCATCACCGTAATCGGTGCATGGTTTCGTAAATGGCGGATTGCAGTAAATCCTAGCAAAAGTGCAGCAGTGTACTTCACTGAGACCCGGCGGAATCTCATGCCGTCACCCATAGTCCTATTCGGCGAACCCATCCCATGGGCTAAATCTGCCAAATACCTGGGCGTCACTCTTGATCGCCAACTCACTTTCGCGAAACACATCCAGATTGTTCGCAATAGGGCGGCCTTCATTATGGGTCGTCTTAATCCCCTCATAGGCAAAAACAGTAAAATGTCTCTTAGAAATAAGACGACTCTTTACAAACTTTGCATCCGCCCAATCATGACTTACGCTTCTGTAGCGTTCGCCCATGCTCAGAAACACGACCTCCACAAACTTCAAGTGATTCAAAATCGCTTTATGCGCAGGGCAGTGGGCGCTCCGTGGTACTTGCGGAACGCCGAACTGCACTGCGATTTCACCCTCCCCTCTATTACGCAGTATATGAAAGACTGCTCCCGCCGCCACTTCGACAAAGCTCCCCACCACTCGAATCCCCTCGTGGTCGAAGCGGCGAACTACTCCACTGACATAACCGATCCCCACTTCCTTCCCCCCCGTCGCGGTCCAAGGCATATTTTGGGTGACCCGGACGACCCCATCGCAGCCGTTACTTCGGCAGCTTTAGCGTCGTCCCAAGGGAACCCCGGTAATGGTTGTAGACCCGACCAGGGCTGTGATCCCGATCGCATTGTAGGCTCCGGCCGAGATCTTCTTCGCAGCCCCAGTCGCAGTCGAGGTAATTCACACACACACGATTGTAGTCCCAGCCACGGTGCGGGTGGGAGTATACACCGCGGCCCCGGTCGCGATGTATCCTCCGGCCCAGCAAATGGCTGCGGACGAGGTAACACTGGTTTTCTATGTAGTCCCAGCCACCATGGCTGTGGGCGAGGTACTTCACATTCTTATTGTAGCCCCACCCAAAGTACAGTCATGAGTGCACAACGCGACTATCCTGGTCGCGGTGTGGACCCATGTCGCGGAAATGGGGGGAGGCGAGGTTCACAAGGTTATGATTTAGTGGTAAACACAGTCAAACACCGAGCTCGCCAGCGAGCTCGAGGCAAAAGTTATGTCTTGGTTAGATTCTCTCCAAATAGTCGTAGAGTTAAAATTCATAGGGCCCACTTTCAACGGTACACTTATGTACCGGGGCGATTCTCTCCTACTCCCCTCTCTCCTGGCGACGGCCCAAGCCGAGGTCCGTACCCTAGTGGTGCCCTTGAGCAAGTCGCCTACTCCTCTCCTTGCGGCGAAGCGTCTTCAACGCTCGCCTTAGGCGGTGCGCCCTCTGCGCCCGCATCTGGCTGAGTGCCATCTGCGCTCGCCAACCGTCCGGTGACGCTGTAAATGCCGGTAGAGGCAAACACCATTAGTCCGTTCTAAAAAAAAAAAAAAAAATGCAGCCGTAAGCTGCATAAATCGCCACCCCTATGATGACCTGAGAGATGCTTTTTCACGCCCCGCTTGGAAGACCGAGGGTCATAGCTAGGAAATACGTACGCCGGCAAAGCATTCCACAATTTATTTATCACACGACAGAGGTAGGAACTGCCAAACTTTTGATTCGTGGTAAGAAATTTACATCCATATACTGTTCACAGTATATGGATGCAATGTCAATGGTAGGCCGGAACGAGTAGTTCGGGATCGGAAATAGTTAGGAAGGAATAAGATTAAAGAGCTCTTCAGAACATTCGCCATGAAACAAACGGTAGAAAACGCTTAGAGAAGATAGCTTCTTTATAGATATACTTTTAGTTTTACGCATTTGTAGGGGTTCTAGGTGTTGAGTGACTTCAGTGTCTCCAATAATACGGACCGCGCGACGATGCAGTCTGTCAAGAGCATCCATAAGGTAAGGTTTTCTGTGTCAATGTTGCCCTAGATAAATGACAGTTTGTATAATAAATGCACAATACACCCCAAGCGGGACGTCAGTGCAGGACATAGCGACACAGAATACTGCACTACTGCTTTGTGACATAATACTGGTTCTGTGCTGTTATCAACCCTAGCGTATGTTGAACCAGAGGCAAAGTACTCGATCGCGCGGCCCCGAGTAAGTAGAACGTCATCGCGATATATAGGTGATAAAAGTAGGAAGAGGCGGCGCGGTGGACGGAGGACGTTTACCGGCAATTATTACGTAAGTGCCGGCAGAGCAGTCGGGGTTGGCAGTTTTTAAATTTCATTGTCTTCTGTTGCGTAGGTATGCTATCAACAAAACGTAGATGCGATGTGCACTTGTTTTGTGGCGATGTTGACATGCGCCAACCAATGCGTGAATCAACGCTAGTAGAGAAGACGTTCTTACGACTTATAGATATTTACTTACTCTGCCAGAGGCATTATCTGCCACCTATATAGTCGGGTTTCGGAGTTTTGCATTCTGACGGAAGTAACATTTTTTTACTTCATTCCTTCACAGAGTAAATAATATTATAGAGAAGTGTCGCTGTGATTTTTGGCACTTAATTTTCAGTTGGTCGTAAACTATTACAAGCTGGAGGAAGAACAAATCTCACAAATCGGGTAGAGTCATGTTGTTCTTGTAGAAAAATTACAAATGACTAAGTAAGAAGTGCTATACACGCTTCCGACACAATACCGAATATCGTATTTTTAATACAATATTGCCATCAAAGTTTTTTTGTCTGCTAAACGACTTTTTGTTTTCTTAAACAAACACAGATGCACAAGTTTTGAACATCAGTAGGTAAAACTAGTTTGTCGGCCGTCTCCTGCAGCGATATAATCAATACCCGTCACGCTGCAAACTGGGCCGGAGTCGGTCAGAAGCGCTGACAGAACTCGGCTCCAGGAAACGGGACAAGGAAGGCTTTTAGTAATTTGCCACAAGAAACTTTGCGATTTGTGGTAATTTACTTACGAACTTTAATTCAGATATAAAACAAGAAAAATTTAATACCGACTTCCATTCTATTCAGTAATTGGAGTATATTTCAAAATCTACCCTACCCTACCCTATCTACCCTATCGAAAGTTATGAGGTAACAAACATAAAAAACATACAGTCGAATTGAGTACCTCCTCCTTTTTGGAAGTCGGTAGATAATCAAATTATTCTTCGGGTTTTTTAAGTGAAATGGGTGCGAGTTTTAAGCTGATGGTAAACATCACACCTGCTTATCACAACATAATAAGTAACCAATTAGTAATATCCCTATATACCGAAAATAACTTTTTTTATACGATTAGTGGGCATAACATTGCGTAATGTTGATTTTAAACTTTGGTTGATAATTTTCTCATACGCTATTACTCGTACATGTCGAATAAACATAATTTAAAATAATTTCAAATAACCTGATAACTAGTACAATTAAAAGGTATATTATTATATACTGTTTGTTATACTTACCACTTTTAAATAGTTTTGAAGTTTACTATTTATTTGTAAGGGAAGATTAGAGTAACAGCCGGCCCCAGCACGTTATTCCCAGTTTCAATAACCAGCTCTAACTTTGGTAAGTGGGTAATAGTAGATTAGTAGCCAAGGGCTCTAAGGCACCACCTCGAACTATAGGCTCGGGCTGCAATTGATGCTTACACCCGAGCTAACTACTCTGCTTTACATCTTGATTGTGAGGTAATTAGAAAAAAACCGGCATTACAAAAATAAAATTGATGACTATTATACTCATACGAAGACAAGGCTGAATAGCGAAGTGACCTCTTTTGATGCATGATGTCTATTGCCAGTATGATGGTTAGATGTACGCGAACTTTTTGAAAGAGTGAAGTGTTTTTTTTTAATTACTTACCTTAGATTACCTTAGAGCGCTAATTAGTCACCTACGAGCCCCATTTGGGGGTAATAAAGACCTACTTACCAAATATGAGAGATGTAAACCGCCCTAGGGCTTTTCTAGCTACATTATAACCCTAGAGCGCTAATTGGTCACCTACAAGCCCTATTTGGGGGTAATAAGGACCTACTTACCGAAGATGAGAGATGTAAATACTTTTTACAGCCAACATTTTTCTACGAACCGAACTTCTATGTAGTCGATTATGTGCTATTTCGGAATCTTAAAATACAACGAAAAAGATAAGAGTTTGTAAATAAAACCCGGCAAGTTTCCCGGTGTTTATTACTGAGCTATTATTAGTTATGGCGCTATCAGGAACGGATCACGGCCGAGTGGCTCAGGCGGGATGCCGGAGAACGGGAGAAACCGCGCGGTGCCGCCGGTTCGCGTTCCCGCGTCAATCCGCCAATTAGCGGGTTTCGTCGCCACGCCGTATCGCGTTTTATCGCGGCAAACTTTACCAGATATGAAATGAACGGGAAAACTTTGTGTTCTGGCAACACACGCTGCTTTGTAGTTTGGTAATCAAGCGAGGTGCGAGATTTAATGTTTCGTAGTTTAACATAACATTAGTGTTTATGTTTTTGTTTGAACAAATTGTATACCGTCTGCATCCCGCTGAAACTTTGTTACAATTAATACATTTTAAGAAAAGGATTTCATTTTCACTCGGTTATGCACGTGTAGAATACGACTAGGTATGCCACGGTATTATTTTTGGAGCATGAAATGTATTAATGTTATTTCATGGTCGTAAATAAACCAAATTTTATCGATATTCGTTGCACTGTGTCAGCTCTCAGTTGTGTTGTGACAAATATATCAACTATTCATATGCATATTCGTTAGTATGATAGTTTAATAAGCTGTTTGATTTATTTAAACATTTAACAAAGTCTTGTTAAGTACCTACACCATTTCTAACTCAAGAATGGCTGGGTCTATTTTTAAAATGTTTGAATTTATCGATTTGTCAATTGTCAATCTCGAGGAAGGACATAGAGTACTTTACATCATCATCATCATCATCATCCATCACCACTTGGGTGAAACCACGGGGCGCAGCTAGCGGTTGAATTTTTATAATTTTTGTGTTTTCGATTTGTCATATCTCGGGGAAGAGGATACTTTTCATCATCATCATCCATCACCGCACGCTAACTGCGGGGCGCAATTAGTTCTAACATAAATATAACATCTTAATAAAACACAATAACCCTTCTCTTAGTAGTAGCACTTAATCTCCCTTTCCTCGTACGACTGGCGCGATTGTTCGGATACGTTCTGTCTTATGTACCCATAAATCCACATAATTATGGGTAAAGGGTGGATATTCGGAATGTGACAGTAAGGTCAGCGACTAGAATGGTTATAGGTACATAGGAGAATACGCAAAATGCCCATACTGTCCTTATAATTTAAGGTAACAACTGCTTCACTCACACTTTGTAAAATATTAATTTGGTGTTCTCAAAATGTTTGTTCTCAACAAGCGTTTACCTAACTCTCCTTGGTGATCTATTAACGTTGTTGGTTATGCCAAATCATTTCTCAAATCAATCTAATGGTTGCTAGTTTACAAAAAGAGGTGGCGTTAGCGGCCTCGTAGCGCTGGATTTGTGCAGTTGGTAGGGAAGACCTTATCGAACCAAAATAATAATCAATGTTCTGGAAAGGCAAGAATTCTCTAAACTACAAAGGAAAAACATAATTTCGTAACCAATTTTCTCGTTTCTCTTTCACAAACTGAAAAAATCTGATTATTATTTTAGTGACATACTTTTTTCATATTTTTGTTTTGTACATTGTAATAAAATATAGTAGTTATGATTGTTGCAGCCTGATAGTTTCAACTTTTGGTGGAGATGTTGGTACTGTACGTACAGTGACTTTGTCTCTCCTGTCCTAAACTTTGTAACTTCTTTTTATATGGCTGCCCATCTGCACGCCTTAAGGCGAAATGAGTTCCAAATTTCATGATTCGACTTCGCGAAAACTTAGTTTTTCGATGCTTAAACCAAATAACCGAAGTTTGAAAAAAAAACGTAGTGTAAATTGAATATAATTCCTTATGAAGTATGGGAGCCAATACACGATTGAGCAAACTTGGCTCGATGAAAAAAAATCGGCAACATTCCCTAAATTTTGCAATTTTTCTTACGTGCTTCGTGGGAAAAAGCATTTTAATTCAATTATGGGCAAATGTGTATCAATGAATGTATCATATTCTAATTCCCAGTGACATTTACTAGTGAACTATGGACTCCTTTATCATTAAAATTTCATCATTTGATTGTACGAAATAAATATAAAAAGTATTAGCACGTATTCCATTAAATTTTCGCATTACATCGTCCATTCTGGTAAGCAATTCTCAACCTTATGTAAAGCATCGTAAATAGTTTTAAAATTAAGATTGGACCGCGCCTTAACCCTTCATACTCGTATATTGTTATAATTAAAACAAAAGATTTATGAACGAAACGAACGTAAATGTACACGTCAATGTACACGTCAATGGTACTCAAAGGATTAAACTACTCTGTTGGCATTGGTTAGTTATTTAGCCGCCCAAATGTCGAAGTTGTCTGATTTGAATGCCTTCAACATGGCATGTTATCTTTACACAGTGAATTAGCTCTATGGAGTGAGGTTTTGTAATACTTTACTCTACTAACGCGTTTGCATATAACACAGAACTGCAAACAGCTTGCATGACAAAAATTTCGACTGAAAATTTTCGTGTTTCGGGGGAGCCTAACATAAGATTTTCCAGGAGCCTTACTATGAGCTCTTAAAGCAGGACTTCTAGAAAACTGCCCGGTTTATTCGAACCATGACAATGTCAAAGCAGGCCTACCCCGGCCTACTATTCAATAACCGCAGAAAAACCGTTAACCTGTTGTTTTGTATGGAATCTCGTTAACATGACGCTATCAATCCGCTCAGTTTATCAGCTTACAAACGTCTGCGATATTGGTTATAGTAAATTATAAGAATGTCAGAGAAAACATTATCCGTTCACCTTTGCGAAAACAATGTTCAAACAGTTCACTTAAATGAGCGTCATGGTATGATTACATTCAAAACTGTTTATGCCAGGTTTAAGAACTGCACGGAGCTTGCATGGGTTTTATGAAGCTGATAGTAAGGCCGCTGGACCGTTATCTCTTCAAGTACGTGTGTATAAAAACTTCCAACCCATCTAAGAATGGCCAAATCAATTTTTTTTTATCTACTTGAAGAGTTCAGAAAATTAGGCCAACTCTATTACAGATCGCGCGGCGAGAGTTTGGCTTTGACCTTCGGGTGGAGGGGATTACTGCGCATGGGTACTGTCGCGCCATGTGACAGAGAGAGACAAGAGTCCCTCGTCTTCGATGTGACAGAGAGAGACAAGAGTCCTTCGTCCCTCTAGCCACCCTGTGATACCCAATTTTTGACTTCTGCGCAATAACGGTCAAAGCCAAACTCTCGCCGCGCGATCTGTACGAGCACTTATAACACAAAATAAATGTATATACAATAATATGTATGTCTTATGTACATATACCTAATAATACTTCTAAAACAAAGTACCAGTCATTGAATTGTATTAATTATACCTAATGTCTAAGTAACTTGTCTTGGCTACATGAGTCGTGTTTACAGCATCATGTCACATATCCCCACCCTTTATAATCGGATAGAAGAAGCTTCGATACAATTAGCGCCCAGTGAGCCGCGAATAAACTTATGAGGACTTACTGGAAATATCTTTGATCCTCTTTGAAGCTGTAAGTCATTATATTATCGGGGAATGGGGAACTTTTAGTGGATGCCTGGGATGCCGAAATATGTATTCAATCAGTTTTGATTGAGTAAGTAGAACATGTGGGTGTAAAAGCAGGTGGTTTTGTTATAATTTCCCGAAAAGTTATGCCCACAGGCTTTTAAGTAACCATGGAAATGAATATGTTTTGCTACTCCGTATGTTTAGAGCAAGGTTTCAGTAGACCGTGCAGGAGGTCACCAATGCGATGGACTGATCAGATCAAATCTGCGGTGGGAGGTCCCTTGAATTAGTGCACCAGGATGACTGTGAATAGAGGTGGGTGGCATGACATAGTGAGGCGCATTACGACCACGACCGCTCTGTCAAGTATATAATGAAGTAGACAACGAACCATAAGCTGACTGCTATCGTACATTCCCTGTCAATTATAATTAAGTATTTTGAATATTAACGCATCACAGTTAAGTCAAAATTTTGCAAAGAATCCGCGTACAGCTTACAAAATCAAACCAATGACTTATCTAACGCGTACAGACATCATACATTGTTTTCAATTATGTCATCTTCGTTGATTTATCCTTTGGAGCAAATGCTGCAAAATCCATAATTGTCATAGAACACGCGTCTTAAACACCAATACTTTTACTTACTTATCCCGCCGTCGGCTGACGTAGTAAGACGCAAGTAAGTAATCGTAAACAGCTGAGCGCAGCTGTTGAAAGCTTATAGGTATTATGTGCATCGTAACGGCTCTTAAGTTCTACGGCTTACCGTGATTCTTTTCAGCTGCCGTTTGCCTTTGAACCAGGTGATGCTGGCAGGCGGGCGGCTGCCGGCCGACTCGCACGCCACCTCGTAGCGGCGCTCTGCTGTCAGCACACCACCCTCGCCCAACTCGCTTGGCTTCTTGATTTTTACTGTTAGTGGTCGCACTAGGACGAAAAAAAAATGGTTAATTTACAAAATACCTACAGCTTAATAACTAAAGGAATGTAAAATACGTATCTACTGCATTCAATCACGCATCGAGTGCCACAAGTTTCATACGTGAAATGTCACTAGCTATGAAACAGCAGAAACATAATTAGCATAATTAGTACGTTGCCGAAGCTGGAACTCTAATTTGATGAAATTTAAATGGGACCACACAGGAAGCACCAGGTTTCAAATGAAAAAAAGAATTTTGAGAATCGGTTCACCCCATCGAAAGTCATGAGGTAACAAACATAAAAAAATACAGTCAAATTGAGTACCTCTTCTTTTTTAGAAGTCGGTAGAAAATTTATTACCGACTTCCATTCTACTCAGTTATTGGAGTGTAGCTCAAAAACTACTGAACTGAATTTGATAAAATTTAAATGGGATCACAAAGGACGCACCAGCTTGTAAACAAAAAAAGAATTTTGAGAACCGGTTCACCCAGTCCAATGTTATGCGGTAAAACACATAAAAAAATACAGTCGAATTGAGTACCACCTCGTTTTTGGAAGTCGGTAGAAAAGTATGAGAGACTGACAAAATTTTAATATTATATTTGTTATGCATAACCTCAGAACAAATAAAAAAGTCAAGACAGAATGTTGTGAACAGAAAAGTGAAGCCGGTAAAACTACGCCTCGCCGTGTACATACACAATTACACACACACACACACAGCGAAACTATGCCTTGACTCGTCAGTCGAAATATCGCTGCGGGTGCAAGCAACACGTAAAGTAAATCAACAAATTTACCAGTCAAAATGCCGAATTGTGTCGTGAAACGGTGTTAAAACAAACATCAAAATATGGAATCACATTTCACACGTAAGTAACTTGGAAAGCAATATTTTAAATATTAAAAATAAAAATAAAGGTTATTGCTTGGAACATAGAAAGTGTTGCCATGGTAAAGCCTGTAAGGTTTACCCTATTATTGGGTAATCTTAATATTTAGTATATAATTGTTACGTTAATACGGGTACGTTTTTATAATAGTTTATCAACGTGTTTTAACCGACTTCAAAAAAGAAGTAGGTTCTCAATTAGACTTTTCTTTAAATATAATATTGTATGACACTCGACGCAATATCTTTATACAAAACCGGTTCCGTCGTTTAAAAGCAAATTAAAAAAAAATAGGCAATTCTTTGTTTTCATTTTTTAGTTTATTTTCAACCGACATCTAAAAGGAGTAGGTTCGCAATTAGGTTCTATTGTTTTAAATACTTGTAACCTCATAAGTCCGTTATTTATAAACCGATTTGAACAATTATTTTTTGGTTGGAAACCTGATACCTTTAATATGGACTCGCATTAATTTCACACTGGATTTTCAATTTCGTACATATTGAAGGCGGTTATGTATTTTTGTAAAAATAAACCATATTTCTATTGAAGTCTTTTGTTTTTAGGGTGTATCTATATTGAATGTTGTTGTGTGTAGTTAGTATGCGGAAAGTTATACGAGATGGTCGACCAGTCTTTGTCATCACGCGATTTTATAAACCAGTCGTAGAAGAAAAATGCAAAGCAGGATTCATAGGTACATTAATAAATATTGAAAGTTTAAAAGCGCTTTATACGAAGTACATAGAATATGAAAAAAGGCTGTTTTTTATCTACTTATAAATTAAGCCAGGATCATTTGGAGATTCTATTTACGTCTATTAGGATGCATGGAGGGTTCAACGATAACCCTAACGTAAGACAGTTTACAAGCAAGCTACAAAAAATACTATGTCATTTAGAATTAAAATGTCTTGCAAAAAGTAATTGTGTTCCTTTAGAACACATAGCAATACTTAATTGCACTTCAACAACTAAAATTATAAATAGCACTTCATCGTCGTATAGAAACGAAGAAGAAGAAGAAACCATTGAAAATTCTTCGTTGCAACTTCTTAATGAAATTGTTAATGAATCATTTGATTGGGCCAGTTGTTTACATGACAATTCATATTATGGTGACTACAGAAAAATTATAATTGGTTACATATCTGGAAGTACAGTGCACTATCTTGTTAAAACCATAAAATGCTCTAAATGTTAAGATGCCTTGTAGACTGATGAGAAACTTTATTTTCACAAGCTCATTAGTTTAAAAAACAAAGGCGGTTTTCGCTTCCCGTCTAAGGATCTTTTAGACATTTGTGTCACTTGTGAAGCAGTTGTTCGAAAATTATTGAATGAAAATATTGCAATAACCGCAAAAAATCAACACCAAACTATAGTCTTGAACTATTAAAGAAATTCATTGGAAACAATCAGATTTTTATCAATTTAGAGTCAAAACATGAATATGTTGGGCAGGAACATAAACTTAATTTAATACGGTGTGTAAATGAGAAATACTTAAACATTAGATTCCACCATATTGCTAAATTAGAAAGTATTTCTAAATCAGTGCAAAGTAAACGACAAGCGTACAAAAAAATAATTCAGCATAAAGGTTTTTAAATAAAACTAGCAGTTACACCCAGTAATTTTATTTCTGAAACTCTTTGTCTTTTCTCTTTCACTACCCAATGCCACTACTTTTTACCGACACCTAATGTAGGAACCCTATTATTATATTAAAACTAATAACGTTATAACTTTATTAAATTTATAACGTTAATAATTTGTTACCGTTATTTTTATGGGGTAATTTAAATTATCATGGCAGCACCGATTCACGCACTACATGCATAGAAAACCGGCCTCACTGCTCTGTTCACAACATTCTGTCTTGACTTTTTTATTTTGTCTGAGTGCATAACGTAATATGCATAAAATAATTTACTTTCACTTTAGAACAGTGCCACCTTTAGAACTAAAATTGACAGCGAGTACGCCAATCACAAGCTTGATAGGTAGGCGAGATCGAGTATCGACGATAGATGATATTTATGTTGCCAACTCATGGTAGAGCTAATATAAACTATCATATGTATGAATACTATTATTTCATATAAAAAAACTAATTTGTCATAAAAACAGACACTTCATTTGTTTTTTCAGATTATGTTGTAGATGATACTCACAGAACATGTCGAGCACCAGCGACACCTCCTTGGGCGGCACGAGGTGCGAGTTGGCGGCCTGGCACGTGAACACGGCGGCGTAGTCCCCGCGCCGGATGGCCGGCCACATCAGCCGGTTCTCGATCACGTCGCCGGTGTTGTGCTCGTACTCCTCGTCCACCAGCACGCCGTTCACCAGCCACCGGACGGACGGCTCGGGCCGACCTGCGGAACGCAAATCCAATCGTGAAACAGATGTTACAGACATGTTAGTCTCTTGAATACGGTACATTGTAATATTTGTAAATAATTATACTTTAAGACCTAACCTAGGACTCGCTTGATATTTGCCGGAAATAGTCTCCGACCAGTTTCGAACTTATTTGAAGTTCTTAATCTGGGAGTCACTCTTGTTTACAGCGGCGAGCGCGGGCCACAGCACGTAACTGATACGCACAGGTATATACAAGTATTCGTAAATACGAAAGGATTTTCAGTCGTTTTGCATTTTATGCCATTTTTATATAAGTTTTTTTTTATAGTGGTTCATCAAAGTGACTTCCTCTCGCCTGATGGAAAGCGAAGATGGAATCAAGAAGCAATGACCACTAGTGCAGCCGTAAGCTGCACTAATCGCCACCCCTATGATGACCTGAAAAGCTCCGGTTCATACATCCGCTGATCCCAGAAAGCGGTCTGACCTAGTCAAGCTACTTGAGGGGTTTTTTGCTAACTGCACGGTGGTAACTGTAACCGGTCGTCAAAACACTTCCACCAGAAGAGTTGGATGATAAACTCAGCATTGTTCCATAACAGCCTCTTACGGTACCCACGGGATGATATAGGTGGGTAGTATTCTGCTCCGCCACCACACAAAGAAAACTTTATCTATTTTAGTATTAAACCTCATCTTGGAATTGGCCAGTAGATGTGTTTAATTATAAAATTAAAGAAAATATTTGATTTACAAAGAAAAGTGAAGGGGAAACGGAAGGAAAAAGGATTTCGAAGGTGGTGCTGATGAAAGGAACAGCTACAGGCTCTGTGTAAAGTAGATATTTTTATAAGGAACAACATCTACTCGAAGGTCTTCAGGTCCCACAGCCTGCCAACCGGACAGTCGATTTCATTGTATTGTATTCTTGGATTCTACTATTATCGTAAAAACAGTTCATTTCCTTTATCTGTGCTATCCAGGAAACGTAAAATCCGATTCCTCAGATCTCGAAGAAGCAGTACATAAGGGTAAACCATAAATGAAGCAGATACTCATATTGCATTGTATGGATGGACCTCCATTCCTTTGTTAACTTGGATGTTTTCATTCCTTGGCCACATGGGGCATTTGCACAGTCGTTGGAGTGAAATGAGTATTCGCCAGGTATACTTTGTTTATAAACACTTCATTATTTTTGTAAACCCTATACATTAGCTAAATATGACTATATAATATAACTATATTTATTTCTAGATTTTTTTTTCTTATTTAGTGTAGACTATATACATGCTTGATACTAATGAAATGTTAGATCTAAGCGGCTGTAATATCAGAACATAATCCTATTCTTGTGTTCGAGTTACAAAACCACACAACCACATGTCGGCTTGCGCATTGAAGGTTTCGTACCACCACACAATACGTTCGTGCTTAAATAAGTATTTAATAATAAAGACGAATAAACACCTTGACTTTTAATAAGTTTTAAACTACCGCAAATTCTAAAAGATAAACTAGCGTACCAATGTAACTCAATACTCAATACTTTATACAACAAATATATGTTTACATGCAGGGCTTGTTTACATGTTACAGAATGACAATATATGACCCTGTAAGGGTATGGCAATAGTTTGTTTGTGCGGAACGAGTTATTTCATATCAACAAAATTGTCGTTGAAAAATTCATCTAATGAATAGTAGCATTTATTCTCAAGCATGCTATTTAGATTTGCAACAAAGATAACGTCATTTTCTACATCTTTAAGGACATTAGGCCATTTATTATAAATTTTTACAGACATTGAGTAAGGGCTGGTGCTATGCATCACGAGGTTTGACCGCGGTTCTAATAATTTATGTCTATATTGAGATCGTATTTTATTATATTTATCGGCTTTTTTTTTAAACAAGTCAGGAATTTTTTTTTACAAATTTACATATTTCGATTATATATAGAGACACTACTGACAGGATTTTAAATTTAATAAAAAAGGTTTATAAAAGTTTGGTATTGAAATGTGAGTGTGTCAGTAACAGAGTCCTAATGTACGAGTACCTAAACAAACTGTTTACACGAAGTGTCTGTCACAGCGAAGTCGTGTATAGGTGCGGAAGTGAGCAAAGCGAGGTATGGCGTTACGCTGCTAGTGACTACAACACGCGAGTCGATCGAGGACAATTCAATTGGTATTTTAATTTCGGTGATTACCATATATTCGACATTATATTTTGCTACATGGTGATAAGTTAAGCATAAGCCAAAAAATGTGTTCAAGATCCCAACGCGGTTCTCACACAACTGGCTGAATTTTCTTAATCTGTGATTTTACTTGAGAGTTAGCTAAATTCAATCAAAATCGACAACCGTTTATCTATTTAAATTATCATAGTAGTAAATCGAAAGCTCTGAAACGAATGATAAACTTAGAGAAGGTTTGAAATGTTGCTTCTTATAAAGTGTATTGCACTTCAAGTTCATATAGAACCTGCAATGTCGCTTTCTTTACTTGTTATAGTTGTATGAAACAGAACTACATACAGATAATTATACTGAGTTTAATACACCATCAACTAAATTCAAAGTCTTTTAACAGTTGATGTTGCAGACTAACTATCATTTGTCTTTCCTTTCGACGGGAACAATGTACTGGCAGGAGTGGTAGTACCATAATGATCCTTCGCAAACGCAATCCCCGTCCTCGAGCGGTCCTGTGCCCGCGCGTAAATAAATTTCAACAGGGCATTCTCTTCCGTCGGCGGCCCTTTGTCCTTTGTTTGCTTGTTTATTTGTCGACCACTATGTGCGCTTTTGTTCGGCCTCAGGCGCTCCACCGCTCCACTATCCTCGATCCACTTTAGCCAAATTGAATTAGTTCAGCTCTCGAGTACCAAGGCAACATCTAATTCTATATGTCAATGGATTTAATTTGGATTTGCGTGCTCGACTGCAGACTTATATTCTGAGTTTCCCAACTCCAGAGACGGTGTAAATTGCAGCGTCGCGTCTGTTGAATTGATTCGAGGTTTTGTTCAGTTTTTCATAATCACGGAAGTGGGTCGGAGAGTTATTGTAGTGAAAGCTACGGCCTAATTTATAGACGTGACTGCCGCGGTGCGCTCAGCGCGGACGGCGCGAGACGGGCGGCGCGGCGCGGCGCTGTGAAAGCGGGCGGTACTCCCCGGATCGGAGGCCCACGATGGCCGCTTCCGACTTATTGTTTTGCTGTTTCCCTTTGATAAACAACATCGCCGCTTCTTTGTATTGGTTTTTGTTTGGTTCATAAACAGAACGCTGTCGACCCGGAATTAAGATTTATTTGATTTCGAGGGATTGTTGTAATGAAGCAATCAATTGTTTCTGTGCCCCTAATCCAAAACAGCGGATGTTTGCAGTCTTGGTAAACAATACGTTTATTATTACATTATTTTCCTACCTTGCTACTTTGACATTTGATAAATATTAGAGTTTGTATGTTTATATTGTACTGTTAAAGTAGTAAAGAGTCAAGGAAAACTCGAAAATACGATTTTCAAAGATTAGTGTATAGAACGTAATTGTAGCGAAAATGTATTCACTTCTTACTTATTATTCACCCCATTTAGATGTTCAAGATGCAGAATGTAGGCCTCGGGCTCGGCTCCAGCGACGGCGACGTCTCAATCCGCGCAACAGGCACTCGTCTTCATAAAAAGTGAAAAAAACAGAGCGGCCTGAGCCCCGTCATTAGAAAGGCATCTGCGTTCGGAGAATTGAATTTTTCTCTCCGTATTTTCGGGGAATACGCTTCAATCAATTTCTCGATTATGCAAATAAGGTGGCCTGCCGTCAATTCAAATTTGGCTCTGTAGGTACAAGTACTAGGGGGGCAGAAGTAATCGGACGATCCTTTTTGATTGGGATCGTGTAATTTTGACATCGTGACTCTTTTGAACGACGTTTACGCTTTTCTTCATTTTGTTGGCTTTTAATTACTTAATTTAAACATGATTCGTTTAAAAATTATTCGGTATTTGTTTGACGTTTATCAGTACTGTGCGGGTCTGATGTATTCACATTTCACCACGTATGTGTATACTTCCCACTTCTTTGAAAATAAGGAATTTTTATACATAGTTTCTTCTACAACAACATAACAGATTAGGTTATCTATAAATATATGATAGATATTGAAACCTTGCTTTACAATCAGTTACATACGCTGTTCTTATGTCATATTATGTGTTATTGTGCCCGCTTGTCTGTACTCTCGATTAAGATCTATATTCGAGCAAAGGATTGCGCTGAAAATCAGCCTTGCGTTAGCGAAATGCTAACACAGTTCAGGGCTGAGCGTACTCCTATTGCCATAAAATATTTATTTAGGTTAAGTCCTGATATATACATGTGTTTTTTTTTGTTTTGTAACTATGTTTTTTGGCAATAGATATTTTTTCGTTTCATTCATTACAATTCATTCAATCAAAATTATTTGTTAAATGGTTAAACCGGCAAACACTCACGTTTATCATCTAGTCGTTATATTCCGACCGGTGTTCGGGCAGTACTGATGCCCATCCTCATGGAGAGCGTGGTCTAGCAGCGAAGGCCGCTAGTCGGCCGCTAGTCATCAGTACTGCCCGAACACCGGTCGGAATATAACGACTAGATGATAAACGTGAGTGTTTGCCGGTTTAACCATTTAACTATGAGTTCTCACGGAAGTTTTTATGACAATACAAAATTATTTGATCAACAAACATCACTGCTCCCAATAACCGAGCACATTACCTCCGATCGACACGATTATATCGCGCGTCGAGTGTTGTATTGTATCCCAATGGATTGTGTTTTGTCCGTGAGAGCCTTTCTGTGTCTCAAACCGGACGTAAGGGGAGACGAGGCTAAGAAGAGGGGAGAGGGGGTAAGAAAAATGTACTCTTATTGCATTTTCTACGTTGCTCGGATGTTTAAGATCTTTGGATTTAGTCGACGACACGTGAAGTTATTGGATTGAAATCTCATTGATTCGATTTCATCTGAAGGGAAGGACCATCCAAGATTAATTTTTCACAGAGAACATTACAATGCATCTTGGACATCCGCTATTCTCACGGCACCTAAAAAAAGTGTAGGTCCCGTAATGACTCTCATAGTGTTGGTGAGTCAGAGTTTTTATTGCCTGAACAATCCTATAGTGAGAGCCTTCCAGTTTCAAAGCCAAAATTCTTGGATATCCAGGCCCTGTCAAAGTTTTGTGGACCGAGAGCTAAGGAATACTTCTCAGGGATAAAGTATAATGAATGATGCTTAGATAAACAAAAGTAGGTACAAAAAGTATACCTATGTAACAAATTTTGGAAAATATATATTCATTCAAATAATATGTTTTTCTTTTATTTCTATACTTAATGTACTTAATCTACTTTGTAAGGATCTACAAAATTAGTTTAGAAATTACTAGGTCATCATTGGGAGATTGCATGTTTTTCCCCTGTTTTTCTAGGACATTGCTTGTTTTTTTCCTGTGTTTTCTGACTTTGTTTAGTTTTTTTTAGCTTACTCAATAAGAATAATAAAAAAAAAGATTTTATTTTATTATACACCCAAAACAAGTATATTTTCTTTATAATTTCATTTTTTTATTTTAGTTACAGTATAAATGTTTTATTTTGTATGGATTCAAAGTTTAATTTGCCATTTTCTCAGTTCATTGTCTTTGTGACATGGCATGTTTTTCCCCTGTACCCTTCATCTTTGATGGCGGAGATTTTATTTCTATTTTTTACTGATTATTTAAGCATAATATCAAGTCAGTGATTTAAAAAAAGATGATAATTATATTTGTAAAAAACAAGTAACGACTGCAAAAATAACAAACTTTAACAAAAATTTGGCGATTGGCATATACCAAAACTTCGTGCATTCGTCCGATTATACCCACTTAATACTGGGTAAAATTTAAGGTTTGGTTAAATCGGCAACTGCATTGGGGAGGCGTGCTCACTCACACAATCTTAGTTTTAGTACTTAGTAATGGTTTCTAATATTTTGTGGAACGTTTTGGTAAAATATGGTAAAATATGGTATTATTGTTTTGATAATTTTTTTCGGTTGTAGTATATTTAATAGTACTTGATATGATTAAGTCAACATATAATATATGTTTTGTAGAAAATGCAGTCAGTCCGTCGCTTTGGACGGAATATATAAATCGAGTGACAATAACCAATCCAAAAAATATTTATAAAAAACCATCAATCTGTTAAGAATTTTAAAAACATGTGCCTATGTGTTCAAATTTCAAAAGGTAACCAGTTAATAAATCACACCAACTCAAACCTGCAAACCCTGTGGCCTCTACAAAACTAAAAACGTGGGGTTTCATGCCTGCTACGCTTGAAGGCTTTTCCTAAGGAAGTGAACTGCGTTTACTACATTAGAAAGTATTTAATAAAGTATTATCGAACCAATACTTCGATAAAACTAAAATCTCTATTATAATAACTCTTGAACCCTAAACTATGTGGCGTCTTTTTTACTCCTATATCCAAATGTATGCGTATACATCAGCAACCCATTGTAACAATAACACACAAACACCTATGTGTTTAAAAATAATACCTAACCAATTGCTAAACCAAGAACCTAAGAACCTTTTTTTCTTAAAATCAGAAATATTATTTACAACCCACCCCCGGGGTGCTGCAGCACGCGTGTAGCGATGAGATAAAATGCATAACGTAACAAGACTTTAAAACGCCCCATTTCTTCAGATAAAAGCATTCTTATGTCGAACGACACAAAACAAAGTAACAGTTGAGACACATAGTGCTACGAAACGTTCCCGTGTCCAGCGGGGCACAGATTACGTAATAGCTACTTCTGCAGTAGGTGATATATCGGCGGAGCTGGTGAGTGCGAGGAACGTCTCTTAACTACACTCTCTACTATTGGAATCTCAGTTACACTAACTTACATTTAACGGGGGCGCAATAGAACTATAGCGTATTTTTCAACATACTTGCTTACAAGCGGTACGTAGGGTATAAAAGGCTGTTACTCGTATTTCAACGTTTATAAGTTCACTGTGCGATTTACAGTTACGTACGAATGACTTTTACTTTACAATTGATCTCAATTCTCTGTACAGAGAACCGAGCTCGAAAATCTGCTTAAGTGTAACGTTATCGTATCGTTTACGTATTCAGTACACACTAGGAGTTATCTGTGCAACTATTGTACTGGATAAGCGACCGTTTGTACTGAATTCGTTAACAAAACGATTACGTTACACTTAAACAACAACAATTTATGTGTAAAATATAAACCATAGGTTAATTTTGAAGCTAGTACATAATTGAGTAATTTTCACCCTTAACGCAAAAAATAAAAAAAAAATGAAAATTTCAGCTCAATGTAATTCTTTGCAATTCTGTCGTTAACATTAATCTGTCCGCATCAGGTTTACGCTATAACAAAAGATTTATGATTGAAGCGGAGAATTGCTGATTCGGACCGATTAATAAACTATTTTTGCACAGTGGAATGGCACAGACAGACAGCAACTATATACAATCTACGTTTTGCTCGTCGTTTTGATTTTTTGTTATGCCTTAGCTCATAGTATAGGATGAAAACTTTCCACGTCGTCGACAACTGCGATCAAAATAGTTAGCGAAAATTGCAGTCCCGCTCCCAAAGACATAAGTAGATGATAGTTGTATGCCATCAGCTGAACGAGTTTAACTTGTCATTCTTTGGACAACATCGTGACATATTAGTTACAGTTCCTTGCACAATATTTTAAACTGACACGATCTCATGAATTCATGAATCAAGCTATGAACGCGACATAACACGTGTGTATGTATGTTCCAACATAAATACAATACTTGGTAAATACGAGTCTCGTATCAAGCATCTATATAAAGCTGATAATCCACGTTCTGATTTTCAGATGTTATTCAATTTTAAATTTATTGTGTAAATTGTAAATGTATCTTGTGTTTTTAACAAAAAGTGTGATCATTAGTAGTAGGTATGGAAACCTGTAGTAGTAAAGGCTTAGTGCTGGAGCACTTGACCATTTGGAGCACATTAATGATACATAGCAACTTGCCGTAATGCAGAATAACGGGTCAGCTGATTTTACAGTCGTTGCCTATACAGCCGTGTAATTCTTTAATGATTCGTCGACGAGCTCACCGATCTCAGATACTTTATGAGATATCGCCCTTGTACATAAGGTTGCTTTTTCAACGTTTCTTGTCATCTTTTCGTTTGTTTCACGGATATTGTCATAGATGCAACGATGTTTGCTCTTAGAGAATCGCACGGCAGCACACATGGTGGCCCATTTATCGGTTGCTCTTTGAACTATCGATTATTTCGGCTTTGACAGCTCGAATAGCTGTGCCAATGTGTCAAATATTTAGTAAATGGTTTGCGGTTTACGAAATGGTTAAGTTTACGCTCAAAGAAAATTGGGAAATATTGAAAACTTACTTCCAAAATGATGAGTCTTCAACCGAAACTGCAAGAAAAATGCTTTTATCATTTTATCTTTTCAGATGAAGCTCATTTCCACCTCATTGGTTATGCCAATAAGGAAAACTGCCGCATTTGAGGCTCAAAACACCCAAACGTAATCATAGAAAAGCCACTGCACCCACAACGAGTGAATGCTTGGTGCGGCATGTGGTCCGCCGGCATCATTGGTCCGTTGTTCTTCGAAATCGAAGCAGGAGCCGCCGTAACCGTCAATGGTGAGCGATATCGCGGCATTTTGGAATATTTTTTGTTTCCGCGAATGGAAGACGACGACATCGGCGGCATTTAGTTCCAGCAGGACGGCGCTACGTGCCACACAGCCAACGTTACAGTCGAACTTTTGCGCGGTACGTTCGAATATCGCATAAGTAGCCGAAACGGCGATGTCAACTGGCCGCCTCGCAGCTGCGATTTGACCCCGTTGGACTATTTTTTGTGGGGAACCGTCAAGGATAAGCGCTACGCCAACTATCCAGAGACGATTGACGACCTAAAGCATACAATAGAAACATGATATGAAATTATTTAAATTATATTTATTTTCACGAATATTTATTATTAAATTCAATTATTTACATATTTTGCAAGGAAAGTAATTTCTGATAATATTTTGCAAACCGCTGTTAGTTTCACGCCTGCTGAACTGAAGGTCTAACCTAGGGCTACATTTGAAAAACCTGTAGTACATGATCAGTCAAACAATATTTCAAAACTATATATACATATGTACATACATATGTATATACAACTATATATGTATATACATATGTACTTTACAAGCGAGTTTAGCTCAGTGATTAAATATTAGTCATTACCTTATATAGTATATTTTTAAATTATTGAAATAGTACCTGGGTGACCAAGCTTGGCCCGATTTAGATACCAATACAAATTAGCAACACATGTTCCGTGAGAATTTTGTCACCGCGATTGAGAATTTTGCACTGCGACTGTTACGCCATCTAGTTTGAACGCAACGAACAAACTGTTGTTTTTCCTGAAACTGTTCTTGAAAACACGGATAAAAAACCGTTACCACAAAATGAAACCTCGTGTGGGCACGACGTATAGTTTTGAAACTACGAAATTGTATCGGAACGAGACCCAGCTCACTCGACTCGGGTACCTATTCACATACCACACAAACAATACCCACTGAATCTTTATCAGTTAGAAAGTATCTGATATCGTCTAACGGAGCAAGTAGCCGGATACCGGATGCTAACCGGACGCTACACCGCTACAATCAACAACACATAATAGATAATTGTGTGGCTCGTAGAGCTGCTACACACATAATTGCTCATGGTATTGTGTCGGACAATAGTACAGTTACTGTGTATATCGAATACAATAATAATATATCCAGTACACGATGGAAATTGTAAAGGCTAACTTACACATGACAGGTTTGGCATATAAGGTATAGTCGAGAACAGTAGAATTAAATTACAGCCTGCGAGTACGTCGCACGCGCTTCCCGCTCATGAATTAAAATTATGACTTTTTGAGCAGTTAATACCAATTGCTCGAGCAGTTATCAATGGCAGCTTCAAGCTGTTGACTATGACTGCAAGAGCGGTCCGTATATATTGATTACTGGCTAACTGCTCCAGCAGTCCGTGTATATCCGCGTTTAGGGCTCTGGACGAGCGGATGCTCATAGCCCGGGTCTTACACTTACATGTTTGCCGATTGAATTTTAACACTTGCCAAACTCACGAAAACTCCAATACAAAAAACTTTCAAACTATCACCTTGTTGACGTAATTACTATCAAACAGCAGTGCCAACCTTCAACTACCCACAACAATGATCGCCTCAGTCACATGCTAGTGAATTATAATCAGGGAATGGATTACGGGATTAACGAGGACTCATACGAAATTGATTTACTAAGGCACGCCTGTCTTCTCGGGTAAACAGTCTGGGAATACGTCTGTCATTTTGTAATGCGGTAATTTCCTCTTGATTGCAGATGACATTGGTTCGTAAGCCTGTATATCAGAGTATAATTTGGCAAATGCAATTGTGGCGTTCAAATGAAATACCGATCAGAAATGCTATGTAATAGATAAACGTTCATTTGTATTGCCCGTGAAAATGATTGCCAATAAGACATTACAGTCACTTTCTTGAAAACAATCATCATCATCATCATCATCTCAGCCATAGGACGTCCACTGCTGAACATATGCTTCCCCCATAATTTTCCAAAAGGAACGGTTGGAAGCGGCCTGCATCCAACGTCGTCCTGCGACCTTTATCAGGTCGTCTGCACCGTGTCGGTGGACGACCTACGCTGCGCTTGCCGGTCCGTGGTCTCCATTCCAGAACCTTCCAGCCCCATCGGCCATCTGTTCTGCGTGCTATGTGCCCTGCCCACTGCCACTTTAACTGGCTAATCTTCTGCTATGTCGTATGGGCATGTCTAATACAGTATACACTACAGTAGGCACCCATCCAATTCATTCATTTACATACAAGTTTATGATCAGTGATGACGTGTTGAGCTAGTTTGGTCTTAAATGCATTAAATGCATTAAATGAGTTAACACTTTTAATTTTCGAGGGTATCTTGTATTTTTTTGCCGTATTTTAACTTGCATGTAATCAAAACGCGAGTCATGCGCTTAAGGGTAAGCACTAAATTTACCCATAACAGTAAAAGTGCTACCCAGCTTAGAACTGTATATAAATGTTTCGCGTGGTACTGCACTGTACTCCCCACTCCGAAGCATTAGTGTTTGAGTCTCCTTCGCCCAGTAATTTCACTCGCTTCATTACCCTTCATACCATAACACAGTGATGCTTGCGCACTGCAGTGCAATACGAGCATATCTATAACGATACCGAAAAATATGTTAAGAGCCCTATAACCTTCTCATTGAGGTTCCTCGCCTTTGACGTTTCACATTCCTTAGGATATACCCTGCACCTTCGGGAAACGTCAGAGGGGAGGAACTCCATTGAGAAGGTAGTGTGGATCCGTCCCCTCACGGAGTGAACCTACTCCACCTCCATACGGAGGAATATCATGAAACAAAATTCGCTTCATGATATGGCTTCTTCAAAGAAAACTCCTCCTAAAGAATATTAAATGTTCTTTACCGCTAGGAATGAATCACATATTTGTAACTCAGACTAGTAAGATGAAGTATAGATGAGGGTAGTTACCGCCGAGGACGCGGCAGGTGAGCAGCACGTCGTCGTTCTCCTCGTGCGGGCCGAGGGTGGTGCTGTTGATGACGCGCCCGTACCGGTCCACCACCACCGGCTTCTCGGGAGGCACTGCGAACAAAACAACGTGTTACAAATGCGTGCTCTCTATCAAATTCTAATTGTGGGTCCGGTTGGCGCAGTTGGTAGCAATACTGCCTTCTGAGCCACTGGTTCCAGGTTCGATAACCGGACAGACCAAACATTTAGGTACATGAACACGTTTGTGTGCCCTGTGTCTGGCTGTGTATCTTCTATACTTATAATGAAGAAACAAGACAAGTCTGTACATGGGAGAAAAATAAAAGAATTTGGGTCAAAAGGCGTAAAATTAACTACTGAATAAGAATATTACGTTTTCTTAATGTTCACGCCTAAAAACTAATGCACATATTTCTATGTAATTTGGTATATAGATAGAATAGAACCCGGAGCTTCCAAATATAAACTTTTTAATTATTTTGATCCGTCACATTGGATAAATCTACAGATGGCACGTTGATCTTAGCCCTACCATAGACGTTCATGCGTTATACTACAAGTATAGTATAGTGATAGGTACTACACAATCTCAAATAAAACTGGGGTTTCGATTGAATGGTCGGCGCGAATGAATTTCTATGGTAGGGCTAAAAACATATGTTAGACTCCGGACTACTACTTATTAAGAATTTGTTTGTCAGCATAATTACAGGAACATGAGACTTAATGGGACGAGTACGTCTTGATTGGTACCACCGCAGTGCGAGAGCAATAGTGCGCAAGTATTACTTGTTAAGTCCATCACACACGATGAAGATACTATAAAATATATATTATCTTAGAGCAGATTCGGACATATCGCTCACCATATAATTCAATGAGCCACCACACACGAAGAATATACTATAATATTTTACCTTAGAGTAGCTTAAGATGCCACCGAAATTCGAACGGCATGTTAACATACGCTAAGACTACTGCAGGTCATGAAGACATATGAAGATAGTGTGCGGTACTGATCTTAAGATCAAATACAGGATGTTGAACAAACCGTTGCAGTAAATGGACGTCTGGTCTTCAGTAACCGAACAAATTTATATTTTCACAATAAAAACGAATAAAGCTTCACATTATCTTATGTACCTATTTTGTTTCCAACCTGTAGAAATATATTTGTAAATAAAAATGAAACTAACGTCTGACTAACGCAAATGTGTCAAACAAAGGAAATCATCGAAAAAGTGAGACTTTCTATCTACTACCGAACTAGCGGTATGACAATTTTATCTTAGTAGTTTTTTTTTTTAATTCTATGGCCCTAACCTCCATAGGTTTTTCTACGAGTAGATTGTTGGTGCTACGTATAGATCAATCAAACTAGGTAACTACTGCATCGATGTTAGTATTCTTGGTGAAATATAGCTATGTTATATTATAAGACTAGCTGCAGCCGCGACTTCGTTCTGTTACACCGCGTATATTGCTGACTAGGGGCAAACCCCCATCGACTTCTTTCAAACACTGTCAGCATTATATGTTCCTATATAATCCGCGCTTTCCAAATTAAATTGCCTTTTGTTTTGTGTTCTTCAGTGTATCAACTAATTGCTCTTAAAGCCGTTGCTGCCAGTTCAGTAACAGTAAAGTCAAGTGCAGGAATTTATTCCCTTCTGTGTAAAAACGTGTAAATATTAAATAAAATAAAATAAATGTTTGTGTGTGTGTGAATGGTTGTTTTTTTTAAGACAACCAGGAAGAGCCACACAACATTTTGGTGTCAGAATCAAAGGGGATCTAGTCCCTTGGCCGCCCTACCTGACGAGGTCATCCTACTGCACGAGAGTGGTTGAGGCCAATTTCATTGGCTTCGCCGCACTGGTCTCCAGCTGTCCACTGCCGCCCTACCTTCGAGGAGTTGGGTGCATCATCGTGACCTGCTGGAATTGGCCTACACACACAACGGAGGAATATTGAGCGCTGCTAAGTTGAGGCTTTCTGTCCAGCTCCGCGCCTCTTCCTGCATCAACACCTGCTGTTCTACGCTGTGGCTTGAGCTGCTCAGTGCCCGAGGTTCACTACCCGAGCGCTGAGTTGAGCCAGTCGAACACTTATCGCTGCCAGGTTCTATAGTCTGGTTCCCTTTCAGACGCTGAGCCTAGCCGCCCGCTATCTGAGTTGGAGTACTTGGTTCACGACTGAGTACCGACCCGATAGCCTAATCGAACATCAAATCATAAGGACAAACCCCGGTGAACAAACAATATCACCGACTGCACGCGCCGTAATCTGCTGACGCTCAAACAAGAGTCGGATGTCGACCTACATTCTACAGTTCCTGTAAGTGCTATTGTTTCACATAACTTATCGTTTTTATTACTATTTTGTGTTGTGTTTTTTATCGTTGCAAATAATTATGGCTCATTCTCACGATAAATTGAAAATGGAGAAATCCAATATCACAGTTTCCGATCCTAATGTTCAGTTCAATATTTTAATGAAATTTATAAAACCTTTTGATGGAGAACGGCATAAGTGTCTTCATTCATAAAAAATTGCGACAATGCGATAAGCCTATCATCGTCATCACAAACTGACCTTCTTTTTAAATTCATACTATCACAATTGGAGGGTAAAGCCGAGTTAGCATGTTCCCTTAAAGTTTTCGAAAACTGGCAGGAACTGAAACTATTTCTGAAGGCTACATTTGGGGAAACTAAACACCGCGATCACCTTTTATTAGATCTTCAAAACTGTAAACCCAAGGCTTCCGAAACAGTTTCACAGTACAGCCTCCGCTTAGAAACCTGTTTAACTCGACTGCAAACCGACATTGCCCATTCTACTCAAAATCAAGACGAAATGAAAGGTCGCATTGCCAACACTGAAGACTTAGCCTTACATACTTTTATTATAAGTCTGCCAAGTCCACTATTGTTAGATGTAGAAATCCAAATAATTTACACGATGCCATTGATTTAGCAATACAAGAAGAAAAATTTCAAAATTATATTCAGTCTTCTTCAAGGACTACTGAACCGAGGTCTCATAAATGTAAGACCTGCGGTAAATCAGGACACTCCGAGAGGAGCTGTTACCTAAACAGGTGTCCTATTCTTTCTATACCTGAACCGCCGCATCCAAAGCAATCTTATTCAAGTTCGCCTCAAACAAGTACTATATCCTGCAGATACTGCAAACATATTGGCCACGACATATCACAATGTCGTAAGCGCCAATATAATAATAATGCGCGCCAAAGTCAAAAGCCGAACCCTTACAACCATACAAATAAGGTTCATTTTTATGACGAAGTGTCAAATACTAGTGATAATGATTTAAACTAGAGGGGATTCCGGTTACGCGTCGTACGGAATCAGCTACTCAAACCGACGTGATATATGACGACTCACTTGGCTTTGTTTCTATGTCTTCTATGTATGCTAACTCTAATGAACATCTTCTTTTCAGGAAAAATTACTTGCCTCTATCGTATAGCTCTAATAAATCTTATACTAAATCGGCTCTATCTAATACTAAATCGGCTCAATCTAATACTATATCGGCTCTATCTAATACTAAATCGGCTCAATCTAATACTATATCGGCTCTATCTACTACTAAATCGGTTCAATCTTCTACTAAATCGTCTCAATCGTCTCTTTCTACTAAATCAAAGCCATCTCAAATGATGTGCTTTACTAAACCGTCTCAATCGTCCCTTTCTACTGAATCAAAGTCATCTCAAATGATGAACTTTACTAAATCGACTCCACCGACTCAATCTACTATAACTTTGACTCAATCGCCTCTTTCGACTCAATCGACTCTATCGCCTCTATCGACTCTATCGCCTCTATCGACTCAATTGACTCTTTCGCCTCAATCGACTCTATCCTTGAATCAATCGACTCCATCGTCTCAATCGACTCAATCTATGTCTCACTCGTCTCAACCCAATTACCCGACTCGTTCATCGAAGTCGAAAGCCAAATTCAAAAATTCAAAATTGTTTTCGAAGCAACAACGCAGTAGTTCAATTACAAACATTAACCCTGATGATACCACATATCATTAGGTTATTTATGAGGTATCATACAACAATAAAATTCATTTACCTCATGTGTATGTAAATTCTAGTTACTCGAATAAGCCGCTAGTGCTCCTAGTTGATTCTGGTGCAACAATATCGCTTTTAAAAAAGTCATCTCTACAAGCCTTGCCTGAATTGAAACCAAATAAAATCAAGTTCAAAGGAATCGATAAAAACTCTGAGTATACAGAAAGCTTTGGTCAATTTCCATTTGATATTAACTTACCAGGCCATACTATACTCAGTGATTTTAACCTAATACCGGATTCCGTTGATATTAATTTTGATGGAATCATTGGCAATGACTTTCTTAAATCCAAAAACGCTGATATCAACTATGAGTATAATATTCTACAGATAGGGATACACTCCCTACCTCTTTATTTTACCAAACCAGAATATACTATTCCTGCACGCTCTGAAACAATTATTGAATGCAATGTTTCTAACCCTAAAATATCCACCGGTTTCATCGACAAATTTGAAATTGAAAAAGGTGTGTTTATATCAAGCTGCCTAGTCTCAGTCAAACCCAATAATCATGTTAATGTCTCAGTCCTTAACACTACCGATTTCAACGTCAAAATCACATCCTTATGTGTTGAACTAAATCCATGTGATCTCCCTGACGACATTCAGATTAGTCATATAAATCCTACATCTCAAACTCCTGACAGAATTCATAAGGTTAAAGAACAGATCAGATCTTCTCACCTTAATGATGAGGAATCCCGAGCACTTCATAATCTATGCACGGAATATTCTGATCTCTTCCATCTTGATGGTGACCCTCTGACTCATACCAATACCTTAGAACATGCTATCAAAACAACTAGTTCACAGCCGATTCATACAAAAACGTATCGGTATCCCGAAGTTCATAAGGATGAAGTAAACAAACAAATAGCTAAAATGCTTGATCAAAAGATCATCAAACCTTCCAGTTCTCCCTGGTCCTCCCCTATCTGGGTAGTCCCAAAAAAAACAAGATGCTTCTGGCCAAAAGAAATGGCGAATCGTAATCGATTACAGAAAGCTCAATGATATTACAATAGGTGATGCATATCCTATCCCTAACATAACCGAAATCCTTGACCAACTGGGACACAGTAAATACTTTTCAACCCTAGATTTAGCATCTGGGTTCCATCAAATCAAAATGAACGATGCTGACGCAGCAAAAACTGCATTCTCCGTTCCTAATGGACATTTCGAGTATACTCGAATGCCTTTTGGTTTGAAAAATGCACCTGCAACCTTCCAAAGACTAATGAACACAGTGCTATCTGGTCTACAAGGTCTGCACTGCTTTATATATCTAGATGACGTCATCATTTACAGCCATGACCTCTCCACACACGTACAAAAACTCGAACTTGTTTTCAAAGCTCTAAGAGAGCATAACCTCAAATTACAACCAGATAAGTGCGAATTCTTACGTCGCGAAGTAGCTTATCTTGGTCACATTATCACTGATAAAGGTGTCTCTCCAAATCCGGATAAAGTCAAAGCTGTTGTCTCTTATCCTATTCCTAAAAATCCAAAACACATCAAAGCTTTTCTAGGCCTTGTCGGCTATTATAGAAAGTTCATTAAGGACTTCTCAAAAATCACAAAGGCTCTTACTTCCCTGCTCAAAAAAGACGTTGAATTCGTCTGGTCCAATGCTCAAACCCAAGCATTTGAGACCCTCAAATCCATATTAACCTCTGCTCCTATACTACAATATCCTGACTTCTCTAAGGAGTTTATCCTCACTACCGATGCATCAAATTACGCCTTAGGTTGCGTCCTCTCCCAAGGTGAAATAGGCAAAGACCTTCCCATCGCTTACGCGTCCCGCACCTTGAATAATGCCGAAGGTAATTACAGTACCACAGAGAAAGAACTCTTAGGTATTATTTTCGGTGTTAAAACTTTCAGACCCTATCTCTATGGTAGGAAATTCAAAATCGTCACTGACCATCGTCCCCTAGTCTGGTTATTTAATTGCAAAGACCCCAGTAGCAAACTTGTTCGTTGGAGATTTAAACTGGAGGAATTTGATTATGAAATTATCTATAAACCAGGTAGGATTAATTCCAACGCTGACGGAGTCTCTCGTTCTCCCATCAACGCCATCGACGATCTTGACATTGACTTGACTGTTAACTTGACTTACGAATACTTCCTTAAGTCCCGTTCCAGTCCTACTATCTTTGATACCCAGATTATCGAACACAATCAAAACCTATTGAAAACAACTTGTTCCGACATTGCCTATCCAACGTCCATTGATCTAGATGAATCTAACTTTTATTGTGAAGAAATTCTAGATCTTCTCGAGGACAAACAAGATTTCATACAGTCCGAAAGAGAACTTCATCATGTTAAATCTACCACAGTAAACAACAAAACATTTTTCCATCTCTTTACCAAAATCCACCATTTTGAATCCGCATCTTATAAAGACGTGTTCACAGTAGGTACTCAAAGAGTTACGTAACCAACTCATAATATTTCATCCTGATGTTAGAGAAATTGCTATATCTGACTTTGCTTATCCTTTTGACAAATTAAAATTTCTTCTTATTTATGAAATGATTACATATCTCTTTAACAACACGCAAATCAAAATCAACATCTTCCACATTAAGATCATATATCCTACTCCAACCGAAGTCCCTACCATCCTCAAAGACAATCATGATTCTCCTGTAGGTGGTCATATAGGTACAGCTCGAATGTACAACAAACTTAAAGACCTATACTACTGGAAAAATATGAGATCCGAAATTGAATCATATGTCAAACACTGTTCCCATTGCCAACAAAACAAAGCTCTTAGAATAACAAACAGAGCTCCTATGGAAATAACTTCCACATCTCACGAACCTCTACAACGTATCGCGACAGATATTGTCGGTCCATTGCCTGAATCTGGTCCTGAAAAGTACAAATACATAGTAACTTTTCAAGACGATCTCACTAAATACTCAATGGCATATCCCATCACTCATTCAACAGCCGAACAAATATCCCAATGCCTTATTAAATTCATTTCCCATTTCGGCATTCCTAAAACCATCCTTTCAGACCAAGGTGTCCACTTCATAGCCGAAGTCTACAAACAAATCACGTCCCTATTCAAAATCAAGCATCTCTTCCTATCTCCTTACCATCCTCAAACTAATGGTGCTCTCGAAAGGGGCCATTCTACACTTAAAGAATACCTTAAGTCTTATGTCAACGCTTGCCAAGACGATTGGCATAAATACCTTCCCACTGCACTAGTGTCATACAACTCAAGTGTCCACTCATCAACTAACTTTACTCCTCACGAATTGCTTTTCGGTTGCAAACCTCACATTCCCAGTTCCATTTACGATATTTCCCCTGAAGTGACTTACCCTGACTACATCAAGAAATTGAAACACAAACTTGCTATGACACATAACCTAGCCCGCGAAAACCTTCTTAGAAGTAAAGAAAGGTCCAAAACTTACTATGACAAACACTCTCGCACCGTATCGTATGATGTTGGAGACGATGTCTATGTTAAGTGCCATCACAGACTGCGTAAAGCTTTATCGCCAGTCTGGAAAGGCCCATTCAAAGTCATAAAAGTTCACAGTAATCACAATGTCACAGTCCTTGTCAATCGTAAGCATATTCGATATCATTTCGACGAAATAAAACTTGCTCACAATTCTGTTCCAGGGCCATCGTGCCAGGAATAACAACGGTAATATCACTATCACTTCCAAATCTCACAACGCCGATCATCAATAGTCCCGGTCTCTTCTATGATCCTATGGGTACTGTCAAAATATATTATAATGATTTTTACAATGTTATAACCTTTTCTGATCTGTCCTATTTTAAGCCTCACATCGATAACCTTAATTATATTTTAGATACTTCTAAGTCGATTTGTTCTAATTATCCTTCTTATCTAACGCGTATCGACTGCATTAACGTATTAAGTCCATTAGAAATCATGCTTGACAATGTCAATAATAACTTTCATTCATTATCTCACTTAACATCAACTAACTCTACTAGATTCAAAAGAAGCGCTTGGTTTGGCTTCGGAGGTCCAATCCTTAAACAATTATTCGGATCCTTAGATGAAGACGATGCCAAGGCCTCCACTGACGCTATTAATAGTGTACAAGACGACCATTTAGCCGGTCTCATGAAAAATAACATTCATGTAATTTCCTCTACCATTTCCACATTTAATAAAACCATCAAAAAACTTAACAATAACGAAATTAATCTTAACGAGAACATGCAAAAGCTTAATAAAGTTCTCGAAATAATATCAGATGACTCAAATCGATTTCAGGCTAGTATTCACTTAGCTATGACTTTTAGTGCTCTCGAAAGTTCTTTGATGATTTTGAATTCTAACATTAAAGACCTCATTGACGCTATTCTATTCGGTAAAATCAATATCGTTAACCCATCAATTCTAAGTCCTACTCAGCTTTTTAATGAACTGTCATCTAATCCTAACATTCATCATAACTTTCCTATATCTGTCTCAATCAATAGCATCCATATGCTCATGGACATCGCAGACGTAGCATCTTTTGTGAATGATGATAAACTGGTCTTCGTTATCAAAATTCCTCTAGTATCATTAACTGAATACAATCTCTTTCACGTATACGCTCTACCGACTCCTCACGATATTCAAAAGCCTAATTCATTTGCAATGATAAATCCAAGCACCAAATATTTAGCAATAACCGACGATAGGTTATTATATACTCTAAACGATAATCTCAGTGAGTGCAAAGTGATTCCCAGTAAATACTATTTGTGCAAACTTAACAATGTATATTCTAGTGTCTCTAATCAATTGTGTGAAGTTTCAATTCTTACGGAACACATCAGTGCTATTCCCAATACGTGTAATTATAAGTTAATAATAGGTAGTATAGATATCTTTCAGAAAATAAGTAATAATAGATGGTTATATGTTCAGTCAGATATAACGAAAATAATTGTAAAATGTACAGGTTTTATTAATGACTATGATATCGTTGGTTCAGGTATTCTTTCAATCCCAAGAGATTGTACGGGTTATCATAAACTTTTACAATTTACTCCATCAAATGAATACGACGTACAAATTCATTTGCCAACTCCTAACTTCAATATTATAGAAGATGACTGCTGTTCAAAGCAGAAAGTCAATAAGAGTATCTCTTTCTTAACACCAATTAAACTATCTCACATGAATCTTGATTCTTTACAGTACGCCTCTCACAACCTCGAGCGGAGTGTTGATGAGTTGAATAAAATTGAGAACCAACCATACCATATCACTTACGGTTACTATTTCAGTATCCTTACAACACTTGTTTCTATTTCTGTATTTTCATTTATATTCTATAAAACATACCGCTGTTTTTGTAAAAACAACCCTAAAGATGGGTGTTGTATTCAAATACACAATCATTGTAATTCTAAATCTAATACTCGTGTTAAAAGTAAATCGAGTTTTAAAATGACTGACATCGAGTTCACCTCCGAAGACTCAACTTCTCCAAAAACTTTGAGGAGGAACCTCGATTTTAATTTATAGTATTCTTATTCTGCTACTATTTGTAGATCATAAGTTAAATTTTAACTCTAATTCAAAATCTTAATTCTAATTCTAAAATCTTATTTCTAAATCTTAATTCTAGTTCCAATTCTAAATCTTAATTCTAGTTCCAATTCTAAATCTTGAATCTAAGATCAGTTCTAAATCTAATATCTTAATTGCAATTTCATAACTTTAGTTTAATGCCTAATTCTAATGCCTTGATTTAATATGTAATACAATTATTAGTTAATGTTTACTCTCATACTTATTCTGATTTTTACTTCTAAATCTTAACAATAATTTTCATACAATTTCTTAGGTTCTAACTTTATAGAGTTTAACTAAATAATGTACTTAATATTATGTGTAAGTTCATACTTTACAGTGTAACCTTTATAGCACGTGTGTGCATCATGATACCTGTAACGAGATATCTCCATTGTTTTATTTTTGCTAATGTGTATGTCGAAATATGTTTTAGTTAGGTATATTGCGAATACCAGCTGATATTTATTGTTTAAATGTTTATGTCACTGTTTTCTATATTGTTTCTAATGTCTCAATAATTTCCAATTTCTATGTAAAAATTACTGCACTTTACAAAATTCCTTTTGCTATTCTATTATATCAATTAATATTCTATATCCTTTAAATCTATTTTTCTATTTTCTACTCACACCCTAATTTTATTTTTGGATGTTCCGTTTTAAAGGAGGAAGGTGTTACACCGCGTATATTGCTGACTAGGGGCAAACCCCCATCGACTTCTTTCAAACACTGTCAGCATTATATGTTCCTATATAATCCGCGCTTTCCAAATTAAATTGCCTTTTGTTTTGTGTTCTTCAGTGTATCAACTAATTGCTCTTAAAGCCGTCTTGCTGCCAGTTCAGTAACAGTAAAGTGAAGTGCAGGAATTTATTCCCTTCTGTGTAAAAACGTGTAAATATTAAATAAAATAAAATAAATGTTTGTGTGTGTGTGAATGGTTGTTTTTTTTAAGACAACCAGGAAGAGCCACACAACAGTTCGCATGGCCCTTTGATTAATGCTTTTAGTATAAACCCCATTAAAATTCGACCAGCCTTTTCAGAAATTACCCGGATTATAGAGGCAGACAGACAAACAATTAAAAAACTGGTAGGTATCGTGCAAATAACCATATGAAAGTGCAAGAAAAGGCTGTTTTTTTTTCAGAAAGATCATTGTAAAGTTAAAATTCACTACGGTGTTTCCTGTGCTTTATGTGATCTTCTATCCAGATTCTTCGTTTTTACCTTTAACTAGTATGACGGTTATATCATATTCACAGTCGAAATCATCATCTGAGGAACTGTCCAACAGGTCTAGCAACAAAATACGAATCATCGTAAAATAAAAAATATGAACACTCTGTATATTACAGTGTAAACGATCGAGACGTGCGGTTCCCGAGACGGACTCCGATAGAATGTACGCTTGGTATATATTATAGTATCTGCGCCGTGTGTGGTGGGTTAAGTTAACATAACTTTTACATTCGACGCTATAATATATATTATCTTAGTCGTGTGTGATAGGCTTTAGGGTGTAAAGGGCAGCAAGTAAAATTACTGGGCGAATGAAAATCAAAATCCAATCAGGACGACGTGGGCAGTGCAGTGCCTTGAAAAACTACAGTTTTAAGATCTGGGTGGCGCTGTAATTGCCATTTGAAAGCGTAGTGGTTACCATCAGGCGCACGACTTGACCACACAATGTAGACAGCAAGACTACTGCTTCAAATCGTGTATCCTACAAAGTCTGGAACAAACACGAGTGGTCTCACCCGCTTCCAACTTTTATTGACCCAATCAACCGTTACAATTGAGTTCTAAACTTTAGATCACTTCTTAGATCAACAAAGCTTAAATCTGATTACTCGTTTGTCTTTTATCTTTTTGAGTGGATTCGTAAGGTTGTTCATTTGCCATTGCTGAAGTTAATCAAGTAATTACTTATAGCTATGAATATTTACTTAATTAATTTGAAGAGACATCAAGCGAGATTTTAGTCAAAATAAAGTTATACTCGTAATTCCGCTTATATCATAAGTATTTTATTAAGCCATTGTCTTGTCTAATAAAAATTAATAATAGTAACTTTTGCTTCTTTTTTGCGTAATGCGTATACATAACTTTATTAGGGCGTAAAGGGCGCTGCAGCCAGTGAAGCTATTGGGCGATTGAGACTCAAATACACAGAAAAAGTTTTGATTTTCATGATTGGTTTAAAGTTGAAGTGTTCCGATGTGGGTCAGTGAGCACCAGCCCCCGTACAGTTGGGTAACGCTCTCCCTCGAATATTAATGCAGGTTATGTCAGTTCTCATCAAAGTGAGGGAGTTAAGTTAATTGGTTTCAAATCCAGCCATTCGTCTTGACCTGAACCGTTTCGAAGTATTCAGAATTGACTTTGCTGATCATTTTGATTTACTTTAAGTTTTCATATATGTAGGTATATGTAGTTCAAGTTCAATATACTAGATCGGTATTTGTAGTTCAAGAGCAATTATTATTAGGTATGAGTAAAAAAACAGTCAAGTGTGAGGAAAGACGTTCTAATATTTATCTAGTTACTGACACCAAACGGACGTATATATTTTATTAATAGTTATATTTAATTAGACTGAGCATGTAACAATTAAACCATCCAACGAAAATGTGTAGGGAAGGACAAGATTTAGTTAGTAACTTCAGTATTTCATTACATTTGATATCGCTTTGATAGTGTTTAGTAAAAGCGAACGTGTCAGTGAATCGTACCAATGATTCTCGTTAACAAGCTGCATTTTTCAGGAGTGTGGCTCGGATAAAGTTCGATTGGACGCCTTTACGTCCAATGTAAAACCCAATTGGGCCTTGATGCTTTAACTGGGATCGACCAAATATTCTAACGCGTGGTAGTAAGAGCTGCGTAGCCGGAACGAACAATTTCCGACTCTATCCCGCAGCGTTACGGATGCTGTTGGACGCTAGAATGCGGTGCTATTGTTTCCGAGCTTGATGCTAATCGGAGGTAGCTGTTAGCAATCACCTGCGTTGTATCCTCCTGATTAATTGCGATCTGTTTGGGAGGCGAGGATATTGTTTTAATTAATTAAATCCTCTACACGTAGTGGGTCGGTGCGTAAGATTATTGGTGATGAATAATGATGCAGATTCAGACGGGATTTGACGGAGCTATTGTGGTTAATTATGTGCCGGATCGCGAAAACGGCAGAGATTTTGGAACGGTTTTGTATTGTCAGCTCTAATTACAGTTTCTATTTTTCATACAAATTCCTATGGCCTTTATTAATAAACGTTGCGTAAACATAGATAACATGCTTTGTCTTGTTTTCACGCGTGACATTTACTGCAAGCGAAAAATTGACAGATAGATGTTTTAACTACTCCGGGTTTATTACAAGTTTATTAATAAGGTCGTGTAGGTTTAAATTAGTTTAAATTAGTTTTTTGGATTTTGATTGGATGAGAAGTTACTATATTGATAATCATTATTATCCCAAATCTAATCCGGCAAACGCAGCGCAGGTCGTTTACCGACAAGGTGGACTGACGACCTGATAAAGATAGCAGGACGACGTTGGATGCAGGCCGCTTCCAACCGGTGCTTTTGGAAATTTGTAGGGGAGGCATATGTTCAGCAGTGGACGTCCTACGGCCGAGATGATGATGATGATGATCCCAAATCTTCGATTTCACATTTTTTTGTATGTTCCGGCTTTTTGAACCTAGAACCTGGATAGTTTTATATACTTACTAGCTCCGCCCCTTGGTTTCACTTGCGTGATAGTGACGAAAGTATCCAATGTCCTTCACCAAAATATGATAAATCGAAAAACACGAAAGATCATAAAAATTTATCTAGTCGTCCTTGAGTTATAAATGGTGTAACTAACACGACTTTGTTTTATATATATATAGATATAACTCTGAGGTAAAAATACACGCCGATCACCAGGTCTTCGCAATCAAGTGGAGTCAATAGAACTCGTGATCTGTTCAGGTTCCCTTACCCCCCACCCCCACCCTCCAGGTTTCATTAGAATTACAGTTACTATTATCATTTTTAAGACACCGTTAAAAGGAAACAAACATTGGAAATAAAAAATAAACATTAATGTTAACTGAATAAAGATGTGTTTTAATGTTTTAAATATTAATTAACCCTTTCCTACCAAGGACGTAGACGTTCGTCATTTTTTATGATATTTTGACCGAAATTAAGGCGCTGTCAGCTCAGCGCTTGGCTACGTTCAATTTCATTTACTTGAAATCAAGCTAACTCATCTCTTAAAAACGTAAAAAAATTATAAAAAAAGACGTGTGGCACTCGGAGACTGCCGCGGTAAAGCTATTGCATAGCTGTTTTTATCAACTTATGCAATTATAATTATGTAACCCATGCCATCTAGAGGTGAGTTGCTGAACTAAAGAGACAAGCGTGATATTTCAAAAAGTCATTAAAAGTTCTGCTTTTCATCGATAGATGCCAAATCAACTTATGCAATTATAATTATTTAACCAAAGCCATCTAGAGGCGAGTTGCTGAACTAACGAGACAAGCGTGATATTTCAAAAAGTCATGAAAAGTTCTGCTATTCATCGATAGATGGGGTCGGAGTGGGGGGTGTCAGGTTATTTTCGTTACGGAATTTCTGGATTCGGTCTCCACGCTCAAGGCCCGTGATAGAAGCTATGCAATAGCTTAAAAATTATTAGCACTCTCAAATAAAAAATAATCCTTCAATGTATGTTTATTATAAATTGCTATAGTATGATATGTGTTTCATGACAAATACAATAGTCAATAAAGAGAATAACTGTTTTAAAGGTGAAATTATGTGGTATGTTTGAATTATTTTTAATGTGTATGTTAAACTATGTTTTTAATTCCGTCAATGTGTACTTAGAAGTCTTAGTAATGTCATATTATTTTTTGTAGTTGTAAGTAAATCGCTGCTTATGAGATAAACTGCTTTAAAAACTCTCATTTTATCGACATCATGATATGACAACACCAGCAGAAATAGCGTTTAGTTAATAGTATATACACGTCATAAGGAAACGATTTTGATATATGACTTTTCTAAGATAAACTTATACAATTAATTACACCTATGTTGAAAGGGCATGGCCAATCGATGAGCTGGCTATGGACCCCCGGGACCCATCCAATTAATGTGGCATGTCGTCTGAGTAATTACATGGAAGCCATGGGACCGGCGGTGTGGGGCCAGCGACAGCAGTGGCTACGTACTTGTCGTGTACAGGACGAGTAGTACCTACATAAACTTAATTAGGTCGTGACTTATCTACTAGTTTCTATTCATTATTCACAAATTGTTTACATTCGTTTACTTTACATATCATAGGAATGCTTTCGCGTTTTATTTACAAGGTATTAAAAATAAAAACAAAAACTAATCTATAAGCCCCATGGTGGGGGGAAAAGTGGCCAAAACGCTGGCGGCATTACCACGCTGGATGGCAATGTTATATTTTTGCCCAAAGAAGGCCCCAGCATTTCAGACACCCGACGCCTCAACCAAACGTTTTTCCTGCAGCTGCAGGAGAAAATCCTTGAAATGGCGGAAACCATTCGAGGGATCTAGAATCCAACAGCGTTATCCGAACTTTGGACTATACCGAACGTCAAGTGGATTAACGGAGTACCGGGATGCGGCAAAAAAACTTGAATAGTTGACAACTTCGATGTTGACAACAATAGATTGTAGTACAATAGATTTCGCAGACATCAACCTACTTTTCCAGAAAATGTGAAATGTGTGGTTAAGATCTTTACTATTTTATCTCAAGGTGACAAATCACTTACAAGAAAACAATTATACTAAACAAAAAATATATGGGTTGAAGTTGTGTAGTAATGTACGTATTATAAGCATCTGTTACAGTATTACTCATACATTTGGGATGTCATAACGTCATCAGTCCAGTTTCTTTATATGCTTTTGCTAGTGAGGTTCTATATTTGTAGTGGAATAATAACTTGGTCAATTAGTGCTGAGCAGCTAGCTGAGAGCTATTTGCAGAGGCTTTGGATTAGTTTTATATGCAGAACCGCGATTTAAACTTGTAGAATAAACAGTTTTTACTGATAACATTAGAACTGTCCTACAAATTCCTACTTTAACAAGTATGATAGATTTTAGTAAGCCAGTCACCTAATATGCCCACGTAACCGAGCCCACCAGCAAAGGGAAGTCCGGGGATTCGCTACGACTATAATCGTACTGTGTACTTAATGTCTCCATTAGGGATGGAGTTACTAAAATTGTTATTCGCTGTTGAGAAGTGAATCGCAAGAAGTAAAGTGACTTACCTACTAAGGTGTGTAAGCAGTTAAACCCGGCAATCGATAACTACCTACTACTTTAAAAACAACAATGTGGTACAGCTATTTTATTCAATGTAGTTCTGAGACACCACTATCTCGTAGCCCTTGCGAATAAAGCCGTGGTCGGATCACCTAGTTAGAGTATTTTAGATTTTCTCATTCTATAGGTATGCAAATAAATACGGGTGGGCCTATATTAAATGAGTCGTGAAACATTCAATACCAATTTCAACTCATATGTCAAACAAAGGCCACGATCATTTTCCACCTAATACCCTTCTTGGATATAATCATAGGTAGATAGCCAGATGATATGTCCTCTAAGGATAGTGACATGGATACATTGTGACATGGAACCAGAGTGTTGATTGCGACATGGGCCAACAATAAAGCGCTACCACTGAATGTCTAACACTGCTAACATTAAAGAAGTGGCCTCAACACCAGAAGGATAATAAAGATGACCTTCGTTATATACCTACATGTGTTATTTTTATATGTATCTAGCGTATAATATTAACATTGAAATTTAGTTAATTGTCCTAGTACTTACTATAAATACATGTTAACATTGACATTTGTTAAAAAATAATTCTCTAATATTTGTGAAAAACGCATGACACTACGAAATTAACTGATCAGACAGCAGCGGGTTAGAAGATACATTACAATAGCAAAGTTACTTCGACAAACGTAGTATTTTCCAAACAAAGGCTAAGCCGTCAAAGCGGCGTGAAACTTAGTTTGCCTGGATCCAATTGTTACAAATTGGAGCCAAATTTTATTGCCATTTTCCAAAGATTTTTGAAGGTGTCTTTCAATAACATAATATATTCTTATGATGTCTTAGCTCGTAGGTAGATATCTGACATTTTATCTGCACCTCTCACCTTCAAGTGCGAAGAACGACGTGATTAGCATTTCCATGGCATTCTCACGAAGGTCAATTGTTTCTGGAGAATTTTCCTAGTTATTACTGATATTGCTCCCTTATTTTTATCGGATGGTGAAGCTTTATTGTTTTTCCTCAGAATCTAGGACGGAATTCATTTTATTTGGGCTTGGATTACGATTTTATTACGTGATCGTGCCAATATGGTTATCTGCACTTACTATCGTCGCTCGGCTTTTATCTTTTGTTCTATTGCATTTTGAATTTAAAGCAATTGCAAGTATCTAGTATCAACGGAGACGCATAAACAAATGAACGTACAAAATAGTGCCGATAATATTGTTGGTATAGTTTTCATCTGTAATCTCCGCACGGGTTTTGTAAGCATTAGCATCTCCATATTTCTCCATCGTGAAATTTTTGCAAGAACCACTTGCAAGAAACACTTTTGCAAGAGTTAACATTAGGGGTAGAAACGGGATATTCAACGTGTATTCCATTTTGTTTGAATTCCCGATATTTCGGCACTGTTGCAAGCGCCATGATCACGAGTAAAGTGTTGCTTTTCTTTATTTATTCAAGAAGATTTTAGTTTATTTTCTAATGCATAATATCCATTATAATTTCATTCATCATCATCATCATCATCATCTCAGCCATAGGACGTCCACTGCTGAACATAGGCTTCCCCCATGATTTTCCAAAAGGACCGGTTGAAAGCGGCCTGCATCCAACGTCGTCCCGCGACCTTCATCAGGTCGTCTGTCCACCGTGTCGGTGGATGACCTACGCTGCGCTTGCCGGTCCGTGGTCTCCACTCCAGAACCTTTCGGCCCAATGGCCATCTGTTCTGCGTGCTATGTGCCCTGCCCTTTACCACTTCAACTGGCTTATCTTCTGAGCTATGTCGGTGACTTTCGTTCTTCTACGGATCTCCTCATTTCTGATTCGATCACGTAGAGAAACCCCGAGCATAGCCCTCTCCATAGCTCGTTGTGCGACTTTGAGCTTATCTATGAAGCCCATAGTAAGAGACCACGTTTCAGTGCCATAAGTCATCACTGGTAACACACATTGGTCGAAGACTCTTGTCTTGAGGCACTGAGGTATTTTTGACGAGAAGACTTCGCGAAGTTTCCGGAACGCTGCCCAGCCGAGTTGGATTCGACGATTGACCTCTTTCGACGATTTTGATTGAAGTTGGACCTGCCTAGTTTGACTGTCTGTCCCAGGTAGATGTATGTACTCGTCAACAATTTCGAGAACTAAGTTCCCAATTGATATTGGGGTAGGTACAACATGGGCATTAGACATAATTTCATTAAGTAATATAATTTGTTCTTTTCAAAAACACTGTATAAAGTTATGATCAAAACTGCAGAATACCATTTTGAAACCATAATGTTGGCAGGAAACTGTGATACTCGTATTTAAGTTATTCGACTCTAGATTGTGTCTGACACTGCCTTTCTGTCATGCATAACTGTCAGTAAAAGATAAGGTACTAATCTCGTTTTATGTTAAAATAGATTTTTTAAAGAAAATCAGTGTGTATTATTCAAATGTTATTCACAAATGAAATTTCACAGTGATTAAAACACAGAATAACACAATAGTTACGGCGAAATAAAACCTCGCAGAGCAGATTCTGGCCATAGAGCTCGTGGACGTGCGATGGGGCGCACTAATTAGACGCCCCATCACCCGCCGACTCAGCCGTGAATACCGCGGCGACTCTGCGCCAAAATAGCTCAAACGACAAACTCGCTTGCACTTCGCAAATCAGAAGGAAACTTTGATGTTACTCGTACCTGTGTTGAATTTGAATCCTACATTATCGAAACTGATGCTGTTACAGCCATTTTCTGGTGAACTACTAATGATGGTGAACTGTTAAATAATGATCATTTATCTGGGACATTTTTTATTTTTTTCTAAATATTCTCGATACATAAAACAGTGGAATTGTATTCGTCTCTAACATAATTAAGAATTTTAAAAATATCTACATAGACGGAGAGACTGTACTATATATACTCTCGATATAAATATATATTTATAATAATCCTCCAATTGCTACACGTCCAATTTTGAGGGATATATATATCTGATATATGATCTCACGGGACTATAAGCAAAATCAATGACAGCAATTGTTGGGTATTTTTCACGTATTACTTTCAAAGTTGTAGAGTAACTGAATAGAAAGAAAACATTTCAAGGATTTTCTTTAAACGTTTTCGTGGATGGGAACAGGATAGACCAAGCCAACAGAACAACCTTCCTTGGCTTTGAAATTGACCGGAGTCTGACATGGGAAAGTCACATCGACAAACTCTGCGGCGAACTAGGAAGCGCATGCTTTGCATTAAGCAGAGTCGCCAAGGTAGTACCTGCTGAGGTGGTGAGGTCATGCTACTTTGCAACCGTACACTCCCTCCTACAATACGGTGCGGAGTTGTACGGTAGGGCCGCTGATTGGCACCGAGTTTTTAGGTTACAAAAGCGCGCTGTCCGTGCCATAGCGAAGATTCCGCAGGATGACTCCGCACGTACGCATTTTAAGAGGCTTGGGATCTTGACATTGCCAGCACTGGTAATATTCCAAGTTGCAGTATATGTCAGATTAAACCAAGCCTCTTATAAGACATTAAACAGCGTCCGGAATAAGGCTAGACTCAGAGAAGTAGCTCGCACGCTGGAGAGGTCGGCCAAGTCGACGTATGTCATGGGTCCAACAGTTTATAACAAGCTTCCAGAACATATCACCGCTGCACCTACCATGGGTAGTTTTAAGTCACGGTTGAAACGCTGGCTTGTCGAGCAGACGTTCTACAGCTATGACGAATTTATTAAATTTAAATTATAAGTATGTAGGTACTTAACTATTATTATTTTTGTATTGTGTACTATAGTATGCCAATACTTGACTTGACTTCTTTTTTTGTATATTTTTGAAATTATTTTTAGTTTAATTCTTTATAATTTGACATTGTGAACGATTTTATATTTTTGATTATGTGAATGTACTCTATAGTGAAATTCAAATACTATATGTAATATAGCATAGTACTAAATTATAAATATGTGACGTGTAACAAAAGTTATTAATAAATTGATTATGATTATGATTATGATTATGATTAAAATAAGCAAGACTAAGACTTAAACTTGCGTAAATTTATAAGTATTTGATTATAAATGTATTACCATCGACTGCATGGGAACTGGTAACTTCTGAACACATTAGCGCATCCCTTCGGAACAAATGACAATCTGCCCTCGGCACATTAGCCGGCCCGGTGACACGGAGAGCGCTAATTAAATCACGAATCGATTTAATTACTTGGAAACGAAAGAACTGGAACATTGATCGAACATTCTACTTCGGCGATTACAAATTCCAAGATAATTATTATTAAAACTGACACTGCTTAAACATTTAAAAGTATTGAAATTAATACGAAAGTATCGTCAACGACGCTTGGAGTCTACGTATTCAATGTAAGAAAGAAGTCCTTACGTTTATATAATTATATTATTTGTTATTCTTTAGGAAAGTGGCGTTTGATCAGTTAATTATAAAATGTATGACACTATCTTAATATATTATCATGTTCATACATACTAAACATTCAAATCAATCTGTATATTTGATATCCTCGATCCGATCCTTGGCGGCTAAACAAAAAAAGTTCTGCATCTATACTTCATTTCTACCTGTTCATAATTTTATACTCGTACATATCTGCTGGAATAGTAACTTCGCCTATAGTAAACTGACAATGTGGAATGTCCCCCAGACTTGAAGATCAATTCAAGAACCTTAAAAGCTCTGCACTGCACACACTCTGCTCTGCACTAGCTGTTGTATATCCTATTTTTTAATGATGGCACTACATTGCGTATCTAAACATAAAAAAACTGCGTAAATAACTCGTACATATCTACTCGTACTATACTACAAGAGCAGTTAAACTTTACATCAAAATTTGAGACCAAATATTTAGCACTTAACAGGACGTACACTTGTAAAAGTGTCTTAACCCTAGCATGGGGACGATGTGTAGGGATTCGCTGAAGAATAGTTTCCTACGGAATTTGGTGCATCACTCGACCGTTTCCGTTATTTTGAAGATGTAGATTTCAAATGCAGGTGATATGAGCGGAACAGTCATTCGAAATAGTCCTGACTGTGGGGTGTGTACCAAACTGAACCATTTTCGCAAAAAATTACTCCAATAAATCAAGAAATATATTCCAATTTTTAGTTTCACACGAGCTTGAGGGATGTTGGTATTTTCGAAAATATACGGAGATTATTGGTCGCGTTAACCGATTTAGTTGAAACGATGGAGCAGATGAAATATTCATGACGTCATAATCGATCACTCCATGCAGAGAAGTGTGTGCGCCGTATTTCCAATCGGGTTACGTCATGAAAATTGCATAGCACAAGAGTATCAAGCTAAACATTTGTTTTAAAAACCACTCCCCTTTGATTTTCTAATTTATTAAATGTTTAGATAAATTAATAACACTTTATTGTGACGCCAAATGTATGACTTAATATTATAAAATAAATAAAACACGCTAAAAACTAGGTGCAACAATGGGCGATCTTATCGCTCAGAGCGATATCTTCTAGACAACCCATATTTTTTGTTTTACCATGTTTACTAATGACATATAAATGTTACTCATGTTTATTAATTCATCAAAGGTCGAACGACCCAGACTCAATAGAAATTTCATTGTTATAATGACAATCGTTACTTCAGGGACACACATCATACAAAAGACCTGTGGAAGAAATGCTCTTAGCGATAAAACTTTCAAAGTTACATACTTACTACGCTGTATCTGTTACTTGCCAACGTCCACGACTTTGTCCACCCGCAAAACAGCCTGTATGTTAACTTTAGATATGAGCTATACACGTAATTTGTATAATTACCAAAAAAAAATCAGCACTTTATGCTGCTGGTACTTAATACATACATGGGAAGAATATTTAAAACTACTTAAAAAAAATCCCACATAATCATCAATATTTGGTCAAACGTCTAGATTGATTCACACCTACAAATTTTATTCTAGGCATTTCCACTATTCATTAAGATATACTACATGCGCGCGGTTTATGCATGAAACTTAACACCCCTACATAGAAATGTATCATTCATAATCATAACATTCGGCAAACTCGCGTCCTAGCTCGTTAGACCTGGCCACCGGACCAACCCCGCACCCTCCGCCCTGCGCGGCCTTTGTTTCTTCCGAAAACGAACGAACGAAAGCCGAAAGTCGACAATCTCTTTCACACCGAACGCTCGGGTGGGGGGTGTAAGAAAGAGTAAGAGAGATATTTTTTCACTGACGCGAATCATGTGTTTTCATTAATAAGTTGTACATAGGCATGTAGTATTATTGTTAAGATGGTGTCCATACTTTTAGATGGAATTTTCGAAAACTTTAACAATTAATAATTATTTCACTGTGAAGTAATAAAAAATTTTGACTACATATCTACAATGTATTAACACTTTTGTACCGCCCATTTTTTTTTTTTGGTAATTATACAAATTACGTGTATCTAAAATTCAAACTTTGTTATATTCCGTGCAGCCGTTTCAGCGCTAGGTGACATTCATTCATACACACATACTATAAGATAGGAAGGACTGTGACTCCAGTTTTGTCAAAATACATAGAGATTTATATAAACATTACGATCATTAGACATGTATATAAGGACTGTCTGCTGGGTCAACCCTATCATCATGCTTAGTTTATTTTACACATCTAGTTTAGAGTTTGTTCATGAAGTTACCAGTGTTTGTTATTCCAATATGTACATGTATAATTCTTTATCCTGACTGATTCATCAGCACAGAGCCTACACTGCTGAGGGTACACTATCCGCTAATTTAGGACTTTAGGAATTGTCACTCTCAGGGGAGGTCAATCCAGAACCGAGCAAGCGAAACCACTCGAGGGTCAGCTATTTAAACTTATTCTAGTTAACATTTTTTGCTCTCTGATGAAAATATTTGCGTCAACGAAACGTTCACCAACATCGAAACGAATATTTCTTATTTAGGTATAATTTAATATATTATATTGTCAACTATATACATTATTATGTTTTTTTATTTCGCGAATCAAATAAAGTATATTTTGATTATATTTTGTGCGCGGAAAAATCCTGATATTCTCTTAGACACATATATAAATAACTACTTACACATACATACATACATACATAAAATCACGCCTCTTTCCCGTAGGGGTAGGCAGAGACCACGGATTTCCACTTACTACGATCCTGACATATCTCTTTCGCTTCATCTATACTCATCAATCCTTTCATACATAAGCGTCGGTTTAGGGTACTTTTGACCTGGCCTTTTTTCAGAACATCTTCAATCTGATTTCGGAACGTTCGCCTAGGTCTTCCCCTTCCAACACTTCCGTTTACTTGTCCCATGTATACCTGTTTAGTCATTCTCATTTCATTCATTCTCTCCACATGTCCAAACCATCTTAACATACCTTTCTCGATTTTTGTCACTACACCCTCATTCACACTACATCGTTCCCTTATCACACTATTCCTTATCCTGTCACTCCGTTTCACTCCAATCATGCTCCTCAATGCTCTCATCTCAACAGCATTTATTCTACTTTCATGCTTTTTCTGCCACACCCAACTTTCACTACCATACATCAGTGTCGGAACCAACACTCCCCTATGTACAGCCAGACGAGCCTTTTTAGACACCTTCTGACTGTTCATACAACTTCTTACACATTTAAAAAAAATGAACTGCAATCAGTGCATTACGTCCCACGTGGAATTCACCATGCAGGCTCATAGTGGACTGTTATTGCTGTGTGCGCAAGAAGATTTGCGGCATGATCTAATGACTTATGTACTCACACAAGACCCGATCGAGGTCAGTCGTGCGGTTTTCTAATGATTCGACGAGCTCATCGATGTCAAATACTTTATGAGATATCGCCCTTGTACAAAAGGTTGCTTTTCCAACATTTCTTGTCATCTCGTCATTTGTTTCACGGATGTTGTCAAAGATGCAACGATGTTTGCTCGTACGGCCTTATTAATAAACTTGCCTTACACCCGGAGTAGTTAAAACATCTATCTGTCAATTTTTCGCTTGCAGTAAATGTCACGCGTGAAAGCAACACAAAGCATGTTACGCCTAATATAGGTTTACGCAACGTTTATTAATAAATCACTGTTTTAAACTATCACGGTTGTTCTCTAAAGTTATATGGTTATTAACGGGATATTTACCGTGGTAAGGTTGGAATGAGCTCCCAATATTTCGGCGCAGTTACATGCACCATGTTCACGGGAAGTCTTCCCGTGAACATGGTGCATGTACCACCATATAACTTTATTAATAAATGCCTTAGAGAATAGCACGGCAGAGCAGCTTTAATATTTCGCGGAAACGTTTAGTTGAAAATGCTGCTAGCAGACACCGATGAGGTAGACGTAACCCTCTACAAGATTTGCCTACTCTAGTTAAAAAATTTAGAATAAATGTTGGTAACTAATTGTATCGCTTAATCCTAGCTATATAGCTCAAAAATATATCTAATAATATGTGTGTTGTGTTTGATGCATGAAAATGTATTTGTTTCGAGCTCGTGGAATTTGGAACTGTATGTGCCAGTTTTAGTGGTATGGCGTGTTGCAACGTTTTGCATAAATTATGGCATATAATTTCATTTTATACGCCACACATTTTAAGCACTATGTATATTAACGATTACGACACAAATTTAAATAGCCTTTCATAATTTGCAAGCATCAACCGACTCGCATGTACAGTCGCCTGCAATAAGATGTATACATTCCGTAATTTTCAAAACTGTGATATAGTACTATATTTTATAACAATGTAGATAAGGCTTATTTAATAAATTCAAATAATATATAAAGATTCATTTTATATTATTATTGACGTAAATTTTTACGAAACTGAAGACTGAGACACTTTTGAAAATTGTGAAATGTATACATATTGCAGGCGACTGTACAGTGCATGTCAGTAGGTACTGGTATAAATATTATTTCTGGAAGACTTTTGCTGCATGTGTAGTTCGTAAAATACGACAGACGTTACTAAAGCCCGGTTAGAATACTTTGCGTATTTTTACAGCATAATTTCATACGGCTTATTAATGTGGGATTCAGCTGCGAATTTAGAAACTATTTTCATAATGCTTAAACGTCATCTCCGAGTTGTATACGACATTGCGTATACAGCTCGGGTATGACGTTTAAGCATTTTATTTTAATGAAGGTTCCCGCAAATCTTTAAGGCATTATATTTTAACAACGTATATTCTCAAGTAAGAAACTATTAAGAAGGCAACAATTCTTGTTGTAAGTACTGACAAGTTCACCTCTAACACCCATGTCATATAAATATAATTAAAAGAGTTATAATGTATTCGCGGTACCACAAATATATATTGTAAATAGTATAATATAATATATAAACAACTAGTTGTTTTACTCGCGCGGTGATAGATTATGATGAATATTCATCAAATATAACGTATGTTATTCAGGCATAATATAGCTTTTTATTGGTGAAATAATGTTTTGAACCGGTTATGTAGTTCTGTGTTTATCCGTTACAAACAATTAATCTTTTCTATTTATTATTAGAGTAGATAAGTATTAACACCAAGGTACGATTCATGTTGCCTAGTTTGTACCGGCGTTTATACTGCACATTTTTACACGGAAAAGTAGTTATTGTGACCGAACTGTAATAGTTAGGAATATGGTATAGCATACTTTCTTGTAGACATTGAAGTTATTTATAAAACTATAGAGCATCACTTTGCTCTTTTGCCAGTAGTTTCCGCAGCGTACGTATAAGAATGTTTGAACTCATTGATTGTTTGAAGAACCTTGGGTTACATTATCGAAGTTTTCATACGGATCCCTAACTTATTGAAAATATTATAATATAGCCTATACTACTCAGCGATAATTAAACTTTCTAATGGCAAAAGAATTTTTGATCGACCCAGTAGTTTTAATTTTATTCGTTACATACAAAAATACAAATCTTTCCTTTTTATAATATTAAGTATGGACAGGACTAGTTGTATATAAAAAAAACTCCGCAAAACATGCAAACAAATATATACAGACTGTCGCGTAACCAGAAAATGCAAGTAGGTAGACCGGGGGCAATAGTACCACGTGTTAATAGTAACATAGCCAATATTTCGGTTACTAAGCAATGCTTAGATGTGTGAGTGTAAAGAAACTAAAGACCCGTGCGTGTGCCAACTAGTTTGCCAGTACGGCGCGGACACAGCGCGCGGCGGACGTCGATTACGGAGCATCAAACATTTTTGTCTCTCGCTGTAAGTATACTACACCCTGTTGAATGCTTAGTTAAATATAAAATAATGCATGATTTATATTAATACTATTACCATTCGAAAGTGCGCAAACTAGACGACAAAATAAGGTTTGAGATTGTTAATTTTGTTGATTAATTCACAGATATTTTTGTATATTTTTGAAAATTGCGTTTATGGCACAATTGTACCACAACTCGCGGGGTTAGTTGTAACGGTACAATTAACCCGGTGTTACTTATTACCCCACTATTTTTTTTTTACAAAAAATGTTTTTTTTTCTCGAGACCACTTGACCACTAGGTCACCTAACCACTTAATAAGCCGCTAACACTGGCCTAAAGTGGTATATTCTATGACCCATGACTATCAAGTGAGGTTGGTGCCGATTGAATGTAATTCTCTTAGAAACCTTATTTTTTATTTCTTTGTTTTTCTTTACAGATGCCACGAAATCGTGCTAAGACAACAAATCGTGGGTCGACAGATCTACTTTTGTATGAGCAAGCCTATGAAGAAGTTCTTGAAGGGAGATCTATCAGGAGTGCCGCACAAATGTTTGATTTGTGTCATGTTTCGTTGATGAGATACAAGAAGAAACGAGAAAAAGCAGCAGAAAATGAAATTGTAAAAATGGGCTATAATCCAGCTAAAAAAGTGTTTGACGATGCTCAAGAAGCTGAAATTGCAGACTATCTTATAAGAACTGCGGACATTTATTATGGATTGTCTCCAAAGCAAGTGCGGCGATTGGCCTATGAATTAGCCATCAGGTATAATTTAATGAGACCTGAATCTTGGGATCGTAATGAAACTGCTGGGGCTGATTGGTTCTCTGCTTTTATGAAACGAAATCCCCAGTTATCGGTTCGATGCGCCCAAGCTACGAGCTTATCAAGAGCGACAAGTTTTAACCGGCCCAATGTTAATACGTTTTTTGATAACTTGGCAAGAGTTATGGATCGTGACGGGTTTGAAGCCAAAGATATATACAATATGGACGAAACCGGAATTACGACGGTACAGAAACCAGACAGAATAGTAGCAAAAAAAGGCATGCGACAAGTCGGAGCGCTAACGTCAGGTGAACGTGGCACTTTAGTCACTGTGGCTACAGCTGTCAACGCTTTGGGGAACGCAATACCGCCTATGTTTGTATTCCCGCGCCTTAGATATAGTGAACATTTTGTAAGGGATGGACCAAGCGGCAGTATTGGTGGCGGTAATTCGTCAGGGTGGATGGAAGAAACACAATTTCTTAATTTTTTAAAGCATTTCAGAAGTCACACCAGATCATCTTCGGAAAACAAAACACTACTTCTCTTGGATAATCACCCATCCCATATAACTATTGCAGCATTAGACTACTGCAAGGATAATGGCATAGTAGTGTTATCTTTCCCACCACACTGCTCTCACAAGTTACAGCCCTTAGACCGTTCCGTATACGGCCCTTTAAAAAAGGCAGTTAACTCTGCATGTGACAGTTGGATGAGAAATAACCCAGGACAAACAATGACTATATACCACATTCCATCAATTGTGACTACCGCTTTTCCTCAGGCGTTGACGATTCGTAATATACAGGCAGGATTTCGTTGCACAGGGATTTATCCCTTCAACCGGGACATATTTGATGACTTAGATTTCGGAGCTTCGTACGTAACAGACCGACCTCTGACAAATTTAGCTAATTCACAGTCACATACAAATAATGAAATGATCAGTCCACATGAAGAAGATGAATCTGCTACAACTCCAGAATCAAATTTAAATGATTCTGAAAACCTAATTGATCCTGATTTACAAGCAGCAGATAAAGAAATCATCACAGCTTCTGAACCCCAAATTAATACTGAAATTTTCACAGAGAATGTGCCATCAACGTCAAAAAATTTAATTTCAACAAGTAATATATTAAACTTACGCTCATCCCCAGCTATTCTCTTTTCTCCAGAAAATGTACGTCCCTTACCGAAAACACCACCACGCAAATCATCTAACAGAGGCAGAAAGAAGAGATACTCCACTGTGTACACAGATACTCCAGAAAAAGAAGCAATAAGAAAAGAAGCAGAAGAGATAGAAAGAAAAAAAAGAGCGAAACAAACAAAACGTGATTTGAGCTGCATTGATAAAGGGAAAAAGAAAACGAAAATTTCCAACACAAGCCGTAACATACCAGAAAAATATGACGAGGAAGATGAAGACTGCTTTTGTCTTGTTTGTATGGAGTCCTTCACCGCTAGTCGCCCAAATGAAAAATGGATTCAATGCGCAGACTGCAAGTTTTGGGCCCATGAACAATGTACACAACAAGAGAGTTTCACATATACTTGTCATAATTGTGAATCTGACTAGTTTAAACGTACTAGATAATATTGCAAGACTAATTATTTTAGTTGTTTTAAGTTTTTTTTTTATCTTGTACTTTTTTTCAAAGACTGACCTTCTTTGTTTGATGTCGGTTAAATTAAATATTTGGGGATAATTGTAACATGGGTCAAAAGTAACACTCATGTTATGTTTGGAAATTTTAAATTATTAAAAACATTACGTATTTTGGAATTATAATGATAATCTTTGTATGTATTGCAGTAAAAAGTAAGTTGAGATGTTTCGTTCAATAAGAATTGTAACTATTTAGTTTTTAACGAGAAGACGTTGTTTTGTTTTTGTTGTCCATTATGTTAAAGTTTTAAATAGAAATTATAAAGTATTTTTCGAGAGACTGAAACTTAAGACTATGATTAGTAGATGCTAAATAAATGAGACTGATTATGTAACCACTTTTGTTTTTATTTCATTTTTAAACTGTGTTACAACTAACCCTATGTAAGTGTTAATAGTAACACTGGTTAGTGTTCACTTTAGGAATGAATTACATTAAGTCCTATGTAATATAATAAGAATTTATCTCTAAATTATATCGCTTCAAATGTTTCTTTTTCGTAATGTATATAGTTTTTTCCAAAATTATGAACTATTTCGCCACAATCTCAGAAAAAGTAAAATTTGTTACTTTTGCCCCCGGTCTACCCTACACAAACAGCATGTATGCCAAATGGAGAACGGATGCAACAATCTCGCTTATTCTTTTTTTGTTGTGTTAATTAGGAAAAGGTTTTTATGAAAGAAAAACCTAGAAAAAACGGGACGATTGGCGAGGCCGAAGGCCGAGCCTACTACGCGGACGAAGTCGCAGGAAGTCGCTATTATAAAATAATTATAGAATATAAGTACTATAATGTTATAAGAACACAAAACTATACGTTAATTATTCAACACTAACACCTCACTATTAAACTAGGCCGATACAATACCCGTCCAATTGCTCGGCATTAGAATAATGACGTGTTCATTGCCGGCAATGCAGGCGGCAGTGCGGCGCCATAAACTCTCGTAAGACTGCCGGGCGTCGTGAGTTAGGGCTCCCGCCGTGAGTTAGGGCTCCTCAGTACACGGACCGGCGCCGGCTTGTTACCGGCATTCTGCTCCCGTATATCTGTCGCTGGCGGTATTGTGCCGGAGACGTCCTCAGGTACACAGTTAATCCACAATAGCGAAACCGCAGAGTATTGAAAGAGTCAGTGAATGAGATCCCTAGGATTGACTTTGTTTTGAAAAATGAATGAATATACCACACCTGGACACTCTATCTCTGTCTATCTCTAATGAAATAGTTACATAAGTAGATTGTAATGCGTCGCTCACAATTCATAACTCTGAGACAATGTTATTGCACACCCACGCATGGGTTTATTTTAGCGTCAACAACGAACGGGTTTAAGGGGTACAAATACATTCGAACTGCGAAGTAAGCTGCGGGGACGTGGTATACGCGGAGCAAAGATTGGCCATTATGTACGTAGTACTATTTCAATTCTGTGGTTATATATAGTTATAGGTACTCATCTCATTTAACTTAGTGAAGTTTAAGTACGTTAATAAATACATAGTCTGGTTCGAGCAAAATTTGTGAGCTGTCAGTCTAGTCCCTGATGTCATTCAATACAAGTACGATTTGAAAAATTTAATACCGACTTCCATTCTATTCAGTTATTGGAGTGTATCTCAAAAACTACCGAATTTAATGAAATTTAAATGGGCCGCACGGGTAGCACGTGCTTTCAAACAAAAAAAACAAGTTTGAGAACCACACCCAGTCGTTAAGTTATGAGGTGACAAACATAAAAAAAAATACAATCGAATTGAGTACCTCCTCCTTTTTTGGAAGTCGGTAGAAAATAAACAAAACTTCTTTTTATCTCCATAATGCGTTATTATAAAAACATTTAATTTTGAAACATAACCCGTTACGGTTATCTATTAAATAACGATTTTATCTATATGGGTGAAAGAAGGGACCAATGGCATTGCAGTGTACCCTACACGGGGAGTTTCAAAGTTTTAACTTAAGTAAGTAAATATTATATATATAAAAAAACATTTACTTAATTTGAGTTCAATTAAAAACTAAATAGTTCTTCAGTAAAGGTAACAAAAAAGCTATTTAGAGGGAAAGTCAGGGGTTAGGTCATGGACAATTGAAAATTCTCCGGAGGGCGCGGACACGGAGGCGAGCTATTAGAGCTCGCACACCGTCTCCGCTAGGAGGGCCTGGGGCGTCGGACGTGGGGACGTCTGGCACCCCTCAACCATGAGGTCCTTCCGAGGCGGCGACGCGCTGGATGTCCCAGTGCGTCGCTGGAGCCGTATGAGGAGGGCGTTCTGTCCCTCCTCCGAGGTGTGTCTACCCTGAAACATCGATGGGCGGACGTCGGCAAGACAGGGCTGCGGAGAGTGCGCAAACGGACCCTTGGCCTTGTTTGCAGTTGTTGCCGAAGGACATCGTGGGGTTTTTAGTCGGTAGTGAGAGTCCGACATAACCCGCGCGCTTTCCCCAGCGAGCGGGTATGCGTAAAAGCATTTTCCCCACGCAAAAAAAATAAAAAATAAATGGACAATTGAAACTGCTGTAGCTCTGTCTCTGCCTCCCACTGCATCGAAACGGAACAATTAAGGAGAACACACTTTATGAATACGTATGAGCCGCACCGCACAATGATTAGATTCGATTGATTGATGGTTTGTTTGTGCCACTGCGGGAATGTTATTTAAAAAAATCATCTGATGAAATGTTAGGATTGGTTTAGGAATGGACAAAATATTTACGCTGCATCTTTAAACCGTTATTAAGCAGTATCTCTTGATGAAATTGTTTTTACAATAGTATCTATTCTGTTTAAAAACTACGTAATCCATCATATAAATTGGTCGTGGCAAAATGGTTAAAAACTCATAATTACGATGAAACTGAGGACTTGTTCCGCATAATTAGGTAAACATTTCCTAAATTTGGCTATTTCATATACATCAAATAATTAAATGGTTAAACCGGCAAACACTCACGTTTATCATCTAGTCGTTATATTCCGACCGGTGTTCGGGCAGTACTGATGCCCATCCTCATGGAGAGCGTGGTCTAGCAGCGAAGGCCGCTAGTCGCGCACTGCGGGCTGCCGCACGCAACGCTCTCTGTGAAACTTGCGGTGCGGGTGCGGGGGACGTAGGCGGTGGAGGTGCCGGCACACTGGGAGCGCGTGAGTCATCTTCACTGTGTATTACCGTAGGGTCGTCGCACACTACTCCAACCGTATCCATCTCGCGAACAAATGGTCGTACCTCACTGGTCGGAGCAACATTAAGAACGGGTTTCCATGCAGATGGTAGATTCCAACCCCCGTCCCTGTTAAAGTTCGGGTGACGATTAATTTCAATGGCTTCACGTACTTTTCGTGGCACAAAAAACCTCTCTCTCGCAAGTACGGCTACTTTGTCAAACCGAATGAAATGTTTCGTCCCTTCAATCAGGGCGTGCTCGGCAATGGCGGATTTTTCTTTTTCGAGGTTCTTAATGCACCGAATATGCTCCTTCAGTCTCGTAGCAATGTTCCGTCGTGTTTCCCCAATATAGCTTTTGCCACAGTCACAAGGTATCTTGTATACTCCAGGTCCAGCAAGTGGTTCTCTGTCTTTAGGAGAGCGTAGCATTTGACGAAGTTGGCCTTGTGATCTAAAAACCGTCCTGATGCTATACCTCCTTTGCATTAGGTATCCGATTTTATCCGTTACTCCTTTGACAAAAGGCAGGTACATAGGTACTCTTTCGACTATTGCGGGTCGCATACGCTCATTTCCACTCACAAGTCGAAGACTTTGACGCCACTTAAAACCGTTGCTCTCTAGCACCCCCCGAACGTGTTCAAGTTCAGCATCGATGTACTGAGGATCGCAGAGACTTAATGCGCGGTTAATCAGCGCTCTCGGTACAGAAGACAAATGCGATGGGTGATGATGCGAGTCAGCTCTTAAATAGCGGTCTGTGTGTGTTGGTTTCCTATGTACGGTATGCGTTAATTTCCCGTCAGGTCCCCGGATGACCTTTACATCTAAAAATGGAAGAACTCCTCCCATCTCTTCCTCAACCGTGAAAGAAATCCTCTTGTGCACTGCGTTCAGGTGTGTGGTAAATTGAGACAGGGATGCTCTGGATATAACGGCAAACACATCATCGACATGATGTGTTTGCCGTCTAATTAATCGTCACCCGAACTTTAACAGGGACGGGGGTTGGAATCTACCATCTGCATGGAAACCCGTTCTTAATGTTGCTCCGACCAGTGAGGTACGACCATTTGTTCGCGAGATGGATACGGTTGGAGTAGTGTGCGACGACCCTACGGTAATACACAGTGAAGATGACTCACGCGCTCCCAGTGTGCCGGCACCTCCACCGCCTACGTCCCCCGCACCCGCACCGCAAGTTTCACAGAGAGCGTTGCGTGCGGCAGCCCGCAGTGCGCGACTAGCGGCCTTCGCTGCTAGACCACGCTCTCCATGAGGATGGGCATCAGTACTGCCCGAACACCGGTCGGAATATAACGACTAGATGATAAACGTGAGTGTTTGCCGGTTTAACCATTTAACTATGAGTTCTCACGGAAGTTTTTATGACAATATACATCAAATAATACAAACACACACACACAACATACACACAGACATGCACTTGCGTGATCGTCATACGTAAGTTAAATATATACTCAGTTACAATGTTACATCTGCAACAGACAGTGAGTTACACGATTGCGAATATAAACTACCTTAATCAAACACATACCTACTTATTTAAATAAGAGTTAGTCTTATCTCTTGGGTTGACGCTTTCGTGTGAACCATAGCTTATTGAATACCTATGTTTGTTAATTTTCATTTTTTACTTGCCTCGTTATATCATTTTATTACTTGTAACCTGCACCTATCTGTAACTGGAGGGTGAGGACTGCTATGGGATTCTGTAATGATTCGTCGATGAACTCACCGATGTCAAATACTTCGCCCTTGTACATAACGTTGATTTTCCAACGTTTCTGGTCATCTCTTCATTTGTTTCACGGATGTTGTCAAAGATGCAACGATGAGCTCTTAGAGAATCGCACGGCAGGTCTTCATAGCATGGGTAAAACTAGTTTGAATTCCAGTTTTCCACTCATGCTATCATAAGAGTACAAATTATTCCTTTTGAAATTGTATTACAGTCATCATTGATATCATGTTTACATAACTTGTAACTGTTTGTTTAAAAGAAATGATTTATTATTATTATTTTTATTCAACCAATTTCACGGGTTTCACCCGGTCCTTTACAAAGGCATAAGTGGGGCTGTAGCCAACACTTAGAGGCCTGTTTGATATAAAAATACAATGTAGTATAAAAACAGAAACATTTTGGATGGAAGGTTACAGGTTATCTATTACAAAAATGGGTAAAATGGCATGGTTATTGAAATGTACTTATTAGTGATACGGGAGATAGTGGGCTATGGTCGAGACTACGGCACCTGCCAATTTCAGTCTCATCTTAAAATATTTAGGTGACTTGCCACTCACTAAACGGCCCTAAAACTAAACCCCATAAAAGCCACCATCAATGGTGACAAAAGGGGCAACGTTGGTGTGAATGGCTAAAGGGTGTCGAGAGGTGTGCTGCGGTTTCACTAGAGCGCTACTACCGGCGTTATGCCCTTTAACACTTCCACCCTTGGAGCTTTTTGTTACTTGCTCTTGCGTCTCCACCCTCAGACAGCCAATAAAGGCAAGCCGGGGGTCAGGGGTCTCATTTAGCCCCAGGGAGAATCAGGGTCCACGGTGTCGCCACTCACCGACGGCTCGCCACAAAGCCGCCCCTGCGGTATTTATTATTATTATTATTATTATTATTGTTTGTATGAGAGGCTAATGATTAAATATCACAAATACTCGTACAAATAATCAGTGAGGAAGCGAAGGTGTTGTCACACTACGCCTAGGATGGCGACCCTCACGGACAGCTGCACACCAAAAAAGTGTAAGGACTTACCGACTACAGTAAGATTGTATCTGAAGCTCGTAGTCTGCGTGTTCCTGAAGTCCACCCGACATCGGTAGACGCCCTCGTCTCTTCGCTTCACGTCGCGCACGAGTAGCGCCGCGGGCGGTGGCGAGGTGGAGAAGTGCGCGCGAGGCCCGAACACCTCGGGTGCTGACCAGTGACGAGCTTCGTTCAGGTGCTTGCCGCGGACATCGAAACTGAAACAACAAACAAAAACACTTTTTGAGTTTTATGAATATTTTTGAAATAGGATCTAGTGAAAAAGAAAATCAATAGTCAACCATTATTCACATTTTTTTGAGATAAAACATGAAACATGGGTCAAGTAATTTTGTTGTGACTATGAGTTTTTCCATGTTGACCATATTTAGTTTTTCTTTTGTTTCAAAGTTATTATTTTGAGAGTGACTGTGTTATGTGAATGTGAAGCACTAAAAAGTTTAACATTGCAATGATCAGTCTGTCTCTATCAACTCTCGAACAAAAGACAGAAATAAAATAAAACAGCGATATTTTAACTTTGTTAAGCTAAACATACTCGTAAATTTAGTAAGCTGTGTAATTAAGGTAAGTGTTTCAACTAAAGTCAACGGCACAATGGATCATGACATCACCGATTCAGGTTCAGCCTCTTGATGGTACCTCTGTTTCGTTTGCCCAGTAGCTTCACTAGCTACCTTCACATATACATAGATAGAGAACACTTTATTATAAGTACACGTTTATCAAAATAACATCAACCACTAAAATAAAACTAGAAAATAACATTGTGCAAGAAGAGAGAGACCGCCCAAGTGACTCTCTTCCAGGTAACCTTTGAATGGAGAGGAATTCCTATACCATAAAGGACGATAGTGTAAGAAGAGTAGATGGAAAGAAGAAGGAGAAGTTCAAGCTCGTTGTAATTTAATCTGCAACGATATGTTTTTCTAATTTCTGTCTGAATCTGAATTATCTATTATTTATAAAATCGTGCCACTGTTGAGCCGCTCACGATATTTCACTAAAAATCAATATTCAAAACAGTATGTAACTGGAAACATTAGAAACACTCATACATACAATCGCACTGATAACAACAAAACAAACAACATTCACTTAAGTAAATTGAAATATGTAATTATTACCTTCGTAAGCTTCAAGACTCATCTTGAACAAACTCAAATCATAAAATGTAAAGATGCTCTCGAGCACCGAGATTATTTTATAAAGTTAAACAAATTGAAAACTCGGGGTAAACGTTCTATAGGACATTATTTTTTATGCCTCTATTGAGAGCACAAACTAACCCCAAAAACAAACTGCGAGCACAAACATAGTTTAATCTGACTAAACCTGGCAATTCAGTCCGGCCAATAAAGCGGTCGGTGGCCCGCGTCCGCCAGCAAACGTAATACCATACTAGCTTCAGTATATAAAAGGAAAATAGGCAAAAAAACTTTACCAATAGTGATGTTGTTTTTTATCTGTAATATATATATAATTTAGAAATATTTTAGTGAATTAGTTTTATTGTAATAGGTAGATTTATTTTATAATAGTGATGTAACGTGTAACTTTAATATTATTTGGATGGTTTAACTTATGCAGTAGTGAAATCTACAAATGATCACGTTTAATTCTTATAAAATATGAAAAAAAAAAATACTTAGAGAAAAAGAATTTTTTTTTTATTAGGAAACGGTACCGTTTTCTTATAAAAAGCACGAAGCCCACCTGATAACCTAATAAGTTGTAACCTCTGCGCATTAAGGCGCAAAAAACCCATATCCCGCGCGGTTACGCAAGCGAAGCGGCGGCGGTCAGTAAGTTTAAAAAAAATTACCTAATCCTAGCAAGAGTTAAAAGGTTTCTGTTGCTATATAACATAATAAACTTTTATTATCATTTAAACACCATTACCAAACATCAAAGAATATAAAAATATGAGCAGTAATCCTCTTTATTGCCAAATAAAATACGAAAAATATTTTTCATTAAGTGTCGCAAAATTTTCAAGTGCTTTCGTATTTCTTTCAATATATTCCTAGTTTGTAAGCTTTTTGAAGCTAAATTAGCTTATTAGTAACAGGTTTTATTATGAATTTCGAATGAAAACGTACATTTTATCTTAAATTTTGGTTCTTTTCAGATTTAGGTAGACGGCTAATTTATTATTATTGCACTATATAGGACGGGCCATTTAGATAGGCACGTCTGAAGCTATAAGGCATACAAAAATATCTTGTTAGCCCGTCGCGTGTCGCGCGTACACCTAATGTATACACATTTTATACCTCTGGTTTTAACTAATTTTATCAGATCAAATGCACACCACCGGTATAAACTTGCTTTTATTTGGTCAAACTATTCAAGCGTAGTATTGTTATCTGAACTTTTATGCGTAGTTCGGAAAGACACCGAAAGAAGTAGACACTGGACGGGTTAGGAACAATGTAAAGTTTTATGTGAGTTATGCACGTTTTCACCAACATTTTAGGTAACACATAAGCCAAGTTAGGTGCCATTTTTGTACTACTAAGTGTTACCTAACTGGCTTTGGCGTTACCTAAAATGTTGGTGAAATCGGGCATTAGTATGTTTATAAATTCATGCTGAAACGGTTAAACGGACTTGAGTGACATATATATATATATATATACATATATGTAGATAGCTTACAGCCAATATATAAACTTAAAACATAGACTATGACTATACACTCCACGAAGTTAGAGCTGTGGGACTAGGTTACTTAACTATATAATTACTAGTTATTGCGCGTGACTTCGTTCGCGTGGAGTTACGTTATCGTGCTCCCTCGGGAACTGCTAATTGAATCGAAAAACAACAAACCTGTGTGCTACGGGACACAAAACATTTCCTAATCAAATGTTTTATGAAAAAAATATTTGTAGGTATTTAATTAAATCTGAAATAGAAGATTTAATCTGCGCAGTGCTGCTGAATATACGCTAATTATCTCCAGATCTATAACCACAGACCTGACTGGAATAAATGCCTACTAACGATAATAACAAGTACCATTTGAACAATTTAATACCAACTTCCATTCTGTTCAGTTATTGGAGTGTAACTCAAAAACTACTGGACTGAATTTTAGGAAATTTAAATGTGACCACACGAGAAGCACCAGCTTTTAAACATAAACGAATTTTGAGAATCTGTTTACCCAGTCAAAAGTTATGAGGTAACAAACATAAAAAAACACAGTCGAATTGAGTACCTCCTCATTTTTGGAAGTCAGTAAGAAAAAGGTCTCTTACAAGATGATTTAATTTTGTTTTATGTTAAAAAATATACTTACATAAAATTAAACAAAAGCAATCTAATATTCACATTTAATTGAATGTAACTACAACAGGTATCAGGAGTATTAGATGAATATGATGAATCCAGAGAAACAGGGCCTTTTTTTTAGGAAGGTAATAGAGCTTTTTGCCACTACGGGCATTAAAAGTGACGCCGGACTGTTGGTGAGTGCACGCAGCACTCAACCGAGGGACAACAAGGGCGCATAAAACGCTAGACAACGACAAGGGCGAACCCTTGCCTAGTAGGGAATAGAGGTGTCGTTAGCCGCCAGCACTGTCTGAAAGAAAACATAACACAGGTTAATGAAATAAAACACAGGTTTTATTTCATTAACAATATTGATGATACTTATAAACTTTCAATCGAAAATCGATACGTTACCATTACCTTAATACACATTACCAAAATATGATACAGATTATCACCTATATAGATATATACCTTGTATCTGATTGAGGGAGAAACAGGGCCATGAGTTAGGCCTCATTTATATAAAGCTCGGCAAGAAACTGACATGACATTTCGACATTGGAACTGGTTATTGTTACCCAAATCCCGGCTGCAGACGCACTCGTCTAGTACGTTACCGATGTCAGTACTTATATACAACAAAATACAAAACCAACTCTATTGTGAACAAAATGACAAAATATTTATGGCTAAACTAAAACTATTTCTACAAAACAAATCATATTACTCAATAGACGAATTTATGAAACAAAAATAATATAATTACGATATAATTAACTATTGACATTTAAATTATTTCTACCAATATGTTACAAATTAAATCAACAAAACTAAATTTTAAAAATAGAATTTGAACAGATAATTTTGAATTGATTTGATTTGGTTTTGTAACTAACTAGCTGACCCGCCAGCGGCTTAGCTCGCGTGACCTCGCCGAATATGGATCATTACAGTTTTTTAACTATCCCACGGGAACTCTTTAATTTACCGGGATCAAAAATATCCTCTATGTTGACCAGGGATATACCTAAGCTACCACCATACGAAATTTCATTTTAATCGGTCCAGTCGTTTCGGAGATTAACCCGTACAAACAGACATACAAACAGACTAACAGAGAAACAGATAATTAAAAAAATAAAAATATTTCACCCTTACATCCCCCGACTAGGTTTTAGCTTTTTTCATTGTACACAAATTCGACCGCTACAGTTGTATTATAGAAAATAGAAGAAGAAGATAATACACACTCGTGTAAGTGTCACATAACGCCATAGCTCACCGATTTTTCAGCTTCTCAATATTTACCTAATAGTGTAAAATAAAGTGTAAAATAAAGTCATAGTGTACAACTACAAACAGCTGGCCATGAATCAAGCACAAATCACGTCCCACATTACCACTGTCATCGCCGTAATCATTCCTATTTCGTCACGATTCATATTTCCGTCAGTTCTTGTTGTTTTTATTCCCCCCCGAGGTCCGCGCCTCATCGCGTATTCCGCCCTCGATCCGCCCTTCAGCGCGGCGGTACAATCACTCACCCAGTATTTAATGTCTAGTTTTAATAATATTTTTGTTGCTGAAGGAATTAGTCGTTGTCCTGTTTGAAAGATTTGCTTTCACATCACCACGTATGTAAGTTGTATTCGGACTTTCATATAGGTACTTCTCATACATTGAAATTCGATACTTATACATTGACAACAGTCTTTGACATACAATCGCAATTACAAATTAAATAAAGTCGAACAGTGGCCGTCGAAATTAATATAAAAACCATATCTGTTGTGTTTAGAGGATGAATAAATGACTTATGAAAATTAATTACTTTGTATTCAGAGGTCAATAAATTATTATGAATATTAATTACTTTGTATTTAGAGGTGAATAAATTACTATGAATATTAATAACTTTGTATTCAGAGGTCAATAAATTATTATGAATATTAATTACTTTGTATTTAGAGATGAATAAATTTCTATGAATATTAATTACTTTGTATCCAGAGGTCAATACATTATTATGAATATTAATTACTTTGTATTTAGAGGTGAATAAATTTCTATGAATATTAATTACTTTGTATCCAGAGGTCAATACATTATTATGAATACTAATTACTTTGTATTCAGAGGTCAATAAATTATTATGAATATTAATTACTTTGTATTCAGAGGTCAATAAATTATTATGAATATAAATTAATTTGTATTTAGAGGTGAATAAATTACTATGAATATTAATTACTTTGTATTTAGAGGTGAATAAATTACTATGCATATTTATTACTGTATTTAGTTAAGTTGTCTTGTAGTAGTAACAGTGAGAAACGGAGAATGCACCATATTCCGTAACTCAAATAAACTTATATATTTTTTGACTTCACAAAAGGAGGTTATGTGTTCGTAAGCATGTATTTTTTTATGTGCATGTAAGATGATTTCTCCTCCGTTTGTGGACCGATTCTCAATATTCTTTTCTTTTTTTATTTGGGTTTGATAGAGTATACTTCCAAAGTGGTCCCATTTAAATTTCATCAAATTCGGTCGAGCAGTTTTTTGAGTTACACTCCAAAAACTGAAAAGTGTTACGCCTAGCTTGATGATATCACCATGAACGACAATCGATCCCGTAAGTAGCAAGGGTCACTAAATTTGGTCGAAATTGTAAAAAAAAAATACCAAAAAGTAGAACCGACTTCATCGGTACCATGATAGTTCAAAAGAAGGTACCTTTACTCACAATATTGTGCGCACAGTACCGACTTCGACAAGTTATTTCACATTATCGCTTGATACTATATAAAAAACTATCTGCTCTCCGTGGTTTCACCCGCGCGGTGATGGATGATGATGATTATGATGAATCTTATATAACCTATGTTACTCAGGGTGAATGTAGCTTTCCAATAGTGAAAGAATTTTTTAAATTGGTCCAGTACTTTTTGAGCCAATTCGTTACAAACATACTTATATAGAAATCTTTCCTTTTTATAATATTAGTATAGATAGTAGAAATGTGATTCGGAACCTTTTATTCTCAGTTTGAATAAAATTGAGCCAGCGGCCTATGTGGCATGAGGCTGAACTTAGCTGTCGGCACTAGACGTGTAACAGGGCTAGACTATTGCGATGTGGATGTGGGGCCGGATGTGTCGCCCCTAAGTGACTGGCGCGGGAAATACAAATGTGGCGCGTAATGTTCTCCGGAGATATATCTCCACTTGACTCATGAGTAATGCCAAACGGGACGCTTGTAGAATAAATAAATACATTATTTACTAAATGTATATAGAAAAATTCCACTGACTTTAAAAATTACACTTCGCTGAGCAAGTGCTTTGTACTCGTAGATTTTAAAGTTCACTGCGTAGTTCCAACCAATACGGACTCTAGCAAAGGAGGCTTACTGCATAGGCAGTCAGATTTATTTCACTGGTTTGATTATTGACGGTGAAGATGTTAAGTCACAACACACAGTATTTTACTAGTAATTTATTAGTTATTCGTATTACTGTGTTCTGGATGGAAGCGTATGATTGCCGGTGAAATTAGAGGCACATGAGACTTAACAACTTAATGGTTAGGGTTCACTCAGGGTTACGGGTGCAGTGCAGTTTTGTCAGTGATTATGAAACGCAAATGTTATGAGCAGAGGTTGCCACTTAACAGAGGCTATACCTTGGGCCTCGTATAAACTCTATTAACATAAAAAATATATAATCTTTGTGAAAGGAAAAAGTTGAACGTCCATTCAGCTTATATACAGTATTTCTAAAAAAAAAACGGCCGAGTGCGGATCGGACTCGCGCACTAAGTATTTCATACCATTATCTAATACAACAGACATGATTTTTTGTCGTTTTTTATACGTAATGGTACGGAACTCTTCGTGCGCGAGTCCGACTCGCACTTGGCCGGTTTTTTAATATTATTGTTATAGCGGCAACAGAAGTACATAATCTGTGAAAATTTCTACAGTCTAACTATCACGGTTCATGAGATACAGCCTGGTGACAGACGGACGGACAACGTCCGGACGGACGGACAACGGAGTCTTAGTGATATCCCGGGTCCCGTTTTACCCTTTGGGTACGGAATCCTAAAAGACCTTTATAGTTGTAAATACATCTGCTTTAAAAAATTATTATTGTGCATTTTGACCATTGGACTAAACATAACCTATAATTTAATTCTAGAACTTGTAACCACACATTTAAAGCCGTATTGGAAGAGTCATCGCGCTCGTTCATATATTATTCGATACCTATATGTACCAAGCCGTGGCAGTTTAAATGATACTCCATTGCGTGACAATACGTGGATATGACGATACGTGACGTGAGTGACGACGTGACGTCGCGGGAACCGCGTGAAGGTTTTTGTCACGTCGTCCTGACTAATGAAACATTCATACGAGACAAGGGTAGTTTGTGAGCAGACATTGGACAACCAATTACTGTACAAATATTGGCCCTGTTTCACCGAAATCAACTTTAAATACATACAATGAACCGAGCGAGCGAAGCGTCTCTTAAGTAACTGGCCAAAATGATTTTCATCTGTCCGTATGTTTGTTAGGTTGTATGTTGGTCTTCCTTTACAGGTCGCATTTTTCAAGCAATCTTCACGAAATTTGGTATACATGTTCTACTAATCAATGTACTTAATATTTTTTTGTATTCGTGGGGGGTACTTTTTATAAAAAAGGAGGGGGGGGGGTAGTTGCTGCGGCACTATTTACCGCGTGATTTTAATAAAATTTGGTACCTGACTTTAAAGGCCTAGCCTACCGCGAGCGATAGAGAAATCCAAAAGGTTATGCGCTAATTACCCTGTTCACACCAAAGCGGATATCGCTACCGCGCGCGGTAGAGATATCATATGTTGGCAACGGTTAGCGTGGCGAAAACAAGAAGCATGTCGCTCTCTCTCGTACAAGTTTCGCTGCAGTTATGGAACTTCATACTATTTACATCGAGTTCGGGTGGTACTTTTCGCTACCCACAGCGGTAGCGAATAACGCTCAGGTCTGAATACTGAATAGGCCTTTTAATAATAATAATAATATAGCCTTTTATTCAGATCTCTTAACTATTTACAATGGATTCTAACTTATAATACTCGTATGATAACACGGGAATCTTAAATTAAATAAACTGTTTAAGCTAATATCTGTTCCTTGGTTACCTTTCTTAGATCTGTTTGCCAATCGGCAAAGGCCTATTTTTTTTTTGAGGGGGGAAATGCTGTGCACTTCCCTTCCGCCACGGGGGTGACGGAAGGGGGCGTGTGGGGCTCAGACCCACTAAAACCCCCCCGTGAGCAGTCCTCCGCCAAGGTGGAACAAGACAGGGTCGCGCTGGCAGTCACCATCTCGCCCCAGCGGTAGAATCGGCAAAGGCCTCCTCCAACCTTTTCCATTCTTTCCTTTCCTGTGTCACTCTGTTCCACATGACACCAGCTACTTGTCTAATACCGTCGTCGCATCTTTTCTGCGGTCTACCTCTCCTAAATAGGCCTGAATGAGCTATTTCGAATGTGAGAATTATGTAATTAGCCATGTTGTTTCCGAGATAATAAGTTGTGAAGTACTGAGAAAAAAATCCCCTGATAAGACTATGTGCTCGAGGTGTACTGTTCGCAGAACGACTAGTATTACATTTGGTTCAAATCAGGCGTTAGAAAACTTGCATAATCATTCTACATTGCTTAGAAGTGACGCAGATCTTGCTGCGTTCACTGTTTAGATGGGTGACCGCGTGTTATATTTGATACTAAGAGTTTCCTTGCTTCTAACAGCACGTCAAGGGGTCCGTCTGTACCGGATGTTATTTTGGGACAGCAGTCGTCAGGCTTGTCGGAGGTTCAAGCGGTCTGAAAAATACGCAACGGAAGGTAGGTCTTCCTATACAAGTTTTGTTGGGTACCACCATAGTACTACATGTTTTACGTCCAAATGTAGCTTAAATGAGAGTGTACCAAATTTATGTATCTTATTTTTAGGATTCCGTACCTCAAAGGAAAAACGAAACTCTTTACGTAATTTAGCGCAAGGAATTTTCACGAAATTAGTATTAATAATTATCAATTATATATATTTACCTAATTTAACTACTTTATATTACCTATTTATTTTACTGAATTTTGATGAAAATCTGATGTCATAAACATGATGTCACTACACCGCTAAGTTTTAAATTGGTAAGTGTGTTGTATCAAAATAAAATTAATTAGAGATGGGATTTTTAAAGTTATTAAGCTATGGGTAGTTTGAGGTACGATTTCCACTTAATTTCTAGTGCTTATTGTATATTATTAAATTTTGCATCGGTGGTACTTATTGACCAACTTCAAATGAAGGAAGAGGTTTCTCAATTCAAGCGCATATCTTATTTATCTGTGTTTGCAGATAACTTCGTCGTTTATGAACCGATTTGGATGAGTAGAGTGTACTTCCGAAGTGATCCCGTATAAATTTAATCAAAATCGTTTTAGCCGTTTTTGAGTTACACTGCAATAACTGAAAAGTGTTTGGCTTAAATTGATGATTTGATGACATCATCATTGACGGTGAATGACAATTGATCCCGTAAGTAGCAAGGGTCACTTAAAAGGTTGAAGTATTTTTTTTCACCAAAAACTGGTACCGACATCTAGAAAGTAAAATAACTTGTTGAAGTCGGTACCATGATAATTCTCAAGTACCTATTATCACAATATTGTGCGCATGGTACCGACTATGAACAGATGAAATAACAATATGAAAACTAAATCGAAATGTAAAAAGAAAATAAATGTCTTGACTGCAGCGTCAGCCAGTCAGTCGATAAGTCGACAATTATTTAAGTGCTGTGGTCAATAATAATTGGTGACTAAATACGATTATAATACATATTCTAAATAAAGCATTCATTATATTTGTTTGCATTCTCCTGGTGTTTTCCCAAAGTTTCACTTATATTTTGTTATTTATTTGTTACATCAACTATTATTCGTATTTGTTTCCATTACGTTATGGTACAAGCAATTTAAATTGACCATTTTAATAAAGACATTCCCATTGTATTGTATAATGTACGTTATGTACATGCATACAACGTTAAAACGTAACCCTGCTTCTAAGCGGTCATATAAAATACATACATTGATAAAAAAACCTCTAAGGAAAATGTTACGTAGGTTCAAAACTGCTAAAGAAGACATTGTGATCGACCCGTACATCATCATTTGAGAAATTTATTGTAATAGCATTATAGATCAATTTGCAAGAGATTGCGTAGTTTCCACCACGAAACCGCAAATACATCCCATCTCACGCCGTATTGGGTATTGTCAGAGAAATCGCTGGCTGTACCTATTGCCAATTTTCTCATAATAGCAACAGTAGAGATTCTAGTTAATACCTAATGTTTTTGAACCGATACATGATCTATGAGATAGAAACCTGTATTGATTGGGGGCCGAGTTTTTCACACCCGTAGACGGGTCCGCACCGTATCCCTAATTATATACATACAGGCTACTGCTGGGCACTCGTATATAGTGTGACAAACTATAATCTAGAGTTTGAAAACTATCGTGAGAATCACACATTATACTAATATAAAGATACTGGCTTCACTCACTTGGTGTTATGTCGGTTTAAGTCCGACGACGTTAAGAACGTGTAAGACGTTCTTCTTCATCAATCTGGTTTTGGGAGTGGGTGTAACCGTGAGACTGACACAATAAGCGCGGTGTGCTTAGACGTTATCGCGAGTGGTAGTAATGACGGCAGTGTATCGGATACTTTTGTTCCGTTCGCGCTGTTGAGCGAGCACAGACGATCTCCGCCGAAATCACCCGAGCCAACGCGCACGCGACGGCAGCTGAGGGCCGAGGCGCGCAGTGCGCGACGCGATCTCCGCGCGTGAACACTCCCTGAAGAAGAACGTCTTACACGTTCGAAACGTCGTCGGACTTACGATATAATACCAAGTGAGTGAAGCCAGTATCTTTATATTAGTATAATCTATATAAAATTGCCTTGGCCACGCCATAACTTGAGAATGACTTTACAGAGTTTGATGAAATGTGGCAGACTATATCTTGGGGATGGAAGGATGTAGGATATTTATCATCACCATCAACCCGAAACTGCGAGACGCAGCAGTTTAAATATAAATGATGATGATAATTTACAGCTGTGTAATTAAATAGGTACATGCTAAGCTTTTTTTTGTATTTCATATCTCTGGGTACATGCTTCTGCGTGTCCATCTGTCCTTCTGTCCCTCTACTTTTTGGAACCAGTCTTAGAAGATAAAATATGGCGTAGCATTTGTCCCATAGTTATCTTTAGGTACTCGTCTATATGTCAAAGGTACCTATAGACAGGATGTCGGGACGCATCGATCTCATGTCGCAGCTGCCACGTAATACAGTTTCATTATTCAGTCCGTTGGCGGATGCTGTAAGACGTCTTCTCCTTTTACATATTTGTGTTTCAAACATGCCGGTGCGGTGTAAGGCAGAGGGTAATGTTTACCCCTTTACTTCCGTGGCACGGCATAAGTGGTTTTAATGATAATGATGGATGACGAATGACCTATGGACTTGGCGGCAGGTTGGGCAGTTTGGCGTATAATATGTGTGTTGCACGTTCGACGGTCGCTTCTCAGGATAGGATAGGTTAAAATCAAAATGAGAGTTAAAATTCGATTCTAGGACGAAGTGTCGGTGGCCTAGTGGTCATGGCGTCCGACACGGATTGTCGGAAGGAGCGGGTTCGAATCCCGTCCGAGGTTGTGTATTTTTTTCTAGAATAAAAATACACACCAAAATACAAAGCTAATTTACGGGTAAAGGATTATTTACTATCTTTTTTAAAATCTATTATAACATGATCTGTCGTCATATTTTTAATGTATTCGTTCTATTTATTTGTCACGTGTGTAGTGGTAATAAAGTACGTATCAAATACTGTCTGCAGCAGGACCCTCACGCTCCTCCTCGCTTTGCTCTTCGTTGCACATACTATAGCGCCAGGAGATACCTATGATATAGTAATGCAGTTAGAGGTATCTGACATTAATTCACTATTAACTTATAATATCTTTGCTAGTACAATGATATAAGTATAGGAGGACTACGTCAGAACACGTGATCACCTCCATCTTGCACTAAGGAACTACTTCAGTTCAGGCCTTATTTACCTAAGGGAGGTGGTGGCTTTTATTTGTTACACTACAGAAAGAAAATAGTACCTTTATCAAAGAATAAATAGGTAGTAGTACAGTACAATACAAACCAACAGTATGGAAACTCTACGACTTGCACAATCCCGCGTCTTCACATACGTGATAGTACCAGCAGCTCACCTCGAGAGCGAGTCGCTAGAGGGCCGCGTACGCGTCTCTTGTCATGTGAATACAGACGCGTGAAAATGTATCATATTGATGATTCGTATGAATGTTTACTACGTAGTTTTGCACCTAAGTGTAAGAGTGTATTCCTGAGCTAAAACAGTTGTTTTATTTGGTACAACGCTAGGCATTAGTATTCTGCCTGTTGATATAAACCTGCCACCGGCCTATTTTCAGAGCAATGCCATGCCGTAGCAGGATCCCACCCTCCCCGCAAACAACTTCAACTTCACTAGAGTGAAAGAAACACTTTTCTTTATTACTTAAAAATAGAAATAAATAGTTTTGTCTATAAGTTACGTCGTTCGTTATTAAATATAGCACCAATAATCCACAACACAGCTTATAATCTCTATTGCATATGGAATGTTTCTGTACCTTTGAGTAGGCACACAAAAGGTAGGAATATGAGATGGGTATAGATTGTGAGTGCAGTCGGTCTTATATTTTGACATACGCAACGACTTCAAATCGATTCCGATCTGTATGGACTATCCAAGGCAGGATGCCTAGAGTGCAAGCTTGGAAACTGTGCACATAGTACGCCAGTCCTGGCGACGGCGTCACACCCGTAGTTAGGGCAGCGGTACACTCGTTGAATTGCAAATTTAAACATGACGTCATCTCATCGCCGAAGCCTTCCCTTGCGACTACTCCCTTAAAGGTGAGTTTCCGCGGATTCCACGTTCAGATATGACGACTCACGTCTAGGTTATTTTCATTTAAATGTACAAACGCCGCTTTGAAATTTGTGCTGATAAGTTTTATTAGGAGTTGTGGAGGAGTTAGTTCCATCTCTATGTTGTTTAAGTGAGGAACGAGTGGTTATTACACTTGTTTGGTTATGCATATGTATGAGGTAGGCAGGGGCGCTCTCTGACTACGTAATGTACTCATATATATATAACCAAACAAGTGTGTATGTGTGAATTACGCGGTATCTTTACCGATTATACATCGAATTTCAAAAATAATGTAATCGAAATAATACAAAAAAATAATGAAAGTTATAATATATAATAAGAAAATGTATAGAGAGAAAAATTCACATCCTCGGATGGGATTGGAACCCGCGTCTTCTGACTCTCCGTGTCAGACGCCATTGACCAACTAGGCCACCGAGGTTCAAAGGTGATAAAAATTACAAGGGCTGCGATGTCAATACGAAAGTTTAAGTATTTCTAAATAATGCTTTTTTCGGTTGGATAGTACTGTCAAAGCTATTCAATGGCGTCTGACACGGAGAATTAGAAGACGCGGCTTCGAATCCCGTCCGAGGAAGTGAATTTTTCTCTCTATATATTTCAATGTTTGAGATCGCTAAAAGCAGGCGTTAGTGCCTAAAAGAGTAATACTATAATATAATATTATATTGAGAAGTGAAAAGAATGACTCTGATTTTTTGCTAAAAACGATAAATTTCGACATATCTGCGAGATTGGTCCGTATTGTATTTCTTGAAGTAGGCGATCAAAATTAATATCGTAACCAAAGCGTAATGTAAACAGGAGAGGTTCAGGTCCCAGGGCTGCCACATTACCGAAGCTATTTGTAATAACGCTTTGCTAAATTGAGTAATTCCACGCCTTCAACTGAGCTTTATCGCCTTACATGCTGCGCCCGCCCCGCGCCCCAGCCCTAAGTAATTGATTGCTTTGTTTATATTTTAGACTCGAGACTTAAGTAAATAGAACAAAGATAACATTTAAGTAGGGACGTTACATCAGAGTGGAATATATTAAATATCAAAATGTTACACATTCATTTAATTGTATATTATGGGTTGTCTGGAAGAGATCGCTCTGAGCGATAAGACCGCCCATTTTTGCACCTAGATTTTAGCGTTGTTTTATTATTTTCTAATATTAAGTCGTAAATGCGGTGTATCAATAAAGTGTTATCTATCTAAACGTCTATGTACAATATATTAGACCGGAGTGATGCAGTTATAATTAAACTATACTTCTCACTTTTTCTGATTATGTTTTGATGAAAAAGCCTCTGCCGTAACAGGGGCCATATTTTACAACTTAATTAGAAGCCACTGTCTTCTAGTCTACCCGTGACCACGTTCACTAAAATGTGTTCAAAACATCGTAAAATTAAGCGATTTAATCTATTAAAAGTTCTATTTCGTTCTATGTCGTTCTACTACTAGCAATCTAGGAATTTTCGTCTGAAGAGCTGCACGCACGGTTAAAGTGATATATACGAATTTCGAAAAAACTTTCGATCGTGTGGATCATGTCATCCTGCTGAGCTGCAAGAGCTGGGCATTAAAGGTGACCTTCTGAGATGGGTACAATCTTACGTTAACAATAGGAGTCAGGCAATGGTGGTAGGTGGAGCCCTTTCTGACTTCATTACTATTACTTCTGGCATTCCGCAAGGGTCGTTATTAGGGCCACTTATTTATTCAGCTTATTTGTATGACATTGGCTCGTGCTTCCTAAATTTTTTTTTTCTTTATGATGATGATAAAAAGATTTATTACAAAGTTTGCGATATCAATGACTGCTTGAGAATTCACGATGATTTAGATAGATTGAACACATATTACAAAAATAACCGTATTGATGTAAACGTAGACAAATGCATGTCCATAAGCTTCACGCGCTATTAAAACCCTATTATCTGTGTGTATACGCTAAACAATAATATTATTAAAAAGCAATACCTTTTTTTGATAGTGGTGGTTTAAGAGGCTGAAATAGAGGGGTGAAAGTTTGTATGGAAAGTTTTTTGTTTTAGTACATACAGTGGTGAAAATTAGCATTTGGACAGTTTAAAGTGACGATTTCAATATTTATTGACAGGGATGACTTTAGGGGGTGAAACGTGGCATAATTTTTTTCCAAAAGTTCTTTGTTTTTGGAGCTACAGTGATGAACATTGATAACTGGATAAGTAATTTTAAATAAATAGTGATACTTTTAATATTTTTGTCACGGATGACTTAAGGGGGTGAAACGGAGGATGTAAAAAATACTACATATTATAAACTGTAGTGGTAAAATTTATGTACAGTGAAAAATATGCTAAAAACCAAGTCAAAAATACGTTCAGTTGTTTCTCTGTATGTTTGTCAGTCTGTTTGTACGGGTTAATCTCCGAAACGACTAAACCGACTTAAATGAAATTTCGCATGGTGGTAGCTTATATCCCTGATCAACATATAGGGTACTTTTGATCCCGGTAAATTAAAGAGTTTTCGTGGGATAATAAAAAATCTGTAATTACCGTATCCCGCGAGGCCATGCGAGCAAAGCCGCTGTCGGGTCAGCTAGTCAACTATAAGAATGTTAACCAGTTTTAAGCAGTGACTCTTATTAAGTAGACGATGAGTCAGCGCGTGCATTACAAGAGACACGCAGTTTCATCGCAATATATCCAACGAATTCATAAATTAACTCGCATAGATAAATCACCTAGAGATAAATCTGATGAAAGTGGAATTAAACATCGCGTCGTGACACAGCTGTGTCCGCGTATTGTGTACAAATAAAAATGAATAATTCTATCTAACGCATGTTCATACAAACCCGTGGACAAAACGCTGCGTGTCGCGCCAACGATACGGTTCCGTACGTGGAAACTTTATACTATAACTAAGTAAGCGCAGCTAAGGTGAAGTATTTCTGTTGGCCACATCACAGTCTTTCACTGGCGGGGGGTTAGGCGCAAAAGTGATTACATTTACTGACTATAAGGCCCACTTGCACGTTTGCTCGGGTTGAATAAATAAGACTACGAGTTTGTAAACTTACGTTAGTCATATAAATTTTTAACCCTCATTTTGCCATGCACGACTATAAAAGATCACCGGTTTTGCTAAACTGACATTTCTAATATTTAGATGGGAACATTGAATTGTCTATGCGCTTATATTGTCACCTGACCAATAATGAATGAATCGAAATAAAAGTGAAACTTATATCTATCTATTTGGCACTACAGTACAATGTATATAGACTTTCTAGTTTATCCTTTGTTGTATGAAATTTGACGACTTTTTATTCTATACGTATTGTCTCGTGTCATTTCGTCCAAAGAGTACATTATACAGCAGAATGTAACCTCAATTTCTTTTGACACAAAACTTCACTAACCCTAGTTAAAGACTTAACCCTCCCACATTGCTGGGTTAAATATCAATAAACGACCTTAGATTTACTTCTAACTTTCAATGGTGCAAGAAAAATTAATTATAAAACCCCGTTTTAGCAGTTGACTCTGAGTTATTAAAGCTAACTCTGGAACGTGCAAGTGGGCCTAAGGAGAATTGCCCATACTAAAAGAAATAACTCTTTTCTATCTCTTAACATTGTCCTATTTCAGTGGTTTTTTTCATGGTATTAACACATTGTTTACTATGCCCGTACGTTTTAATTTATACAGTTTTTTTTTTAAATAAATTTTCAGTACTTTGAAATACTGAAAAAATCAAAACGTACGGGCATAGTAAACAAAGTGTTAATTCCATGAAAAAAAAACCACTGAAATCGGACAATGTTAAGAGGTAGAAAAGAGTTATTTCTTTCAGTATGGACAAGTACTAGCTATGCAATCCTCTATGAGACATTAAATACGTGTTGACAATTTTCGGAAACGATGTCTCCATCCAATGTAATAAAGCGACATTGATTGAGAACAACTTATTAACTGTATTTTGAAAAGTAATTAGGTACTACAGTGATATACTTGGCCATGGCCACGATATGGTTAGCATTAAGCAACGTTATAACTTACTAAAATCACTATAAATATATACGTTTGATATATTGTTTTGCGTATGTTCTCCTAATTAGAACCTATACATATTGTATGTAAAAAATTATGATTTTTAAAATTCGTAAACTTTGTACGAGATTTATTTATTTATTACCGATTTGTATATACTGGCTATTAAGATGAAGTAACATTTTGCACATCTACCAAGTTTACCAAAAACCAACATTCTTATTAGAACTATTTGTATTTTTTTACTTCTAGATATGTTTCCCCATGTGGCAGTGGAACCCCAAAATGTCCCATATTAAAACGTCAAAAGAAGCCTCCAACGGCTGAGCCGCGCAGAGCAGAATAGCAATGTATGAATGGGACGAATATTATTTATTTGACGTCGGTTCTTTGATACATTATTCGTCGTGGAGTACAATAGAACGATGGAACGCCAGTTGTTTTAATGTTACTGGAATTGCGACAAACAGAATGATTGATATTATCTTATTGTTGTTTCGTATATATTTGTGTTCTCTTATCATTTCAAGGCACGCATGATTGGAAATCATAACAGATATTTTTATCGACTTAAAAAGGAGATCCCTTTTTCTTTGTGTGAATATTGCTGTGTGAAGGTTTGAAGGGCATATAGGGTCTTGCTGTGAATTTACTCGCTTTCTAAATACTGGGACTCGCGGCTTTAACTAAAAAAAAGTGTGATTAAAAGAAAATGAAAAATATAATACAGTCTCATATTACTTTCTATATTATAACTGTTACGTGCAATGAAACAAGCGATCCGGTCGACAACTGACTTTATTAAATCTATCCAAGAGTATCAGATAATATAAAAGCAGTTGCTATCCACAGCTATGCAGAAGTTGGTGGTTCCGTTAACTCAGCTCCTTTCCTTCGATGCATGGGGTTTCAGGTTCGATTCCTGGGCACGATAAATAATTGTGTTCTAAGTAAAAATGTTTGTTCTCAAATCTTGGATAATGTGTTTGTCTCCCGTGAAGAGTTTCCTGAGATAATAATAGCGCGGGATGTAATATAAAAAAATGCGGGGCAGTATTTAGAGACTGCGATGGAAGTGAACACAAAGATATGTATATATATGTAGAGAGATATACTCTTTGTTGAATAATGTAAACTTATAATGTACGAAGGCATATCTATATAACATATATACACAGTATATGTATAGCTCATGGGAAGCATGCGGTGACGACGCGAGTTTCACGCTTTTTGTTTATCCAAAAAGTGCTCAACGCGGCTAAAGAAATGTTCACTACAAGAACTATTTACCCGGATGACAAGCTCAGACCTTAAACTAACGCTTTGGGTGACTTTAGAATAAAATTGTGAACAGTCGTTATGAGGCATTAAATTAACATCTAACATCAAAAGAAAAACTGAAATTGTTATTAAATAATTTTCAGGGCGAATTGAATTAGAGATTGCAGCCTACACAAAGCATGTTCGCATCCAGTTTATGAGCAGGGACTGTAACCAATCTGCGATATCTAAGTTCTATGATATTGCCGAAGTTTGAGCCATATTTAACACAAAGTGAACAGTTCTGGATTGGAAGTAATAAAGCTACGTCTATATGTCCGATCAGTTAGGCTTTGCATTTATAATTTTGGGTTAGTTTTAGGTAAATTGTCATGTTAGCGAAAAATAAAGGAAATAGATAAGGTATGTATGGTATGTATATGGTGAGGCGCGTGGTTAGTATACTACATTTCTAGTTCTATTTAAATAGTTCTAATTCCTCTGACGCAGTCCTTATGTCAAGCCTTTTACTTTTTCTACTGACTTTCAAAAAAAGGAGGAGGTACTCAATTCAACTGTATTTTTTTTGTTTGTTACATCATAACTTTCGATAGGGTAATAACATTTTTTTTGTTAGAAAAGTGGTGCTTCCCGTGTGGCCCACTTTAAATTTCTTCAAATACGGTCCAGTAGTTTTTGAGTAATTGTATACTATGTTTACAGGCCTAACCTTCAGGGTTAGTCCTCAGAGAAAAACTTAAAAGCGTTAAATCTTTTATAATCAAACCTAATCGTTATATCCTCAAACTAAGTCCTCAGATAAATCTGGGCTACGATTTCATGACAGTACAATCATTACGAATACGAATTTTCCACAATTGTGGCACTAAAATGGCGAACACTTTTTTACCAAAACCTAAATCTGTACAATTTGTATAAAGAAAAGAAATATGACTGCGAAGATAAAACAATTTCACTTGAAGTGGAAAATCTTTTAGAATAAGGTCTAGAGCTCCTTCACCTAGTACAAAATAACTCGTACCTAGTATATGAGCCGCGACGGCTGTACAACATCCTTCAGATCCAAGGATCACTCCTTAAGGCACTCTCCTTCGCGATGCGGAACAAAACGGCTCCATCTCAAAATACGACGTAAACAAATCGTCCAATACCCATCGCCGCTCGAGCCTCAAATATATTTAATTCAACTCGCAGCGGTGCGGCCACGGACGAGCCGGCACGCGGGACGCCCGCGCTAGAGTTGGGACGGCGGAGATTACTGATTTCAGATACCTCATTTGATGTTATAACGCGAGAAAGCGGAATAATACTCGTTTTCGCGTCGCCTACCAACGACGATCCGATGTTTTGGTGATTGGATATTTGAGATTTTAATAAATTCTGATATCTTTTTCTACGCTTTTCCTTTTTGCTACTTCAATAACATAAGCAAAGAGGATTATTTAGATTATGCTTTGAAACACGATATAAATATCAAAAGGTCTGAGCTCTGCATTACAAAGTTGTTCAGAAGTTTATCTTTATGGGGTCGTTACAAAAGCTACAGTTGTAATTGTCCCTACGCGAATGAATAGCCTAATTCTGTATACAACCGCACCCTCTAATGATTTGCATTTAAACAAGGCCATCAATTAACATGTAAAAAGGACAGCGTACGTGGCGGGTGTTTGTAAGCAAATGTTGCGCGAGACATAAATCCGGCATGTCGGATGTTGCGCCGCCATGAATCATAGCGAGCGGGCGGCGGCGGAGGCGGTGGCGGCGGCGGCGCGGTACCGCGGCGCGGTGCGTCCCGCAGCCGTGGACACGTCCGACGTGTCGGGTCGTCTGTGTCGCCGACAGATTGGTTGTATAGTCTTTGGTGTCGTCGCATACCGTGCCGGGCCAGGATAACCTCGTACTTACTACGAGTATGTCCTCTGAGTAACTGACCGAAGCGTTCGCAGTGGAGCTCGTATGGCCGTTTTCAGCATATCAACAAGGTTATGTAACCACGGTCACGACTTGGATTGGTGACCGTTAGTGACATTTTCACCTGAGCTCTTCCGATCTTAGGAGGGCAGGTTAGGCTGTCTCTCTCTCCTGCCTATTTTTCGGTTGAAAGTATTTAAGAGAATACTAATATAATAACTTATACTTTAACTTATACTTTGCTGTTAAACTTAGCAAACTTAGTTAGGGTGTCATTTTTACATAACTCTCTTTAATTTTTGTATTAATAATATATGGCCGAAAATAATTGCGCTCTATTAATTAAATACAAACAGAAAATACACACATGCACCACAAAACAAACTAAATTAGTCTCCTACTTCAGTTTAGTTTCGAGAATCCGAATATATACGAACAAGTTCTGCACTCGAAAACTATTTTACTTTATAACTTAGTCGAGTCTCATTCCCACAGCGCCAACCGGCTTCGTACACAACCCTACTTAGTTTACATGAATTCCTCACAATGAAAGAACCTCTCGCTCGGACACAGTACTCTTAAAACTCTTTTCCGACAAAGCATTCGAAAGCTGTGCAATTCGGAATTCGTCGACAAAGCAAATGTCCGTATCGAGACTGGAGCTTAATCCGTGTGCCGGATAACGGCACGTCAGAATGTACAACAAGGACAAAATGCGCAAAACGTATGCAGCTGCGCTAGGTGGGAACAGAAAACTAATCCTCGCAAATAGGACAAAACATGTTCAAGCTGTGAATTGTAGTTGTGTAAGTGAAAACTAGAATGAGCCAATCCTTCGTTCAACTCTGTTGCAGGACGCCGTAGGAAGGACTTGGTGGTAAGTACACAAAATGCGTTTTCTTCTACAAGACAAGGTGATATTGTTAGATAATGTAACTACCCATAGTTTCCACATCTAAGTAAAAGGGCCTTCCTCTCACAGGGAGGAGTATAAGCTAAACTCCGCCACGGTGTTCTACTGGAGGTTGGTGGATATGACGCTGGCTCTAGTCTCTTGAACTTTTTGACTAAGACATGGCTTAATAAGGTTAAAACATGTATTCACGAAAGCTTTTTAATTTACCGTTAAAAAAAACAAATACAAATGTATTTTTCATCTTGAATTCATTCAGTTTAGCCATGCAGTTCATTTATGCATTGCGTGTGCATGTATATCATTGAAGGCATCCATTCTCCAGCGCGTTTCGTACAAAGCCGCGCCTAATCGACCGTTTGCGGGCGAGTGACTACTGCAGTGCATCGACGCATCCACTCCACGCGTACAGTGCATGTTTCAGATAATACAGATATAGCTAGGTAAACTAAACAACCGGCCAGTCATTCATTATATGTTGGCTATGTTTTATTCCAAAGACACCTAGTTTATTAAAACCCATAAAACAGTTAAGCATGAGGATTTGCCTGAGGACATGTCTACGTATAATGCAAACATAGATACATGTTAAATACACTGAAGTACTCACAACGAGCCTCACTTTGTCACACTGATAACAAGGTGAAGCAACCACGTGTCACGCTGGATGGGTGACCACTAGTCGCATTTCCAACTGAGCTCTACCGTGCTTCGGAGGGTATGATGGCGCCGATTGGATAAACAAATGTAATACAGCGGTATAGCAGTATAACAAGGAAATATATATTAAGCGAGTTGAGGGTATCCAGGTGAGATTTATTAAGTATTTATGTTTCCAGTTAAAAATTCCGTTTCAATCCAATTATTATCTAAATCTAAGTAAAAATTTCACGAACTTCCTCTCTCTGAAAGAAGAGAAATAGCTGATATTGCTTTCCTATTTAAAATTACTTCTAATTTAATTGATTTTCCCGAGCTATTAAGCGTGATACAATTTCAAACTCCTACAGTAATTAAGCGTTTCAATCCTCTTCTATACGTTCCAATTGTAAAAAGTAACTACAGACAAAATGCATAATTGTGTCGAGTGAGGAAAAACTATAATAATTTAGATAAGCGAGTTGGCTTAGACTTATTCTGCACTAGTTTGGCATCGGCGAGGCGGCTGTTGAGCAGATAATTCTTTTACTAAGTTGTTTGAGTTCATTCCATTACCAAATATTGAGACTGTATTGTAGTGTTCATAACTTATTATTCTTATTAAGATGTTAACTTTGAGGACCTGTTTTTGGCTTTCTGTTGTTATTCCTTATGTTTAAAAAATTATATTGCTGTTGATCTTCCTCAAATGTAAAAATAAAAAAAAATAAAAAATAACAGCGAGTGGGCTGCGTCAGAACCTTTCGGGTAGCCAGAAAACTTGAACACCTGAATCGCACTCGCTGCTCGGCACACATTCGTGCTCGCCAATTGTTAAGGCCACGATGGTGTGTTATTTGTTCCATATTAGGTCGCTACCCACTTTATTATTGCTAATGAATCGCACGATGTAAACGGCCGCTACACATGACACGGCGGTACGTCACGTTCGACATTACCGTGATTTTATGGCATCCGCGATGAGTTTACGGCTTTTTTCGTGAATACTATCCGTTACCTATTGCCCATCCGTTACCGGTTATGTACGTGGTATCATGTTTATTGAAGTACTTCATTTGGAGGATGGTTGGGGTTCTTATGGAGGTACATATCGAGCCAGTTTATGTAACCTTTTCTGACTTTTTCGGCTCAGTTTAGTGATGTTAGTATGTTGTCTCGTGATTCACTTTGCTTGAACGGTTTTATTATTATTGTCAATATTAAGTCTCTTCTTAATTGGTGTGTATTTACTCTCATTATAATTAGTACTCACGGGATGTACACCACGATTAGGCAGGTCGATTCACATCCACCCGCATATTCAGTCCGCCCGTGAACATGGTGCTTGTAACTGCACCGAAATATCGGGAACTACAAAATCTGCCTAATCGTGATCTACATCTCGTAAGTACTAATTCTAATGTAGTTAACAACCGCGAAAAAAGTCTAGAACAGTGTGTATTTACTCTCTTCTTCAGCATCTAGGTTTCATTGTAATACAATGTTACTCACAGTTATACACGATCACACACACACACCACAAACACAAGTATATCGTAGTATATTGCCATGCCGGGTTTGGTTGTGTTGGACTGTTGTAGTTTAAAATTCTGAATGGTACTGAATTGTTACGGACATGCATGATATACGGACTAATAGTCTTACCTAATGTTTTTGCAGCCTGGTAGACCGCTCCTATATTTTCTATATTACATTAGATACAAATTGTTCAAATTGAAAACAACAGTTCCTAAGTCTTTACCCTTCATATACCGTGATAATTAAAACACAAGATGTATGAATGAAACGCACGTAAATGTACGTCAATGGTACTCAAAGGATTAAATTAAAGTCCTATAGAATGCTTCTTTACGAAGTAGGTAATGTTTGTATGGTACGTTTTGTATACATATATACATTTACTAGCTGATGCCCAGGACTTCATCTGCGCAGGATTAGTACTTCGAGTAGCTTATTATCTTCTCCAAGGTCTATCTTTAGCAAAATGTCTTAAATATTTACATGGTCGAATGCAATTGCTATAACAGTACGGTAAAAGAAAATGTAATTACTTAGTATATCAATCAGTGAACACTAATAATAAAATTTAGGATTTACGTAGGTACATACAAATATAAAATAGATCACCATGGAAAAAAACTGTCATTACATTTCATCACCCTTGACGGTCGCCGAGCACGTCTAGTGTATCGAGTTGTAAAAATGATAGCGTGCTTTTGACTAAGCTATTGGAAACTGACACAAACTTTGACAGAACTGTCATTACCATCTTGACGTAGGCGGAGATCTTATTATTTTGCCCATGCTGTGTCCAAGCATATTACGCTTATTCATACGCGCGGTGAGGGATGATGATGATAATGAAAAGTATTTTATGTGTTAATCCAGCGCCTCATTTACCTCCATACCAAATTTTTTCGAAATTGGCCCCGCCATTTGAGCGTGAAAGAGTAACAAACATCCAAATACATCCATACTCACAAACTTTCGCGTCTATAATATTAGTAAGAAGTAGGATGTATACATTTTTCAACTGTAGTGAAGCATGCGACGACGCATAGTTGCGAGCAATAGATTCCCAGTTCCAGTTTATAAGACAGCGGGCGAGAGCGGACAAAGTTCTTGGCATAAGTTTAAAGTATTTCTGTCTATGGAGTTTCGGTAGTTATGTCGGGGCTTGTAACACTCACGTCTTGTTTATTTGGGACTGAGATCAGAGCAAAACAAGATTTGGACTTAAATAAAACGAAATCATTTTATGAACAAGAAACGGATAATATAATTGCTACAAATGAAATTAAACTTGAGAGGTAACTCAGGGTGAATATAGATTTCCAATAATGAAAAAATTTTTGAAATCGGTCCAGTACTTTTTGAGCCAATCGTTACAAACATACATACAAATCTTTCCTCTTTATAATATTATATATCTATATATATATATGTAATATGTTGTTTATTGAAACAACTGCATATGTTATTGCTCTGTAAAGAGAAATTTATTTTAATGAAAATAGTTTACAAAATGTGTACCATACATACTTTTATAACCACAACTTATTTCTACAATAGAGTACAAATCACTGTTACTAATTTACTAACCTGTAAAGAGAAACAACATTAAAAGCTATTGCTTCAATAGTTTTTGATATAATTTGAAGAATATCTCAATAAAAATAAAAACGTGTTCACATGTTTTTCTACTCGTATCAATCCAAAGCGAGTTTTATTTAACCATAGCCTGAACATAGTACAGGCCTCCTGTCAACACAGATAATGTATGCATTCCAAGTTAATGCGCGGGAAATTCAAATGAATTGAAGAATAAGATAGCTTCATTTACATCTCCCCCCCATATATACAAAAATTACTCAGGTACTGGCACAATTTTAGTAATGTGAAAATAATTCGATTCTAACTTTTTGTAACCCGTATCTATCTTATAAATGGATTCAGATATTTTTTTTACAATTTTATAAGGTCCTATTTTTACTTCATCTAACTTTTTCTTATTTAATCGGTTGCCATTTTCCACATACACTGAATCACCTACATTTAACTGGCAATTTATTCTGTTTTTATCAAATTGTTGCTTATTATAATTGTGTGATCTTATGCTTCTTTCTAAAGCTGTCTTTCTATCTTGTAATAAATCATTTTGTATTTCTTGTTTTTTTAATTCATCTGGTAAGATATTAATTATTTTTCCTTGCAATAAATATATTGGAGAGAATCCTGTCACAGTGTGTTCAGTTTCATTATATTTCTGAATACATTCATGAGCGATAGTGGTCCAAGCCATTTTATCTTTCTTTTCATTATTTTTACATCTTATCTTATTGACTAGTGTTTGGTTTAATCGTTCATTTAAACCATTTGAAAAGGGTGCATTTACTGCAGTGTAAATAATAGGTATGTTCTCTTTTTTTTAAAACCTTTGAATTCTTTTGAATTTATGCCTGGGTATTGGTCACATAGTATCATTCCAATTTTATTTTCGGTTATAACGTTTTTTACAAGTTTTATAAAATCATATGCATTTTGGGTTTTTGATGTCAAAATGTAGGCATATCTGGTGAAATGGTCCACTAAAAGATGTAAGTAGGTTTTTGTAGAGCGGGAGCCACCAAATCCACCAATAGTATCTATAGAAACTATTTCAAAAGGGTTAGTAGCGGGACCCAGATGAGACATCAATCCATATTTAAACTTAGTTCTAGTTTTATTTTTTATGCATATTTCACAATGATTGCAAATGTGTTTTATATTTTGTATTAAATTGGTTGCTGAATAGAATGGTTTGATTTTATTTTCCATTTGTTTTACCCCTATATGACAGTATGTATAATGTATGTTTTTTATAATCTTTTTACTAAATTCTTCTGTGAGTATAATTTTTTCTTTTTTTCCTATTCGTTTGAAGTATATTTTATCTTTTAGTATTAGTTTACTTTTATGTAGTTTTATATCTTTATTTTGCTCTTGATCATTTTGGATATCTTCTAGTTTAATAAAATTCACAACTTTTAAAATTTCTTCCTGACTTACATGTGATTCTAATACAGGGTTTCTACTTAAACTGTCTGCTTCTAAATTGTATTTTCCTGGTGAGTATATTACTTCAAAATTAAATTGCGATTAGTAATATGTCAGATCTCCTAAGTCTTCGTCTGTTCTTGCCTTAATATTAAGTTTTTCTAGAGGTTTATGGTCTGAGAACACTTTAAATTTTTTTCCTATGAGCCAATGTTGCCAATATTTTAATGCTTCTTTTATAGCTAAACATTCCAGATAAACGGCTTTTTTTCGTTTTTGGCTGTCATTTAATTTTCTCGAAAAGTATGCACATGGCTTCTCTTCTCCATTTTTTTGTGGTTGTTTCAATATAGCCCCTACACCCTGTATACTAGCATCTGTGTAAATATGTATAGGTAAGTCCGGATCAAAGATCTCTAAAATTGGTTTTGCACAAAGCATTTCCTTTATTTGGTCAAAAGTTTCTTGACATAAATTTGACCAAATAAATTTTTGATCTTTCCTCAACAAATTGTGCAAAGGATCTAAAATGATTGATATATTTGGTATATATTTGCCATAAAAGTTAATTTTACCTAAAAACTGTCTAATGTTTTTTTTTGTTTTTCGGAATTGGAAAATCTTTTATAGCTATTAAATTATCCTTAAGTGGAGTAACTGTATTATTTTTTATTATGTGGCCTAAGTATTTCACAGAATCCTGAGCAAAAGTGCACTTAGAGAATTTTAATCTAAAGCCCTCCTTAGAGATTGCTTCCAATAACTGCGTTAAGTGTTGAATGTGGTCATCAAATGTCTGGAAAAATAATAAAATATCATCGATGAAATTTACCGTAAAATTAGATAAGTTATGTTTCCTAATAATGCTACTTAAAATTCTTTGAAAAATTGCAGGAGCAGTTTTAAAACCAAACGGCAAACAGGTCCATTGAAAGTGATTTTCTTGAGTAACAAATGCTGTTTTCTTTCTATCTTCTATTTTTAAAGGAATTGCCCAAAATGCAGAATTTATATCTAATGTTGAGAAATATTTACAATTCCTTGTTTTTATCATTAAATCCTCTATAAGTGGAAATGGTTGCGATTGAGGTATCACTATCTTATTTAAATCGCGAAAATCTATGCAGAGTCTAGACCTTCTCCCTTCTTCTTTTTTATAGGCTAATGTCACAGGAGCCGCAAAAGGACTATAAGATTCTTCAATTAATTTTTTTTCTAATAATTTTGTAACTTGTTGTTCTATTTCTTTTTTATCTTCAAAATTGCATCTGTAAAAAGTGATATATAAATCCGCAAATAGTGATTTATATTTTTTTATTACTACATCTATTTTTGACCGTTGTTGAATGTCTAAGTGATCAACTGAAATGTGGAAGTTGGTAATTTCTATGTGTTCATTAAAGTTGACCTTACATCTATCATCAATTGAATATTGTATGTTTTGAATGTTGTTACCCGTAAAGCCAGGAATATTTTCATTATTTTGTTTTATCTCGTTCTTTAAGTTTTGTTTTATTTCAAGGTTTTCATTTTGAGTTAGTTGAAAAGATTTTATGCAATCTAAGCCAATTAAAAAATCATAATTAAAATTTTGTTCATCTACAACAAAAACATTTATTTTTCTCTCTACTTGAAAAATCTTAATCTTTAATGTTACCATGTCTTTAATGTTTTGAATAATTTTTTTACACCAATAATCGTTTTTAAATTTGCCTGATTGTTATTATTATTGTGGGGTTGGTAATTTTTTAAGGATAATAATCTTGAAATAATTAAACTTACATTTGATCCTGAATCATAAACCCCCAATGTTTCTATGGAATCATTTATAATTAATTTAATTTTGATTAATGGTGGAATTATTAGTTTTTTGGATCTACTTCATTTAAACTCATTTCTAATTCAGAATTATTAACACTCCTAATCGGGTCTTTCCTAGAGTGAAAACTGTCTTTATTTCTGAACCAGCAAACGGATTCAGAGTGATACCGATTTCCTTTCTTTTCTTTTTGACATATTTTGCATGGGTGATCTTTCAAATTATTTTGTTTAATTTTACTATTCAAATATACTTCTTTTTTTTTCGTCAATCTTTTTATTTAAATGTTCTAAGCCCCGAATGCTATTAAATAAATTTTCAGTTTCTTTTAAGTCATTTCTATTAATTTTATCAGCTATAAAGTTTGGTAGCCCAGTTACAATTAAATCAATTAATGTAGGTTTATCCATCAATCTGTTAATCTCTAATAAAAGTATCTCTTTCTTTAACGCATATTCTAGTAATGAGCCTTGCCTATATTTATATTGAATTGCATACCTTATCGGTGTCCAGCCTTTGCTCACATATGTTTCACAAAAGTTATTTCTCCAAATATACCATTCAGAATTAATTGTGTGTTTAATAAGCATCGAACAATACCAGTCTTGACACGAATCATCCAAAAATAACCGAAACACTTGAATCTTGTGAATATCTTCAGTTATACCGGCACGAGTACATTCAGTTTCGAAGATAACCATCCATTGTGTGACACTAGACGTCTTTTGTGTGAATTTTTCTATTACAAGCTTTTCGGATAACTGTTTCAGGTTAAACTGTTTGGGTTCTTTCTTCAATTCAGCAAAATTTTCTAAGATTCTTGAAATAGCTTCTGTTGAAGTTTCACTCGTCATACTCAGTGCTTTTGGTTTAATTTTTTCTAGTATATATCCTTTGAATTGCATATTTCCATCCTCATCCACATAGGTATCACGTAACTCTGGTGTCACTGAAATCCATACTTGTCGTTTTTCGTGTCTTTTTTGCAGTGTATTTTTTACTTTTTGATAAGTTTGCGTTTTTATTAATGCATCATGTAATTTCACCGGTTGGAAATTCTCCGGAATTATGAAAGTATTTTTATCGGCATCCATTAGTGAGGTTATGCATATGATATTTGTCTTCGGATCTTCGGCCGGTTTCACAACAAACTCAAATTTTAACTTTTCCATTGTTTACAACGGCTATCACTAATGTTGTTTTGTAATATGTTGTTTATTGAAACAACTGCATATGTTATTGCTCTGTAAAGAAAAATTTATTTTAATGAAAATAGTTTACAAAATGTGTACCATACATACTTTTATAACCACAACTTATTTCTACAATAGAGTACAAATCACTGTTACTAATTTACTAACCTGTAAAGAGAAACAACATTAAAAGCTATTGCTTCAATAGTTTTTGATATAATTTGAAGAATATCTCAATAAAAATAAAAATGTGTTCACATGTTTTTCTACTCGTATCAATCCAAAGCGAGTTTTATTTAACCATAGCCTGAACATAGTACAGGCCTCCTGTCAACACAGATAATGTATGCATTCCAAGTTAATGCGCGGGAAATTCAAATGAAATGAAGAATAAGATAGCTTCATTTACATATATTAGTAGTATAATATATATATCTATATGTATATATATATATATATATACATATATATATATATATATATATATATATATATATATATTATGAGCAGTATAGATTTCATAATATCAATGGCAGTTAATCTATCAGTGTGAGTTTAAACCATCAAAAAGTTTAATCGACCGGGGGACGTCAGTTAAACTGTCATGTAGAGTTTAAACCAGAGTAAAATGGAAAATGGCTTACAGCTTGATTTTTTTGTTAGCCTTGAAAGCAGAATATTATATTTATGGAAACAAAAGAAGTGATAAAATTCTGTATGAAGGATACTACGCTTAAAATCTGGCGCCACGCCGTCCGTCATAGTCGTAATATTTTAAAGACCTGACCTTTATTAATGTGCATTTTGACAAGTATTGCCACATATAAAATAATTAAACTCAGTTTAGCTAATCGACCTGTTATGTCATTTAAATTAGGAGAATAGTTTAATCTGTAGATTAAATTTTGCTTCGTTTAGATAAACTCTGCGAATTATTGATTTTGAAAATTGATTAAAGCGGCGATTAATATTACGGGCCTAAACCTGATTAAGCAATATATAATGAAACGGACAACACAGACAACTATTAATCAAATTCATCTACAGACTTCAAAAGATTTACTGACGATTTTCTATAAGACAGTGCTCTTCATAATCGAAAAAAAATTAACTTTCAATTCAAAATTGAATGCAAGATATTTCTTAAAACATGTCTATACAGACTTGTTTTAAGGGATATCTTGCATCTATCTTATAGATATACTATATATAGATACTTATAGATATCATCATGATATCTAATAATCCTGAATGTTTTACATAAAGTATATTTATAAGTTAATCTTCTGAAAGTTGCGTTAGCTGAAAATAAAAATGCCTCTATTTTTATTGCTATTTTGCATCTGTCAGATGACAGTTGGGTGTTTGTTTGCTGGTTTTGACAATGACAAAAAATACTTTATAGTTTTTAATCTTCGATTTCTTGTAATTTCCACAAATATGAAAATTACATTATTATTTTTAGTATTACTATTACGCCTTTACGTATGTAAAATGTCCTACAGATGTATATAAAATTTTCACCAGTCGTGTTTATGTTCACATGATAGAATTTATGGTATCTATTGCCATGGTATCCCTAATAAAAATATTTCCCTTGGTAAAGCCATAATTTGGGAACGACTTTACTGCTTTAAAATAACTTATTTTTTCATTTTGTCTGTCTCAATAAAGGGGTGGTCTAGGAAAGAAAAAAATCATCATCAACATCCCGCAGGTAAAACCGTGAGATGCAGCTTGTATAAAATCTTTTAGGTAAGATTTGAAATGGATTTGTGCCAGTACTATTCGGAATGTTACAAATAATTATTTTTGTATGAAGGACTTTAAGGAGATAAAAGATATTATAAAAGTGATTATCTTCTAAGACTAAAATGAAACTGTCTAAGTTTATAATATTCGGAGCGCCGCAGTAAAGGTACGAGTAATATTATTCGGCTCGTGTACGCGAGCAGACGTGATCCAGATTACGTTTAGGACAGCCCTCTCCAGGCAAACTTTCTAACTCGGCGTTAGGGTTTCATCATTGAAGACATTATGAATGCATAATTAAAATGAAACCAAAATATGTGTATATAACTTCTTGTGCAATTTATGCCTAAAACGATATTAAACTTACACTTTGCATATTTGAAATATTAATTGAATATATTCAATATATATATGATATGAATTGAAATCATTTATTCTGTATAGGCCTACGGGAGCACTTACAAATTGTCATATTACATCTATTATTTCTTAAATCTACAATCGGATCAGAACGCGACTACGACTGAGAAGATCCGGCAAGAAACTCTGCCGGCTTGTATTTTTACATTTTCTTGTATCGCCAATTTCTTAATGTATTTAACAAATGTTCGTTTATTTTTATAGCTTAGCTTTTGTATGTTAGCTCCAGTGTGTTGCCTTACAAAAGAGACCATAATAATGGTATCAACAGGGCAATTCACGCTACACTTTGACATGGTAATACACGAGTAGGTAGATCCTTAGAGGATCTTAGCTGACGCCGTACTACTTTTTGTGATTTTCAACGTCCTATAATACAAGCTCCTAACCCCACACAATCCACCCTAAAGTATAACTGTCTCATAGTAAATTGAGTGATTCAAATTGCATGATATCAACATGGCGACCACTTCCAGGAAATCGATATATTCGTGGGCCGCACAGCCAACTGAACAAAAGGAAGGAATTCCCGAAAAGCCTGCTGGTTAAATTATCTGTCTCATGGTAAGCTGCACGCCTGCCTTGACAGGCGCAACGGCACTGGGAGCTTTTGACTTCGTTAACTTTTTTGGGGCTCCACTACATTAGGTTTGTTCGCTCGTAAAAATAGGAGAACGTCCGGCAAATCCCTAATGGTTAGTGAACAGACTATACACTAAGAGGTCCGACTCTTCAGTACATAAGTGCTCTAGCATGTTACAACTTCTGGGCTAGGGAATGAAGTGAGTACTGTAGCTAGTGAAATTGATTTGAAGATCAGTAAGGGGCCAAGAAATCTGATACATATATGTATGGATTGCACTGCAATATGTCATATCGTGAAAATTAGACAATTACCGTCAGAATTTGCCTTGCAGATATCGTGAAGTACTAGTACAAAGTGAAAATATCTTAAATATACAAAATACAGAAAAAAACATGAGCAGGTAAACTCTCTCAAAGCAATTTATTCATGGACACCGCACAATAGAAGATGCAGCGAATCATATTCACCAGACACATACAAGGGGATTGCGCAAATCCCGGCTCGAAGCAGAAAAGTTCGCCCAACGCGCCCCCTTCTGATCAGATCGAGAAACTGTGCTACTGCCGAGGGTATAGTTGAACTTCTTTTGTGTATCAGTTTGATTGAGATGGGATTTGAACGAAGCTTTGAGATATTTTATGTGATCAAGTGAAGAGACGTGAATGAATATAAGAATGAAAAGGTTTTATTTGTTGGAACATCAAATAGTAATATTTATTTTTGCAACCAATGCATGCCAGTAGTAGGTGATACGATGACGTACGGCAACACATGATTATACGGTATAGGCGCCGATTACACAATATTTAACTAATATTATAAATGTAAAAACGCGTTTAGTAAGTTTCTCTTTGTAAGTGTATGTGTACATTTATCAATCCTTACATTATTTAGGCTAGATAATGTATGATTTTAGGCGTTATATTTCAGAAATCCATATTAAAATAAATATTCAGTCCATGTGTTTGTGTGTTCTTTTAATATGATTTTATTTAGATTAATATTTATATATAAAGCGCTCGCAGCGGAGCTTCACTTGGCGATCTTAACCAAAGAGGTGTATGCTTGTGGTGATGTAGGTGACCGCTAGTGGCATTATTCAACTGAGCGCTTCCGTACTTCGGAAGGAACAAAAACAATAAAGCATGATTTTGTACACTTTGCCAACACTCGTACCTCATTACGAATACTAAACGTTAATAAACTATTAAGAACACTTCAAAATCAAACAATGCCAGCCATTGCTGAGTTTTTCTCGCCATCTCAGTTAGTAAGTTGTTAAATAGGCGGCTATGTTTGTTACATCTTGCTAAACTGAATGAATGGGTCGATGCAATTTCTGATGAAGATAGACTGTACCCAGGAGCTTTAAAGCCATCTCGGACACTGAAGTCACTCAAACCTAGAACCCCTACAAATGCGTAGAACTATAGCTTCTCTAAGCGTTTTATACCGGTTGTTTCATGGTGAATGTTCTGAAGAGCTTTTTAATCTTATTCCTTCCTCACAATTCCAATCATTAACTTCTCGTTCCGGCTTAGCATTGCATCCATTTACAGTTCAAAACTTCTTACCACGAACCATAAAGTTTGGCAGTTCCTACCTCTGTCGTGTTAGTAAATTGTGGAATGCTCTGCCGGCGTACGTATTTCCTTGCAGCTATGACCCTGGGTCTTTCAAGCGGGGCGTGAAAAAGCATCTATCAGGTCGTCATAGGGGTGGCGATTAGTGCAACTTACGGCTGCTCTAATAGTCAATGCTTCTTGATTCCGTCTTCGCTTTCCATCAGGCGAGAGGGAGTCACTTTGATGAACCACATATAAAAACCAAAAAAAAATTATTATTATATTTCCAGTGTGAAGAAACAACAAATATACTCGCTCACTCACACACTATAACATTTATAATATAAGATAGGTATAAGTTTCTGCCTTTGAGTGTTCTCACTGTCAACTGTTCTCATTGAGGTAGATCGTGTGTAAGTAGTTTGAAATAGGTTGTAATAATACCACATATCATCATACATACATACATACACACACCATAAGCAAAGCGCAGTACAATGAACCATTTCCCCGCATTGATATAGTTGCACAATTCTGTGGAAGCAGTAGAGGATATTAAGTTTCCAATAAACCGACGGATTGCGTTTATTTTTCCAATTGATTTTAAACGTACGGCACTTGATTAATTTCCAGCGGATATCCGCTTTAGATGCGGCTATACTGGAAACAACGAGGTTCGAAATAAAAAGCGTAATTTATTGTCATTTTGTTAGAATGCAATTGAATTTAAAATATTGAATGGATTTTTAGATTCAAAGCCACAATTTTATTTGTAATAACTTTGATTCACACTTAATTAACTTAGTGAAATACTTCAATAATTCTTATTTTGTAATGTTGTATGGATAAGATAGTTAAATGAGTTTTTATTAAAACATTAAACATGTGGTGCTCGGTGATCTATGATCTCTACATATGGAACTGAACGTACTAATTAACCTTTCTCCTTGCTTATGTTATTATTTTAATTACAACATCAAGATAATTGGGAAATGAGACAGCACGCGTTATAAAATTGACAGTCAGAAAATACAAACAGTTTGTCAGAATGCTAAACGTAGTTTTTTTTTTATTTCCGTAATAGGCATAAAAACGCTATCTATTCTTTTCATGGGCTATTAATAATCAATTGCCCCTCGTAAATCTAATGAGCCGACGTGTTTAACCGGCGGCCGGCGGTTAACTGTTTAACCGTGCGCGTGACCACCGGGCGTTTGACGCTGGTAAACTCGGTAATTGTGGGACGTAATCCATTAATACACTAACTACTACAAATGAGCCACATATCTGAAGGCATATTCTCCTCATCACACTAGTGTACGGGGTATAGCTATAGGGTTCAGCGGCTGAGACCATATTTGTAGGATAGAGACCATATTTATCCTACAAAAACGTGCTATGTACGAAATGGGTCCCCTCGAATCTTTGACAGATTCATTTAAAGGTTTAAGGTTCTAGTAAACTTCTGGCTCTGAAGGATAGTAGAGTTCTGGATTAAGAGCTCGTGGGATACCATCAATGTCTTGTTCTGAATTCAGAGTCCACTGAATGCCTGAGTTTAAAAAGAGTTTCTGCTTTGCTCCATCTTATTTGTTCATCATCATGCTCAATCCGAATTCTAGATATATATCTCATGTACATAGGGCGAAATCTGTCATCGGAATCTCTGCTCCAATATCCATCCCTTCTCTTAAATAATTTATTTTCTCTCAGGAATACATCTTCTCTCCTCAAAGTTAAATCCAAAATTGTCTGTCTCTACATGTTCTGTGTCATTCCCTAATTTTATTTTATTTTTTTAATTTTCCCATATTGCTGGTCAATATCAGAACAGTTTTTAAGTAATATTAAATACAAATAATTATTTATGAAATGAGATATGATGTCATGTGAAATTATATTACACTTCCTTATATTATTGTTTTGCAAATATAATGCATGTTCGTAAATATTTACAAACATATAAGTTAAATAGCGATCACCACCCTTTTAATACTAGGAATAAGAATAGAATAGCTGTATCTAGTGTTAGACGTACGAAGACTAATATGTCATTCCTAGGAAATTGTGTCCACTTTTACAATAAATCCTAAAACACATAACTGAGCTCACAGAGGGAAAATTGAAATTGAGTATAAAAATGTTTAGTAAAAAAGCATTGGAATACTCCACTTCTGGCAATTTGTCATTCTGCCACCCATAAAATGTAATTATATTAGTACCTAAGTAGAAACATTGTAAAAATATATGTGAAAAGAATGGCCCCGAGTTTCTTCCCGCTTCTTCTCGGTAGGCTAGAGGCTTTCTAGACTCTACCGCCGTGTTCCAAATTATTATAGATATAATTTGGAACACGGCGGTAGAGTCATATAATGAATAATTGACGTCTATAGTGCGTCTTTGATATATAAAATGAATAAAGACTTTGACTTTATAATAATTTAGAAAGATGTTTGTAACACTTTTACACCACTCAACTATACACCGATTTTATTTCTAGCCACTAAACCGATTCATAAGATTTTCAGGACAAAAGAGTTGATTATTCATTTCCATGTTTCTGTTTTTATATTACATTGTATTTGTTATATCAAACAGGCCTCTAAGTGTTGGCTACAGTCCCACTTATGCCTTTGTAAAGGACCGGATGAAATCTGTGAAATTGGTTGAATATAAATAATAATAATATTTTAATATACGACTTGCACCCACAGTCTAAACGGCTCAACCCTAACAGCTTCAAACGAGTATTCAGTATCAAGTAACGATCCCGTTATTTTTATTGGTAGTGCCTTCAAAGTGAAGGGATCGGGATCGAGCCTTAATCAGGGCAATAGTTTGTGTGATAAGTAGAAAGTTTATTCACGGGCCTTGGACGTTTGTAATGTGTTAATGTGTGTGTGTCCATGGCTCCCTCAACACAGTGAGTCCTCGTACAATGGTTTGAGTGTACGTGCGAATGTTAATATCACTATCATTTATAATACCTTCTCCCCAACCCCATCTCGGAAAGAGTATTTTGCTCTTCGATATCTGAGTGCAAAAGCAGTTTTTATCCGCTATGGTATGAAGTGAATTAAATTTAGAACATCGCGTGCACTAAGTTTGTGAATTCAAAACATCATTAAACCTATTTACTTCTACCTCCATGGTGCCGAATTTATCATAAAACCTTTTTTTATTGTTAAAATCTCAGACTCGGAAACTTCTTGGTGTCCTTTTTTTAAATAGCACGCTTCATTTTTTGCACGTCATATTGTTAAAACTTTAGGTTAAAAACTAGTAATGTTTTAAGTATTATTTATTATAATTTAAAGATTATTCTGTTATACTTACCTTCTATAATGTAGGTAGTAGTTAATACCTAAAGTGAAATAAAAGTATCTTGTGATTGTAAACGTATTTTTTTTTCATTTAGTCATTTCCTCGCTGAGGTGTGATGAAAAGTTACGTGTTACACTCGAGTGCAAAGATTTTTCACCGCGTGCTCTTTAGGTTCCCTCACTAACGCTCAGGATTCCAATTATTGTATCACTCGCTGCGCTCGTGAATCAATTTTAGGATCCATCGCTTGCTCGGTCATCAAAATTGCGGTTAAAAAGCAACTTTGAACTCTTGTATAACAAATAACTATTATTAATGTTAGTCTATAAATAGCACATTTAGCGTATCTAGACTTACTTAAACATTAAGTAGTTTTCGTTAAGTAATTAGAGCAATAGGTAATGAGCTGTAAAAACAGAAGTAGTAGGGTACGTTGTATAAACGTATATATAAAAACATAATTGTACAGTCTTTAGTAAGCGCTGTATGAACCTCGGTAAACAAGTAAATACTAAAATCTAATAAATTAAACATTCCACAAAAGCTTGGAATTTTGTTCTAAAGATCGGATAAACCTAGTGTTCGCGCCAACGCGACGTCACTTCGAGGAATTCCCCCCGCGCGTCCCGCCGCCGCCCCCCAGCAGCTGTCAAATTCCGAGCAAGCGGCTAAACGGGCCAGCGCCAGTCAGTCACCAATTTACAGTTGCTGCAAGCGACCGCTTACCGCTCCGCGCCCCTGCGTCGCGACCGCATGGGAAACGCCGCCATTTTATCGCCACCCGTGATCAGCACATACCCTTCGCGTTACGCGTCAGCCCAGAGTGACCTCTAGTGTGTGCAGGCACGGCCGCACACATCATCAGCTCAAATTAGCCACGCGTTTACTCGTCACCCCAGTGTACGCGAGTGCGCGATAAACTTAGTGCACAAACATTGTACCTACGAGTGACACAAATACTACAACCCTTCAGCACGACGTCCATAGCAGGACGCCTAACAAGAGGACTCTCAAGGTCATCAGCCCGCACGACTCAGAGCCCCGGCTATCCTGTAAGTACCTACATATCTCTCCTAACACCTATCCACTACGAGCGTATGGTTGCAAATAGCTTAACTACCTAGGTTTACTAATTTTCTGCTAACATATATAGTAGAGATATGAATATTTATAGAATAATAATAGTAAAATATAAACTAATCTATAAGCCCAATAGTGAAATAAATAGTGGAAATATCCGAAACATGACATATTAAAATGTTATTGCGTCATTGCACGAGGTTATAATTTCGAAATAAAAAGTATCTTAGTATATACTACACAATTATTTGCTTTCTGCTCCGTGTTAGTATATACTACATAATTATTTGTTTTCAGCTCCGTGTTAGTATATACTACACAATTATTTGCTTTCTGCTCCGTGTTATTATATACTACACAATTATTTGCTTTCTGCTCCGTGTTAGTATATACTACATAATTATTTGCTTTCTGCTCCGTGTTATTATATACTACACAATTATTTGCTTTCTGCTCCGTGTTAGTATATACTACATAATTATTTGTTTTCAGCTCCGTGTTAGTATATACTACACAATTATTTGCTTTCTGCTCCGTGTTATTATATACTACACAATTATTTGTTTTCTGCTCCGTGTTATTATATATTACACAATTATTTGCTTTCTGCTCCGTGTTAGTATATACTACACAATTATTTGTTTTCTGCTCCGTGTTAGTATATACTACACAATTATTTGTTTTCTGCTCCGTATTATTATATACTACACAATTATTTGTTTTCTGCTCCGTGTTATTATATACTACACAATTATTTGTTTTCTGATCCGTGTTATTATAAACTACACAATTGAGAAGCAATTTTAAGAATCATTTGTGTAAAGCAACATACGTGTTAATTTTCGTAAATGCGACATCTTAATTTTTGTCAATGTAGACTTGCACACAGATTATTCTATTTCATATTCGCTCATATTAGTAATTAATAATTATTAATTCCTGCTATATTTTTCTACAGACTTCCAAAAAAGGGGAAGGTACTCAATGCGACTGTATTTGTTTTTTTTATATTTGTTACCTCATAACTTTCGACTGGGTGAACTGATTCTCAAAACTATTTTTTATTTGAAAGCTGGTGCTTCCTGTGTGGTCCAATTTAAATGTTATCAAACTCGGTTCAGTAGTTTTTGAGACACACTTCAATAACTGAATAGTCAAATATATACTAACTAATTTGACATAAAGTATTTCCACAATATGTTATGTATCCATAGGCTCCCGAACTAGTTTAAAAAGTCGGTGTTATTTTTTTCAAATTGTACTTGTTATACTCGTACTTTAATTTACCGTCAGCATCAGCATAACGTCTGTTACCTTTGCTTAATAGTAAGAATTTCATAAAGATTTACTTCATTTATTTAGATATTCTACAATTAATTGGTCGTGAGTGTGTACAAATATTTATCACCAACGTTCCGTTCTTATGAACGTCTCTGTAATTGGATAACCAAAATAAAACAAATGCATGGAGTAACATTAACCCTGCCTTATCACATTAATTCACTCCCGTACAAAAACCTAACCATATTAGGTTTGTTTCACATAACAAGAATGGTCGGCCATAAAGGTCCGGCCACACAATCGGCAAGAAGCGTACGCTCATCGGCTTCAATCAATTTGGGTCAATCAGGGCGTGAGTAATTCGCTCCATTAGGGCGGCGCCCTTAGGACGCCCTTCTTTATACAAGGTGTACCTTCTACATATTCTTTAAGTTGATTAGGGGTTAATATTCCAATTGGTTCAATGTCGCTTACTGATTATCATCAACTATGTCTTTGGTCATACGTCAATAAATAATATTAGTTGTATATATTATCTAATTATATATTAAACTTTATTTATTTTTATTTGAACGATACTGACTTTTTGATAAACTTAGTTCATAATATTATTACAAAAACAAGTGCAATTTGAAAATTTTAATAGGTACCGACTTCCATTCTATTACTTTGGTATAAATCAGTTATTGGAGTGTAACTCAAAAGTGCTAGACCGAATTTGATGAAATTTTAATGGGACCACACGGATAGCACCAGCTTTTAAACACATACACAATTTTGAAAATTGGTTTAACCCACCGTGAGTTATGAGGTAACTATGATCAAAAAAAATACAGTCGAATTGAGTACCTCCTCCTTTTTATGGAAGTCGTTTGAAAAAAATACCGCCTAAATTACCAACATGCAGAAGGATTCCTAGGACACTGGCCGCATCGCCTCGTTGAATCGCCAGGCACAACTTTTGGGCAAAGTACACACCAGCTCTTAGATCCTCCTGAGGCAAGGACCAGTCTTTTAGATATTTCATAATTAAACCTTTTGGTGTCCAACGACCACGGAGCCAGAGTTTCGTGAATATTTTCGTGTTTTTGAAATTGCGCCTCATTGACCGCGGTACCGACGCTGCGAGCAGAGCTACTGACTTGAGATGGTGTCGGAGTGTCGACACATTTGGCATTCTAGACCAAAGACCATCCAAGACACCATGGTACCAAGCTGGCACCATCTGGTCTCTTACCGCCATTCCACTCGGCTCCAGTGTCCACGGATGCTGTAGAGAGTGTCCGCCTGACTATGTCATTCAAAGCCCAATGTCGATATAGCTGACCGGCACTCTTTACACACGATAGCCCATGCCGTCCGAATTGGTCTACAGCTCGTGCGCACTGGCAAAGGTGCAACTAGCACAGTTTAATACCCAGGCGCAGACCTACTGATATGCGCAGGCAGATGGGGTCGAGCACAGTTATATATTATATGGATTGGTTGTCAGAGGGTAGTGCTTGGAGCCAGTGCCCCGATTCTAACTCTGATACTGATACTAAGATCTGCGCTCGGGCGGCGTCATCTGGAACTTGAATATATCATCTTGATCTATATTAAAATAATTTAATATTAGTTTGTCACAAGACTGGCCGGTGCGTGCAGTTGGTAGCACCCATGCATGCATTACGTTATGAATGCCCGTTACGCTCAGCCGTGCGATTCTCAAAGAGCAAACATCGTTGCATCTCTGACAACATCCGTGAAACAAATGACGAAATGACAAGAAACGTTGGATAAACAACCTTATGTACAAGGGCGATATCACATACAGTATTCGACATCGGTGAGCAGGTCCGCATCGCGTAAAGCAGTCCAGCAGCAGAATAAAATGCTTGAGTCGAGCGTGCCGCGGCAGCAACCGGCGAAGCGCCAGAATTAGGCTTAGCCTCGTTTTAACAAAAGATTTACTGACTATTGTCGAAGGCCTTGGGTTAAAGGTACTTTGCGAATATTGCTAGTCAAAAGTATTTTTGTCTGGTCAAGATTTTGACTATAACATAATACACTAACATCTTAATTTGGATGTGATTTTGTACCAGCAATACTCAAATTGATTATCTAAGATTTCGTCAATGGTCGTCTCTCCAGATCCGAGGATCATCAATACACACGTATCATGTTGTCATACGACGCATTTCAACACATTTGTGAAAAATTTTTACTAAAAAATCATTTTAATTAGTAGCAGGAAAAATTAATCAGTTTTCCTATGCGCGCGCATTGCGATCAGCCACAGACTAAAGGGATGAGGTTTTTTTTTTATTTTTCGCGCATAGGGTTTGCGCCTATTCTGCCACGTACAAAATGGGGCATTGAAAGTTTTCTTTTATTACAGAGAAAACAAAAGTTATATTTGAGTGAAAGTTTTATTTATTAAACACGTACAGGTTAAAATTATCTATTTAAATAAGAAGTTGCGTGAAATGAGCAAGCAATAGGAACATTAATTTATTTGTTCTATTGAACACAATATTTTTTTTGAATAAAAACTGAAATGAAATGAAATGATGATCACACACAATGAAAAAGTCACACGTTTGATTATGGGTGTCATTTTGTGCCTAATTGTGGTGACCATAGAGCCAGTTTATGAGCAAGTGTGTTAAAAATGATTTTGTGCTGCAATTCAAAATACCCATACCTACAGTGCACCTACATCATAACAACATTACTACGTACACAAAAAACCCACATTCCTTATTACCTGTATTAAAAATGCACTAGCCTGTAATGTACAAGTAACTAAGTTTTAGAACCATATTTTGCATGTACCATCTGAACATAAAATACGATTTGAAACTTACTGTAATAAACACAAAGTCGTAAATGCGTTTTATTTCCGGGCTGAAGTAATAATCATAGAGCTATAAAGTTTTTATAAGCGGCGGCGGGATCCAATATTCACGTCCCTGGCGTGATTTAGTGACGCTGATCACGCGTCGCCTCCAATCCGATTAACAGAACGCTGTAATTGAGATTTTAATTTTAACGACAGAATTTACAACGTATTTCAAGTTACGTTAGTATGTAGGTATATTAAGTGCTTATAGAACATAATATAATATGGAGGGTGGCAGGCTGCCCGACCGAGCACTACACAACACATGTGATTATTTAAAAATACGAAACAACCGACCTAACTACTGGCATGCTACTTCTATGCCACCATATGTATCATATCATCCTTATACACCACATTTAATATTATTTAATATTATTAATACATAATATATTATAAACGCGAGTTTGTGAGTATGGATGTGAATATGTTTGTTACTCTTTGATGCTAAAACGGCGGGCCAATTTTGATGTTTGGTATGGAGTAGATGAGGCGCTGTATTAACACATAAAATACTTTTCATCATCATTCATCACCACGCGGGTGAAAAATCGTAACACTCTTGAGCACAGCATAGACAAATAACAAGATCTCCGCCTACGTCAAGATCGTAATGACAGTTTTGTCAAAGTTTGTGTCAGTTTCTGATATTTTAGTCAAAAGCACGTTATCATTTTGACATTTTGCTACACTAGACGTGCTCGGAAACCGTCAAGGCTGATGAAATGTAATGATAGTTTTTTCCATGGTGCTTAATTTTATATTTGTATGTACGTAGGTACTGTATTTTATTATAAGTGTTTATTGATCGATTTACTAAGTAATTAAGTTACTCATCTAATACTATTATAGCAATTGCGTTTGACCATGTAAATATTTTTTCACATTTTGGTGTAATGATAGATATGGCTTTGGAAAAGATAATAAGCTACTCGAAGTACTAATCCTGCGCAGATAAAGTTTTCAGGAGTTTTCAACCAATTTGGTAAACTTTAGTGGAAGTTTACCAACTGGAAGCCATGCATAATTCATCCAAAAATTTCAAAATAAATCCACAATCGACCACAGAATCTCCTACTTTCTCCTACTCTACCATGCTGTGGAACTCCTTACTTTCACCGAATGCTCAAACCTGAGATAAGAAGAATTAGAACTGACGCGCAGCTGATCAACAGCCAATGTTGTTGCATCCAGGTAGCAAGCTGCCTACAATACTACTAGACGTTTTTAACCGATGATGTAAGTATGCCGTTTTGTCATTGTTACAATATCAAGTATGTAAGTGGTAATGCTTTATTTTATTAGATACTTGATACCTACTTCACTGGATGTTTAGTGATGATGAGGTCGAAGCTCACGCTAGATCTGGAAAGATGGGCTCTAAGAACTGTAGGCCTAGACAAAATTCTGTGTTTCCGCACACGCTACAGACAAAAATATGTCTACGAACTAAGCGCGACGTCTATGAACTATGAATCTTGATCCATAATCAGGATTTAACCTTAATAATATTGTATGGCAATAGGAGTACGCTCCGTAATGAACTGTTTTAGCATTATCTATGTCCACATTACCCCTCGCTTATAATCGCTTTGAAAATCCTAAATCTTAAAATATTGAACTATATGTATAGGTACTTACTATTACTAGTGCGATCGCAGCCGGGTGCGCAAGTACTCCATGTAGAAGTGGCCCGGATGGTCACGAAACCGGTCGAGATACTAGACCGCGTAAGATAAACCGTCAAAATAATGTTAGAATATATAGGTACGTGTACTTAGTCACTAATGCAATAATTACTTTTGTTTGGATTGGTTACCATGAGTTGCATTTGTTGTTTTCAATCCCTATATTACACAGTTTTATATATATTTAGTACAGCTTTGCGCGTATGGATCTCACGATATACTTGTCAAAAACATGGATCACACGAGAAACTTGTCGAGTCGATAGACTGACTTATATCAGCTATCTTACCTTGTCTCTAGTATGGATCTAGCTGCGATAGCTATAGCGTGGACTGTATTTGTCCTAACGACATCCATGCTCGTGCCGCAAGTGTATGAAAATTGTTCGTAAGCAATCACTTAAATAATTAGAATACGCGGAAATATGCTACTTACTCCACTGGGATACGGGTGGCACTTACACCTTAATTCAGGAATGCATGTGCACTATAGCTTCAGAACAGAATCAGGATCAGGCTCTGGGTTTGGTAATCCAGACAGTCTTGTGGTTAAAATGCCTACCACCTTGTAACTCAGGTTTCTTGCTTCTTATGATTCGCACCCCGATTATGAAGGGAAATTTTGTTAACTCCATCTCCTCATGCATTAAATATTTTAAATGAATCTCTTACATCATTCAATAGTTTCCGAAAAGTCTGCGAACGTAACGGGAAAAAATATATGTGTAAGTGTTATTATTACGTTACTTTATTTCGAAGTGTATTATAGTAATCATAATCAGCCCATTATCACCATAATCCACCACGCAGGCCATAATCCACCATGCGGGCCCAGTGCGGATTGGTGGATAGGTTAGTGGCCAACCCATGTCGAAGTTTTCAGGCCGCCCGAAAGCCCTCGACATAGCCTAACGACTGTTCTCTTAAGACAAACAACCGGGACCTACGGCTTAACGTGCCCTCCGAAGCACGGAAGCGCTCAGTTGAAAAATGCCACTCACCAAGTCCTGACCGCAGCAAGTGTTTCTTAACTTGTTGATCTGTTAAAATCGTCAAGTCGAGCTCCGCTACGAGCGCTTCCGTTAAAGCATTATAGTAATACGAAGTAGTAATACATTTGAATTTCAATGTTCAATTTTGTAGGCCTGCATCAAATTCAATTATTCTTCATTACTTAGTTAAAAGTCCCTTAAGAAATCTAAATCATAAACTTGACTTGAAACAATTGAACCAAAAAAAGCTTCTAAACGACATTCTATACCTCTCTCAAACGAAATAAACCTCTTTCAAAAAGTTTCAAATTCCCCACATCACACGAGCGCTCGCAACTCGCGACGCACAAAAAGACGCTGCGACGGCGACGTGACAAAACGGATTGTTATACACGAATGGACAAGGCAGTGTGCGAGCTCCGCCGCCTCTGTCCTTTGTGGAGCTCTATGTACCTTACGCCGACTCTCTAATAATGAACCTGTGTGGAGAGGAACACAATATGTAAGCACTTTTTATACGAGTTCTTTTCAGGGCAATTACGTATGCCTGTTGCGATGAAATGTCAAAGTCATAATCATTTATTTATTAATTTTATTCAGTTAGCACGGTTTTAGGCCAATTACACTAACGATATATTATAACTATATTTACATTGTTAGATACACAAAATATTATAAAATTAAAATGAATAACGTCAAATTATTTTTAAAACAATTTATTCAATTTAGGCATCAAAGACTCACTTATGAACGTCAAGTTTCAATTATAATCTACCGTAAAGACTACTGCCACGTTTCAAAATATATAGAACCTACCGAGAAGAAGCGGCAAGAAACTCGGGGCCATTCTTTTTATATAGATGTTTTTACAATGTTTTTACTTAGGTACTACAAATATTAGCTCCAGTTTGTTATTATGTTCTCTTTTGTAAGCAAAAGAGTAAATATTAATGGTATCAGTAGTGCAAGACACGCTACACTTTGACATCTTAGTACACGAGTAGATAGATCCTGGAGTGATCAGTCCCAAGCTGTTTTATCCTCCAAGTAGTCCGAAATTTTGTAATAACATTTTTGACAGAGTTTAGTTTTAATAGTAATTTTAAACTTATTAATAGGCAGATCTCGGATAACATTGGGAACTTTATTATAGAATCGTATACATAGTCCCATAAAAGAATGACTTATTCTGTGGAGACGCGTTAGATGTACGGATAGCTTATGTATTTTATCATTATTAGCTTAAAAATTCATATAAACATTTTCATTCATAGTATATGAAACATTTGTAAATTTGAAAATACTACAATAATATTATATATCTTACTCACAAAACAGCAACCGCAGCATGGTTACGCCTCTACAACGCGCTACATCATTCCTTACTCCAGAGTTTCACAGAAAAAGTTCGCTGAATCGCCTGAAACTGCACACTTCACTATTTCACCTTTCAAAAGTGCGCTGTAGTGACGATATTTTCCTTTTATTCGTGAAAGTTTCGCTCTTATAATGAAGTTTCAAAAATGTTACGCGAATGTTCACAGATTTGTAAGCGCTTTAGTTAGGCGGATTAAAGCGATTCGCGCGCCATTGCTGGGTAAGAAGGTGGTTGGTGATTACTGTTATTGTTGGTATGGAAGTGTAAAGTGGGCGCCGAGACAACGTGTTATTGCTCATTATTTAGTTAGTAGTTTTAAAAGTGAACTCTAAATTTAAACTTAGTTTTCTTATAATTTTGTTTCTTATTCAATTGTACCCACCAAACTAAAACATACCAACTGGTCTTATACCTCTTAAATTTTAATATATGTACTCAGTGAGGGGACGAATTGTAAGAATAAATTAATTAATGAAAAATTATAATTGAATGCATGAATTGTTCATACAGTTTTCCAAGTTTCAGTGACATTTTTAGTATTAAATATTTTAATCACTTTGTTCAAATATAATTCCTTTCTTCAGCTTGATATTTGGTATGTTATTAAATATCTTTAAAGACCTAGGTCTTTAAAGATATTATAAGGTACAAACCTTAAGGTTGTGGATATCAATACGTTTGAAACACTGCGGTGTGCCTCTAAGTTTTCAGACTTTAAATTCAATTCAAAAAGTTCTCTGTGTCCATGTCAGTACCCCATCAACTTCCGGCTGCAATAGGCTCCCCGCCCACCTATCGCCGCACAAACCCACCTCGTTAAGATATCTCCCACTTCCCTAATATTACCACTCTTTTGTCTTATCGACACTGTTCATGAGGATATTTGAGGCTCATCACGCCCTTTTGTGGATCATTTTGTTTGATATTTTGTTTTGGGTTACTCACTATGTATACTAGTGTTGGTAAAAAATGCTTCCGTGTACCTTCTCGTACTAGAGGCGTGATCTATGTGTATGATAATTTTACTTAAAACAGCAAATTAACACAACGTGACTATTATTAAAATTGATAGTAATTATTGGTATTTATATATTTAGGTACAAGTATTTACAAAAACTTATCTATAAGCATCATGGTGGGAGGAAATGTGTCCCAAACGCTGGCAGTATTGCCTTTACAACTAAGTCACAATAAGTATTAATTATCATCGTCAATCGGTAGACACCTACATTCTGGATATACCAACCTCCGTTTAATGAAACAATAAACGGTTATTTGCCAATGTCAGCAATCGGCTCCCCACTACTTTTACAATCTCCTCGGTCTAACTAGTGGATGCCTACATCTTCTACTAAAACCTTTCTTTCTCATTGCTTATCAGTTTCTCAAATGGCGTGGCCTACACATTGCTAATTTAACTTGCAAATCCGAGAGCTTGACCAGTGAGTTTAGTTATTCGATTATCCTTGATTCGGATTTCAATACGCAAAAAAATTTTCAAACAGTTCTCTGTTCTTGGCTTGCTGTGAGCTTATCAAAATGGCCACAGTTAAATGCCACATCTCAGTTCCAAAGACATCACTCATTAGATGAAGACTTTCCCAAACACCCGACTTAGATTCTTCGGGTGACCTCTTTGCCGAAATCGGTCGAAGTCTATCTGAGGGAGACATCATCGTCAACAATTTTGTGAGTATATTTTCCAACAAATATTGCCACGCCAAACATGTTTCTTTTCAAGATCGACTGTTTGAAAAACTACTGAGCACCGATACACAGGCCGCTAAGCATTGTGCTGTTCTCCTCAAGCGGCTATGCCAAATGACTTTATATGGTCCGAAAATGAAGACAAGTGTTCATTCGACATTGACATTGTTGCCAGATCCGTCCAGTATTATCTGTAGTGGAGTACCAAATAGCTGTTAGAATGTACATAATTACTAAGCATTCCTTTTGATTGTAAAAAAATAAGAGTGTAATCAGAACAAGTACTATTTGAAAGTTTCAAACCGACTTCCATTCTATTCATTTATTGGAGTGTAACTCAAAAACTAAAGCACCGGCTACCAAACAAAAATATAATTATGAGAATCGGTTCACCCAGTCGAAAGTTATGAGGTAACAAACAAAAAAAAAGATCGAATTGTACTCTTCTCCTACCTTCTCCTTTTTGGAAGTCGGTATAAAATAATTTATTTACTTATCTGTAAAGTTATTTGTATTCCTATCACAAGTACTTATACATCCTTTTTATAACATATCAAATATGTTTTATTGAGTTTATTTGTATCTATACTTAATTTTTTACGTGTTGGTGTAAAATCTGATGTATACTACCGCGCAATGAATTCTAAAAATACGCCGCGTAGCGTATTTTTAGCATTCATTGCGTCTACCGAAATCACACTCATTTACTTAGGCTCCAAATACACGAGCAGCTTGAAGCGTCAGCATGGACTGCTTAAAGTTGCGACTGCATAGTGAACTAAAGTCTTCTACGTACACACATACTTGGAACCGCTCGAGCAGTTGCAAATATTTCGGGCGGTTGGCGGTCAAGCTGTCGCCAGACATACACTGACTGCTCGAGCTGTCGACTGCTCTCGCGCAGTTACCGCCGCCCGCGCTCTTTATTCCCCGTCGCGCGTGCTTACCACCCCTGAATTGAAATTGTGACTTGTTGAGCAGTTAATACCAACTGTTCGAGCAGTTATCAATGGCAGCTTCAAGCTGTTGACTATGACCGCAAGAGCGGTCCGTGCACGTTGATCACTGGCTAACTGCTCAAGCAGTCCGTGTATATCGGCCCTTCTGCGCCGTTCACAACAACTCCATATAGTAGTGTTACTTAGCACAAAGTATACAAAAGCAGTAGTTTCGTGTTTCCATAACAGTATCTGGAAGCAAGGATAGTCTGTTTGCTTCATTACTTTCAACTCAGTAATTCCTGTTTTAATTTTAAGATTTTTATTATGAAGATATCTTAGACGATATTGTTTTTTGTCTATATTGGAGTTTAGAATATTTATTTTATGTTATTTAGATAAAATTCCAATATTATTTTACGAGAACACTCTAAAAGCTATTCAATGTTTTTCCTGACTGATCTGTTGATTGCTCTCATATTATTGAGCAAACAAAAACCAATTTGATATCTCTCTGATTTCGCCCTCATAGCTCCGTTTCTACACGAGAGAGTTGCCAAATATAATAGTAGTTAACGCTTAAATTAAACTGGAAATTTAAAGCCTGAATTTGAATATTCAAACAAAAACAAACAGACCCTAACTGTCCAACATCAGATAACCAGAAAGTTTTAAATATTTTACAATAACTGAACGAATCTTTTTACATACGAGTATATTGCGCCCTGAGGCATATAATTAAATGTTTTGTTTTCGTAAACAAATATATATTACATATGTTTCGCGTGGCACTGAGCTTCTTTTTGACGTGATATCGTTTTATAATAATATATAATATAATCTTTTAAGTATTTGAGTGCATGTACAATAACGCCAACATGTCAGTCCGAGTACAGGAGCTGAGTTCAAAGGCAATTCCATTGCAAAGAGGCGTGAGACGATATATCTCCGAAACTGTTCACCGCTGCGTTGGAAGACTCAAGCTCTTGGAATGGCAAGGACTTGGCATCAATATCAACGGCGAGTACATCACTCACCTTCTATTTGCCGACGATATTGTAGTCATGGCAGAAACCATGGAAGACCTTAGTATAATGTTCGAAGGCCTCCTACGAGTTTTCCAACGGGTAGGTCTTAAGATGAACCTGGACAAGACGAAAATTTTGTCTAATGCCTATGTTATGCCTACCCCAGTATCAGTTGGGAAAACAGTTCTCGAAATTGTTGGCGAATATATCCACCTAGGACAGACAGTCAAACTAGGGAGGTTTGAGAAAGAGACCAAACAACTTTGAGAAAGAGGTCACTCGTCGAATCCAACTCGGCTAGGCAGCGTTCTGGAAACTTCGCGAAGTCTTTTCGTCAAAAATACCCCAGTGCCTCAAGACAAGAGTCTTTGACTAAAGTGTGTAACCAGTGGTGACATATGGCACTGAAACGTGGTCTCTTACTATGGGCCTCATATGCAAGCTCAAAATCGCACAACGAGCTGTGGAGAGCGTTTATCTATTTATAAGAAGTTCATCATCGTCATCATCTCAGCCGTAGGACGTCCACTGCTGAACATATGCCTACCCCACAAATTTCCAAATGGACCGGTTGGAAGCGGCCTGCATTTCGTCCTGCTCATCTTTATCAGCTCGTCTGTTCACCTTGTAGGTGGACGACCTACGCTGCGCTTGCTGGTCCGTGGTCTCCACTCTAGAACCTTCGGCTCCATCGGCCATCTGTTCTGCGTGCTATGTGCCCTGCCCACTGCCACTTTAACTGGCTAATCTTCTGGGCGGTGACTTTCGTTTTGTACGGATCTACTCATTTCTGATTCTATCACGTAGAGAAATGCCCTCTCCATAGCTCGTTGTGTGTGTGTTACCAATCTTACTAATCGAGGAATACAGCACTACATACGAACACTCTATAACGACTCGACCCCAAAAATATATTTAAAAGTTTCAACATATAACTCAAGTTCAAAGAAAATGTACTCAGCTATGATAATTAAAAGTTAGCAGCATATCCTATCCATAAACCGAAGCTTCTGCTTCTTTACGAGGTTCATAACGAGCGCTATCTGACACATACGTAAGTGACGTACGAGGAAGGTAATGAAGGCGAGTGATGACGTAATGATAGTTAGAGCGACATACGTGAGACAGGTTTAAGTGGAGATTATAACATTCATAGGGTGGGGAAGTGATGAGAATTGGGTAATAACACGTTGGACTTTATTTAACTTTCTTTATCTATATTATATAAAAGGGGAAGCGAAGGAAGGCGAAGGCGAAACTCTGCTGAGAGAAATGAGCTTTTTCTAAGAGTAGATGGCGTACACATAACAAACATCATTATTGACTAGCTGTGCCCCACGGTTACACCCGCGTGATGGATTATGATGAAAAAGTATCCTATATGTTATTCCAGTGTCTCATCTATTTACACACCAAATTTCATTAAAATCCGTTTAGTATTATTTGCATGAAAGAGTAACAAACATCCATACATACAAACTGACGCGTTCATAATATTAGTAGGATAGTTCAATAGTAGACACAAGAGACCTGAAAAACATGTATAATCGTATTGTTCGGTAAGGAACAAATAAAATATAGTCCTTTAGGATTTGTAAGTATATTGTTTGAGTATTACATTATTTCAATATTAGGTTGATAAGGGTTACACGTAGTTCTAGTCTATATTGTAGAATGAATAAAAAGGAATGTCGGAATGAGCGGATAAAATGAATGAGTCCGTGAGTGAAAGAACGGTGCGGCAGATGCCGCGTGCTTTTGAACTCTGTATTCATATATATGACGAAGACGGCGCGAACACGTATTATAATATAATTTTAAATTAATTAAAAGTATATTTTGTCTATGTAGCTGCTCAAGTGTAATAATCATGGTTAATATTACTGTTCTGATTTTTAGTTTCTGTATGATTTTAACCGTATTATGGAGATGGACACGCGGGTTCGAATCCCGTCCAAGGATGTGAAGTTTTCTCTCTAAATGTGTTATATCTCTCATCTCATCTGTATTATATCTTCCCTCCTCATTATGTGATAATCATCATCATCATCATCATCATCAGCCTGTAGCAGTCCACTGCTGGACATATGCCTCTTCAATTGCACGCCACTTAGGTCTATCTCGGGCTTCTCACATCCAGTTTTTGCCAGCTGTCTTGCGCAGATCGTCACTCCACCGTGCCTCAAGACGTCCTACACTACGTTTGCCGAGACGCGGTCTCCACTCTAGAACTCGTTTACCCCAACGGTTGTCGGTTCTACGGCTAATATGGCCAGCCCACTGCCACTTCAGCTTGCTGATCCGGTGGGCTATGTCGATGACCTTGGTTCTCTGACGGATCACTTCATTTCTGATGCGATCTCTCAGAGAAACACCGAGCATAGCCCTTTCCATAGCCCGCTGAGCGACCTTGAGCTTGTGGACCATTCGAGCTGTCAGTGTCCACGTTTCGGCTCCGTATGTCATGACGGGTAGGACGCACTGATTGAAGACTTTCGTCTTCAGGCACTGTGGAATCGGCGAAGTAAGGACTCGACGTAGCTTCCCAAACGCTGCCCAGCCCAGCCGAATTCTTCTATTCACCTCGTTCTCAAAGTTGTTTTTTCCCAACTGCAATATCTGCCCGAGGTACATAATTTTTGAACAACTTCGAGAACGGCGCCGTGTATCGCAATCGGTTCCGGTAGAACATGTTCGTTGAACATGACCTTGGTTTTGTCCAAGTTCATCCGTAGGCCGATGCGTATCCTGCAAAAAGAAACTGCGTTATTGTCGTAAAGCTTATGTGATTAGCTTTACGACAACAACGCAGTTTTTTTTTTCATTTAATAAATATACACACTACATACACTAAACATTTTTAAACCTATGAACTAAATGAGATGATGCATTTAAATGGAGATTTCGTTTTCTAAACATAACAAAAAGAATAGTTTAGATATTGATGGAATTTGCTTTTGACTTATTCTAGTACATTACATAATTTAGTTATATTTTTGTTATTAATATTGCACATCGATGTTAGCTAGAGCATCCGCCCACAGAGTCCTTCCTGCCTTCACCCTATTGTCTTTAGCATGGATTCCACACCCCCTTCGTTCCTATCTTTTATAGCCATCTTGACGTTGTGATCTGCTATTGGTTTGCCATTGCCTTTGTCGCCCGCCTGAAAAATTCGCCAATAGCATCCGAACTGTCTATGTCGCTACACTCCCACTGCGTGAGAGACGCTGTCTCGGAGCTTTGTGATTAGCGCCTTCGTTTGGATAATGATCACCGTTTCGTAAGTCAAACCCTGTGCCTCCTGTAAGGTTAAGGTGCTGGACCCTTCCGACCCGTATCCTATGCTTAGGAGGATGTTTCCTGCTGTGTTAGCACTAGGGCACTAGGTATAGGGTTTTCGGGAGGTTTGTTGGTATTTTTGCCCCAGTGTACCGTTCCAGCTTCAGGGAATGAACTTGGGACCTAGACGAGTATATGCCCAGATACACTTCGCTGAGTACGTTTGCTATAACCATGGTCCGTTTTGTTGCCTGTGACCATGTCTTGGAATGGAATGGTATGGATTCTTGGCCGAGGGCAAATGTTTGAGTGGTGAGTAGATTTTTTCTCTACAGTTTGTGATGTGTTAATATGCATGCTTCCGTGACTCAGATAATCCTAAAGCAGGGGTGTTAGTGGGCTAAAATTTTTTAATACCTTGTATAATGACAAAATAATCCCTTATGAAGTTAAAGTTTTTATTTGCTACAAATAAAACAAGGGTAAGTACTGAATTTAATCTGATCTCGAAAATTTACCGTTTAAAAGTGCGTTTTAACTTGGACGTCTTGGCGTTTTAAAGACGACATAGTATCTGTCCGGAAACGCCGTTTTTGCTTACACAGTAGAATAAAGACGTGTCGCGTTTAACCGCCGGTTTACGGGCCTATTCCATTTTTATTGTGACGCCGACGGAACGTTCGGGCGACATTGGAGAGGCTGCTTGCTACTTGTAAGCGTTACTGCCGCATTGCACGGAAGGTTTCCGACAGGTATAAGTGGCTGGTTCATAATAAGCCTAGTAGTGATATCTTCCGATGTCTGTTCTTCTTATTTTTAACCGACTTCAAAAAGGAGAAGGTTACATGTTTGCTTGTATGTATTTTTTATGTATGTTAGCTGATTTCTCCCCCATTTGTGGACCGATTCTCATTTTTTTTGTTTGGTAGAGTATACTTCCGAGGTGGTAATTTTTACATTTAAATTTCATCAAATTCGGTCAAGCAGTATTTGAGTAACACTCAAAAGCACTCAAAAACAACATAAACTGAAAAGTGTTACACTTATCTTGATTATTATCATCATTGACGGTGAATGACAATCGATCCCGTAAGTAGCAAGGGTCACTAAAAATGGAGAAAAATATTTTTACCTAAAAAAGGAACCTGCTTCAGTAATACAAGTCATTACTAGACTTTTTGTTATTGAACTCAGTTCCATTTTTTTGGCATTTTTTTTTCGGTTTCTTCTAATGCTTGGGATTATAAAACACTCAAGGCAAGGGCAAGGGTTCCATATTCTTATGCCCATGGTTAGTATTGGGAAGTATCAAACTGACATCACTACAGTTGACAAATCAGCGTTTAGTTTAGTCTCCGAGAAGAAGCAGCTATTATACATTGTCGTTTCCATCCTTAGCTAGCCTGGAAGATGTAGCTTTCAGCGATAAGCAGATACGTCTTTTGTGATACACTTAGAAGCAAAAGTTTTTATTTGCTACAAATAAAACAAGGGTAAGTACTGAATTTAATCTGATCTCGAAAATTTACCGTTTAAAAGGGCGTTTTAACTTGGACGTCTTGGCGTTTTAAAGACGACATAGTATCTGTCCGGAAACGCCGTTTTTGCTTACACAGTAGAATAAAGACGTGTCGCGTTTAACCGCCGGTTTACGGGCCTATTCCATTTTTATTGTGACGCCGACGGAACGTTCGGGCGACATTGGAGAGGCTGCTTGCTACTTGTAAGCGTTACTGCCGCATTGCACGGAAGGTTTCCGACAGGTATAAGTGGCTGGTTCATAATAAGCCTAGTAGTGATATCTTCCGATGTCTGTTCTTCTTATTTTTAACCGACTTCAAAAAGGAGAAGGTTACATGTTTGCTCGTATGTATTTTTTATGTATGTTAGCTGATTTCTCCCCCATTTGTGGACCGATTCTCATTTTTTTTGTTTGGTAGAGTATACTTCAGAGGTGGTAATTTTTACATTTAAATTTCATCAAATTCGGTCAAGCAGTATTTGAGTAACACTCAAAAGCACTCAAAAACAACATAAACTGAAAAGTGTTACACTTATCTTGATTATTATCATCATTGACGGTGAATGACAATCGATCCCGTAAGTAGCAAGGGTCACTAAAAATGGAGCAAAAATATTTTTACCTAAAAAAGGAACCTGCTTCAGTAATACAAGTCATTACTAGACTTTTTGTTATTGAACTCAGTTCCCTTTTTTTGGGATTTTTTTTTCGGTTTCTTCTAATGCTTGGGATTATAAAACACTCAAGGCAAGGGCAAGGGTTCCATATTCTTATGCCCATGGTTAGTATTGGGAAGTATCAAACTGACATCACTACAGTTGACAAATCAGCGTTTAGTTTAGTCTCCGAGAAGAAGCAGCTATTATACATTGTCGTTTCCATCCTTAGCTAGCCTGGAAGATGTAGCTTTCAGCGATAAGCAGATACGTCTTTTGTGATACACTTAGAAGCAAAAGTTTTTATTTGCTACAAATAAAACAAGGGTAAGTACTGAATTTAATCTGATCTCGAAAATTTACCGTTTAAAAGGGCGTTTTAACTTGGACGTCTTGGCGTTTTAAAGACGACATAGTATCTGTCCGGAAACGCCGTTTTTGCTTACACAGTAGAATAAAGACGTGTCGCGTTTAACCGCCGGTTTACGGGCCTATTCCATTTTTATTGTGACGCCGACGGAACGTTCGGGCGACATTGGAGAGGCTGCTTGCTACTTGTAAGCGTTACTGCCGCATTGCACGGAAGGTTTCCGACAGGTATAAGTGGCTGGTTCATAATAAGCCTAGTAGTGATATCTTCCGATGTCTGTTCTTCTTATTTTTAACCGACTTCAAAAAGGAGAAGGTTACATGTTTGCTCGTATGTATTTTTTATGTATGTTAGCTGATTTCTCCCCCATTTGTGGACCGATTCTCATTTTTTTTGTTTGGTAGAGTATACTTCCGAGGTGGTAATTTTTACATTTAAATTTCATCAAATTCGGTCAAGCAGTATTTGAGTAACACTCAAAAGCACTCAAAAACAACATAAACTGAAAAGTGTTACACTTATCTTGATTATTATCATCATTGACGGTGAATGACAATCGATCCCGTAAGTAGCAAGGGTCACTAAAAATGGAGAAAAAATATTTTTACCTAAAAAAGGAACCTGCTTCAGTAATACAAGTCATTACTAGATTTTTTGTTATTGAACTCAGTTCCATTTTTTTGGGATTTTTTTTTCGGTTTCTTCTAATGCTTGGGATTATAAAACACTCAAGGCAAGGGCAAGGGTTCCATATTCTTATGCCCATGGTTAGTATTGGGAAGTATCAAACTGACATCACTACAGTTGACAAATCAGCGTTTAGTTTAGTCTCCGAGAAGAAGCAGCTATTATACATTGTCGTTTCCATCCTTAGCTAGCCTGGAAGATGTAGCTTTCAGCGATAAGCAGATACGTCTTTTGTGATACACTTAGAAGCAGGGTTATTGGTTAAGTGACCTATTCACGTCAAGGACCTGTAGTTTACATCGTTACAACTGAATTGATTATGAAACACCCTATCCTAAATCTAACCGTTTTTGCGATATTTTAATTTAATTGTTGTATTATTTATTTGTTTTTTTTTTATTAATCGTCTACAACGACTTATGCATTTATTTTATATACAAAATTGTTTATTTAGGTTATAAAGCATGTTATTTTACATGTAAAAAAATAATTATAATAAGTCTTACACATTTCAAAATTTCTAAGCTAACAGCCGAAAATCGAGTTTATTTATAAAAAACAATTATAATCAATATCTGGAAAACGGTTAGATTTAGGATAGTTATATAATCCATCAAATGTCGTTGGTCATCGTAGGGCCAGACACAATAGAAATTTCATTGTTATAATTTCAACGACTCTTGAAGGGATAATCAAATTAGTCAGAAAAGATGTACAGTATATTATGCTCTTAACGGGAATAGTTCGACTTAACCAATAACCCTGTATATATTTTTTATACTAAATCATTTTCATATTGTATTGAATTATCACCCAATTTCGCGGTTTGCTTCCACAGCTACTTTTATATATTTTAATGTAATAAATAAAAGCTTATAAGGTCCCCACAATCGAAAGAGTCGTATCGATATCGATAGAGGATCGATACAATAGGATCTATGAGTGTTGTACGAGTAAGTTAACAGTGCCATAACGTACTTATACCCCTAGGACACACAGGAACACATCACAAGCATCAAACACCTAAGAAGAAACATCTGCGCTCATCACACATAACTATGTTTGCTCCGGCTTGAAATGGAGCTTCCCTCATATGTTAGGTCTTTAAGCTAACGAGAACGTCAATATACACCAAACAACGATTCTATCTGATAGAGATCTTAAGTCACAGTTTGGCCAAAACAAGAGATATAACGTACCTATAGATAGAGTAATATTTAAATTATAATATTAGTCTCCAATTAGTTGTAGAGTAAATGATAGTTCGCGACAGTTTTATCACTAAGCTGTAATCGTTTAAATCCAAAGCTGCCACCGCACTAACTGCTCCCGTGTGACCCTGGAGCGTACTAATTATGAGCCAGTCTGTGTCCCGACCCAACTTTGCCAATATCCACGTATTGCGTCAAGATTTATACTCCCACTTAATTACTTCAATAGAGTTTTCAGCGTAGTTCTGCACGGAGCGATAAAACTTTGTGCTATCTACTCAGCATATGTTATGTTGATCTGTTGTTTCTAAATGGCACGTGAGCGTAATGAGTGTTGGTATCGTGGCATCAGCGTCATGTCTTAGCAGCGAGGTCACGGGCTCAGTTTTCTACCGACTTCCAAAAAAGGAGGAGGTACTCAATTCGACTGTGTTTTATTTTTATATTAATTTGTTACCTCATAACTTTTGATTGGGTAGACCGATTCTCAAAATTCCCTTTTTTGTTTGAAAGCTGGTGCTTCCCGTGTGATTCCAATTAAATTTCATCAAATTCCGTCAAGTAGTTTTTGAGTTACACGCCAATAACTGATTTTTACCAAAGTAATGGAATGTCAAAGTCAAAGTCTAAGTCAAAATCATTTATTCAATTTAGGCATCATAGACACACTTATGAACGTAAATTTTTCATTATAATGTACTTTAAAGACTACCGCCGCGTTCCAAAATATATAGAGCCTACCGAGAAGAAGCGGCAAGAAACTCGGAGCCATTCTTTTTATATAGATGTTTTTACAATGTTTTTACTTACGTACTACAATGGAAGTCAGTATTCAATTTTTCAAATTGCACTTGTCATTTCATATGTTAGTTATGGACTACTAATGAAACGAAAATACGTTCAATGAATTAAGTAAAAACAAATCGTTGTGATGGGTGCATGACATTGTCGCCACGGTGGATGTCTTGCATTCTCTTACTGAGTCCACCAGAGTGTTGTTGTATCGGAGTTCGGAAGGTAGCAGTGCACATGATATATGCACATATACCATCATATAATATCACATATACCAGTTGCACTGAAAGATACGCTTAGTTACCTTATACAAGCACTGGAAGTGTAGGATCCGTTACTTAGTGCATGTGTTGACAGCGTAATGTATTGAAACAAGCCACGAGCCTTTTCACAAAATGACTATACCGTACCTATCTATCTTTACAGTACAGTGGGAGCTGCCAACTCTTACCGAGCTTTTCTCAAAGCAAGAGTGGACAAAGTATGGTGATCCGGTGCTCAACGTAACAGGCAATAAAAGAGCAAGTGCCGGAATTAGCATTAGGTTTAGTGTCGGGTCCCGTAAACCGGCCTGATCACATTGTCACTTTACTGCCGGTTTGATGCTAACGTTTAATTCGGCGTTCCACTTCCGCGATCAAAGTTTAACGGGTTCATTTCGTTACATTACAATATGTTATATTTTTTACTGAGAAATACGGGATTACGCACGTAACACTTATCGGATATATCGGACTATAGCATGCTCTAAGCGACGTCATCGACACGGGCGTTCCGAACACTCCTTGAAAAAACCACGATATGGTCGAAACTATAGTCGGACCTATACAACACATATTACGTAAGGAATCCCGTATTTCTCAGTAAAAAGTTAGAGTGAAAACCACGTTAGTTTTTATAACAACACTTGAAATATTATTTGTACGTGATGATTTGCTTGAATTGTTGAAGCGCTCGTAGCGGAGCTCGACTTGGCGATCTTACCGGTCAAAAAGTTAAGCAACACTTGCTGCGGTCAGGACTTGGATGCGTGATCGCTAGTGGCATTATTCAACTGAGCGCTTCCGTGCTTCGAGGGCACGTTAAGCCGTCGGTGTCCGTTGTTTGTCTTAGGACAACAGTCTTTAGGCTATGTCGAAGGCCTTTGGGCGGCCTGAAAACATTGACGTGGGTAGGCCACTAACCTATCCACCAATCCGCACTGGGCCCGCGTGGTGGATTATGAGTGGAAGGCTCGAGTCCCAGCAGTGGGAACAAAAAATGGGCTGATTATGATTATTTGTTTAGAGATGATTGCCAGTTAGCGAGGGCAGGCTAAATTAAGGGCTGGATTGAGTACTATATAATAATACCAATAGTATGGGACTACATTCACACAAGTAACTTATTCATTTTCTTCTAGTCTTTAAATATTTTGTATATTAGGTACCAACCTCTACTCGCTACTTCATCCGCATGGAATAAATAATGGAACAAATTTGAAAAAACTGGGTGTAAGCTACTAGCCCATTGCAAAAGACATAAAAATCTGTTGTAACATTTCAGTAATATATGAAGTAAAGAACATACCTACAAACTTACTAACTCACAAATCCTCACCTCTATCCCGCTCACGGACTCACGACTTTTCGCATTTGTAATACGAGTGTGATCGGCAATACCGTTCACTCAACCGCACAGTTTCCACTGAACATCCCCATTGTTATTCCCCGTCACTACCCACTTACAAAGTTTACTACCCCGCGGTCCCTTCTTGCATAAAGATCAAACTGCAACAAACTGACGTCAACACTGAACAACAACTTTCCAAGTTTTTTCATAAAACTTTCTACCAATATCAGTTGAGACCTCGTTTGTGAATTTATTATAGAGACTATTTTGTTAAAAACGTTGCCATTATAAAATAATACATATACAGGCCGTTTTGTCGTATTTAAGCTGTATTTTTCAAGATTTGTAGGACTTACACGAATACAAACAAGTTTTGATTTTAGGAACCGCCTATCTGTGTTGCCAGGTCTAATATAAGTATAATAATTAATTACTAATCCTAGAAAATTACTAGCATTTTTGATGACACAATTAATGCCCTAAGATTCTTCTTCTGTCGTACGAGTAACCTAACACTCCTCCCCGCTTCGCTCGTCGTCGTACCTATATATGACTTTGCCTTGAACTAGTCGTTAAACAATACTGTATTACAGAAATCATATTCTAAACGGATTTACACCAAAAGAATATTAATATCATAAAAAATATCATTTTTAAACAGTACATATAAAACTAGTAGATATAAAAACATAATACCTACTGTAGATCGATATGAAGTTAACATAGTTGGTATAGATTTAGAATTATACTCGTATAACAACTGTCGTGCGATTCATTAAAAGTAAACATCGTTGCATCTTTGACAACACCCGTGAAACATTAATGACGAGATGACAAGAAACGTTGGAAAAAGAACCTTATGTACAAGAGCGATATCTCATAAAGTATTTGATATCGGTGAGCTCGTCGACCAACGCAACAACAAATCATTAGAGAAAATTGCACGGCTGTAGAGAATATTAACTAAAATTATGCCACTGCTTGTTGCAGCAAATGTCATTTGTACTCAGTGAACGGTATGCAAATGTTTAATACATTTCGAACTGTAAGACGCACCCTTGTTGTACGTATCTGCAGGCCGCGCGGCACATCATTGCGCAGCGGTCATTACCGGCTCATAACTCAATGTCTATTAAACTTTAATCTGCCTTTGATCATATAAGAACAAGGGTGACAATAAAACGGAATAGGTCGATAAAGATACTTTAGTTTATTTCGTCAAACCTATAGGTCCGTACCAGGTGACGGTCTAAAACAGAATGCCCGCTCATATTTTTAATTTTTTTTTAGAACGGACTAATGCTGTTTGCCTCTACCGGCGTTTACAGCGTCACCGGACGGGACGCCCGCTCCTACAGTCAGCTGTCATTTATATACAAGTGATAGTTTTACATCCATTTAAACAATCTTAAATTGTTTGTTCCTAAAAACTAACTAAGAAATACAATTATTATTTATAATCGACGTTGACAACACTTTCTATAAATAAAATTAGGTTTTAAGTATATATAGTTTATCGGGACTTATCACGTATTATTTAATATAGGTAAAGATATGGACGTTTCGACCGTGTTACAATGGCCGTGGTCACGAGCTGACTGAAAACTGCGGGTGAGTCCGGCGAGAAGAGCGGGTGTTTTGCTCTCCTACCCTCACTTGATCTTGAACTTGAAAAATCGCAGGGTTGTCACTACAACACACAACAGTAAATGTCCTAATACCTACACCGCGGTTTGTACACTTGCTCACTACGGGATTCCACGACGCCGCTAACCTAAATCCATCTTCCCGGTTGAAATTGCGATGTTTTCTAATTTCAACCGCTTCACGAACCATTACGCAGTTATTCGTGCTAGACCCACTGGACCGATATTTACGGAAATTTCACTGACAGATGTAGCAGATGCTATATGGTGTAACTTCATCATCATCTCAGCCGCAGGAAGTCCACTGCTGAACCTATGCCTACCCCATAATTTTCCAAAAGAACAGGTTGGAAGCGGCATACATCCAACATCGTCCTGCGACCTTTATCAGGTCGTCTGTCCACCGTGTCAGTGGACGACCTACGCTGCGCTTTACGGCCCGTGGTCTCCATTCCAGAACCTTCCGGCCCCATCGGCCATCTGTTCTTCGTGCTATGTGCACTGTCCAATGCCACTTTAATTAACTGGCTAATGGTGTTGTGTCGGTGACTTTCGTTCTTCTACGGATCTTCTCATTTCTGATTCGATCACGTAGAGAAACCCCTCTCCATAGCTCGTTGTGCGACTTTGAGCTTGACATGGAGTAACTTAGTCTATGAGTATCATTAGGTTACAGCCATCAGGCGGATGCAACCACGGGGCACAACTAGTAATAAATGAAATTATCTGATACACGGAGAATGTTTTTCATATTATAGATGATTTAGACAAAACTAGGAATCGCTAGGACGCCATTTAGCCTATATTTTGACCTAGTTTGAAAATGTATATCTCGGAAGATCTAGTGAGTATATTGAAAAGTTTGCTGACACACAATCTGTTTAATGTGAGGGCAACTAGTTATAACCACATTTGGGCTACTATTTGATATTAATGACACGGAGAACAAAATAATATAAGACATATCAAACAATTATTATCTCGCCTGAGTCTCAATGTTTGATCACTAAGGAAAGGAAGCCAAATGTTGACTTAATACACAATAACGTATAACTTTTGTATTTGTTTTGTATTTTCCTTAAGTGCGCGTGCAGGTAAACTCTGTATCCATTGGGAATGCCATGGAGCGAGTGAAGTTTTTTCTTATAAAGTAGGTACATATTTACTTTAGCAATACTTGATTAGCAATTTAACCTGCTGTTAACAAAATGTCAGCACTGACAATCTGGATCATACTAGGTATATATCTAGGTAGACATCATCATCAGGTCCTAACATTTATTTATTTATTGAATTAGAACTTACATCTAATATCCCCCGTACTAGGTAATATTTAATAATAAAATAATATTTATATAATGAAAAACATTAATTAAAAAACCCGGCCGCAGTTCACCAGCCGTACGATTCTGTAATGATTCGTCGATGCGCTGGCCGACGAGCTCACTGATGTGAAATACTTTATGAGATATCGCCCTTTTACACAAAGTTGGTTTTCGCATCGAGAATCGATGCGAAATTTTAAGAGCAAACATCGTTGCATCTATGACAACATCCGTGAAACAAATGACGAGCTGACAAGAAACGTTGGAAAAGCAACTTTGTGTACAAGGGCGGTATCTCGAAAGTATTTGACATCGGTGAGCTCTTAGCCTGGTGCAAACAACGGCAGTTGACGGTAACGCTAACTACTACGTTGGATGGCTTTTACATCGAAGGTAGAAGAACAAAACAAATACATGTGCAGATATCTGCAACAATATATCAATCTGACATGAAAAGCACAAACTTGGCTTTCGCCAAATCAAAATCAAAAATAGACAAAGTAAACTTTAAGTCATATAGCCAAATCGCCCGCAAATCCTTCACAAGCAATTATATTTTAAATGAAATCTCTTTCGTTCGATAAATCCTTGCCCGCTATAAAATGAATTGCGTATCACACAGACAGCGCACTTCATTGGGCTCGCGTAAAGGGCACTTTATGGCAACCCTCGATTTATAGCGCATGTATTATTGCAAGATATTATGTGGTACATTAATATGAGTTAACTCAGCACTTATGTTTTTATTTGTAGAATAGCTAGTGGTTGTCCGTGAGTATGCCTGTTTAGGATTTTCAATAAAACCCTTTTTTTCGAAGATCTAAAAGATCACCGCATTACAATCGCATCTCTCCCCACACTTGCTAGCTCTGTCACTGTGGAAAAAAAACTGTTCAATTCAATTACTGAACTTAATTACGGGCACTGATACGAAGAAATGTCATGTTTGTGTATAATGTCAAAGTCAAAGTCAACTACCTACCTAGCAGTAATACTACCACCGACTACGGCCTTAATTTATGTTTGCGAAATTTAATTAATTATTTACTTTTGAATGTTTAGGGCGATAATTATTAGTGATTAAACTTCTTAAAATGAGCTAGTAGCATACATTACGTGGAAAACAGTTACAGCTAGCAACTAAAATTCCAAGTGTCCGAACTATATACCAAATTGAGCGAAAGTGAGTGATCACGCGGAATAACTACTCGTAGTCTAGGCAAAGTTACGATAGGTGCGACGACGAGCGATAGGTTTAATGCGCACAAACGCGCGAGCCGAGCGAGCAAAGCGAGCGTGCGAGGCAGCGGCCTGCAAAGTCCACAATCATGCTGACCTACACCTCCCTTATATATCAATATAATTATAATTATATAACTCTTGGAATTTAACCCGTCCGAATCAGCAACTCTCATTCCAGGCAAGTTTCATTCATAAATCTATTGTTATTTTTTGTCCTGATGCGGACGAGTTAATATATGCCAGATGTTGACTATAATGTGAGCTGCAAAGTTGTTACTCAAATAGATTTTTTTTCGATTAATAATTTTTATACTGATGGTTCAATACTTGTGTTTGCCCTCAATTTTCCGCCCACTTAGTAATTCAGTACGCCAGTACGCCATTTTAGTAATCAGTATTTTGGACGTTTAGTTTGAATTTATATTCGATCGTTTCAATACTACTCCATATTTAAATCACGTTTTAGGTGCTCAGGCTACTATAAAATACCATCAGCTGTTTTTATTTTATAAATAGGTCTTGTAATTATTGTAATTTAAAGTAGAAGTTCAATTTTGAAATTTAATTTTAGAATGTCATGCATTTCATAGTATTATTATAATATAAGTATTGATTATTTCTAAATTTCTTCATCTAAACATATAAATACGAGTAGAAAAACAATAATCAATATATCGTGCTTAATCTATTTGAAAAACAAAAATTGTTAGCAAAGAGTTACTTAGTTGCAAAGGCTAGCAAAGAACATACTTATATTTTGATATATTTACTGCTTTTTGTGTAATACATGTAATACCAATATATGTGGTAACAATAACCCTCGAGGAATTTCTACAGCAACAAAACAGTAACGTTTGGTAGAACCAAAACCATTTCGAAAGTCATTAATAACTGAATAAAACGTAAGCAGCGTTACAGTTTTAAAACTAATTCGAAAACTCCACGATATGTATCACGTCACTCATTTATGCTATTATCGCATTTCCACTTTGTCACAGTCGATATTTGCATACAAAGCCTTTACTTTAAAGCATACCACAAAAATGCATCGAAGATGTTTATTATAAAAGTTTACAAAAGCATTAAATTCAAAATAAGTACACCAATACCGCACACTGTTAAGGTTTTCAGTATGTACAACCAGCCTCGTGCAAACAACAAATCACCTGCACTTAGTACCAAAGTTAAGTGCAGGCATGTTAAAAATGAAGTCATAAAAATCACTTGTCTCATTCACAACCCTCCTTTCATAATATTTCGCGGCATTGTCGACGGCAACTTGCTGGTATTTATCGTAGCCAACTTGTCGACAACGTGCCCTAAATCCCCCCACCTCCCCGCTCTTTGTGCGCAACGTTGTTATTTTTAGTCTAGGAGCTAGTAACAACATTTTTTTGTTAACTTTAATAATGAAAATGAAAAATATTTTTATTTGCAGCATTAGATCTATGTACATACCATCACTAAGTTACTAAATGTTATATTTAAGTAAGATTACCTAATGTTAAGAAAGCTTAAAAAACTTCTAACGGTGATTGTTATTTTCAAACAAGGCAAGCCTGTATCGTGAGATCCAGATACGATTAGCTATATACGTAATATATATTTATTGATACCTTAGTCTATGATTATAGTTGACAAACAATGTACTTATAAGAAGAAGTGATTTACTATCAAAATAATAAAAATATATATTAACTACACAATATATATATACGTATATCGTAGATATACAATATACAAATTCTTGTTTTGATTGATAGTATGTCTTCAGTACTGTCTATGATAATATGTATAGCTATGATAACCATTTTTGTATTATCTGTTTTGCTTCATTTATATTTTTAGATTTTAGTTTTATTAGATATATATTGTATTATATAAACAGTATTGTATACATTAGCCCTAACAAACGGACCAAAACGATGAGCAAATAACTCATTAAGTGTGTGTCATAGTACATAGTCGCCAGTCGGGATAAAAAGCAATATGTAGCGATACAAAATAAACTACTGCGGCTCAATCCGCAAGCAGGATGTAAGTATCTTACAGGATATTGTATCCTCCAGGACAAATTTGTATACGTCACAGTTATGACCATAAGGTTAAAACTCAATACTACATTAAACTCAAATCAGTGGGCCTATCATGAAAATTTGTATAAATTATTATAACGAAATCGTATGTTTGTCTTAATAGTTATCTGTTCCACTGTTGTACTAGATAAATGATCGAGTATGTTGTATAGTAACGATACGATTACGTGACAAATAAGCAAATCTTCTAAACAAAATTAAGGCATTTTTAAGACCATATTTTTTATAGTCTATTAAAAATAAGATACAAACATTTCTCATTAATTTACATACATTATGTCTTCAACGAAGACTAAAATAATAAAAAAAAGAAATAAGTAAATATAAGTATGGCACCACAAGAGCCATTTATTCCCAACTCGGTGCAAACTTTTGACGCGGGCGCAGGTCATAACACTCGGGAGCAATCACGAGGGCGCCACAGGGCTCCTTAGGCAAGTTAGTCGTTATGAATAAGTGTTTAATACAATGTATAAATATTGATTTCGAGCAAAGAAATATTCATGAAAACATAAATACATATTCGCAAAAAATATGCAAATTTATTAAACAGGCTCGGAGAGATAGCTCTCCGCCTACACCAGCCGACCGACCGGAAACTATAGTTTGTAACCGATGTCTCCGTTGATAGAACACGTCAACGAGTTTGCATAACTAAAGTCGGTGAACGTGGAAGGTGCCTAACTCATCTTTAAGTATTTTTAATGACTGATGAAAGTTGCTGGTTTCCAACGGAAGTGTTGCTAAATATTTGATCTGATTTTGAGATCCTACTCCGATTGAGGGCAATAAGTCCTGCATTGACGTCCCACTTGAGGTGTATTATGCATATCCCCCGTTAACCTTTATCCCACTCCTTAATATAATGGAGTATGACCCTGGATCGCTGGCGCTCCTGCTCGACTGATATTAGTGGTATGTAGGCTGATAATCCTCAAGAACTATAGTAGTCCGGTTTTGTTCCGTATATTTTCCGCAGCCGTGCATTGTTACATCACGTGCCTCTCGGTCCCGTCCTCGTGCAAGCACCCTCGGTACAGTAATCTATGTACCCGTTATACAGACGGTAGTTTAACATTGTAACTAGGTACTGAATTACTTTTGAAAATACCTGTCACATAAATAAATGTTATTTTGGAAAGGGTATAGAACATTTTACAGCTCGGAAAAGTTATCTTGCGGGATTTCGTAATATGTTCCTATACGTTCAGCAGTATGCGCGCGAAGTAGGCTTATGTAATCAATACATTAGTATTTAAAGTCAGTGAGGATGTAAGTGGAATGGTTAATTATCACGCTGGAATGCTTCCACGATTTCGATACAATTTAGAATACAGATGGTATATACCTAGATATGTACAAATGTCACTTTTATCTCCATTTAAACAGCCGTGCGATTCTCTAATGTCAAGTCAAAGTCAAAGTCAAAATCATTTATTCAATTTAGGCATCAAAGACGCACTTATTAACGTCAACATTTCATTATAATGTACTTTAAAGACTCTACCGCCGCGTTCCAAAATATATAGAACCCACCGAGAAGAAGCGGCAAGAAACTCGGGGCCATTCTTTTTATATGGATGTTTACAATGTTTCTACTTAGGTACTACAAATATTAAATTTTGTGGCAGAGACAGCTTGCCAAAAGTGGAGTATTCCAAGCATCTTTATCTTCTATATAATGTCGAACTTTATAGTAAGCTTTTTTTATTAAAACGTTTTTTACAGTCAACTTGAATTTGCCCTCTGTGAGCTCAGTTATGTGCTTTGGGATTTTATTGTAAAAACGCACACAATTTCCTAGGAATGACTTATTAGTCTTCGCAAGTCTAAAACTAGGTACAGCTATCCTATTTGTAATGATTCGTCGATGCACTCGTCGATGAGCTCACTGATGTCAAATACTTTATGAGATATCGCCCTTGAACATAAGGTTGTTTTTCCAACGTTTCTTGTCATCTCGACATTTGTTTTACGGATGTAGCCAAAGATGCAACGATGCTTGCTCTTAGAGAATCGCACGCCTGGTAGTTCCCGTCAGATCGCTGTGGCGTTACATCACGTGGACGAAGTCACGGGCAGATTCTATAGTAATTAAACACTTATAATATAATATAACCGAAAAACCAACAGAATCAATAAATAATACTTTTATGTATAATAGCATGATTCATTAGGAATAGTAAAGGATTCTAGCAATCGGCTACACACAAGCTATTAAAGTTATATGATTATTAACGGGATATTTACCGTGGTAAGGTTGTGGAATGAGCTCCCGAAATTTCGACTCACCCGTGTCAGACTGACACGGATGAGTCTTCCCGTGAACATGGTGCATGTAACTGCGCCGAAATATCGGGAGCTCATTCCACAACCTTACCACGGTAAATATCCCGTTAATAATCATATAACTTTAGAGAACAACCGTGATAGTTTAAAACAGTGATTCACACAAGCTATTTCTTATCCCAGAATATCCGCATGAGCTAGTAAATAAACATTTATATCTATCGTACTATCATTGTCCAATTTGTGTTGTAATGCCTGTTCGTTACTCTACAAGACGTCTAATTTTAAATCTATTACGAATCAACTTAATAAAAGCACCACTCCGGTAACGAACAAACAAAAATCACAACTTAATTACTACGTCGACTCGAAACTTGTAATCTTTTAATTCTTTTTATCATGATTTAATGCGGTTTCGCGTAATGACGTTAACAACTTTGTTAAAACAATCAAGGCGCCTTATTTTGTAAATTTTAACGTTATTCAGTTAAATTGAACCTCGGGGGTGTTTTTTGAGGGCTATGGAAATAATTGAGGAAAACTGGAGGTAATAGGGAATATCAATTTTTTGTTTCCTTTTTTCCATTTTTGACTGGAAGTACGTCCTTTTTAATAACAAAGAGTTCTCAGACCTGTCCGTTTTGTCTTGTTCATAATTAATAAAAATAATATTTATATATAAATTATCGTTACTGAGATTGCCATTTCTTTTGTGACATTCGTAACTGTCAAATTATTTTATATTAAGCTTCCAGCCGTGCAACTCTCTAAGAGTAAATATCCTTGCATCTTTGACAACGACCGTGAAACAAATGACGATAAGGGCGATATCTCATAAAGTATTTGACATCGGTGAGCTCGTCAACGAGCACATCGACGAATTATTACAGAATCGCACCGCTGCAGTCTCTTGCGGGTGACCACTGTCATATTCTTAAATCGAAATAGTTTAACTCAATACATTATTTTATAATGCACATAGAATGCCTTCATCGTTAAAAATACTTTAACCCTTTGCGTACCAGTGACGAACATTTACGTCCGTTTCATTCATAAATTTTTTGTTTTAGTTATCATATATAAAGGGTGTTTGGTAGAGGGTCCGACAAACCAAATGAGCGTGTTCGGGGGCCCACTTGGAGAATACAAGTTGGCCAAAAAAAATCCCCTAGCCCCCAATCTTTTTTAACTTTTTTTGTGAATTTTTCCTTTTTCTCCGAAATTGTACCTATTTACTACCATAACATTTGTAAAATCTGTTTTAGACCGGATGTTTTTAGTTGAATTTGGTCTCTAATACACCTTCAGGCCAAAATTGGATACAAAACAGAGATAACTGATTTAGAGCTCATAGAGTGAAAATATGAAATAAATTTTACCTCATAGCAACTTTCACAGTGATAAAAAACCCACTAGCAAGCTTTTTTAGAAAAAAAAGGAAAAAAAATTGGGGTTCAGAGAGTTTTTTTGGCCAACTTGTATTCTCCAAGTGCCCCCCGAACACGCTCATTTGGTTTGTCGGTCCCTCTACCAAACACCCTGTATATAAATGAATATGTGCCAATGAAATAAATGTCTATCAAACCTGCGTGCCATACAAAATACATACGAGAATTCATTCAATAATTGTATGTGTTTAATACAATTATTAGATGAATTCTTGTTTGTATTTTTCTAAGCACTTTTACTAATATTATGTTTACGGTTCATGTGAGAAGAAAAAGGTTTCCACAAAACCGGTCTGCTACCAAGTTAGTTAAACCATTAATATAATATAATCATTATCTAATACTTACGAATGATTCAATCGAGATATAAGTAGTTAGAACTAACGGACTTACAGAGCGTAGAAAGCGTTCAACGAAAACATCAAACTTCTCTTTAATCATCGGCAGCCAACTGCAGTACAAACTGGCGCTAGTATGTGGCCCTCCCAATTTCTTCCCCCTCCCCCTCTCTACCTGTAGTTATTCTCCCCCTCTTCCTATTCTTTACGATTATAGTGTTAGGACACGCTACACGCTGCTCCGGGACGTTACCGGTATTCGTAACTGTTGCCGGTTATGGAGGTAGCAGAGGAATTTTGCAGGTGTTTTGCTTAGATATATTAAAATATAGATATATCTTGCGTGAATTGTAACCTACATGGCACTATTACTATGGTTAAGTAGAATGAACACGGTTCAAAAGATAGTGGTAGTGATTTACTTGTTCAAAAACCTAACTAAATTGGCGAACTAAAATTTAGTTATGGCAATCCTTATTCTTAACACTGAAATCCAAAATCATGTGTTAGCCTATAAGGGCAATAAAACAAACCAAGTATCCAATATAACTAAATAATAATTGTATTTAGTGATCTTTCTCCGATGGTAGACAAAGATGGTGACTGCGCCTCAGAGCTCGCTAGCTTAACCTCGTTGACTTTAAGGGTAAAGCAGTAGGCGCTAGTGGCGCCATCTTGTAAGAGTCATTAGCACTGTCTGTACTGCTTTATCCCGGAAGTCACATTTATTTTACAAACTAAATACAGAATTATTATGACACTGATTAATTTATAACAATTTTATTATTAACATCAATTATTATTAATAACATATTTACTTATTAAACTATGATTAACATGATAAAGTTTACATAAACTCTCCGACTTCCGGGGTAAAGCAGTACTCGCTACTGACGTCATATCTTATGAGTCGTTACCACTCTCTGATGCTTTGTCCCGGAAGTCACTCAATTCAACAATCTTCTTTTAAAAACCAATACAAGAACACACCAGTACTTACATGAATAATGTATTGTTTACATTTGCTTACACATGTAACGCTTAGAATTACATTTCTAAAATTAGGATTATTATATACAACTACTGACTGCCCGCGACTTCTTTCGCGTAGTAGGCCGGCCACGCCAAAACAGCCTTTCCTTATTTTTTTAAAATGTAAGAACCTTCTATATTGTATTTAGAAAACCTTAAAAAAATATGAATGAAATTGTTAAAGCCGTTCTCAAGTTATAGCTTGAACAAGAGAAATAGGGGTTCATTTTTATGTATGTACCTCCTAGCGATTGCCCGCGACTTCGTTCGCGTAGTAGGCTCGCGGCCTTCAGCCTCGCCATATCCTCCCCACTTTTCTTGGTTTTTCTTTCATAAGAACCTTCTTGAATTGGCGACATTGTTTTATTCGTTCTCAAGTTATAGCGTGACCAAAGAAATAGGGGTTCATTATAGTAGAAGGTAGGTAGGTAGTTTTGCCTTAGTTTAGCGAGCACCTACCTGCGTTTGTTGTTGCGACTAATCTGTCTTAAATAACCCACAATTGAAGATCTATAGAAATCTAGAATTATATCTTATTTTAATGTTGTCATTCGGAAGTGTTACACTCATTTAAATTTTAGCCTCAACAGATTTTTTTTTCTTACTGTGCCTATTTTACTGTAACACATCTTATAAAGATCAGAAAGAAAGCGATCATTATTGAATAAATAACGTTTACACAATCATAGCCCCACTAGGACACCTGTGCCGCGGAAGGCATGGATACACAATAACACATAACAACATACAAAACCCAAGGACATACATTTATGCTCATCACACAAATATTTTCTCCGGCCAGCCCTACTACCACCTCATAAAGTAGTCATGTTTCAACCTTACCATTAAATTTGGTACCACCACGTCAATATAGCAGGTTTAAAATAATAATGGATTACGATAGACGTTTTGATGACGTAGTATCAAATAGTTCACTCAATTCGCGTACTTTGGCGTGAATTTTGGCACTAAGTTTCATTGTTCCAGTGTGAAATTTTTGGAGATCTGCCGTGCGATTCTCTAATGATTAGCTCACTGATGTCAAATACTTTATGAGATATCGCCCTTGTACACAAGGTTGTTTTTCCAACATTTCTTGTCATCTCTTCATTTGTATCACGGATGTTGTCAAAGATGCAACGATGTTTGCTCTTACAGAATCGCAGGGTTGTACTCCCATCTCTTAAAATAGTCATATATTGCAACCTTACCATTAAATGTTGACCGTTTTGTGTCGGTGGGGGTACGATAGTAAGTATGATTGTTCTAAGTAAGTAAGTATGATTAATCTAAGCTTATTACAAAACGCTCCTGATTTATGATAGTTTCGTAAAAGGTGGGAGTAGGCCCCTGGGATCGATTCTTGGACGGTCCTCGCATCGACAGCAGAGTTGGTACCAACTAAACTAACAGAGCCGTCATAGTTTTTTTTTGTTTAGACCAAATAACATTTATTATTGTTATTGTAACGCACGTTCATTATAGTTATGTAATAATAAAGCGAATTTAACGTGAGATTTACGCGTTGTCGATGTACGAGGTACGAGGCGGGACGCAACGACGAGCGTATCGCACTTAAGATCCTGAAGAAGACTTCCGAAGAAGGACGAAGCCGAAACATGCGTCAATCGTGATATCGACAACGCGTTAGTATCACGTTAATTCCGTTTTAATATTACAAAAAAAATATATTATTGTTTTGATCAGATTCGCGCAAATGCTATCAGACTAATACATAACTGTGACCGCAGCGCCTATAGGATCTGATTTTTGATGATACGCGTAACATATCTCTTTTATTTACCGTTCGTAGCAGCCTCGTGCCAGTATGAAATAAACTCAGATGTTATTGACCGTCTATTCCAACCGAGTTCATATTTCCACGGCCGGGTGTAAAATGTCGCATGTGACCGCCAATGTTTTGGAAAAATCGGGGTTTTAATTCAAATGACGCGGCAGCGCACGTTATGGTGTATGTTATGGGTCTTTTAACCTGATTTAATATAACAAGAAAATACACAGAATTAAATGTTTTGTTACGTCGTCTCTTTTATTTATTTATTTATTTAATTCAATACAGAATGGCTTACAGCTAATGCCAAGACACCACAATGTCATACGGTCACACACAGTTATAAATACAGTTACACACAGAAAAAATAAAAACACATAGATATAAAATATAAAATGTAACAAAATAATTCTAGTAAACTAGATTTAAATATGCATATGCATTGTTTATAATTTTAATAAATTTGTCAGCAAATATGTCAACATCATTACACTGAACGAGCATGTCACCGAGTAAAATGTGAGCACGTACAGTTGGAGCATTACGGGCGTGACGGGTACGCGCGGAAGGTCTCGTCAAAAGTCGCGGCATCCTTCTCGGCGTGACTTCTCTCGGGACCCACAGTGCAATCCGATATAGAGCAGCCTGATTGTCCACAGTATTGTGCAGAAATGAACAATAATGCACCACAATCAATAGCTTCCGCCTCAGAACCAACGTGTCTAAACCAACCATACCTGACACAAACAACGACGGGTATAAAAACGGATAGTACCCATACGTTTGTTTGTACAACCATCGTGCAAACTTTCGTTGGATCTTCTCATTTACATTAGTGTGTGCCATTCCATAACCATTACGTACCTACACTAGGCGGTTTGTATTATAATGATTAGTTGCATCTCTGTTCGGATTACAACATAATTCAATTGTAAAAGTTGTTGTGTAAAAGTATCATAACTGAATTTAATTCTAATATATGAATTAACTGAATTTGTAATTCAGGTTTAATAAAGTTCATTAAGTTAAACGATTCAGCACTCGCACACAGATACACGTTCACACCCCCTTACACACAGGAACATCCCCATTCACCTTCTATCACACTCACCACACATACACTTAAAATTTTATTTATTATATGTATATATATATATATATATATATATTATATGAATAGCAGGGACTCCTAATACAGACATTCTTTCTAGGGAACCCTGGTCGCTTAATTTTAAGCTTTGTATTCATTGACTACTAAAAAAGGAGTTAAAAAAGTGAGGGTGTGTTTATATGTGAGAGGGCGTGTATGCAGTGTATATAATTAAAAAAAATGATACTTATTAAGTTTGCTGAGGCATGGTTCTCCCATGGTGATTCTTGATGCTTAAACAAATCTATACTTACACCGCAAGTTATCTAAGTGTTTAAGCATCTAGGATAAGACAAAACGCGGGGCATAATACCTGAGCAGAGTCTATATAATGCGTATTATGTTATCTTAGATTCTCGCATCGTACACGACACGATCTCGATGCCCTCCGCATGTACCGAGAGCGCAGCATACTATAGAACCTAGCTTCATTTGCATGCGCTCTTGCGAAGAGTCGGAAAGTATGCATAGTAACTAGTATTGAATCTCTTGAACTGCCGACAGTGTTAATAGTCCCCAACACTGATTCCCAGTTCAACAAACAAGAGTAATAACCAGTCGCGGCCACACTCCCAGTTTATTTCTCGGTGACAATGGCGCACGGCGCACGGCGGCCATAACTCCGCGTTCGGATTTATTGTCCACATTCTGTTTAGCGGAAGATCTTCTGTAGAGATTTAACGCCGCTCGTAAACCGAGCGATGAACGAGAGTGCTTTGACAGGCTCCAATGTGTTGATTTAATTAAATGACTGGACTTTGTGAGTACTTACTTATGTAAATATCTACCTACTGTGGGGTAAGCTACTGAAAACTAAAAGGAGCTGATTATTTATTAAATATATGCAACGGTATCCACGCTTGTGTGGCTGAGATTGTCAAAGTCAAAATCAAAGTCAAAGTCAAAATCATTAATTCAATTTAGGCATCAAAGACGCACTTATGAACGTCAATTTTTCATTATAATGTACTTTAAAGACTACCGCCGCGTTCCAAAATATATAGAGCCTACCGAGAAGAAGCGGCAAGAAACTCGGGGCCATTCTTTTTATATAATTGTTTTACGATGTTTTTACTTAGGTACTACAAATATTAGCTCCAGTGTGTTGCCTTACAAAAGAGAACATAATAATTTTTATCAGTAGGGCAAGACACGCTACACTTTGACATCTTAGTTCACGAGTAGATAGATCCTGGAGTGATCAGTCCCAAGCTGTTTTATCCTCCAAGTAATCGGAAATTTTGTAATAACCTTTTTGACAGAATTTAGTTTTAATAGTGATTTTAAATAAACTTATTAATAGGCTAATCTCGGATAACATTGGGAACTTTATTATAGAATCGTATACATTGTCCCATAAAAGAATGACTTATTCTGTGGAGACGCGTTACATGTACGGATAGCTTGTGCTTCTTTCGCGTGTTGATGGAATGAGCATCACTCCTTTTATCAAAACTGCTAATGTTTTTCTTTACATACATTAGATTTTCATAGATAAACTGAGAGACAACAGTTAGAATGTTTATGTCTTTAAACTTCTGTCTAAGGGAAACTCTGGGAGCTAAACTGTAGATCGCTCGTATAGCCCGTTTTTGCAGTAAAAAATGGAATTAATATCTGCAGAACATCCCCAGAGCAGTATGCCATAAGTCATAACGCTATGGAAATAACTAAAATAAACTATTCTTACTGTGTCTACATCAGTTAATAGTCTATTTTTTTTAACAGCATAAGCCGCTGTACTGAGCCTACTAAACAATTTTTTAATGTGGGGACCCCATTGCAATTTAGCGTCTATAGTAATTCCTAAAAAGACCGTTGACTCCACAAGGTCTAACCCTGTTCCATTCAATTGTATATTGGATTCTACTTGTCTCAAATTTGGTGTCTTTATACAATTAGTTTTCTTCTCATTGAGGAAAAGATTATTTGTATTGAACCAATTCACAACTTTAGCTAATGCATTGTTAACATCGTCATAGTTTAATAACTGCCTTTTAATTTTAAATAACAGTGAAGTGTCATCTGCAAACAATACAATCTCGTGATTCTTCTCTACATAATAAGGTAAGTCATTAATATAGATTAAAAACAAGAACGGCCCTAGTGTTGAACCTTGTGGAACGCCCATTGAGATTATAGAGCCGGGCGATTTTTTACCATTTATGTCAACCCTTTGAATTCTATCATTTAAATATGAAGTCAAAAGGTTGAGAGCCATGTTCCTAATACCGTAGTGTTGTAATTTCCTGACAAGTATATCATGTCGGACGCAGTCAAATGCCTTAGATAAGTCACAAAAAAACACCTTAGGCATCTTGAGAGTTCTCCCAGGCATCAAACACATCTTTTATAAGTTCTATACCTGCGTCTATAGTAGAGTGATTCCTTGTGAACCCAAATTGATTCTTATGGAAAATTTTGTTTGCACTAAAATGAGTTTCTAATTGATGTAATATAATTTTTTCGAAAATCTTACTTAGCGTAGGTAGTACATAAATAGGCCGAAAATTTGTTGGATCAGTATTACTACCAGATTTGAATAAAGGAACCACTTTACTGTGCTTCATAAGGTCAGGAATTGGATTTGGTGTTGATTGGTTGGAGTTCCGATTTATATAATAAGTGTGATAATTAGTGCTATTATAGGATTTCATATTTATTGACATATGATATAGAAATTAACTCCTGCATTTCGGTCATTCTAAATTTTGTTATTCATGTTTTTGCAAACTTATGTTACATTATATATATATTAATTTATATATATAAATAAAAGCTTATGAAATAAATTGTATCGTGAAGAAGACCAAAATGACTTTTAATTAACAATACGTTCTTAACTCACAATATGCAATTTTAAGGCAAATAACCACAAACACATTATTCAAAATATAAAAAAACACCTAATAATAACTCCAAATCGTCATTGAATATGTCTGAAACCGCGGGGTGCAACTAGTTCATTAATAAAGAAAGAAAATGAAAGCGTGCTCGAGGTTCAGTTGTATTATCTGAATTTGCGTATTACACATAAATATAGGTACATCAATCACAGCACTTACAATTTATTTTAATAGAACATATTTTTGCAAAAAATATAGAAGAAGACACAATATTTCTTTTCAGATTATATTAAAACGTAACCAAGAGCAAATGTAGTTTTTCCGACGATTATCACTGAGCGCAAAAAATGTACCTATATTTAATATGAACAGTGCGACTTCATTTCTTACTACAAGTGCAAATAACAAAAGATAAAAGGCAAACCCTGAAAAACAATATTAAAATTTTAAGAGCGAAGTTTTTATATTTTAATAAAAACTCGCGATGCTTTTACGTTAATAATTTTCTTAACTACACAGTCATTTTAAATCCACCTTCACTTGACAAACCTGTCTATGGATTTATCCATCTTAATGCTCAGCCACTTACGACGCTAAGTTTGTGAAGCGTTATTTTGAAAAAGCTTAAGTAAATATTAAATGTAGACATTTGAGGCCTTTAGTAGTGATATACTTAGTAGGTACCAATGAATAAGATTGTATCAGATTTTGCTCTAACAAAAAATAATCACAATAGTTTTATAAACATCTGACATGAAAACGGCATCTACCGGGAGGATAACGTACAGTCCAGTTATGGTCCAGTACACAATACTTAAAATATATATCATCATCATCATCATTACAGCCGTAGGACGTCCTTTGCTGAACATATGCCTCCCCACAAATTTCTAAAAGGGTAGTAGCCTGCATTCAACGTCGTCATGCTACCTTTATCAGGTCGTCAGTCCACCTTGTCGGTGGATGACCTACGCTGCGCTTGCCGGTCCGTGGTCTCCTCTCTAGAACCTTTCGGCCCATCGGCCATCTGTTCTACGTGCTATGTGGCCTGCCCACTGCTACTTCAACTGGCTTATCTTCTGGGCTATGTCGGTGACTTTATACGGATCTCCTCATTTCTTATTCGATTACGTAGAGAAACCCCGAGAAATAGCCCACTCCATAGCTCGTTGTGCGACTTTGAGCTTGCTTATAAGGCCCATAGTAAGAGACCACATTTCAGTCATCACTGGTAACACACACTGGTCAAAGACTGTTGTTTTGAAAAATATATATACTTGACATGTCTTTACTTAACTATCTGAAATCTTTACTACGAGTACTTAACTTATCTAAATATAAATATCTACTTCATAAAGACAGATATTAACATGTATCTATTTCATTACGAGCCAAATTTCAGTATTTTGGTTTAATATTTCATGTTTACTCATTCGCCAATAATCAGAAAGAGAAATTATAAATATGTTTGTGTAAGTGAACTCAGGCTCCCGTACATTTAGTGACACTATCGATAAAAAGTAATGAGTCAAATTCAACACGAGTAAACTACGTAAGGGTGTTTCTCTGATTGAAATCAGAGAAATATGTTTACGATGCAAACCACATGTCCGTCAGAAAATAAACGACACTAAACTATACTAAACGATACTAGTTCCAAATGAATGAAATATTTCATGACGTTTGAGTTTTATTGGTATATTACACACCTAAAATTAATTATAAAAATAGCAAAGAAAAAAAATTGTATCTAAATCTCATCACCTTCAGTGTGTTTCACATTTACTATGAAAACAGTATAAAAATAAAATAAAATTAATAAGTCATATGCATATTTGGCGGCTCTACAGTAAATATCAGGGTGTACAATTGCGATTTAAAAACATAGGATTATTTGTTTAATGTTCAATATGGTATAAAAAACAATTTGTCACCAAAAAACCTTACCTTCAGTTGATCTTGAAATACTAAAAATCAGTCTTAAACATACACGTTTTGAAGTAACTATCGCTCTTCCTCCGCGCACATTGCTCTTCAAGTCGGCCAGTAAACAGTAAGCAGGACGCTTGTAGATTTTTCTAAAATGAATTCTCAAGACGTGATTGTGAAATTTGGCACGTCATTTTTTTCATTACCGGTAATGTTGTTGTGAAGTAAGTACTAATCGGTTTTTTTGTATTGTTTATACGAACACAATAATAATTGAGTTCCAATACTCGTTAAAAAAACATAGCTACGTATTGCAGTTATTGACGGGGTATTAAAAGGAAAAAAAAATATTATTGCCTTTTTCATTACTATCTGCTTCCTTCAGCTAATAAGATCATAGTAATGATAATAAGGTAATGGTGAGTTATTTTTGTCTAATCAGTGTGTTCACTATCGGAAAATCATGGAACATTAGTTTGATTTCGCGGATTTCTTGATAATATGAAGGTTTCATCTGACATTGGTTTTATATATATTTTCTTTACCATAGAAGGCGATATCATTACCATATCGTCTAGACTCATTGCCATCACCTTTAAAAATCTTAAGCCTATAGCTTCGGTAGTTATGGATATAATATTATTGTATTATCCACATAATCTATATTATAAAAATCAACCCCTATGTTTTCAGGCCACGCTTTATTGAGAACGGGTTAAACAATCTCGATAATTCTTTTATTGTTGTGTTAATTATTGCCAGGAGAAGGTTCCTACGAAAGAAAAAAACCAAGAAAAAATGGGAGTTCATGACGAGGCCGAAGGCTAAGCCTACTACGCGAAGTCGCGGGCAGTCGCTAGTAATGTATAATTTTAGTGTAGTTTTTCATATGCGCAGAAAAATTTTTTTTTTTTTATCTCGTTATTTCGTAATTTTTTTACCAAATCAGAGACTTGCCCGTAAAAAGAGCGTACGGCGCATGTTTGACGTCATATTATGTCCGATATCCCAGTTTATTTGCTTAGATAACTCTTGCTATAAGCTTGTGACTAGTTTATCTGTATATGCAATAAAAAATAAATATCGTACCTCCACCTCAAATTTCATTTGAATCCGCTTAGCGTGCAAAAGTTACTAACTCACACACTTACCTACATCGTCACTCACTCACAACCGCTCGCATTTGTAACATGATAGGCCGACCTGTCAGCGGCTTCGCTCTGTTGGTGTATGGGATACTCACCTTAGGGGTAATATTTAAAAAAAAAGTCTTTCCTAGTATGCATTACAACACAAAGGCATCAACTCCAAGTTTGTACTAGCTGTTCCGGTTTTGCAATTAATCAGTCAGCAGCACAAGTAGTTGCATTGTTATGTAACTGTGCCTAGTTATTGTCTGTGACTTGACCATAAAGCAATATTAGCTATCACCATTCCAAATTTCATTCAAATCCAATAAGCTTTTTCCCAATCAGTAAAAAACATCCGTATTTACTCATTGACTCACACGTTTTCGTATTTTTAAGCGTGATTGTTATAAAGATGTGTTCACGCGAAAGCGTGACGTAACCTCAAGGCGCGCACCCGCGCCCCCGCGTTCCCCCGCCGCTGTCCTGCAGCTGTCAGGCGAAGGCGGCTGCGAAAGGAAGCGGAAAGAGTCACCTTTTCGGCGCCGTCGCGTCCGCACGGCGTAATCGGGAACCGCCAATATCAGCCCCGCGTTTACGCGTCAGCTCAAAAGTCACCTTTTTGTACTCGCGACCGGCGGACGTGTACCGCCGCGCAGCAACCGCATGGCACCGCCATTTTATATCAGCACGAGTCACCGCAAATGACTTCGCCGCGAGTGACCTTCAGGGTGTGTTCGGCCCAACCAGACACTACTCCTAAATCAGCACGTGTGTACACACGCATTCAGCCCGCCGCCTAAACCAGTGCACAACCCAAAGGGACAATACAAACATTAGAACCAAGTGACAATAGTTCTTCAGCTCATTCTGCACGCCGTCGACAGCAGGACGCCTCCACGAGGACCCACGGTCACCAGCACTCATCAGACACAGAGCTCACCTCCGCAGGTATTTACCATCCCAATTACTCCTTACCTATTCTCTGGTTGCAGGAAACTGCTCAACCGCATCTACCCCCCCCCCCTATCATCGAGCGTATAGCTAGCAGGAAACTGCGAAACTATATTTTCCTTCGAGCCGGATTTATCCGGTTATCCGGATATAACCGGGTACCCGGATAAACCACATTTCCCACGAGCGCGGATATCCGGCAACATAATCTCTTTCGCTGCCGGATAAACCAATGCTATCACCCCCTATCCCTTAAATACAGTCCATTAAATCAGCCCACAATAAACTCAATTTAATTCCCAAATAACGGATATCAATCCCTATCAGACCTATTTAATTTACAAACTACATTTTATTGACTTAATATTACCCAAATTACGTCATACAAATCAGCCCACATTTAAGCTCAATAATTCCCAAATATCGGATATCAATCTTATTTAATTTACAAACTACTTCTTATAGATATTGATTTAATGTAAATCCCCTTACGTCATACAAATCAATCCGAAGCTTCTAGACGAGTGAACCGGCAGTGCGATTTGCCAAGCCAAACTAACCCGACTAGCGATTCGAAGCTTCTAGCAAAAAAATTCCACTCGTTAGGAACAAACATATTGCCAAGCGAAACTGACCCTTGTTACTAATTGGAACGACTGCCGATACGATTGTTCACTAATTGTTTGCAAGAAAGGTTCGTAATTAAAATTCTTAAGGCTAAGTACCTACCTACGCCAGGTGCTTTGTTGATTTTAATTATAAAATTATACTAAGTACTGTTAGACGGGTTTGCTTGTGTTCTTGAGATTAAATAATCATAATTCGTCCATAGTCGAACGTTTGGAATTCAGCCCAATTTATTTTATTTCAAGAACTATATCCTTACCTAATAGAGATCCGCACACCATTTTGGAGTTCCGTGAAAATTATTACGTAATTAGCTGTTGTGATTCAACACTCATAAATCATTTAGACATGCTACTTAATTAGGTTACATATGTTATTTATAATTGGGTTAACTACTTATATGTAAATTAGGGTTCCGCGCAGTTATTAAATATTTAGTACCGAACGAACTTACAGGTTTCATTTAATTAAGTAATTAAACCATCAGCCCATATAAGGTTTGGTACAAACGTTATTAATTTAGGCGTTATTTTAACCGACTTCCAAAAAAAGGTGGTGCGGAATTTCACCTACGATTAAATACTTTAATATTTTTATTTCCTTTTAATTTTGCTTGCGTCCTTGTGCCTGACTTCGCCTACGACGATTAACGATGCCTTCTGAATCACAGGTAGCCAGATTTAGACAGTTACAAATCGCTATTATTAAGCTTAATTTGGAAGCGTTATCATTGAGGTCTAGCAAACCTAGGCGCTATAGCCCTGGATTCGCTGCCAGAGCCGCAGGCGTAAAATTGATCCGCGATAGATTTGACGCGGCATATTATATAATTTTAGACTCCGTAGGTTTATCAGACGACGAGGCGGAATTCTACAACGAGCAGTATGGAAGGACAATAGACGCCTATTACGTGATTCTCGTTGTAGTATTAGAACAAAAAACATGGTCATTAGCTACCAATGACGATGTAATAACCGCGCCAATACCCGCGCGCCCCTCGAAGTCAACTCAGCAGGCATCGAACCTGCAGCCTCAGGGCTGTGCGCAGGATTCGAACCTGCACCCTCTCAGCTCAGCGCCTACACCCGAGCGCTTTTCAATATCAGCTCAGCAGGTATCGAACCTGCAGCCTCAGTGCTGTACGCAGGAATCGAACCCGCACACTCTCAGCTCAGCGCCTATACCCGCGCGCTTCTCAATATCTGCTCAGCAGGTATCGAACCTGCAGCCTCTGTGCTATACGCAGGTTTCGAACCTGCACCCAATCAGCTCCGCGCCTATACCCGCGCGCTCCTCATCATCAGCTCAGCAGGTATCGAACCTGCAGCTTCAGTGCTATAAGCAGGATTCGAACCTGCACCCCCTCAGCTCCGCGCCTATACCAGCGCGCTTATCGCCATCAGCTCAGCAGGTATCGAACCTGCAGCCACAGTGCTATAAGCAGGATTCGAACCTGCACCCCCTCAGCTCAGCGCCTATACCCGCGCGCTTCTCAATATCTGCTCAGCAGGTATCGAACCTGCAGCCTCTGTGCTATACGCAGGTTTCGAACCTGCACCCAATCAGCTCCGCGCCTATACCCGCGCGCTTCTCATCATCAGCTCAGCAGGTATCGAACCTGCAGCCACAGTGCTATACGCAGGATTCGAACCTGCACCCTCTCAGCTCCGCGCCTATACCAGCGCGCTTATCGCCATCAGCTCAGCAGGTATCGAACCTGCAGCCTCTGTGCTATACGCAGGTTTCGAACCTGCACCCAATCAGCTCCGCGCCTATACCCGCGCGCTTCTCGTCATCTGCTCAGCAGGTATCGAACCTGCAGCCTCAGTGCTATGCGCAGGATTCGAACCTGCAACCTCTCAGCTCCGCGCCTATACCCGCGCGCTTCTCGCCATCTGCTCAGCAGGATTCGAACCTGCAACCTATCGGCTCCGCGACTATACCCGCGCGCTTCTCGTCCCCACTTCAGCAGGTTTCGAACCCACAAGCTCCGCGCTATGCGCAGGGTTCGAACCCACGACCGTTCAGCTCCGCGCCAAGACCCAAACAGGTATCGAACCCGCAACCTCACTATGGTGACAACCATTGCTACCCATGTAGTAATGTAAAGGGTCACAAGCCTCGGGTATGTACCCGATACTACGCACTACCAGTGCGCTTATTGCCGGTACAACAGCGCGAGGTACCACGGCGCCGTCCCACACCTGATACGGGCCAGATGGTGTACTCCCGTCGTACTCCACCGCGCACTACCTCGCGTCCTTCGCCGCCGCCTAGGCAATGACTAGGACGGCACATCCAACAAATACCAACTCAGCCCACAAAGAATCAGCACACACACACAACACGACGACAAAGTGTCATCGCAAACACCTTAAGTCAGTTAGGTGCTGACATTCTGCACTCACCCTTGCGCCAGCAATTCTGGACGTTATCAGTATACAAATGTATACAATGTTTACGTTTCCGCGTCCAAACTAAGGCTCCGTACATGGCCGACTCACCCGCCGACCGCGTAAACGTTCAGCCCGTATTTAGCAAAGTCACGACGGACTTTACTGGACCATTTTTGATAAAATCCAGTACACTGAGAAACACCAAGCTATTAAAAGGCTACCTCTGTGTTGTAACATGCCTAGCCACGAAGGCGGTCCATCTCGAACCGGTATCTGAGTTATCCACGGAAGCGTTCCTTGCGGCATTACAGCGTTTTGTTTCTAGGCGCGGTGTACCGACGTTAATTAGATATAATTGCGGTACAATTTATGTAGGCGCTAGAAATGAACTTAGGGAAATACAAGACTTTCTTGCAACCAACAATAACAATATCGCACCTACACTTTCAGCTCTTTTAGCGCACATTGCAGCCAAGCTCAATGCACGCCCTCTCAACCCACTCTCTTTTGACCCCGCGGAATTTGAATTTCTCACCGCGGGTCATGTCCTTTTAAAACGTCAGCTCAATGCCCTACCTGAGTATTCGGTAGGAGGACGAGCCATTTCTGCACACAAAAAGGTTCAAGCTCGTCCTACCCTTATCCCAACACCTTTGGCGATCCTGGTCCAAACCCTACCTGCACACCATCCAAACCCGCTCCAAACGGACTCCCCGATCCAGCCCACCTCAAGTCGGGGAACTGGTACTGATAGTGGACGACCAGGTGCCGCCTCTACACTGGCGCATGAGCCACAAGACGAACCCATGAAGGGATGGCGTCACCCGAGTGGTGGAAATCAAGAACGACCACCTGACTGTCGATTGACCACCACACCACAGCTTTGCCGCGTGGGGAATATGTTCACGCGAAAGCGTGACGTAACCTCAAGGCGCGCACCCGCGCCCCCGCGTTCCCCCGCCGCTGTCCTGCAGCTGTCAGGCGAAGGCGGCTGCGAAAGGAAGCGGAAAGAGTCACCTTTTCGGCGCCGTCGCGTCCGCACGGCGTAATCGGGAACCGCCAATATCAGCCCCGCGTTTACGCGTCAGCTCAAAAGTCACCTTTTTGTACTCGCGACCGGCGGACGTGTACCGCCGCGCAGCAACCGCATGGCACCGCCATTTTATATCAGCACGAGTCACCGCAAATGACTTCGCCGCGAGTGACCTTCAGGGTGTGTTCGGCCCAACCAGACACTACTCCTAAATCAGCACGTGTGTACACACGCATTCAGCCCGCCGCGTAAACCAGTGCACAACCCAAAGGGACAATACAAACATTAGAACCAAGTGACAATAGTTCTTCAGCTCATTCTGCACGCCGTCGACAGCAGGACGCCTCCACGAGGACCCACGGTCACCAGCACTCATCAGACACAGAGCTCACCTCCGCAGGTATTTACCATCCCAATTACTCCTTACCTATTCTCTGGTTGCAGGAAACTGCTCAACCGCATCTACCCCCCCCCCTATCATCGAGCGTATAGCTAGCAGGAAACTGCGAAACTAAGATGTTTCGGGGTTAAAGTTTAAAAATCTCTCTCTTTCTGATATACATTTCATAAAATAAAAAGAAATCAAATGTTTGAATGCTGTTGTTATTATATTTACTTTATTATTATCTAAGTACCTAGGACGTCGTACGTAGCTAATACTTATTGCGATGGTTCTACTTTCGTACTAAACACGAATAAGCCTGAGCATTAACGTCGACACCGTGTTGACGCTCTAATACAGTAACAACATAATCAAAATGCCGAACAAATCCGAAATCAGACTGTTTCGTGCGAAATGAAGGCTTAATAGCGTTAACATTCCGAACGCGTGTCCCGGAATATGAATAACGAATTATAACCGAGAGCCGAAATTTCTTGAGTGCCGACCAAACTTCAACTTTATATTAATACCAATAAAACTTTATGAGACCCGCGCCGGTGACTAGATGACTTATCAAAGTGGGATTGTAGAAGTGTTCTATTGGATCATGCTAATGTTTGGACTTCGAGTCGGAGAGTCTCGAGGGATTTTGTCGGGGTGGGGTGGAGAGGTTTTTGGGTCAAGAAGTGTAGATTTGTCGGCGTTCCTAGACATATTGTCTCACATTTATTCTTCATATTTCAAGTGAGGAACCCTTGCGGAATTCATAGAGCATCTAAAGGTTTCAGTAGAGCCATTTAATCTAGTTTAACTTTTTCAAAAGAAAGCCCGATAGTAAAAGTAACGCAGCATTGTTCCAAAACTGATCATGTGCGAATCTTTTACGGACTTTACAGTTTTGTAACAAAACTATTAGGTTACGACGAGGAAAAGTGCTCAGTTATTATTTAATGCGATAAGTTGAAATATCTTTCGGCAACCATTAATACACTTACAAGTGATGTCGTGAGGCTCAACAGTTACATCGCCTACATAATACATTTCAAACACATTTACAACGATCTACCAAATATGAATGCTTCCTAAGTTTTATCTGGAAATGTATTTTAACAGTTCCAAAGTATCTACAGGCGTTTCCATTGAACTTCATACCGCAGAGCTATTGAAACTTCTCTCTTACGAGAATATTTAAGTTGCGAGTTAATTTCCTTGCTCGCCCTCAGATTCCCATCGCTGATAACTTAAACCCCATTGTAGATGGTGTCCGCCCGCGTTAATATTTTACTAAGGGGTCACGGTATGGCCGCCTATAAATTAGTTCCGATCTTGGATTATGAAGCTCAGGATTTATCCGGAACTTGGAAAGTTATCGCCGGAAGATTTAAACAGAGGAATTTGAGAGTTTGTACATCCGAGGATTATGCTGGTCATTAATTTAGAATAAGCTCCTGTCGGATTCGATTGTGTCGGAGACGGTCAGACAAGGAATCAGCCGGTTGGGTTGTCGGCCGGCGGCCGTTCTTTTGTGTCTGACTCGGGGATTTATAGTTGGCAATATTTTAAGTTGGCTTTTGTCCAGCCGCTCTATTAAAATAAATCTGGTTTTGATATATGCATGTTTGCGTATGTGATTTTAATGGAAAATTGCTATGACGTAATCCTGGTCTTGGCACCAAATTGTTATATTAATACTACCTGTTAGATACTTCAAGCTTCCATTTCCAAACCCACACAAATCATACCTGAAACAAAAGAAACAATAAATTAATGCAAAGAGATTTATTTTACACAATTGTTAACATTCAACGCGAATTTTCATTTTTGCACAGAAATAAAATACACAAACTGACACCAACGAGTTTCATATAAACTCACCGACACACAAAAAAGGCTAGTACAACGCAACACAAAAGCCAGACAAAGTAGAATAGTGGCAAGACGTATGATATATATTTTTAGTGTACGGTCCAAGGCTGGCTTTGTCTCGAGGCGTACGTCGTTAATCATAGTGACGCGGCAGTGGTCACATGATAAGCGGTAGAGTGATGGCAACTGCGTCACTCTCCCAAACGCGTGACAAGGGAAAAAATTGGACATGTGCTGCGATGTAGAGTTTACACAGGATGGATATTAAAATTGTTGGGTTTTTCGTTAATACGCGTTCTTGTTATTTTTAAAGTTAGTTTTGCACACCTTATTTTTGTGATACTAATAAACTAGACGATAAAGAGGGCTAAATACAAATGTTTAATTAAATTTGTAGAGTCAAGTACCACTGTAGTTTAAATAGCAAAGTTCGTATAAGAGCGGTTTTCTGGAACAAATTCTAATCTACATAATACTAATTATTGGTCCCTGGTAAATAATCTGCCGCTAACAGACCGTATATAGCATATATCAGCCCATTATAATATCTCTCCTGCTAGGCAGCAGACTTTTATTTCAGGGAGATGTGTATGGGAGATATGAATATAGGGGATCCACCATGTAAGCCTATTGCAACTTGGCAAATCTTGTTTAAGAGTTTTCAAATCAATCAAATATCTCTAACAAAGGCTTGTCCTATCTCCTAAGATAACAAACACGACCAATAAGTTAGCGTGCTCTCCGAAGTGGGGAAAAGTCACATGTGAACTACCATGCAAGAAATCACCTTGGGAAGAAATGAGTAGAGAAGGTACATTATATAGGTAAATGCATTAAGCAGTAATTACCTGGATAAATATCTAAAGATGAGTTTTGTCGGTTCGCACCTGGGCGATAAATTCTCAGTATTCTCCATTTCGTTTTGAAAACTGGCAAGACCGGGATTATCGCAGTAATTTCCGGTAAATCATTCAGTGTCCTTACAAATAAACTCCCAGATGGGACTTCTACATGGCGCCGTTATTGTACCTCTAACTAAAGCAATGACCTAACGGCGTTCGTGAAACGACATGTTTATGCAAAACTAACGACATTTTCATGAATTGAAAAGCCTGTTTATGGAAAGAAGCCTAAGTATTATTCTTTAAATTGTTGTCTGGCTGTGACCCGCTGTTACACACGTGCGGACAATTAATACTACGACTATTACTAATTACTACTACGTGACCATTGAAACTACAGGAATTTCTTTTAGTATAGATGTAAGTAGTTATACCAGCAGTTGAAAATCACCTATGTGTCAAGACAATATCATTTATCATCAAGTTTTGATATTATTTTATATTTCATTAGTTATATGACTACAAGTTTTTCTAGATTAGACTCGATATAACTAAAAATAGGCACTAATATATATAGATAATAATATAAATAGGCTAATAATAATATAATGAGCCCCGATCGATCAGTGCCCAGTTCAAGAATCCACTTAAATAGGCGCCAAATCTCATTAGATTTGGCGACTATTTAAGTGGATTCTTGATGAAGGCCCACCTAAGGCTTTCGGTGAAGCCAATATCGTGATGAAATTCAGAACATGGTCATAAATAACTTTCTGGTGCCTGCTTGGCTAACAACCAGAGATGACCCTCGATATACAACGTATTTAATTTCTCATAACCGGCGGTCTTCAAGCTTTTTAGATAACGGGTGAGATGGATTGCTCCTCAAAGGCCTATGGCCAAGATCTAGCAAGCTCATTATAGCATAACAAATTAAAATAGATACTACTCGTACTCAAATATTAAGTATTGAGTTCCACTCATTTTCCTATTTCAGTTCTGCAAACTGACACAAAACTGATGGGCATGATGGGCCGATGGGGCCGAAAGATTTTTGACTGGTGACCACGGACTGGCAAGCGCAGAGTTAGTCGTCCACCGAAAGACCTGATAAAGGTCGCAGGAAGACGCTGGGTGCAGGCCGCTTCCAACCGAATCTTTTGGAAATATAAGAGGAAGCATACGTTTAGCAGTGGACGTCCTACGGGACTATCCAGAAAGTGAGGTATTGATATAGTTCAATGATGAGCATCTTCTGATAATTGACACAAGTATATTTAAACCACAACTGAAGACGATAATGAAGAAGTGGCAGTGGAACTATCGGTGGCTGGATTGGTTGTGCTGGATTGGTGGTGCGAGCCGTAGTTTGGCCTGCTCTAAACCAATTAGTGATCCTTAGGAGATCAGTAAAGAGTTTTCTCTCCTCAATCGAAGTGCCAATCTTAAGGCGAGGAAACGATGCAATTATAATGAGCCTTGTTGGCTATTTTAATTGCATTTTTTCCTTGCATACGTAGTCACAAAAATTAAGAGCCACGACGAAAACTACTATCTACTATCTACTTCAAAGCTCTGAATAGTACTGCAACTGTAATTGAATTCAACTCAATTTTTTTATTTGCAAATGTTAATGGGCAGGCATGCCACGCTTACTATCAAACACCTTGTTACTTGGCAAAAACACCTTTTCCCTTTAGGATTTGCAAACCAATGAGTCAGAAGTAAATAAAAAATACATTGCAAGAGTGAACCAAGTGCTCCGGTTTTCACAGCAACATTGTCTCCGACAAATAAGCTCGCAGCTGGATCTCGATTATTATTTCATTACAAAGTGTTACTGCCAGCGCCGTCCTCGAGAACCGACGAAATGAATTGTGACCCCGGACTCCATGTTATTGTAAACAGACATGTTGGATAGTTGATTGCTTTAAGTTATTCTCGAGAGGAGTTTACTGAAATTATATTGGACGTTTATTTAAGTAATGTAGTACTTAATAGAAACTTTACGATGCAGGCTTGTTTGAAATCTAAAAGAAATTTAGAAAAAAACCGTCTTCAAACAGCTCTTAACTTTTAACATAGAAACAATTATTTTTATTTAAATAAAGTAAAGTCTCAATAAGATATGATTCTTAATTGTTATAGAAAATGGGATATGATAGCCGCCAAGATTCCTTGATCAGCCGTGCGATTCTCTAATGATTCGTCGATGCGCTCGTCTACGAGCTCACGAATGTCAAATACTTTATGTAATATCGTCCTTGTACACAAGATTGTTATTCCAACGTTTATTTTCATCTCGTCATTTGTTTTACGGATGTCGTCAAAGATGCAACGATGTTTGCTCTTAGAGAATCGCCCGACTGATCTTAATAATAGGTATGTACTACATCAATCACGTATCTAAGACGTATCCAATAACACGTAATATAAAACAATCGTAATCAAGATGTAAAGCTACCTTGTGCAACGGTCTTAATAATTGCACATTGAAAATACATATTTACACCCGAAATAGATACAGGAGAATAAGAAAGAGAGAGAAAGAGGGAATAGATAGAGCTTTCTTTGAAATATAAGAAATTACACAATAATTTCCCTTGATACAACTTCGAACGGTACTTAATTAAAAAAAATGTACATTCACACAAATACTATAAATACGAAGTAACTCTCTCTGTCTGTGTTTATGTTACATTTTCAACAAACCGTTATAGCTTCATCGTGGTAGAACATAGGTTATAATTTTTTTTTGGTTTACGCAGCGTAATCTTTTATGGATACCACCGGCCTTAAGGGGGAGCACGGTGTTTATGTGGGAGTCTCTGCCAGAAGGGCAGCATACCCACCAAACCTCTGCGGTGTTCCGTGGCTGTCGCTTTTGGCGGGAACGCGGGACAGATTTCGCACACGACCGAGAACCCGCCGCGGCTGTCCGTTGCCAGACCCTTTCTTGCAGGACGCCAGAAACACTTGGCTTGCCGCAACCGCCTCAGGGGCCCAAACCGGCAAAAGGATGCCAGACTCCCCCGAGTCTGGGTGCCTTAAATCCCCCTACGATGGGTCAGGTGAGTAGCCCCACCGCCCACTACTTCGGCCGCAGAGGATAGGGACAGCGGCACCTCTCAATACCGACAGTCCTCTTCCCCTGCGACCCCACCGCGTCCGCCATCTAACGGTGGCGGACCCGTCAAGGCCGCGGAAGGCAGGGAGAGCGGCTCACCGTAATACCGGAACTCCTCTCCCGGCGCGGCCTCTAACTCTCAGTTGCAGTGGCGCCCATACACCTACCCACCTACAGTGACCGCTCCCATGTGGACTTGGAGTGCAAAGCCATAGGAGCGGTCCCACCTCGAGCCCGCCAGCTATCGGCTATCAATGGCAAGTTCCTCTAAGCTTCACCGTGGTGACCCAAGCCACGGCTACTGAGCCCCCCCCGCCACGGCAAGGCCTTGGGGGGTGAGAACATAGGGCATCAGCACTAACATCTTATATATATAAAAATGGAACCTTACTTTTCTTGATCATGCTATAACTTGAGAACGGCTTCACATATTTCATTCATCTTTTTTCTTAATGTTTTCTAATAATTCGTAGAAGGTTCTTACATTTTAAAAAATAAGAAAATATGGCATGGCTCAGTCTTAGACGCGAACGAAATCACGGGCAGTCGCTAGTTTTATTAAGACAAAAGCAGTAAATTTAAAACGTTCCTAAAATTACGTCGTAATTTATTTTTAATTATATTAAATAAACTATCAGCTGAGCAATCTAGTTGAGCGGTCCTAACGCCTGCTATGCGAGGCCGCACTTTGCAACTTTTAGAGATAAAGTATTACACATCTTTGGAAAGGATTACTTTAGAATAGAATAGAATTTATTTATTTCAGACTAATATCTGTCCATATTATTAGTAAAGGTACATACACATAGTCTTACATCTAAGTTAGTTAAAATAATCAGTATTTTTAATTTAGTTCAGATAGAAATTATTAAATTATTCACATAAATACCATTACAAACAATAACTATAAATTCAATAAATAAAAGATTAACTAATAACAATAACATATAAATGTAAAAGTTTGGTCGGGTGTTTGTTATTTTTTAATCAGCATAACAGCTTAACGGATTTGAATGAAATTTGGTAGATAGATAGATGGGAGTAACACTTTATATTGATCTATAAAACTTGCGAAATCATAATTTTTCAAACACATGCGCGTAAAGGTAACGCTTAAAAATAAAACACAAAACCCAACAAAAGTATCTGAACTTCATTTTACATAAAAGAAAATTAAATGTCCACTATCAAAGCCCACAACAGAGACCTTAGTCAATAATAACAGGCTCTCAGATCAACCCTTCAATCTAACCGTTGCGCTCTAGACAAATCCCAATATTAGTCCGTCCCAGTAGTGCAGGGGGAGGGTTAAGAGGGCAATATTGAGGTAAATAACAAACAGGCATGTCAAGCCTACACGGCTATCCATCGTTTGTATTATAAACCGGGCACAATGGAGGTGAAAGCCGCCAATTTGTTGGAAGAACACAATTTATTTTGAACACAAAGTTCTATGTAACACGTGGTGGGTAAGGAGCTGGAGGTCATGTTAGCGATTTGCTGAATCACTTCAAAAGCTGACTATTTGTTATTTGGTCTAATCGGAAGCGTGTCTATAATTTGTCATTTAGATGCGAGTCTTTTTTCATATGTTGGACACAATTAGTTTTAAACGTATTTAAAACTAGTTGAAGCGCACGTCTACGTCCGTGTGCAATAAATCAATGCGTTGTCGGGATACCTCGGGAAGTATCAGTTGAACTGAGATAAGAAAGTTACCTTTGCATTGGTCCCCAGTACAAAAATATTCTCCACTTTGGATTTCAACAAAATCCGTTTTTGCGTGATGGAATAACAAACATCTTTACACTTAAATGGAAGTTCGCTGTCACGTGAGTCATATATGTTATATTAAACTTTGTCATAATGCGGAAACAAATAGTCATATCGTGAAAAATTAAATACAAGAAAACCGCCAATATCAATGTGAACTCAACTCCAAAGCAACTCTCCAAAGGCCAGGGGTCAAACCCGGCATCCAGGCTTCGTAATCAGGCTCACTTCTAACGGAGTTAACGGAACCGCCAACTATGATCCAGTGAAAAGCTATTTTTTTTTCGCTCACCATGTCTTAAGGTCCCTTTCTAGGCAGTGCTTGTACTATGGTGACCTGATGATTGATATAAATACGTGTACTTATATGTGTATAAACACCCAGATACAGGTCAAACATATAATTATTCATACAAACAAATGTTAGACCTGTACAAGGATCGAACCCGAGACCAGCGGCTCAGAAGACAGGGATCTACCAACAGCGCCAAGCAGCCAGACAACGAACAACAATCTCACAATATTAGATGATTTCTGAAACTATTCACTATTATTTATTTGATAATTATTTACAAAATAAACATTTTACAACTAAAGACAAATATTAAAATAATATAAAGTGACCATTTGCTGTGGTAGCCGCATATTTGTAGAATTACGTGTAACGTACTGATTTCGATAACGATTCAATGTTTGTAAAATACGGGTACCTTTGATCGGAAAATCTAATTTCGCCCTGAACATCAAATCATTTTAACTGAACCATTTATCACTATCACTTGATGATAGATGTTAGAGCGTGTGACAACAGTTTTTCATTCCGCTATCCGCTGACATAGCAACCTGACAGTTGGCAAAGTTGCAATGCGGCTCGACCTCGCGCGGGTGGCGATAATTCAATGAATCCGAAGCTCGCCTGTCGCAACACGACAAGAATTTCGCAAAGGATACGTGCACTTAATAAACGCCGCGATACATTTTTAAATTTTGGGTCATCCGCACGTCAAAGGGGAATAGTAGGGCATTACACGTTAGAAAGTGGTGTTTTTGTCCTTAAGATGATCGTTTAGGGGCTGATTTAGAAGTAAAAGTCAAAAGTATTAAGTTTCTTCGCAAATATACCTAAAGTATGTACCAACATGTGCCAAATAAAATACAACATATGATTCAATAGAAGTTGTTTTATACTCTTTGATATTTTAGTTTTATGCTAAAGTTTCTTATGCGTAGGTTGACAAGTCGTCGTGCCTGTCGGTAAGCACTGAGCCTGTCCACAGCTTTAAAGCACAACTTTAGTGTCGCACAGCACTGCACTCGTCATTCGTTCGGCGTTCTGATCTTATCTATTCAGTAGTTTCCTATGCTAAAGAGCCCTATAAACACTTATACAGATGCAAAATACATTGAGATCATTAGATTCTAAAATTTACATCACTCTGTAACCATTTTGCACTTGTTTGCATTGTCGTTACCACACACTGTGTTATAAAGAAAAAATATATTTAAAATTTTATTTTTGACTGGTGACATTAACATTTCAAATTGTATTATTAATCTAAGATAAAATAAGGAAACTTAATTATTTTTAAATCAGCCTTAACTCTTCTGTAGTAACCATAACGTACGATCGGTATTTATCACAATAACGTGAAATAGTCATACTACCATAGTAGATTATGCACCGAGGGAGTAAAGCAGTGTCTTACGTTACGGGCGGTATATATATTGAACCCTGAGTGTAACGGAGACTCTTGAGTTAATCCCTAAGCGCAGCGAGGGCATTAAAATTTAATTCCCGAGCGAAGCGAGAGAGCTATGTAGAGTCCTGAGTGAAGCGAGGGGTTAAAGCCGCCCAAGACGAAGACAAGCTTTATCCTCGAGGTGCATACTCCACTTTTCATACCTGCTGCGAGACAATAAAAACTCAGAGCTTTAAAAAACAATTATTTAGTGAAACGTAAAATAAAATAATAGTAAATATTCAAATTGGACTCATTTGTCCCGTTATAGAAGGACAGAGTAATATTTTAGGAAGGAACATTTCATAGAAAACACTGTTTTGGAATTTCGCGGTTATAAACTTATATTGTTACTGTGTTGTATGTTACTAACAGTTATAATTACTACTCACTAGATGTAGGTCACGATTTAGTTGCTTTTGGAGCTCCCGATATTTCGGTACAGTTACGTGCACCACGTTCAAAATTATGACATTTTATGGAAGTTGTTAAAATAACACCAAACACCAGAAGTGCAGAGTGGGGCCGTGTCGTGCGTAACCCCTAGTAACGCGGTGCACAACGATCACATTCCCTATAGTACAATCGCGCCTATTTAATTTTTTTTCTGTATGCTGTCTCCGTACAAGAGTTTTCCTACAACTAACGTTCCAAATCCAAATCACTTTACACCCATGGGAGTTTCATACAGCTCGGGGATGCAATGCCTTGTTTTACGTTGATATTGTGTGATATGTAATTGGACAATTTCGAGAAAGTTTATAAATTCACCTAAAAAGTTTATAAATAAATGCGTAAAATTTCCACACACCCACACCCTAACGATACCTGTGTCAGGGAAGGCATGGACACACACAATTAACACACCGCAAACGTGAAAGACCAGCGAGCAAATAGGTTATATGATCATCACACAAATGTTTGCTCATGCCAGGGAGTGAACCTGGCTCTATGTTGATGTCATGTCACCTAAAGTAATACGTTATTTAAATTATAATCTATTATTTATGTCTATAGTATTACTTTTTAAAGCACTAACGCCTGCTTAGCGATACCAAGCATTGCAATTTTTAGAGAGATAAAAATCACATTTTCGATGACGGTTAAAATCAGCCGTGCGATTCTCTAATGATTCGTCGATGCGCTCGTCGAAGAGCTCACCGATTTCAAATACTTTATGAGATATCGCCCTTGTACATAAGGTTGTTTCTCCAACGTTTCTTGTCATCTCGTCATTTGTTTCACGGATGTTGTCAAAGATGCAACGATTTTTGCTCTTATAGAATCGCATGGCAGATAGAGAGTTAAAATTCGATGCTCGGACCTCGAGCCTCGGTGGCCTAGTTTGCCATGGCGTCAGACACGGATTGTCGGAAGACGCGGGTTCGAATCCCGTCCAAGGATATTAATTTATGATTCTAAAAAAAAATTGCAATATGTATTTCTAATAAATTAATTGATGCAAAGTATATCCACACATGTTAGTTAACACACCATCGGCGCGTAATTAGTGAATGATTATTTGCATTGCGGGTATGAATAGCGCCAAACAAAACCAGCAAACATGCAGTAATCAACGGTAATCAACTACTAATGTGATTATTCAAATCAAATATTAATGCAGTCGGTTGATTAGAGCACTTGATTATTGACACTATATAATTATAACGGATGTGAATTCTTTTGCCTTAATAAATAGAAACCGTAAAACATAAGTTATTCCATCTCACTAGATAGGTATTGTGCAAAAGTCCACTCTGGTCAGTACCACCACAGCACTAGACATTTTGCTTTGTAAGTGAAATGTTATGACGGGGAATCCCACAATGGCTGTCATTGATTTTATATTTGTGCAGCACAAATTTCGAATTTGAGTTCAACAACGGCATCCCATTATCCCACTAGCACGCATTTTGAGGTGGAGTTCACTAATATCCGTGGTCTCCATTCGGTCGTGTAAGTAAATTGTGGAATGCTTTGCCGGCGTACGTATATCCTTGCAGCTATGACCCTGGGTCTTTCAAGCGGGCGTGAAAAAGCATCTCTAAGGTTGTCATAGTGGTGGCGATTAGTGCAGCTTACGGCTGGTTTTCTCGTTGTGTTACGTGTAGTAATGGTGGATCTTAACCGTGAAGCGATCGTAGTGACGCAAGAGATGCACTATCTTTACCTCATCAATTGCTCTAGAAAGTATTAGTTACGAGTATAAGTTTACCGCATTTTTAGAACATGACCCAGACAGGACAGTGACTTCATTACAGGCTTACTTATGTGCCTGTAACTTTACTCTTACTACTGAAATAAATATTTTCACAGGTTGTCTTAGTCTAAGTTGTCTTAGTCGGCTTACGGACGATAACATGTGCGTGACAACGTCATAAGACAAGCCAAGCGCTTAAGCTGATCATGCCTCTCTATCGCTTGTTCCGCACTCTCGCTTGCTCATTCGGCTCAGTTGGAACGTGACAAAGAGTCATACTTTCTCGTACTTACGTGCGGCCGGCGTTCATCGATTTTTAACCCGTAGACTCGCCATTCGCCATATTTGGCCAATACAATAGATTTCGCGGAAATCAACCTACTTATCCAGGAACTGCAACGTGTGTGGTTAAGACGTTATCAGGTCGAAAATCGTTATTCATGCAACTATAAATATTTACCTAAATAACTTGCGAAATAGCAAATGTACAAACGTACGAGCCCACTTATAAAGAAAAAAATCCATTATGATAATACTCGTATCTCAGCTAATAATTGGACTTCTCTATGTATGCCTTCATGTACGCTGTAAAAGCCGTCTAATTGACGAGATGGCAATAGGCTCGCCCATGTCACATAAGATAGTAAAGAAACCATGACTGTAGGACATGAATACAATTTGTGTGTGTTTACCTCTGCTGAGCCCAGTAGAGATGGACAAGCGTGATACCAAGTGTACTCATTTTTATTCCTAAATATCTACAGTTTCTGTACGATAGGTAAATACAAATTTGTATCATATAAACCAGCAGCGTTTGATAATAACTCGCTGAATTCGTTACTTTTTACAACCGTTGCGTTTCCTTTAATATTCCAAATAAAAAGAGTAATAAAATACCTGATACTTTTATAGCTAGTTATAAAACACAAATAACCGTTAGTTTATAAGTCTAGACCACTGAACCCGGTAAACTGATTTGCTTACGAGCCGGCAATCATATATATCCGATCGAAAGACTTACGATTCAATAAAAACTTAGTCTTGGTGAGCTCAACTACATCAGTTACAGTGATAGATATTCTGCATTCAAACAGTAGATTAAAAGTAATAAAAAACATTAAGACAATCAGTATATTGTTTAGATGAGTTCAATTAGGTTGGAAAATGGCAAGATTGTACTTTTTTTGCAGAAATACCAGATTGTGGGTTTTACTTTTCTAGGAATGTGAAATTATAAGGTAGAGCAACCTTCAAGAAATTACGTGAATAAGTGTTTGTAGAACTGTGAACTAGTACGTTCGAGGAAGTATCGCCACCATACTTATTACTACCATGAAGCAGAAATGTTGGCATTACTGTGTTTAGATTTAATGGGTATGGCCCGTAAAAAACAGACACATGAGATTTGACAACTAAGTATCTAAGGGCGACAGGCACAGTTTAGTTTGTCACTAGGGACGTAATGCATTGCAACTCGAGTTAGGAGACGTACTACTCGTATATCTCCATATTGGAGTAAGCTTATAAAAAACTATATAATATTCTTGATTCACGCGAGACTATGGTTATGTTAATAATTGCACATTCTCATACTCCTTATATGCCTCTCACGACACAAGGCCTCCTAGTGAGAACTTTCTACGTCGCGCGAAGCGTACACAACACATACATTAATACTTCTCAAACATCCAACACCAAACTTTGTACTCGGGAGTACAAAGATTTCCGACTATCTTTGTTTAAAAGAAGCGCCACTACCATCTAGTCTTGCAAATTTCCACAGTGTAATGTCATATGAGATATTGCTATGGGGTTCAGCGGCTGATATAGAAACCATCTTCATCCTTCAGAAACGTGCTATTAGAGCTATATACGAAATGGGTCCCCGTGAATCTGTGAGAGATTTATTTCAAGAAATGAATATATTAACGTTGCCTTCCTTATATGTGTTTGAAAATATAATGTATGTTAGTAAACATTTACATAAATATAAGTTAAATAGTGATCACCACACTTTTAATACTATAATTACAAATAGGATAGCTGTACCTAGTTTTAGACTTGCGAAGACTAATAAGTCATTCCTAGGAAATTGTGTGTGTTTTTTACAATAAAATCATAAAACACATAAATGAGCTCACAGAGTTCCAATTCAAGTTGACTGTAAAAAAGTTTTAATAAAAAAACTTATTATAAAGTCCAACTTTATATAGAAGACAAAGATGCTTGGAATACTCCACTTCTGGTAAGCTGTCACTCTGCCACCCATAAAATGTAATATTTGTAGTACCTAAGTAGAAACATTGTAAACATCTATATAAAAAGAATGGCCCTGAGTTTCTTACCGCTTGTTCTCGGTAGGCTCTATATATTTTGGAACGCGGCGGTAGAGTCTTTAAAGTACATTATAATGAAAATTGACGTCATAAGTGCGTCTTTGATACCTAAATTGAATAAATGATTTTGACTTATGACTTTTTTTTACTTTTGAGGCTAAAGGGGCAGCAGGTCATTATCCCTGAAAGCGACCAAATATGATACTCGTATTTCCACAATGCGAATGAACACGTCGTGGCCGCTATCAGCTGACCTCCGCGCAGTTCCCTTCCTCTCTTCCACATAACTCATATTTCCGAGCGGCAGGAGCTATTGTGACGACTGTACACCCAACATGATTGTTTAAAATCGCGAGGCGTGCGCCTCGATAAGATTTATACACTGCGCCTGACACTTAATTTCGTTCATGTTCAACGCTCGACGTCAACGATTTTTTTGTATTTCGTGCGATTATAACGATGGACGGAGAATACAGTATGCGAACTTGATGAAAACTTTTAAATTGTACACAAATACGTTCTGGTAGAGTAAGTTCCGAAACTGGTTAAAAAAAATAAGATTTACAGGAATAGAGATTTATTGGTATAACTGCTAGATACCACCTTAACATTTCTATACTGCTTTAAGCGAAGCTAAGACATAGTGAGGAAACTACACGGCATGGTGGTAGGCACCCGCCTTTCTAGCGTCTGTCTGGGTAGCTAGCTACCTCGTTATTAAAAATCTTTTACTACGCCCGTAAACTGGTACGGCCTACACGCATCACGGCTGTCGTGCTTGTGAGCCAGACACAATTCTAGGTCTTAGTGTGCTATCACTTCTGACCCCATTATAACTGACCAAGTGTGACAGTGATCACTCGCTAGTCAATAATTCAAATAAAAAAAAAATATTTTTTCTAATTTTCAGTAAAAAAAATATCACCCTTTTAGTGACCTTGCTAGTTACGTGATACATCGTCAATAATGATATCATCAAGATAGGCGAATCGATTTTCAGTTATTGGAGTGTAACTCAAAGCTGCTTGACCAAACTTGATGAAATTTAAATTAAAGTTTTTTTTATAAAAACAGTATACTCTATCAAACAAAAAAGAATCATCAAAATCGGTTCATAAACGACGATCTTATCCGCGAACAAACAAAAAAAAGTGTCGAATTGATATTCTTTGTTGCAGTCGGTAAAAAATGAGTTGTGTAAGCTTTGATGCTGTGAGGTTCCTGTAGCCCATATTTGTTTAATTTTGAAGTAGATTAGATGTACGGTGGGTTGGAAGCTGAGTGATGACTCGCATAAACAGATGTTGTTTCTTTTCATTATATAATGCATGGTACATTTCAATTATAATAAAAAAATTAAGTGTAGAAAGACATGGTCAGTGGAATTACGAGTATTACTGGTCGCACGTCTCTTATTAATTTTGAGAGACCTGATACTGATTAAGACCGATATATTGTTGATAGCACAGATCACCAAAACAAGCGAGATATGAAAAGGGGGCGATACCGGTGTCGCAGCAATATGCCCAAAAACAGAACACATTGCTCGCGGCGGTTCGTAACTTTGTATTATGTGACTGAACGCAGGTCGCGATATTGCATGTAAACAGTTTACAATGCTTGCTCTGTACTTATGAATGCTCAAACGTTAAGTTTTAATACCGCAGTGAATAACGAACTTATTGAAGCTAACAGAATACGTTGAAGCGCGGCATACGGCCGCTGCTTGCGACACCAGGTTTTGTACGCAGTGCACGGATTGGCAACTCTCTAGATCTCTATGGTTGGTATATTTTGTTTGTAATTAATAAAGAACACGGCTTTATTAAAATTTTATAAATATATTACTATTTTATGTTTACTAGAAAGGTTGTTCGTTTCATTCACGAATATCACATGCAGAAAAAAAATTGTGTCTCTTAGCGGAAGTTTAAATCGATATTGTTTTTTTATGATTGATTAGTTATGCAAACGAAAACTAAGTTATTCTACATAAACAATACAATTATACATCAACTACAACTTGTAATACAGGTCGGCTCTGGGTGCCATTGCAACTGTTTTAGACAAACATATAATATACTGCATATAATAGTGCTTACTATCAGACAGATGGTTGGTCCGTCTTGTATAAAAATATTGCATATTGCATTAAAAATATCAATATAAAAAAATTATGAATCGCGAATATTTGAGAGAGTTTAAAGAAATCAAAACGCAACCTCATGCATACGGTTAATATACGTAAGATCTCTTACCTCGGTCATGTCCTCCGTCATCAGCGATATGACCTTCTGCAGTTGATATTCATGGGTAAAATTGCTGGAAAGAGAATGGTCGTGGAAGAAGTCGTGGTTGCGAAATATCCGGGAGTGGACTGAAATATCAGGGGCGTCTGAGTTGTTCCGCCGAACCAGAAACAAGAAGGACTGTGCCACGCTGATCGCCAACCTCCATTAGTTGGAGAGGCATTTTAAGAAGAAGAAAGAAATCAATATATTCATTTTGCCTTCCTTATATGTATGAAGTAATGCTGATTACAATATTATATTTAAATGATAAATGATTATTATTCACGAAAAATAGAGTAGTACACAGGTCTTAGTAGCTATTTTCGTTCAGTCAATTTTGTCGATAACCGACATGTGAAATTGTTACTGTGGTGATTATAAACTTATTACAATTTTCCATTTAGTTATAAGAAGGAAGAAAAAGTTATATAAGTTAGTTCTGTATAAAATAATAAAATAATTAAAAATGTCCAATGAATTAAAATTACAAGGTAGTCTCAATGCAAATAATTTAAAATAATAAAATAGTTAAGTATGTCAAATTAACTTAAATTAGTAGTCTCAAAACAATTTAAAAAGTCTGTCAAACAGTAGAATCGTTTTTCTATCAGCCACATCTTAAGTTTTCTACGAAATATTCTATAGGGAAGGTCTTTTAGACATCCTGGTATTTTGTTGTACACCGTGATGCACATGGCATAACAATTCTTTTGAAAGAGAGTTAATCTCGGAGGATGTTCGAGGACAAGTCTTTAACCATTTCTCGTATTTCGTGGATATAAATCTTTTGCCGTAGTGAAAAGGCCAGCATGATAACGAACAAATACTGCTATTTCAAAAATGTACATGCAAGTCAGGGTTAAAATTTCAAGCTTTTTAAAGAATGGCTTACATGATTCATGCGGACGAATACCTACCATTGCACGTATACACTTTTTTTGCGACAAGAAAGCTTTTTTTATATGTGTCGAATTACCCCAAAGGAGCAAGCCATACCGTAGTACTGAGCTTACATAACCGTGGTATGTCAGTAGCACTGTTTGACGTGATGCTGTTTTCCGAAGTTTATTAAGAACATATACAAATCTATTTACCTTGGTACACTCATTTAAGAGTGCGTTTGTAGTATTTAGCCATTTTTTTTTTTTTTTTAGCGGGGAAATGCTGTGCACTTCCCTTCCGTCACGGGGGTGACGGAAGGGGGCGTGTGGGGCTCAGACCCACTAAAACCCCCCCGTGAGCAGTCCTCCGCCAAGGTGGGGCGAGACAGGGTCGCGCTGGCAATCACCATCTCGCCCCAGCGGTAGGCCCGGATTGATCTTAACCGGGCCTCAGCGCCTGTGAAGGGATGACCTTGCTCACCAAGGTCACCCCCTAGACGTGTAGAGCCGTGCAAGCCGACGAAGAGTCCCCCGACTCTTCGCCAGTGACCCCACTACGGGGGAGGGAGGAGACGTGCGAACCGTCTCCTCCGTTCTCCCGGTCGTCTGCGCCGGAGTGGATCAGCTCGGACATCGTTCTCCCTGATCCGCTCCGCAGCCTCCTTCTGCGCCATCTCCGCTTCGCAGAAGGTGGCCACCGCCTGCCACGATCTCTCGCTGCCGAGCATGGAAATTACCACGCTCGGCAGGGAGAGATCTCCGCCTATTTCCGCTGAAAGCGTGTGCCGCTGCGGGCCCCATGCAGCACACACTTCCAGCGTGTGTAGTATTTAGCCAAATTCAACCGTCAGTATCACTTGTCAACTGACTACATTGTTAACAAAAATATGTGATCCCTAAAACCCTATCTATAACAAAGATCTTGTTACCCGAACCTCAACATCCCTCGCAAAAAGTTGTCCCAGTGTTTTGTCGCGGAATTTAACAACCTATTCATATTCTGTACTCACTCCTTTGTTGTGAGTTCTAATTAAACTCTTAGAATAGAATTACGGAATAATCCGGAGTTCTGGATGAGAAATTATTCGAAGACATGTTTCCGGACGCGGTCCGTAAGTGGCGGTAATTAAATAATTTAGACTGTAGGCGTTTGATAATGTTTTGGAAGTATTCGAAGCTTAAGTGTTGGAGGTTAAAGGTGTATTCGTACGTAGATGTTAGATCGATGAGATGGTTCATGATTAGGAAACAAGTACCGATTTTAGGCCCATTTGATGTTAAGCGATAGGCTCTGCCTGTAACAGATACAAGCCATCACTTTTTTTTTATAATGGTTCATCAGAGTGACTCCCCCCTGATGGAAAGCGAAGATGGAATCAAAAAGCAATGACCATTAACAAACTAATCGCCACCTCTATGACAACCTGAGAGATGTTTTTTCACGCCCCGCTTGACAGACCCAGGGTCATAGCTGCAAGGACATACGTACGCCGGCAAAGCATTCCACAATTTACTTACACGACAGAGGTTTTTGGTTCGTGGTCAGAAGTTTTCAACAGTTTATGGATGCAATGCTAGGCCGTAACGAGTAATTCGGGATCGGAATCAAAGTCAAAGTCAAAATCATTTATTCAATTTAGGCATCAAAGACGCACTTATGAACGTCAACTTTTCATTATAATGTACTTTAAAGTCTCTACAGCCGCGTTCCAATATATATAGAACCCACCGAGAAGAAGCGGCAAGAAACTCGGGGCCATTCTTTTTATATGGATGTTTACAATGTTTCTACTTAGGTACTACAAATATTACATTTTATGGTGGCAGAGAGACAGCTTGCCAGAAGTGGAGTATTCCAATTCTTCTATATAATGTCGAACTTTATAGTAAACTTTTTTTATTAAAACGTTTTTTACAGTCAACTTGAATTTGCCCTCTGTGAGCTCAGTTATGTGCTTTGGGATTTTATTGTAAAAACGCACACAATTTCCTAGGAATGACTTATTAGTCTTCGCAAGTCTAAAACTAGGTACAGCTATCCTATTTGTATTTCTGGTATTAAAAGTGTGGTGATCACTATTTAACTTATATTTATGTAAATTTTTACGAACATACATTATATTTTCAAATACATATAAGGAAGGCAACGTTAATATATTGATTTCTTTAAATAAATCTCTTAAAGATTCACGGGGACTAATTTCGTATATAGCTCTAATAGCACGTTTCTGAAGGATAAATATGGTCTCTATATCAGCCGCTGAACCCCATAGCAATATCCCATATGACATTACGCTGTGGAAATATGCAAAATACACTAACCGCGCCGTAGAAGCATCTGTTAGCTCTCTTATTTTACGTACTGCATATGCAGCAGAACTGAGTCTCCCAGACAGGGCATTTATATGAGGACCCCATTGTAATTTTGCGTCAATTTTAATGCCTAGGAAGACTGTTTCCTTGTCCATTACGAGTTTAACTCCATCAAGCGTAACGTTGGACTCCAAATATGGAACAGTAGGCATAGAAAACTTCAAACATTTTGTCTTTATTGAATTCAGAAGTAAATTATTAGTTGAGAACCATTTAGAGATACTAGATAGAGCGTTGTTTACTTGAATTAGTGTGCTATTTTTCCTATCTACTTTAAAAATCAGAGATGAGAATGAATAATAATGAATAATGAGGAAGGAATAATATTAAAAATCTCTTCACATTCGCCATGAATCAACCGGTAAAACGCTTAGAGAAGCTATAGTTCTACGCATTTGTAGGGGTTCTAGGTGTTGAGTGACTTCAGTGTCTCCAATAATACGGACAGCGCGACGTTGCAGTCCATCGAGAGCATCCATAAGGTACTTAGCGGACAACTTACTTAGTTCGTCATTTGTGACGAGCTGCACTGCGCTTATCACTATGAGATATACGTTGATAAGTCCCATGTGTTTGTAATTTCACCAGCACCAATACCCTTTAAACCGGTACTCAGTAATGCGAACCGGAAGAAAAAGGAATGCAGACAGTACTTTCCTGAACGAACTCGTTTACAAATAGTGCTACTGCTACTAAAAGTAGTCATGAGATGAGATGCGAACGTTTATGCATCATAGCGCCATAACCCAGCGCGGTATCGGTTCGATCGCGGTAGAATTGAATTCATCATAGTTATACCTTTTTGCGTTGAAGTTGATAAGAATAATAATTATAAATGGAACAAAAATTGAAACGGATCCTCATTTAGTTTAAAATAAACTTTTTGTGTAGACAAAAACACCTTGGCCACAGCGCAGTTAATATTAAACTGCGAAAGTAATATATTTTACTACTGAGTGACATGTATTTGGAGACACTCAGGTTTATAACCGTTTTCACCAACATTTTAGGAGATACATAAGACAGTTAGGTAACATTTAGTAATACAAAAATGTCACCTAACTAAGTTTATTTGTTACCTAAAATGTTGATGAACACTTGTTGGGCATACATCTGTTTATTTCGAATCGGGCCGTTACGTGTTTTTAGCTATTCGGAGAAATTATCTTTATTTATTTTGTATTGAGGCGTTGAAATTAATGTTTATTAAGTTCTACATCTTAGAATGCGCATAAAGAACTCAGAATCATAACTTTTTTTGAGTATAGATAAGTTGTATATAACACCTTTAAGTTATAGGTCTTACAAGTAAGTAATGAATGATTAATTTAATAAATGATATTATTGATATATTTCGTAACCAATAGTTTTTAAATATAATTAAAATAGATCACCTGGGACAGACTGTCCAATTAGTTAGGTCCAACTTCAACTCATTGTTGAAGTTGGACCTAACTAATTGGTCGCACGAAGAATCCAGCTCCTTTTATCCCCAATACCCCAGAGCCTGAAAACCAAGGTTTTCAACCAGTGTGTGTTGCCAGTGATGACTTATGGCACTAAAACGTGGTCCCTTACTGTGGGCTCATTAACAAGCTTAAAGTCGCTCAGCGAGCAATGGAGAGAGCTATGCTTGTGGTTTCCCTGCGTGATAAGTTCCGAAATTAGGAGAACCGTAGGAGAACTAAGGTCAACGACATAGCTCTCAAAATTAGCAAGTTGAAAGGCAAGCCACATCGCTCGCAGATCTGATAACCGATGGGGAAGAAAGGTTCTCGAGTGGCGACCACGCACCGGAAGACGATGTGTAGGCTGGCCTCCGCTAGGTGGACCGATGACCTCGTCAAAATCACGAGGAATCGCTGGATGCAGGAAGCTAGTAACCGGTCCAAGTGTCGTTCTCTGGGGGAGGTTTATGTTCAGCAGTCTCTACTCGTACTAAATTCAACAATTATTTTTATATTAAATGTACACTTACATGATTGCCGCCGTAGCTCTCACAGTAGGATTCCTTGTGTATATGAGAGCTGATTGACTTCTGTGTGTCTAGATACTATACCCAGCTATAGCTAGGTAATTGTCAATAAGTAGTTAATGTTCTTAAGACAATGTTAAGTAAACTATCAAAATAAATTATATTATTGCTTTTTAGCATACGGTTATTTAACTAATTGTTAAAGCGACGCATATTTTCGGTCGGTAAATAAAATAAGTAATATGTTTAAGAAAATCCTGTAAATTTTCAAAAGTAGCGGGTTGTAGCCACTACACAATAAATATTATACACCAACCATAGCCAGTCGTAATATTTCACTTTTTCGGCAACAGCGTATCATTTGCAAAATTTTCCATAAACGAAAAATCGTTTACGGCATTAAATTGCTGTGCGCTGGTGAAATTTGCATTTTTCATACGTTTGTGGAGAATTTTCGAGCACTGGAGCGCTGTGAAAGGACTACAATTTAGCTGAATTGGCTATTAACCGGCCAGATCGCGTGTCCGCTCGAAGTTAACATGCTCGTATGTAAAGTCACCTGTTTAAATTGGTGGTGTTCGACATTTGTAAGGCTGCAGTGAGCGCATTTTACTTATAAACGTTAGTTCTTTAATCGAGTTTATTAATTTTTACTTAATTTATGCACTCATTCCAATAATATTTCGATAAACTACTATTTTAACCTCATTCTAAGAGGAGGAGGTTATTTTGATAATATTTTTTTTGTTTGGTAGAGTATACTTCCGAAGCAGTTTCATTTATATTTCATCAAATTTCCTTTCGAGTTTTTGGTCCAAGGTTTTTTGAGTTACAACTCAATAAACGAAAACTGTCTTGCCAATATCGATGATTTCGGATTTGAGGGTGAATAACAATCGATCCCGTAAGTAGTAAGAGTCGTTAAAAAGGGTAAAAAAAATGTTAACAAAAACAAGTGCAATTTGAAAAATTTTATACCGACTTCCATTCTATTACTTTGGTAAAAATCAGTTATTGGAGTGTAACTTAAAAACTACTGAACCAATTTTGATGAAATTTAAATGGCATCACGCGGCTCCCGCTTTCAAACAAAAAGAACTTTGAGAATCGGTTTACCTTATCCTAAGTTATGAGGTAACAAATATAAAAAAAACAGTCTAATTGAGTACCTCCTCATTTTTTTGGAAGTCGGTAGAAAAATAACGACTTCAACACTAAAAAGTGTGAAAAAACTTGTAGAAGTCGGTACCATGCGCACAATATTGTAATATTACATACTTTTGAACTATCATGCTTTCGAATTCAACAAGTTATTTTTCACTGTTTTAAACTATCACGGTTGTTCACTAAAGTTATATGATAATTAACGGGCGCAGTTACATGCACCATGCATGTAACTGCGCCGAAATATCGGGAGCTCATTCCACAACCTTACCACGGTAAATATCTCGTTAATTATCATATAACTTTAGTTATTTTTCACTTTTTAGTGTTGACATCGATTCCATTTTTTTGCTTAATAAAATATTATAGAATTTGACGGATAAACTATGTTCACAGCAAACTTTTATCTGAATATGATCAAATGATTGCTTTTAGTTCGATTAGACACATATTACAATAATAAAAAAAATGTTAATCTTATGACCCAAAATTATACAATAATTACACATTTATATATAAGACCATTTTATTAAAGGTTGTTAACTAGATATTGCTCCCTCATTTAAATAATATATGTTTTACCTATCATGGTAAAACAATGTGGAAGAACTAGAATAGTACATACCAAGTTTGCAAATTAAATTAAATCGAGTAACCACACCATTACGAGTAAGTTTCACGAAATGTAATTCACCGGTAATGGCGCGCTGGGCGGGCGGGAACCGATGCTCTGTGTTTAGGTTAAGAAGCAGGCATTACGCCGGCGGCACACCACGCAACAGTACCTGCCATTATTTTGTGTACACTCTTAAGTTACCTTAACATACTGGGATATTTTTTTCCTTTATAAGAAGTGTACTCGTACGTGTACATTTGCCATTTGTCAAATGAATTACGTCAATCCTTATCCAATGAGATTTTTATTATAGTAGTAAAAGTCAAGTAGTAGTAAGTTGCAGGACTGTTGAAGAGTCCGCCCGGGGTAGTACCACACCTTTGCCAGTTATTCAACTATGAAGCGGTAGTGTGCAAACATTACTATGTTTCGGTTTGAAGGGCAATGTTTCCGATGAAATAACAAGACTAGAGATTCAACGTCTTATATCTGAGGGATTGCCAGGCATCGTTTTGAGCTGTTATTGTTAAATGTGATTATCTAATGATTCGTTGTTGCGTTCGTCGACGAGCTCACCGATGTCAAATACTATATGAGATATCGCCCTTGTACATAAGGTTTTTTTTCCAACGTTTCTTGTCATCTCGTCGTTGTTTCACGGATGTTGTCAAAGATGCAACGATGGCTCTTAGAGAATCTCACGGCTGATATAAACCACTTGTTCGTATCGCACAGAGTTACATAAAAAAAGTCACAGGCACATAATATTCCATCAAAGGTCGTTGGTCACCATGCGGCCAGACACACTAGAAAATTCATTGTTATAATATAACGACTCTTGAAGGGATAAATATTGACATTTGAATTAGAGTATTAATGTTTTGTATAATGTATGAATATGAGTTTGACTTTATTAATAATAAATAGCAATTATTATTTATTATTATAAATATATCAGTCATATAGTCATAGGCTTGTCATTTTCTGTAGAACAGCGGTGGTAGTGGTTTACCTAATATTAAATCTTTCTAAGGCAATTGAAGAGAAACACACAAACACAACGTTTCGTTATGGTATACACTTTGTCTACACTTGTGCAACATAACTGTTAATAATACACCACAATCTTCATAACAAGATCAAAGACAAATCTAGGAAAGTTAAAGAAAACAATGACTTTTGATTACAACTTTCGTAAGTTGAACACATTTTTCATACTCATAGAATAGATAGATAACGCTTCATTGTACATAAAAAAACGTGAATACATTTAATATACAATTATTAATACTGTTGTACATTGGGCGGTCTTATCGCTTATAAGCGATCTCTTCCAGACAACCTTTGGATGGAGAGAAATTATGATACACGAATAGACGGCAATGTATTTAAAAACAACGTCAAAAGTAAACCTGAATAATATTAAAATTACATAAACTACACAAACATAACTTAATATAAATAAATACATATCATATATATATTCCAAAACATATTTATAAGAATCGTATTCATATAATATTATATAATTTTTTAACTGCATGCGACTAACAAGAATAATAGTTCATAGTTCATAGTTCATTATTCATAAATTCAAATTTACGTGTCCAAAAAATATTAATTAAAAATCATATATACATATTAAAAACAGTACAAATTAAGTACATATACTTAATTTAACATTAAATTAATGTGTACTTACAATTGTAGATGTACAATCAATAACAAATTGCTAATATAAAATCATATTATTATTTAAGATTTGGATAAAAATAATCGAGTTAGTCGAAAATTAACTAATGTTAAAATTAAATAAATAATGTAATATTAACCGACTAATGTCAAAATTGAATTAATAATGTCAATATTAAATAATAATGTCAATAATAAATTAATAATGTCCAAAACTACACTTTGTGATTAAGGAACTCCTCAAAACTGTAAAACGACCGCTCGATAAGCCTGGTTTTTAATTTAATTTTGAATGAAGCTAAACTAGGAGCAGAGGTGACTTCGTCAGGCAACCTGTTCCAGGCCATGGGTCCCATCACGTGAGTCAGTTTGCTAGATTTTGTGAGGGTTCGTGTTACTCCCACCAGTTTATCAGCGTTACGTGTATGGTAGCTATGTACATCGCTGTTCTTTTCATAGATACTGGGGTTATTTTTCACAAACACAGCCACCTGTGAAATAACGATTGCTGGTAGCGTGAGGATTCCCAACTCTCTGAAATAGGGTCTCGCGGATGTGTCCCGCGTCACGCGTACCATAGCTCTGACGGCACGCTTCTGCATACGGATAGCTCTTTCCCATTCGGCACTCCGACCCCAAAGCTCCGCACCGTACTGCAGAACAGAGTGTACCGTTGCGAAATAGCAAGCGCGGGACACCTCCGCGGACACTACTCAAGACACTCGATTGAGCGCGAAACATGCGCTACCCAGCTTGCCACACACTTTATGTACATGATTTTCCCACGTCAAGCTCCTGTCTATTTCAAAGCCGAGGAAAGTCAATTTTTCACGCTCGCGATTTGAGCGTTATCAATTGATACGCTCAACTTCCTTACCTCATGTCCAGCTAAGTTGAAATGCATGAAATGTGTCTTATTTAAATTTAAAACAAGACCATTCATGGCAAACCAACGAGCAAGGCAGGCGGCTGTCTCGTTTAGTCTCTCTTCAAGTTGATCTACCGTGGGTGCTGTGACTACAGCAGCCACATCATCCGCGTACATTAGTATGTCTGCGACAGTCACTGCGTCCGAGAGGTCATTCAACAAGAGCGAGAACAGTATGTTGGAGACTGATGACCCTTGCGCCACTCCCATATCCGAAGATAAAGGGTCGGACTTACAGTTTCCTCCATCCACGATCTTAATGAGGGGCAGGCGTAAGCCTGCCCCTCATTAAGTCCGTCAAAATGTCAAGAGTTCTACTATTAATGCCATAATGTGCAAGCTTTATCGCAAGCACCTCATGGTCGGCGATGTCGAATGCTTTGGATAGGTCGCAACAAAGAACGGCAACCTGCTGCTTGCGTTCCCTCGCGGCCATCACTCGGCAGACGACTTCGCGTGTTAATGACGTAGTTGAGCGTCCGTCGCGGTACGCGTATTGTTGGTCCGATAGTGCACCAGTTAACGACAAAAAAGTCACAAGTCTAGAGCTTAAACCGTTCTCGAAAACCTTTGCGACAGCAGGTATGATGGATACAGGTCTGTAGTTATCAACGTTTTCCATCTTTCCTTTTCCTTTGAAAATCGGTGTGACTTTACTGATTTTCAGCAGTCTCGGGTAGGATCCTTCTCTTAGGCAAATATTAAATAATTTTGTTAATACAGGAGCGAGTGGTATGATTGCCATTCTAAGTAACTCCATCGAGATGCCGTATATATCCTTTGACTGCTTCGGAGGTATACGCACGGTGACTATGCGGTATACCTCATCAGGAGTAAAAGGTGCTAGTCTAAGCGAGCGGTCAGCTTGCGAGCGCGCCGCTACTAAGGTCCGTCGCACGCTTACAACGTCTGCTTTAGGGGCACCGCACGCAGCCGCCGCATCGAGGAATCTCGAATTCATAGCATTAACGGCTTCCTTGGAGCTAACGAAGTTTTTCCCGTCTTTATCAACAACTACCTCTGTAACATTGAGTCTAGGCGTATTATATTTACCTCTTTCTTTGTTTATTATATTCCACATACCTTTCGATGCATTCTTGCTATTTTGTATTATATTGCTATAATAATTTAATTTTTGATTATTTAAACTAATGTCATATTTATTATTGAATAACTTGAATACTTATACTCACACTCATACTCAATTATTTATTGCAATCACATGTACATTGTATTAGATATTACAGTTATGATAGGAAACATTGACCCTATTTGGGTGTAGCAATATGATTTATGAGCGGGCCGATTCATTCAAGAAAACATTAAATACATGAATCATTCATGAATTCTTTCAAGTTATAGTAGCATTTTGTTGGTAGTAGATCTTTTAAACGCTTTGTAAAAATATTATCCCTTTCTTAAGCTTTTAAGTCGTTTGGTATTTTATTGAATATCTTTCCTGATATAATATTTGGGCCAGAACTTGCATTCTTAATTGAGATACAGGTAGTACTAACTTATATTTAGATCTTGTTGGATACCGCCGAGGTAGGTCAGTGTGTATTTTCTAACAAAGGTGCCTTCATTTTTTTAAGCGATTAGTAACCGATTTTAACTTACGCAATAAGCCGAGTATGTAGAAGAGTGTCCATGCGCGGACGCAGTCGGGAGCGCACGTACTCTATGAAGAAGCGGCTCTGAACGTCGCGGAACCGGTAAAGTCCTGCATACTTGGCTTATTGCATAAGTTAAAATTGGTTACTAATTGCTTAAAAAAAATTAAAAACAATATCAACGATAGCCTTTGTTGGGTTTCCAACACAGGCAGGTTGCTTCACGATATGCGTTACGCTCGCTCATTAAAATGTGTACATACTGTCTGCTTATCTTGCAAATTGGTAATTTAAGAGGAAATATCAGGGACCACAGAATATTATCTAGTAAGTTTTTGACGTATTCTCAATGTAAACATTATCTCCGATTTCCGTTTAAGATCTTGACAACGCCTTCTTGCCACGACGCAGGTAAAAGACTGTTCATGGATTTACGGAGGGTCAAAACATAGATCCAGAAAGGATGGTGTAATCAGTTTGTGTGGAGAAGATCACGAAAAATATTTATTGTAAAGATTGTCTTTGATTTCGTTTAGTTTTATTTGATTGTGAAGTTTACCGCTTAGTTGTTAGTAATGAAGCTCTCGCTGTTAAGCTTACCTTCCGTGCGATTCTCTAATGATTCGTCGTTGCGTTCGTCGACGAGCTATCCGATGTCAAATACTTTATGAGATATCGCCCTTGTACATGAGGTTGATTTTCCAACGTTTCTATCTCTTCATCTGTTTCACGGATGTTGTCAAAGATGTAACGATGTTTGCTCTTAGAGAATCTCATGGCTGATCAACAAGATTTATCAATAAACAATCGAGGGAAGCCAGATGCTAGACACAATTGTGCAATTAGGTATTTAACTTAGATTGTAAGATCCGAACGGCCCTATAAGGGTAGCATAGTCATGTTCACTACACCCTCTATATATTAATGAATATTGAAAAAAATGCACCCCTTGCCACGGTCACGGCTTCGATTAGTGGGTATAATGGATGGATAAGGCAACAGTCATTACATTATGTTAGAGGCATTCAGAGACAACACGGCTTAGCACTAACCTAACCACCAAGCAGCACTAGACCCACATGGTAGATTGTGGTCCACACTCCTCTCCCTGAGAGAAAGGCCCGGTGCCTAGCAATGGGAACGCAACGGACGATTTTGTATGTTTCAATAAAATCCACATAAATATTTAATTACAACTGGTAAATTTCTAAGCCGTAGATGGTAGGCCACTGGTTCAAGAGATTATCCCGGTTGGTACCACCGTATTGCAAAATACCCTGCCGTGAAGCTGTAGCACGTGAGCCACACACACTATAGCAAGTGACGTTACTGGTCGAATCATACTCAAAACACCAATGTCCGGAGAAGACGCAAGCTGTGTGCATAACTCAACACGAAACTCAAAAAGTGAATATCAAACTGCAACTCTTATAAGGTGTTAATTGTTAGGTAACGTGTATATGTCGACTTACATAATTTGACATACTTCCGAACATTCGACTGCATTTGCTCTACGCCGTAACTTAGCTACGCCACCATGCCGTAGTTTGGTTACGTCGTAGCAGCGTTACAATGTCTACGCCGACCTTATATACAAATAAAATACGTTTGCTTTTTTTTCTGTAAGTCTACTAAGTACTATCCAGTAAATGTGAAAATCATGACTATTGCTAAGAGCACATTTTTATTACTATTTATTGAAATTTCCCTGGTAGGCATATTCCTGGTGCATGCATTGCCCAACTTAGATTATTATATAAGATTATAATGATTATCCTACAGGATCATCCATCGCGATAAAATCAGGTCATATTTTATTACTTTCGTTTAATATTTAACTAATGACTCCGCGTCCTGTTCAAGCTTAAAACAAAAGACTTCGACGTCAATGTACATCGACGTATGCAGACGGGTCAAGTTCATAACTGTAGCTACATAGCTATCGGGCGAAAAAAATCGCATTAATATCTACATGCGAATTACACAATATATAATAAGACACACTTACATGTTAAGCATTTGTAATTCTTCTTCCTAATACGAAGAAAATTATGATCAAGTTAATTAAAGCAGCATAATTGACGTTAACATATAATTTAAAATTAAAATTAGGACTAAGTACTTAATTAGCTGTGATGTATGTCACTTAAGAAAAGAAGATTGAAGTTTAAATTGTTCTCTTTCTTCATTTGTGTGCTTTACCGTTGCACACAAATAAATAATCCAGTTTTGATTATGTTTAAATGTAAGTTAATGTAAGGGTTTTATCCATCCATTTTTTCGTAGGATGCATTATCTCCATGAAAACCATCCGTCGTTTTAAAAAATATTACTTCCTGCAGATACGAATTGTGTGAGGCGCGACAGCTCGACTTACTAGACCTCGTATAAAAGAGGCCATCTTAGCTAGTACCACCAGTGCCAGATATTTTGCTAATGTAGTTCGGGAAGGATTCATTGTAAGGACACTGTTACAAGTGAAATTATCACTTGGTGAAAACAACTTAAAAAACTTAAGTTTTCGGGGTAATCAGGGTCATATAGTGCCACGTTAACAGTTGTATGCTCTGGGTAGCACTGCAACTATAATGGGCAATCGTGATTACCATCAGGTCCATGACTATTCTAGAAATAAAGAGTCAAAACGCATACACTACTTGGCAATATGAGGAAACAATTGTGATATAAAAAATGTTTCAAAGGGCCCCGTTTATAAAAGAGCGCCAAAGTTTTCCTCATATCCTTGTTAATAACAGATCATATCCTCGAGCTCTTGTAATATGTAGGTCAGCAGTACCTTGGGCCATTACACAATATTTTACGTTTTTACGCGAGGGTTTCTCTGTGTATATGTATATAATTTTATAACAATATAATAATCAAAGTCTTGACTGACTAACAGACAACGCACAGCCTAAACCACAGGTCGCAGAAACTTGAATTTTGGAGGGTGATTTTGTCCAGGTGGGTAGAGGTGTACTAAGAAAGAGTTTTTCGAAAGTCAATTTCCAAGGGGGTAAAATGGGTGAAAATGTTTGTATAAAAGTCCTTTATTTTTGAACTTATAACTGTGAAAATTTGTATTTAGATAGTTCATTTAAAATTTTAAATTTTTAAATCTAAAATCAAACATCGTTGCATCTTTGACAACATCCGTGAAACAAATGACAAGATGACAAGAAACGTCGGAAAATCAACCTTATGTACAAGGGCGAGCACATCGTCGAATCGTTAGAGAATCGCACGGCTGAACTTTTAAAAAATGTCACAGGTAGCGGCGGGCTATTGCCATGAAGAAAGCTCATTATCGTTACATTAATTCATATCAAGAAAAAAAAGCTCCACACGGACGAAGTCGTGGGAAAAGCTAGTATACATATATATTTTACATTCTCGGTGTGTATGTGTAGGTGTCCTTCACACCATTTGTCCAGTCCATTAATCCCTCCAAACAAACATAAGTAGTATTTTCGCTTATTACTATTTATTATCATTAATTGTCATTAGCATTAGTAACGAGGCAATATTAACATAAAATATCCTGTATTCGAATATTCTGTAAGATGATACAAATTCCAACATGATTTTGTGCGTAGAATAGGGGAACAATTAAACGTTCCGCGATCGGGCAACGTTACGGCTCAAACATTAATAAAATTCTGTTCTGTGAAGCGGAATGAGCGGAATGAGCAAAATGAGCGAAATGAGCGACCGCAGTGGAACGAAATAAGTGCCAATTTGTGTTGAACAGATACAATGGGAAAGTTAGGAACTTTTTAACGTTCGCTGTCAGAACAAATTCGGTGACAAATTTTGCGTCAATCAGAATGTTACTATATTCGGCCGCGAATATTATTATTAACAATAATAATAATACCGGCAAAACACTCACGTTACGGATTGAATACGTCGACCCAATTTTGTATACCGTCCCATGGCGTCCCAATAATATGCGACATGAAGAGAAAGCGTCTTTATTGTTGTAGATAGAATATTTAGCTGAAACGAGAAAAATACTTTTATTTTTAAAAGTTAGTAATACCGCATTCAAAGGTTTTCTAAAATTTACTTTCTTCGTCTGGAAATCGAACCGACTTAAATGAGAAAACAACAATGATGAATGATGCCAATGGATTTGAATGACTAATGAATTGACCAAAGATAATACTAATTTCGCTTAAGCAACATACTATCTCGAACGAAAGCAAAATACTTGATGTACTTTCTCTTTATGTCACATAGTCTTGGGACATCCTGTATATCTAAAATATACAAAACTCTCGTGTCACAGTGTAACAAAACTCTTCCGAAAGGCCTTGACCAATTCTAATGAAATTATGTGTATAGGTCTGAGAATAGGTCGTAAAGTACAGTTTATCATCATCATCATCCATCACCACGCCTGTGAAATCGCGGGGCGCTGCTAGCATATATAATAGCAGCATACTTTTTTTTGATTGATTCAAAAAGTTAGAGCTCAAAGTTTTGGTGCAACGAACATGAAATTTTGGCAGGTAATGCCTTTTATGCATATTTTAGCAATTAATTAATATTAATTATTATTATTAACTAACTATTGCACGCTTTTATGAACAGTCAGAAGGTGTCTAAAAAGGCTCGTCTGGCTGTTCATGGGGGAGTGTTGGTTCCGACACTGATGTATGGTAGTGAAAGTTGGGTGTGGCAGAAAAAGCATGAAAGTAGAATAAATGCTGTGGAGATGAGAGCATTGAGGAGCATGATTGGAGTGAAACGGAGTGACAGGATAAGGAATAGTGTGATAAGGGAACGATGTAGTTTGAATGAGGGTGTAGTGACAAAAATCGAGAAAGGTATGTTAAGATGGTTTGGACATGTGGAGAGAATGAATGAAATGAGAATGACTAAACAGGTATACATGGGACAAGTAAACGGAAGTGTTGGAAGGGGAAGACCTAGGCGAACGTTCCGAAATCAGATTGAAGATGTTCTGAAAAAAGGCCAGGTCAAAAGTACCCTAAACCGACGCTTATGTATGAAAGGGTTGATGAGTATAGATGAAACGAAAGAGATATGTCAGGATCGTAGTAAGTGGAAATTCGTGGTCTCTGCCTACCCCTACGGGAAAGAGGCGTGATTTTATGTATGTATGTATGTATTAACTAATTAATAAATATTAATTATTATTATTAACTAATTAATTAATATTAATTATTATTATTAACTAATTAAGTAATATTATTTATTATTATTATTAACTAATTAATTAATATTACTTATTATTAACTAATTAATTAATATTAATTATTATTATTAACTAATTAATTAATATTACTTATTATTATTAACTAATTTATTAATTATTATTAATTTAGCAATCCACTAAGGGCTTGATAATATCTTAAATTATTTCTGTGGCTTTGTATCCTATACATCAAGCGAGCGAAGGTGTCAGCTAGTACTATCACCCAATCTTTGGCCTGACCAGTTCAAAAAGGTTTTAGTTTGCACATGTGCATTGCAAGTTAACTCCGCCTTTTATAGTATTGCCCAATGACAGCCATAATAAGCATTTCCATTGTAAAAACCTTTTGTTCCTACAGCTTTTAGAAATTTAATGATTTTGTCAGGTCAGTTGCGACTAGCACACATTTTATTATAATAAAAAGTAGTAGTTCTTTTAAACGTGTTGACAGTTAAACATAATAAATACCTACGTGTAAAATTGAATAAGCACATAAATTAAAAAGGAAATAAATAAAAAATAACGAAAGTTAAATAATAAAAAGCAATTTTACAACATCGCAGTTCGTTACAGGTAACAACTCAAGCGGTTGTTATCGTTCGAAGCGCAAGTCGAACACGATTGCATGTCGAGCGACGACATATGTCACGGAGCGATGGAGGCTTCAGATAACAGGCTTTCGAAGAAACTTTTGATCTAACAATGCGGTGCAACGGCGGTGTTACGTCATCAAATTCAATAGATGGGATATAACAATCAAACGGTTGGATTTTTATTTAGTTTCTCTGCGTTAACTTGTGAAGGGACACCGATACTGCTGATATAGTTATTTTAGGTCGAGATTAAACATAGTTTACGAAGCGCTCGCAGCGGAGCTTGACTTGGAACTTGATTTTTATTTTATTTTGACATGGTATTCTCTTTATTCATATTCTTATTTCTTTTGGGGGAAATTAGGCCTGCACTGACGTCACGCTTGGGGTGTTTTGCGCCAGCATTTACTCAAGCCAGCCTAACTCCTTCACATTCGTGGGCACAACTGCTCCAGTGTAGTTTGAGATGTTCTATTCTGTATAATAATTAATTCCAATTAAATGCCTCTAGAAGTAGGATAAACTGTATGTGATAAGTGTAATTGGTTGTTGTTATCACAATAAATAAATAAACAAAATAAATTGGCGAACCGACCACCTGCTGCGAGCTCTTCCTTTGAGAATGGTTAGTAGACATTATGTTTATGAGAAATTCCTTGAAAATTAAAAAAACTTGGCTAAACAGAAAAAAATTCGCAAGCTCTCCTAAAGACACGCTTTTAGGCGCTCTCGTTGGATATATGTTTTACTTTTTAATTATTTTTATTATAGCGGCAAAGTAAGCTCCTTACTTCCATTGATGACGGCGTGTTACTTAATTAAGACTGTACTAAAACAATGGAACGTTATTAATAATCTATACGTATGATAAAAATATAACGACAGCTCGCTGTACATGCAAGATATATGAGAAAAAATATTATTGGGACTTTTATAAACGTAAAAAATTGTGAAAAAAGGGGATTGTTAGAATATTTGTCTTTTTGTCTGTGCGTTTGTGCACACTAATTTCAGAAAAGGCTAATCCGATTCAGATGTGTTGTAACAATACGAGTATATATTGTGGTAGGTTATACCATTGTAACCTGTTAGTCTGGTTCAGTAATTAAAAATTAAATTATTAGAAAATAACTCTAGCCAAATCACAATAAGTGTCGCCATCTAGGTGGAAGTATTACTAGTTCGAAGACACCTAGGACACAACGACACAGAGGGCGCTATTCCTAATAAAGCAAGTATGTAGTCACCTGTGGTTAAGAAAACAAACAGAGCGAGATACGGTACACTATGGCCAAAACTGGTTTTAATATATTTCCCCCCGCGCAATTCACCTAGAATAGTTTTTAAAATTACCAAATAAGGATACGCGCGATCCAAAGGCGAAAAAGAGGAGGAGCCTATGATGACTCACGAGCGTCATGCGAGGAAAGCAGGCGGGTGACAAGCCAATATACTTTCTTTACGACGCCAGCCACCGTGTAGTACAGAGCTCTTCAGCAGTGATTACCAAGTGTTGTGACCCATTGGCAATTGTGGGACGTTGTATCGTCCTTGTAATTTAAAGTTAAATTCAGTTTAGTCCCCATCTCGGGTGAGTTGAAACAAATGTCTAGCTTAAATCTATACTGTGCACTCGTTATTGTGAATTATCGTGTAATTTCATTTTAGGTACTAGGCTGTGCGATTCTTATAACCTCATCTGTACATATCTACCTTTTGTAGTACCTACTATTATATCGTAATGATTGTGTAGCTCTTCAAGCTGATGTAAACTGCCGGGAACTAGTGATTAACGTTCTAGTGTAATGTAAACCCATCTAGTACCTAATTCTTCCAATTTGGTACTGCTAAACCCTGTTATTGCTCTTCAAAACAATCTTATTGTATTTTGTTTTTAAATGTCCTTCCGACCATTTTGTTTTGCGGAATGTTGTCACATCACGGGGCTTGTCGAAGTTAAGCTTCCTCGGAGGAGCCCAGGACTTCGTGCATGTGCCAACAGCGCCGCTGAGAAGTTCCTACTAACCGGAATTTATTCATGGCATTCCAGGGATCTTACGGCGGGCTAAACCTACTGCAGGCAAAAAAAAAGAAAAAAAAAGTTGATATGTTCCTCATGTATGTATTTTGTTGTATGTTATAAATTTATCGTAAGTTGTCAAAAATCTTAAAGTTAAAAGAAGGCACGGACCCTGGAGTCTGTGGAGTGTAGTTTTATTTAAAAAAAATAAACAACCTACTGCAGGCCCAACTTGCAACGACGTCTAGTAGGCTGGCCTGGCTTTCACCCAGGATAGGACCCTGAATCCAGCTGGGCATCTGGGCTGACCCGACAATTGCGGCTGCACGTTTCCCGTTTTTCCTGCTACTGACTTCTGCCGGTTACTGCACTACGCACACCATCGCGTCGAGGACTTCACTGCTATTCTGAGATAAGTCCCCGTAACAAGGGAGGCTAATTGCATCATCTGTCTATACTCACGACCCTGCTCTGGGCTTTCTAGAGTCTATAATAATCGTCTAGAACTTTACCTGTCTTTTATGAAAATCTCCCAGCCGTCTAGGCAGGTAGGTTTCACCAGTTAGTTTTTGTTTCATGTCAATCGGTTCATAAATGAAAACAAAATTGAAATTAAGAGAATAACTCTCTCGGCACTACACCAAGACCAAGCGAGCGAAGCCGCTGCCGGGTCAACTAGTTGTAAATATTAATTATATTATTAGACTAAAACTCTTAATACAGCCAGAATCATTGACACGATATATTAACATTAATTTTTCTTAATTAAATTAATAATTTTGATTTTATCAATTTGAACTGACCTTTACATTTGTTCATTTGTCCTTTCCAGAACATGTAGGTATGAATTTGTATAATGGGATACGAAAGTTACATAAATGTCGACTCATTTAAACTATATTATTATATGTTAAGTATCCAAATTACTGTGTTTCATTTTGGTTGTAATATTACAATAACACTTTTGAATTATCGTGGCCGCACTATGTATGATACAAAAAGATCGAGCTATATACGAAATGGGTCGCAGTGAATATTTGAGAGATTTATTTAAAGAAATTAATATATTAACTTTGCCTTCCTTGTATGTATGCAAAAATATAATGTATGTTCGTAAAAAAATACATAAATATAAGTTAATTAGTGATCACCAACCTTTTAATACTAGGAATACAAATAGGATACCTGTACCTAGTTTTAGACTTGGGAAGAGTAAGTCATTCCTAGGAAGTTGTGTGCGTTTTTACAATAAAATCCCAAAACACATAACTGAGCTCACAGAGGGAAAATTCAAGTTGACTGTAATAAACGTAGCATATTATAAAGTACAACATTAAATAGAAGACAAAGATGCTTGAAATACTCCACTTCTGACAAGCTGTCACTCTGCCACCCATAAAATGTAATAATAGTAGTACCTAAGAAGAAAAATTATAAAAAATATATAAAAGAATGGTCACGAGTTTCTTGCCACTTTTTCTCGGTAGAGTCTATATATTTTGTAACGCGGCGGTAGAGTCTTTAAAATACATTATAATAAACAATTACGTTTATAAGTGCGTCTTTGATGCCTAAATTGAATAAATGATTTTGAATTTAACTTTGACTTTGAAAGTTATAAGAATAATAATACTTGAACAGTACTGGACAATGCATTATTTAAAGCTACATCAAGAATATCGTGGTCTACCAATTGTCTACGCAATATTAAAATCAATGTTGCTCTCATAAGCTGAGACTGTATTTTTGCAAAGGATCCTATATTGGTGTAATTGTCAATGAAACAGCTGATTGGTTGGCGAAAATTGCGTGTAGCGAAGGCCTGAATTTTTCCTTGAGCTTTCCTTTAATGATTGTGTTTATTAAACGATATTGGCAGGGTTATGGAATAGTAGATCAAACAGTGCATAAAATAACCTTTTTTGTCAGATACGTTTAATCGACTAAGCTAAAGTGTCTACTCTTGACCACGGTCGATACAACTCAATCGAAACGTCGAGGTTAGTCAAATAATGTTTAATTAATTTTATTGTTGGCAGAAATGTACATATGAGTGTTAGTTCTAAATTAACAATGTAATTTGTATTTTTATACATAGGGAAAATTTGACGGACCACACTAGGCTCACGGCCCGTATCGTGGAGGCCAATTAGATTTATCAATTTTTAAATGCATAAGAGGTATCCGACTAAGTGATGTAGTAAGTAATTATTGTAACAAATTGTAGCTCGTTATATAAATTATGAATGAGTGGGTTTGTATGTGAAAATTTGCATGTTTGTGGCGGCAGGAGTGCACGTATTAATATTTATGTAAGAGGATGTGTGTGTGTGTGTGTGATTGTGAGGGTTTGTGTGTAACTGTCACATGTATGTTCAAAATAATTTGCGTAATATATCCTCTGACTCTAAGTATGATAGCTCTAATAACCAATATTTGACTCGTTCTTTGACTGTGTTTATTCGATCCTTTATCGTTTTCATATTAATATGTGCGCAAAAAAGTCGTGAAACTCTCTTAAATCATTAATTTGATTCGCAAATGTTTAAAAAACTATTTCACATAATTTGTTTGTTAACGTATCGTAGTTTGTGCATTATATTATAAAACTACAAAAAATAATAACGTTTTTTTGTATCACAAACAGAAAAAGAATTACCAGATAGGTGTAAACAGCAAGTGGAGTGTTTACGATCGTGACACGTCGACATCCTGCAAGCACGTTCGTACAGCATGTACAAATACTGGGCTTTCAAATAAATGCAATAGAATACCATTGCAGTTGTTTGTATAGAAAAGACCCAAACACCAAACATGAACTCGTACAACCAGCAATCAAACAAAAGAAAATCACATGTTATATCACCATTGTATGTGTGTGAGCGAGCGTGTATAATCTACACAAACACTTATGTATTATATAAATAATATTATAAATAGGAAAGATTTGTTTGTTTGTATTAGAATCTTACATTTTCCCTGATGAACATAGGCTGTATAATATGTCCAAAAAAATTATGTGTCAGTATGTAAACTTCGATAATGTAACCCAAGGTGTGGAAAAAATACTAAAAACTCTGCGGAAACTATTGACCATATAATATTAGTCTACGACATTGACAATAAAGCAAAGTGAGACTACGACGTTATAGAATACGTAAATATCTACAAAGAAGTCCACATTACCATAGTGTTAACTATTACAGATATGTCACAATAACTACTTTTTCACTTTGAAATATGCAATAGTAACACAACCCAAGCCACATTATTCGTACGTTCTATGGTATTAATCCTTATCTACTCTAATAATAAAGAGGAATATATATGATTGTTTGTTTGTTTGTAATGGATATAAGTAAATCTACTAAACCGATTCAATCAATTCTTTCACGAGTTTAGAGCTACATTATGCCTGAGTTACAATATAATTACATAAATAAATAAATAAAATATTTATTGCCAAAACCACAAAAATATTACAAAAGTTTTAACATTAGCCAAGATAGAATAATGTGTTGTAACTAGATTAAAATTAATAATAATATCTAGTTAAAAGGCGCACAACGAGCATGCTCGGGGTTTCTCTACGTGATCGAATCAGAAATGAGGAGATCCGTAGAAGAACGAAAGTCACCGACATAGCTCAGAAGATTAGCCAGTTGTAGTGGCAGTGGGCAGGACACATAGCACGCAGAACAGATGGCCGATGGGGCCGAAAGGTTCTGGAGTGGAGACCACGGACCGGCAAGCGTAGCGTAGGTCGTCCACCGGCACGGTGGGCAGACGACCTCATGAAGGTCGCAGGGCGACGTTGGATGCAGGCCGCTTCCAACCGGTCCTTTTGGAAAATCATAGGGGAGGCCTATGTTCAGCAGTGGACGTCCTACGGCTGAGATGATGATGACCTAGTTAAAATTTACTTTTAATGATTGTTCACGCCAAAGCGTGACGTCACCTCAAGGCGCACCGCGCCCGCGTGCCCCACCGCCGCTTCGCCTGCAGCTGTCATAACTAGAAGAAGGCGGCTGCGAAAGGAAGCGGAAACAGTCACCTTTTTGTACTCGCGACCGGCGGACGTGTACCGCTGCGTTCCGCGCAGCAACCGCATGGCACCGCCATTTTATATCAGCACGAGTCACCGCGAATGACTTCGCCGCGAGTGACCTTCAGGGTGTGTTCGGCCCGACCAGACACTACTCCTAAATCAGCACGTGTGTACACACGCAATCAGCCCGCCGCGTAAACCAGTGCACAACCCAAAGGGACAATACAGACATTAGAACCAAGTGACAATAGTTCTTCAGCTCATTCAGCACGCCGTCGACAGCAGCACGCCTCCAACGAGGACTTACGGTCACCAGCACCCACCAGACCACGAGCTCCTCGACAAAGGTATTTACCATCAATTATCCTTTACCTATTCTCTGGTTGCAGGAAACTGCTCAACCACACTTAACCCCCCCCCCTATCAACGAGCGTATAGCTAGCAGGAAACTGCGAAACTATAATTTCCTTCGAGCCGGATTTATCCGGTTATCCGGATATAACCGGGTACCCGGATAAACCACATTTCCCACGAGCGCGGATATCCGGCAACATAATCTCTTTCGCTGCCGGATAAACCAATGCTATCACCCCCTATCCCTTTAATACAGTCCATTAAATCTCCCTAATATAAACTAAATTTTATTGACTTAATATTACCCAAATTACGTCATACAAATCAGCCCACATTTAAGCTCAATTTAATTCCCAAATATCGGATATCAATCCCTATCAGTTATTTACAATTATTTAATTTACAAACTACTTCTTATAGATATTGATTTAATTTAAATCCCTTCCGTCATACAAATCACCTAATTAACTCAGGTATTTGCTTATCAAACAAAACCCGACTAGCTATTAGAAGCTTCTAGAATAATGACCTGACAACAAGGCAACTACCTATTTACTTATCGTGTTCGTTTGACACAAGCGCGCCCCAGAATAAATGAGAGTTGTCTCACATTCCTGACTCAGTCACGCTGTGTATTTATTTACGATTGTTATTAATGGTGCTTGCAAGAAAGTCTTGTAATTAAGAGCTAAAGGCCAGGTACTTTGTTGATTTTAATTATAAAATAATACTAAGTACTGTTAAAAGATTTACTTGTGTTCGTGATTATCATGAAATAATTAATGTAGGTTAATTGTTTACATATAAGAGATCAGCACAAAACGTCTTAGGGTCCCGTACAGAATTTACGTAAATAACATAACGAAATTTACGGAATATAATTAATTAAGTAATTAAACCATCAGCTCATATAAGGTTTCGTACACACGTTATTAATTTAGACGTTATTTTAACCGACTTCCGAAAAAGGAGGTGCGGAATTTCACCTACGATTAAATACTTTAATATTTTTATTTCCTTTTAATTTTGCTTGCGTCCTTGTGCCTGACTTCGCCTACGACGATTAACGATGCCTTCTGAATCACAGGTAGCCAGATTTAGACAGTTACAAATCGCTATTATTAAGCTTAATTTGGAAGCGTTATCATTGAGGTCTAGCAAACCAAGGCGCTATAGTCCCGAGTTCGATGCCAGAGCATCGGGCGTAAGATTGACCCGCGATAGATTTGACGCGGCGTATTATATAATATTAGACACCGTAGGCTTATCAGATTCCGAGGAGGAATTCTACAACGAGCAGTATGAAAGGACAATAGACGCCTACTACGAGATTCTCGTTGTAGAATTGGAACAAAAAACATGGTCATTAGCGCCCCCTCCGTCACCAGCTCAGCAGGTATCGAACCTGCACCCTCTCAGCTCCGCGCCTATACCCGCGCGCTCCTCATCATCAGCTCAGCAGGTATCGAACCTGCAGCCTCAGCGCTATACGCAGGATTCGAACCTGCACCCTCTCAGCTCCGCGCCTATACCAGCGCGCTTAACGCCATCAGCTCAGCAGGTATCGAACCTGCAGCCACAGTGCTATACGCAGGATTCGAACCTGCACCCTCTCAGCTCAGCGCCTATACCCGCGCGCTTTTCAATATCAGCTCAGCAGGTATCGAACCTGCAACCTATCGGCTCAGCGCCTATACCCGCGCGCTTTTCAATATCAGCTCAGCAGGTATCGAACCTGCAGCCTCAGTGCTATGCGCAGGATTCGAACCTGCACCATCTCAGCTCCGCGCCTATACCCGCGCGCTCCTCATCATCAGCTCAGCAGGTATCGAACCTGCAGCCACAGTGCTATACGCAGGATTCGAACCTGCACCCTCTCAGCTCCGCGCCTATACCAGCGCGCTTATCGCCATCAGCTCAGCAGGTATCAAACCTGCAGCCTCTGTGCTATACGCAGGTTTCGAACCTGCACCCAATCAGCTCCGCGCCTATACCCGCGCGCTTCTCGTCATCTGCTCAGCAGGTATCGAACCTGCAGCCTCAGTGCTACAAGCAGGATTCGAACCTGCAACCTCTTAGCTCCGCGCCCATACCCGCGCGCTTCTCGTCATCTGCTCAGCAGAATTCGAACCTGCAACCTACCGGCTCCGCGACTATACCCGCGCGCTTCTCGTCCCCACTTCAGCAGGTTTCGAACCCACAACCTCCGCGCTATGCGCAGGGTTCGAACCCACGACCGTTCAGCTCCGCGCCAAGACCCAAACAGGTATCGAACCCGCAACCTCACTATGGTGACAACCATTGCTACCCATGTAGTAATGTAAAGGGTCACAAGCCTCGGGTATGTACCCGATACTACGCACTACCAGTGCGCTTATTGCCGGTACAACAGCGCGAGGTACCACGGCGCCGTCCCACACCTGATACGGGCCAGATGGTGTACTCCCGTCGTACTCCACCGCGCACTACCTCGCGTCCTTCACCGCCGCCTAGGCAATGACTAGGACGGCACATCCAACAAATACCGACTCAGCCCACAAAGAATCAGCACACACACACAACACGACGACAAACTGTCATCGCAAACACCTTAAGTCAGTTAGGTGCTGACATTCTGCACTCACCCTTGCGCCAGCAATTCTGGACGTTATCAGTATACAAATGTATACAATGTTTACGTTTCCGGGTCCAAACTAAGGCTCCGTACATGGCCGACTCACCCGCCGACCGCGTAAACGTTCAGCCCGTATTTAGCAAAGTCACGACGGACTTTACTGGACCATTTTTGACAAAATCCAGTACACTGAGAAACGCCAAGCTATTAAAAGGCTACCTCTGTGTTGTAACATGCCTAGCCACGAAGGCGGTCCATCTCGAACCGGTATCTGAGTTATCCACGGAAACGTTCCTTGCGGCATTACAGCGTTTTGTTTCTAGGCGCGGTGTACCGGCGTTAATTAGATATAATTGCGGTACAATTTATGTAGGCGCTAGAAATGAACTTAGGGAAATACAAGACTTTCTTGCAACCAATAATAACAATATCACACCTACACTTTCAGCTCTTTTAACGCGCATTGCAGCCATGCTCAATGCACGCCCTCTCAGCCCACTCTCTTTTGACCCCGCGGAATTTGAATTACTCACCGCGGGTCATGTCCTTTTAAAACGTCAGCTCAATGCCCTACCTGAGTATTCGGTAGGAGGACGAGCCATTTCGGCACACAAAAGGGTTCAAGCTCGTCCTACCCTTATCCCAACACCTTTGGCAATCCTGGTCCAAACCCTACCTGCACACCATCCAAACACGCTCCAAACGGACTCCCCGATCCAGCCCACCTCAAGTCGGGGAACTGGTACTGATGGTGGACGACCAGGTGCCGCCTCTACACTGGCGCATGAGCCACAAGACAAACCCATGAAGGGATGGCGTCACCCGAGTGGTGGAAATCAAGAACGACCACCTGACTGTCGATTGACCACCACACCACACCTTTGCCGAGTGGGGAATATGTTCACGCCAAAGCGTGACGTCACCTCAAGGCGCACCGCGCCCGCGTGCCCCACCGCCGCTTCGCCTGCAGCTGTCATAACTAGAAGAAGGCGGCTGCGAAAGGAAGCGGAAACAGTCACCTTTTTGTACTCGCGACCGGCGGACGTGTACCGCTGCGTTCCGCGCAGCAACCGCATGGCACCGCCATTTTATATCAGCACGAGTCACCGCGAATGACTTCGCCGCGAGTGACCTTCAGGGTGTGTTCGGCCCGACCAGACACTACTCCTAAATCAGCACGTGTGTACACACGCAATCAGCCCGCCGCGTAAACCAGTGCACAACCCAAAGGGACAATACAGACATTAGAACCAAGTGACAATAGTTCTTCAGCTCATTCAGCACGCCGTCGACAGCAGCACGCCTCCAACGAGGACTTACGGTCACCAGCACCCACCAGACCACGAGCTCCTCGACAAAGGTATTTACCATCAATTATCCTTTACCTATTCTCTGGTTGCAGGAAACTGCTCAACCACACTTAACCCCCCCCCCCCTATCAACGAGCGTATAGCTAGCAGGAAACTGCGAAACTAATGATTGTGCCAATTGGGATATCGGTAACAAGGTCAAGAGTCCTAACGGAATGTCATGCTGCACTCTAAGGACTTTCAGAGAAGTACAAAATAATTATATCATGGACAAAGGGACATGGCATTTGTTCTGGCAATAAAAGGGCAGATATACTAGCTAAATAAGGAGCCAAAAAGCTGGGTAGCACTGAGGAAATGGAACTCTGCAGACCCTCAGCAATGGAAGTGCGGAATCTCCTGAGTCGCTACACCGAAAGAAAACACCAAACCTATTGGGATGACAGGAAGGACTGTAAACATGCGAAATCCATGTTTCCAATCCTACAACGTCAAGACCTTCGCCTAATGGTGGGCATCATCACGTGGGCGTAATCTAAATTACCAGTTGCACAAGATTGGAGCTACGGACAGCCCACTATGTAGAGGCTGTCTGCAGAAGGACGAGACTGTGGAGCATGTGCTGCTGCACTGCAGGGCTACGGAAGATATTAGAGCAAAACAGAATTACTCCAGAACGCATGATGCATCATCAGCATCATCGACGAATGTTCATACAACATCTTAAACTACACTGGAACAGTTGTGCCAGTGATCCAAGGCCAAACTCCGCTATGTGAAGGAGTTATGCTGGCAGGGGGGATGCACAAAACAAAATAAGAACGAATAAGAATAATAAAAAGAAGTATCTCATGTTTAAATCCAGCGCCGCAGTTACCTCGCTACCAAATTCCATAAAACTTGATCGAGCCGTGAATAAGTAACAAAATACACATAACACAAACATATACTCGTATTCGCCTTTACACAAATATTAGCGTGATTATAATATACTAGCTGGTTCCCGCGACTACGTTTGCGCAGGATTAGTACTTCGAGTAGCTTCTTCTCCATGTACATGTCTATGTCATTATATACCAAAATGTCATAAAATATGTACATGATCAAACGCAATTGCTATAACAGTATTATATGAGTAAATTTATATACTTAGTATATCAATCAGCAAACACTAATAATAAAATACAGACATGCAAAATACTTACGAACATACAAATATAAAACTGTTCACCGTTGAAAATACTGTTTATTTCATCATCCTTGACGGTATTTGTGTTACATTTGATCGCCCTTGACGGTCGCCGAGCACAAAGTCAAAGTCAAAGTCAAAATCATTTATTCAATTTAGGCATCAAAGACGCACTTATAAACGTATTTTTTTTATTATAATGTATTTTAAAGACTCTACCGCCGCGTTCCAAAATATATAGAACCCACCGAGAAGAAGCGGCAAGAAACTCGGGGCCATTCTTTTTATATGGATGTTTACAATGTTTCTACTTAGGTACTACAAATATTACATTTTATGGGTGGCAGAGACAGCTTGCCAGAAGTGGAGTATTCCAAGCATCTTTATCTTCTATATAATGTCGAACTTTATAGTAAGCTTTTTTTATTAAAACGTTTTTTACAGTCAATTTGAATTTGCCCTCTGTGAGCTCAGTTATGTGCTTTGGGATTTTATTGTAAAAACGCACACAATTTCCTCGGAATGACTTATTAATCTTCGCAAGTCTAAAACTAGGTACAGCTATCCTATTTGTATTTCTGGTATTAAAAGTGTGGTGATCACTATTTAACTTATATTTATGAAAATTTTTACGAACATACATTATATTTTCAAATACATATAAGGAAGGCAACGTTAATATATTGATTTCTTTAAATAAATCTCTCAAAGATTCACGGGGACCCATTTCGTATATAGCTCTAATAGCACGTTTCTAAAGGCACGTCTAGTGTTTCGAGCAGTCCAAATGATAGACCTAAGTGGCGTGCAATTAGAGAGGCCTATGTCCAGCAGTGGACTGCTACAGGCTGATGATGATGATGTGAAATGATAGCGTGTGACTAGCTATCAGAAACTGCCACAACCTTTTACATAATTGTCATCATTACGATCTCGACGTAGGCGGATCTTATTATTTTGTCTATGCTGTGCTCAAACATATTACGCTTTTTCACCCGCTTGGTGACGGATGATGTTGATGAAGACGAAAAGTATTACATGTGTTGATCTTTCGCCTCATCTACCTCCATACCAAATTTCATCAAAATTTCCCCAGCCGTTTGAGCGTGAAAGTGTAACAAAAATCCACACATCCACACTCACAAACTTTCGCACTTATAATATGATAGTGCCTATAATGTATGCCAAAGGCTACTTGATTTGTGTGCCCTTACAACAGGTACTTTCTAAAGGATCATGAAACCCTTATTCCGCTCGTATGCAGTCGCGGGGAGTCTCCAGTATTTAAATATAACACTACCAACCACAGGCGAAACACCAAGTGGGCAGAGCTTTTTATTTATTTATTTTAGAAACCTTTTATTGAGCATCTTCATACTGCCAAAATATTCAACATTAAATAAGAATAACATCTCAACGTCACACACTAGTATCCTGCACTTGGATACCCTGGGAGCATGTACACATACTTTTTTTTTAACATCCTCACAAAGGTCTTCAAGGTCCCTGCCGATCAGGGATCGAGCTATTTACTAGGCAAACGTCATTTATGAAAGCATACCTGTGACGAGTGACAGAACTAAACCCGATCGTCCACCGCCGACTAAACTAAGTTAGTTTAACTTAGTTCACATAGTTAAGAGTATAAACTACTTTTCGTAGCTTAAGCTGGCGTATTTAGCGGTGGAAGCACACGTATGAAAAACTGGCTCAACTATGTGAGCTAAGCTAAACTTACTTAGTTTAGTCGGCGGTAGACGATCGACTTAAAACTTAGTAATGTCTTCCAGAATCTCATGCTCTCAACAGTTTGATGTGATAAGCAATTACAAACGGCAAACACCTACTTCATTAGCTACAACTGATCGTCCTTCCGTGTCGTTTCACGCAATTACAACTAAACGGTAGCTAATTGCCGCCGAGTCACGCCACTGAATTCCGAGTATTGCCGAACTAACAGAGACGCTATCAATAAAATTAATAGATTCAGGTGTGACTTTGTAGAGCTTCATGTTATTAAAAACCGGCCAAGTGCGAGTTGGACTCGCGCACGAAGAGTTTCTTACCATTATCTATATATCTCGTATACAATAGACATAATTTTTTGCCGTTTCTATAGGTAAACCTTCGTACGCGAGTCCGACTCGAACTTTGCCGGGTTTTTTTGTATATGGTTTTACCTATAGCGGCAACAGAAATACATCGTCTGTGAAAATGTCAACTGTCAATCACGGTTCATGAGATAGTCTAGTGACAGACAGACAGACAGACAGCCAGACAGACGGACGGACAGCCTTCGTTATACGGTCCCGTTTTACCCTTTGGGTACAGAAACCTAACCCTAACAGTAACAATTCAAAAAATAAAACTTTGGCCTAGATGCAGCGTGCACCGCAATACATCTTGGTCAGAGTTTGCGAAGAAAAAGTTTGCGATCACCTTGAACACCTTCAATCCCGTATCGAGGCTTCATGTCAGCAGAATGTATAGAATAGTTGCTTTTATTAGTAAATTGTTGATTAAAGGAGGATCGCAATAATCTATCTATCCGCGGTTTTCCTTACTACCGATAGAAATTTGACAGAACGTCCATACAAATAGTGTCAAATATCTAACTCTAGTAAGGTAAACCGGCGATAGATAGATTATTGGGACCGGCCGTAAGTTCAATTCAAAAATTATATCAGCTTATGCTAGTGATCACAAACTTTTTATGATGTGTGTATGTTTCCATCGCTTTTCTTATCATTACAGCTAAACATGCTTCATATATTTCAGTCTTAAAAAATACCTTTATATAATTTAGACATAAAATAAAAATATAACGAATCGCTGTCTGTACATGGAAGATATTATAAGTGAAAAAAAATTATTGAAAAAAATTACAAATTCACAGAAATAAATTCTATTTATTTGTGTCAAGTGAGCGTTGTTGCTGACGTGTTAGTAGTATACATATAAATTAAAGACTCTTTAGTTGACTAGAAACTTTGTCAATGGAACCCCAGTTTCACGCCAATGATTTGCTTATGTATGAGCACCTACTTAATAGAATCCCATTGGACGACAAGGTGTTATTAATGTATCTGGTAAAAAGACAAAGCTTAGAAGATGAGACTTATTAAAATTAGATTTGTGGTACACCACTTGACAAAGCAAACATGAGACTTGTTAATATTATATTTGTGGTCACGCTACTAGTGGACTAGTAAAGAAAAGCTAGGCCAAACGTACTGGTCCGGTTTTTACTAAATATTTGACTATGGAAGGTTCCAGTACCAACTCACCGAGCTAGACGTTTGCACGTGTTACCACTTCCACGGTACAACAAAAACCTTTAAAACGTGTCTCATACGGAAAAACAGGTTCTTACAGGAGTGGGACCTAAGTTTTTAACTATTTCCTTTTTTCTACTATGCTAAGCGACAACGAGCTATGAAGAGGGCTATGCTTGGGGTTTATTTACGCGATCGAATCAGAAATGAGGAGATCCGTAGACGAACTAAAGTCACCGACATAGCCCGGAAATTAGCCAGTTAAAGTGGCAGTGGGCAGGGCACATTGCACGCAGAACAGATGGGGCCGGGAGGTTTTGGAGTGGAGACCACAGACTGGCAAGCGCAGCGTAGGTCGTCCACCGACACGGTGGACAGACGATCTGATAAAGGACGCAGGACGACGTTGGATGCAGACGGCTTCCAACCGGTCCTTTTTGAAAATTATGGGGGAGGCATATGTTCAGCAGTGGACATCCTACGGCTGAGATGATAATGACTATATTAAGATATCTGCCAGAATAAACACATTTTCTGTGAAAGTTTTCATTCAAAAGATTGAGTGTTTTCAAGAAAATTTCTGTGAGGGCACAAAGAAGCAGGAAAACTTATTTCTTTTATATTGAGCGGGTAAGGGACAAAGCAACAAACATACGTTTTATCGTTAAACGACAAGTGTTTTTCCTACCATTAATTACGTTTAATTGAAAGATAATCGAGATATAATAAGGCAAAACTCTTCCTTCGAATTCTTTAAGGAAACGCCCTCGCTATGGGCATTTAATTACACTCGTCGACACATAACTACCGTTATTAACGTCAAGTGGCTCGTGTAGATAAACGAGCCTTTCATTGCGACACGTCAAAATGCCACACGACACCACTACAGGCATTTTCCTCTATCTCCCTTTACATTGTCGCCTAACCGTCGTCGCCGAAAGAGCGGCGCCCACTTCACGAGCGATGTGGTTTGTTTTAAACAATATACTACAACGCCGGAGTAGTTTTAAGTAGCTAGTGTCTTCATGAGGCGCTTCAGTGTGGAGTACCCGCAGTGTTGCATCATTATCTCCCTGAGCAGCCGTATTACCTGCTAGCTGAGGCAGTGTTTAGGGTGGACTGGTACTTGGGTAGCAATGTATGATAAATTGCAGCTAAATTGCGTTTGGGAGGTGAGTTGTGGTAATGGTTTGCAGGAGCGAGTTTTCGCTTTTATGTCCGCCTTTGGGGCCGAGTAGAGAGGAACTATTCTATAGTGTTGTTAAATATATACAGAGTGCTTTTAGAGCACATTCGTATGTTGAGCAGCGAGCTAATGCGAGTACTGCTAGCATGATTTAGGTTGCCTTATATTTAGCTTGTTTTTGTTGCTAATAATATAAGTTATTGTACTGATTATAAACATCACAAGAACTATCTTCGTTTCTAATATTTGACCGTTGTGACATAATCAATGCCACCACTTGATTCAGGGATTTGTTTACTTTTGTCTGTGTAATCTCCACTGCAGTCTAAAACCCGATGTAAGATCTGTGCCTACTACTACTGCTAGATTGACATCTAACTAAATGATGTTAAATATTAACTTGCATTAAAATTATCATAGGTAACATGTAAATATTATCATTCTATATACAGTATCTCATTAACTGCCTATTCACCCTAAGAATACGTAAATATTTCCGAAAAACTAGACAAAAAATCTTGTACTTGTAATTAAGTAGAGATTTTTATGAAGCTAACCTAACAACATTTGAACCTCACAACTCACGTCTGACTTTGTCAAGATAAAAGAATTCATTCAAAAGCCATAGTTTCTACCAATTTCAAAACGAACGGCTTTTTTTGCAAAAGTTATAACTGCGGCGCATGGTCCTGACGCAGACAAATAACTCGGTCTCAGACATTATCCCACAAAATCAACCATACTGTTCTTGCCTCCAGACGTTTTGTTTCACCGAGATTCATGTTCATAATTACTTCAATACTGTAAAGGCTTGCCTAAATATACTTTAATAGGAAACCCGTATACTGGTTCCAAAAAAATATTAAATTTGGAGCCAGAGTTATTCAGTCACACGTAAGTCACCTTGAGTTTTTTTTCAATACACCAGTTTCAGTACAGATTGTGTGTGTGAGAGGGTGAATTTTCACTCTTTGCTTGGTTACCAGGCGTTATAAATACATCATTGAAAAGGATATATTTCTTAATTTTAATAAATAAAATTAAGTCTTTAAATGATATAATTTTGTTAAGCTTTGTAAATACACATTTTCAAACATCGTCTGTTATACTATTATTATTAACCAGCAAAACACTCAGGTTAGGGATCGAATACGTCTGTTAAATTCCTTTGGGGGCTCATCTCAATCGTTCATAACAATGTGACCATATCCTTGCATCCATTATCACGGTCCGTCTGTAAACGTTTGAGTTTCGGAGATCCACCTCGCTTTGTTCCACGAAACTTGGAGTTTACTTCTTATTGCGACAATAAGGAACGACTCAATGAAACTTTAATTTAATTCGCCTGCAAAATAATATATAGTGTTTAGTAAATATTTTACTTATAATTATTGGAAGGTAGATAACTCATCACCCATGATCTATTGAATTTCACAAACTATAACAGACAGGCAAATTAATTTACGTTTTCTATATCTTCTTTATCAGTATTAATGTAAATCTGAAAAATGTTTCCAGTCCAGACGCGGCGTTGTTGCCATTTTATTACAAGTATTAATGAAAAACAAAATAGATAAAATCCCCACAGCCAATCACGCGTAAATATTTTCCCGAAATAAAAGTATATGTGTGCATTATTTATGTGTAGGGATAACGACCAAAATTATGGACTGCTTAATTGCCTCGAAAGGACTTTTTCACATGTAGGTCTAACCGGGCGACATCGAATCATTCCTCAAATAGGGGCGCTGACGCCCCTGGGCTGGCGCTGGGCACCACACCTCATGTATTCACAATTGTTTATTTCTCAATAGCTCATTGCTTCAACATTAGGGTTAAGAATTAGAATTTTTTTTCTTAGAATACTTAGTTAAGTAGCACTGTTTGCTTTCCGAAGAAAATAAAAATAAAAATAAATAAAATAAAAATAAAAATAAAATGGCTCTTAGAATCCAGCCTCACCATTTCCCTGTGTAGACACGGACTCCCCTATGTGTAACAAACTACTTATCAATAATCCGTTAATATGGATATTCGATTTCGAATGCAGTGATAGCCTAAAGGCAATAAGGATGGGTCGTTTTCTGGCTTCAGCTTTCGGCGAAGGTAACATCATGATGAAACCCACAGCATGGTGGTAGGACACTTGCTATACCCACCCGCATTGGAAAGCTACCACCCTCAAGACTTCTGCTAAAAACCTGTTCCGGTAGCTGCTGTTGACAGCCTGTCGTCGTGTCGTACTCGATCTAGTATGATACCACCTTCAACCACATCATAACTGACCATCAATTATTGAGATAGTAGTCAAACACTAGAGTATAGTGTTTGACTACTATCTCAAGTCTCAAGTCTTCTGACCAGACTATTCAGTATAGTCCTACTAATATTATAAACTCGAAAGTTTGTACGTATGGATGTTTGTTACTCTTTCGGGAACAAAATTCTAAATGGATTTCAATGAAATTTGGTATATAGATAGATGAGGCACTGGAATAACATATAGGATACTTTTTATCATCAGCATCCACAGGGGCACAGCTAGTTATATATATATATATATTGTCGGCAGTAAGTGGAAGTCTTACGAAGCAACAACGATTGAAAAATATTAATTTAACCCAACGAAGAAGCGATTCGTTTGAAAGTAAAGCCATTGGTTATTCCATTGTAAACATCAATTTCCAAACAAATTTCAAAGGATTTATAAGCTGCCTCGAGATGAGTAGATTTCTGGTATTATGAATATTATAAATACAGCTTTAATATTACGGAAATGTTCAAGTAATTTTGGATAATTCTTAAAACGGAATCAAATAGACTGATATTAATTTCAGCTTCGGTTTGTGAAGAATGGATCTGATACAGATAGATAAGTAGGACAGTTTAATGCTTAGAAGCGTCTTGATTAAATAAACCTAACCAGTGACTCAACGTATTTACACAGCTTATTCACTCATATAGGTATTCAGATTGTTTGCTGGTAAAGAGTTTTATTTATAACGTCCACGTTACTCTTGTATTTGGAAGCGATGTTAACTGAGAGGTGGTCCGGGTCGGCTGCCAATCACGGGGTCATGTTTTCGAACCTTGACTCTGACTTAAGTTGTAGCGAGAGTTTGTAATAACGTGGTAGGATGGTAATAAACTATTAATAGTAACTGCCTGTTGTGTGTGCAAATCTGTCGCTAAGCAACTAAAGATATGTTTCGATCGCTGTATTTGAGAGCCAGATGGCATTCTATATCTAGTATGCTGCCACCTTCGACCGGACTTACTTTTTACATATAACACTAACTATCAAGTCGTATAAGTGTTATAAATTTTAAGCTGTAAAATAACTCAAATTTACGCAACTGACAATAGAAAACTGCTAATTAGTTGGAGCGTCACTGCCGTGGTCAAACCGTCCGCGTTGAACTCGGCCCAGTGAATACCAAATGCCACAAACCATTTAATTAGTGAAATAACATTGTGAAATGAATAGTGCAGCGTACACTCGCTCAAACATGTTTGCAGATTGGTGTAACACATACTCTCGGTTACGAGCGAGCACCACGTTACATTGTTTAGAATGTTATCAATATGAAATGTGTACTATAGTTTGTTAGTCAAACATGTTTATAGAATTATGGTCACTAAAGTGTAATGTATTCTTCAACACCGTGAAATTTTGCGATGCCAATATGATGCCGATATTTTAGGATCTTAGCGAAATCTTTACAATTTCCAGGTATTCTAATCTCGCGTAAGTAAATATAATTAATTATTATATGTAAATCTAAAATTTTGCCAATTGGTAGATATGTTATATTGTGTATATGATAGCGCATTATAGATAGTATAGCTACATATTTTTGAATGGACATTTATCACAGACTAGTTGACCTGCCAGCGGCTTCGCTCGCTTAGTCTTGGTGTAGTGGCGAGAGAGTTATTATTTTAATTTCAATTAATTCTTTTAAAATCCTTTTTTTATGAACCGATTGATATGAAAGAAACACTTAATGTTAAGTGAAGCTTACCACAGCATCTTAGTGAAAACCCACAACTAAATCGAATAAGCAGTTTCGGAGATTCGCGTGCACAAATGCACAGACGAACAGGTAAAAAACAAACAGACAAAAATTTTACTAATCGTATTTTTCATTCTATTTTCGTTTATAAAAGTCCCAATAATATTTTTTCTTATATATCTTCCGTGTACAGAAAGCTTTACTAATGTATATGGACCAATTATAGTAAAAAATAACGTTCGCGAATTGAATTAATATCTATTTGTTCTATATCTATGACGAGTAGGCCTCAGCCTGTTTTAAATGTCGTTTGAGATACGAGATGATTATTAAGTCAAATTTTTTTTTGCTAATATTTTGGGCTCAACAAATGGTTTACTAAACATTTGAGTGCTTTTTAATCTTTGTCCATTATTTTTTGTTACTATGGGTAATTTAGAATTCTGTATATTTAAAAAAAAACACTAAATTAAATACAAACACGACTCTTCTAAAAAACTGTAAAATGCATGACATCACTTAATTTAATTCCTTTGCTTGTTATTTTGATCCCAAGTAGATTATTGTCAAACTCGTAATGCACTGCAGCCGTGCGATTATCTAATTATTCGTCGATGTGCTCGTCGACGAGCTCACCTATGTCAAACACTTTGAGATATAAGCCCTTGTACATCAGGTTTTTTTTTCCAACGTTTCTTGTCATCTCGTCATTTGTTTTACGGATGTTGTCAAAGATGAACGATGTTGCTCTTAGAGTATCGCACGGCAGTATTTGATGGAATGGTTGCACGTATGAAGTGCGTGAGTTGCGGGGAGTCTTGCCATTGAAGGTTTGTGTGATGGAGGTTTAATGTAAATATTATATTCGTAGTTCAAACAAAATACAAATTTCAATGTTTCTCATATAACTTTTTTTAGGGCAAGTGTTCAACTTAGTTTATTTATATCTTGAATAATGATCATGCTCGAAAAACTTAACTATTTTTACACCAGACGAAAACTATTTTCTTTTTTTCATAGGTCAGAGAGATTATCAGCACACTGAATTTATCATGAACCATATTTCAGCAGTTTAAACCGTTGACTCGGGATTCATCACATTTGGCCAATAATACAATAGATTTCGCAGTAATCAACCTACTGTTCCAGGAACTGCAACGTGTGTGGTTAAGATAATGCTATTTCCTCTCTAATCTTATTAATGACATTTTATTTGGTTGTACCTGTTTTCAAGCGTATAGAACACGTTAATCTATTTCACTACCAGACAACGGCACCATTAAAAAGAGACTGCATGACTCGAACCTTTTTGATCACTGTAGAACTATGAACCATGCAAAAGGAATAGAAATAAAAGAACAAAATATTCGTTTGAATTTTCTGGAATACTGTTCTAGAAACAGTTGAAAAAAACACGATATATTTGGATAGCCGTAAAAGACTGGCGGTCAGAACAGGGGAGTTCATTTATATTCCTCAGACAAAGTAACGTTTGACCATAATTAATATTGAAATTTTAAGCTCTTAACAAATAGTTCCAGCCCGTTGAATGCTTAGCTTTAGCGCAGTAATTAGCGCACTTCAGTGGAAACGTTGCATTTGCTGAACGCACACAATTATCACTCGCAGCAAAGCACTGATGTGGTGTGCACAATCACGACTCGAACTTAATTATCATTTCAGCTATCATTTGTTGGATCAACGCATTTCCCATTTTAGTATCACACATCATTCCTCATCAATTCAATGGCGAGTTTTGAACTTGTGTTCAAGCACTGAATAGGTTAGGGGATATTAAAAGCAATTCCCATCTTCAGGACATCAAACTTAAATCTATTTTTAGCAAGTTATGTTAGTTTTTGTACTATTTTTGCTGAACTCCAAATTCGAGTAACGCTTGCGAATGACAATTCATTTCTTTTCAATCATGGGTATGTTTAGTGCAAATTTAGCCCGTCATGTAACATTGTGCTGTCTAATTTGCTATAAAACTACCCACAATTGAATACATCCGTGCGATTCTCTAATGGTTCGCCGATGCGCTCGTCGACGAGCTCACGGATGTCAAATACTTTATGAGATACTCAAAAAAATAAATACTCAATTACTTTAATAGCCCTTATACATAAGGATATTTTACCAACGTTTCTTGTCATCTCGTTCATTTGTTTCACGGATGTTGTTAAAAATACAACAAGTGTTACACGAACGTAGATTTTAGTATAAACAGAATAAAAACTATCATATTTTAGAGAACCTTGGTGCAGTGTTCTGCAAAAGCGAATTGCTACCATTATATTGTAATTTTGTTGCTTGAAGTATATCGTTCACACATTTATATCCCCGCACTATGATCTCTTGTGTAACGGGAGGTAAGGACGCACATTATCAACATCCAAGACCATATAATAATTTTGCTCAACACAGAGATATTTGCCCCCACTACGGGTTCGAACCTGGTGCAACCCCGCGCTTTGAAGGGTCACTACCTACTGAGCTAACGGGCCGTCAATTATGCATTTAATGCCTGCAATATTGATTTTTGTATTATTGCATAACTAGCTGCGCTCTGCGGTTTCCTCTGCGTGGTGATGAATGGTTTTTTTTTTAATCAATGTTTGTTTAGGGGCTTTTCCCAACATGGTATGCCAGCCCCATCGTACCCTAAACTTAATTGACTACAAACTTTAACTTGACTTAAAACTTATTCCTTAAAAAACTTATATAGGGCTTTCGCCGCATCACACGCAGGTGAACCTAAAATACTAATAAATGAACCTAAACCTAACTTGTTTATACAAAAATTATAAAAAAGATCTTCTCTTTCTCTATCATTTTTCGGGCATTCCATAAGAAGGTGGTAAACATCTTCAAGGGTGCCACACAGTTCACAATTTGGTGATGAATGGTGATGAGAATGAATCAAAATATATAGACTATGTTCATCAGGGATAATGTAGGATTCTATTGGTGAGATATTTTTAATCGGTCCAGTAGTTTCAGAGCCTATTCAAACAAACAAATATTTCTTCTTTAGAATATTAAAGTGTATAATAGTATAGAGACTAGTTGTGTCGCGCGGCCAATACTAAAACTAAACAAACGATTCTGTGTTACTTTAGGTCATCATCCGCAATTGTTTAAAATGTCACTGGATTTAGTCCCGTTGTGATGAGTAGTAAACATAAACCCATCGAAAGAGACTAACTTTCGCATTTCAATGTAAGTATATGAAGTGCGTATAATTCAATTAAGGAATGTGGTACACGCTGCAACCCCACAGCTGAATTCGCTGCAACCCCACAGCCGAATTCGCTGCAACCCCACAACCGCATGGGCCGGCACGACCGCAGAAGTACCACACTTCCACATAACACCGACGTGAAGTAACATAGCTTGCATATTGCATTACGTCTAGTTTTGGGAGGTTCCGGAGGCCCGATTCCCCCCTTCCCCGATCTCTCTCTCTTTCCCCTGCTCCTTCTATCACTTCTATCTCTTACTTCCTCAAAGGTCGGCAACGCATTCTCGAGACCTCTGGTATTGCGGATGTGAGTGACGGTATCACTTACTATCAGGTGAGCCGCTTGCTCGTTTGTCAACCTTGGATTATCCAATTTAAAAAAAATTAAAGATAACGTATAATATCTTCTGACCCGTTCAGGGATGGAAAAGCGTGTTGGTTTGTGTGCTTGCATACATCATCATAACGCTACATTCTAGGACATCCATGTATGCATGTAGTTCTTTTTTTCCCGGCCGACCCTTCTTATAGCATAGCAAACTGACTGGAACTAAACGTCCTTTTATGGCGGCTTGCCGTAAAATGGTCGTTTGTGAAATTACCAAGACAAAATAATAAAGGAGTTACTAAAACGATAAAAGATAAACATGGAAAATCTCTTAACCCGTCCAGGCCAGCCGCCCGCACCCGAACAATAAAAATTCAACGCCGAACAGTTACGCCTCACCATAAAACTGAAAACTCGCTAGAAAAATATTCACTCAACGATAACCCTTTCCAAACCGTTTCAATAAAGCCTCGCCCAGCTCAGAACTGCCAGAGTGCCCGAACCCATCAAAACGGCCATTGTAGTCTGTCGACCCGCCGAATGATGACGTCAAACAAAAATATAGGCATCGAGCCGCGAAAAGAAAAGAAACGTCGGAACACACACAGACGATATTACCCAAAAATATTGCATCCACGTCCTTCTCCCCCAGCTGCGATATTATCAACCTTATACAATATCATGCGTCCTAATACAATTCAATTTTGTTAACAACTAGCTGTGCCCGCGGCTTTATCCGCGCAGAATACGACGATAGCGCCATTTTTGTTTTTGCGCGGTACCTTCACTATTTTCCTTATATATAAGTTGTGATTAAAATAATGCTTTTAATATCAGTTATCTCATTGTGAGTCCTTTCAAAATCGGACTAGTCGTTTTAGCAATTAGCTAGCACAAGAACACAAAATAAATTGTTATTATGAGTACCTATAATGTTCTCGCATGCACTTAGTAAAAAGCTGTTGACATTAGAAACAGAGACTTCAATTTTATATTTTTTATGGAAAATGTGTTATATAAATAAGACAGATATGGATAATAATTAACAACCTGAAGTTACACGAGATATTGCAATAATTACAACAAATGAATGTTGAAGAGCAAGTAAGTATAATTTATCAAAAGAACGCATGTCAAGTACCCTACGTTACTAGTTCTCAACTAAGTCTAGGATCTTTGCCAAGTTACACCTTCAAGGGGTCAGACACAAGGCTAGGCTAGTCACTAGCTGATTCGTTTGACCAGAACTGACGAGAGAGGCCTGTGTCCCAACAGTGGGAATATTACCATATCATGCTATATCGCGCGTGTTTGGTAGATGCAGAAAACGCCGGAGTAAGTAATAAAAAGCCCGCTAATACTTGAACTGGCACAATAATAATTTGCATGGGAAGGAGACGCCCTGTCGAATTTATATCTTTTGGGAAACGCGTTCGTTGACGCCCCGCGTCCCCGTCGTCGGCTTTTATTGCGAGGAGAATGAGAGGCGACGTACCCACACGAGGACGTGCACATATCATTGCTTATTACGATGTGTTTTTGTTGTGCGACGTGTGGGATATATTGACGGACGATTTGAATGGAAGTATTATTAATTTCAAACTTGAAAATTCTGTTAAGGAAGCGCTCGTTGCGAAACAGGAGTGGTCGTACTTGAGGGAACTCGTTAGCAGGTGCTCACATCTCTAGATGTGATCTACTGGTTTTTATTATCAGTTAGTCGTAAATAGATAAGGCTCCCCTGTGGACCTAGCACGAATAACTGCGTAACTGTAACGTTACGTGGCGTTCACGTAAAACAGTACTAACTGTCATTTAGCCGATTGTCACCGAAGCGTAACGCGTTGACGCTTACGATACGAATACTTTTCGCAAATTATTTGTGCTACGGCCTCAGATATGTCATGTTTGCCTGTCTTACCCTTGACAGCTGCAGTGTACCAGGAAGGTATACGATATTATATATAAGGATACAGCGCTCGTCATTAAGTTACGCTAGCATATCTATGTAAAAGGTCAAAATTTAGGTTAAATATGCATCTGGCTGTGGTCGCTTTAATTGGCATATCAATTAAATGAAGTTAAAATTAACGGGTTCATAAGATATTAGAGCGCGCGAGGCTATTACGACTGTCGTTCCAGTATAACGAGTATTTAGCGAATGACAGAAAAATGCGCAATACATAAACTAACCGTAGTTTTCGGAAAAATGGCTCAAAATTAACCAATATTGAGGTGGAAATGAGTACCATATCATATTATGTGCAAGAGATATTTTACGGAAACATTAAAAAAAACGATATAAGAAGAAATATTTAGTGACGTTTCCGCTGAAAACATTGCTTATTGCCAAGTTGCGGTGTGCACCACCCTCCCTCCCGCATAAACTGCAAATAGGAAATATACAGAAATAAACAAAACAAAAAACAACCCAATCAACCAAAAACATTAGGACACGTGTTTCGCCTCTACACGAGGCATCTTCGGGAGATGTTGACTCGTCGAGCGCTAGACCGTCAGATTGTCTGTCGTTTCATGCGGTGTCAGTTTGTGCGGGAGGGAGGGAGGTGCACACCGCAACTCGGCCATGAGCATTGTTTTCAGCGGAAGCGTCACTAAAGATTTCTTCTAATATCATTTTTAATTATGGATTTCCGCAAAATAACGCCTGTATCAATAAATTATCGGAAACATTTATTTTATGAGTTGTAATGAAATATGTTTCTAAATCCTTTCTACGTGCTTTCATTCTTCTTTTAGACTCTACATTTTTGAACATAAAGTATCATGTTTTTAGTTCAATACCAGATACATGTTAACGAATTAAAAATAAAAAAGACCATTGGGGGCTTACATTAAACACTTACGTACATTTGCAGAAATTTCTATACAATATAATCCAAACGCACAGGCATCTTTACTGACGCAAATTGGTCGGTACTATATTTATTTAGCTTTCGCTCTGCCCCTACGCTTACCATCTCATTCTACCATCATAATCATATTCCACACGATCCTTACGTGGGCGTAGTGCAGTTTGGCACTTGTGAGGAAATACATCTGTTATAGGCAGAGGATACCTTTTAACACCTGCCGCGTGTTTCTTCCGTAACCTAATTACATAAAAAAACATCTTTACACCAGGCGCTTTTGTTCCACCCGCGTTTTTTTTTATTTAATTATTCTTTCACACTACAGACTCTTTGGTCCGTACCTTTTTTAGATTTGTTTTTTTTTTATATTAAATTTTTCTTGGAGATTCGTTCTCCAAAGATCACGATAAACATTCTTAAGCTATGGTGGAAATTGCTTAAAAACTAAAGTGAGTCCCTTTTTTTTTGTAAATACATAAATCTATTGCTAGTGAACAATATTGCCTATTTTTATACTTATGTGTACGCTATTGGCCAGAAGTACTGGCCTCAGGTTCACGCCTTTTTGTAATACGCCGGGTCTTATGATAGTTATAAAACTTCTCTTTAACGGCCGGTCCCAATAATCTATCTATCGCCGGTTTACCTTACTAGAGTTAGATATTTGACACTATTTGTATGGAAGTTATGTCAAATTTCTATCGGTAGTAAGGAAAACCGTGGATAGATAGATTATTGGGATCCTCCATAAGTATTATAGCCATCCACGGATATTAATGTACTTGAAAACGGACGTAGCATTTCGAATCAAAATAATGTGTCAGTAGGTCTACCAGTTAAGCAAACAAGCTGGTACTAGATGACAAAGCCATTACTACCACTTCCAGTCGAGTGGCCGTTAGTTGAACTATCATTAGGTTCCTATTGTGTGCATACTTCAACATCATACTAAGACTTCACTAACTTCCCAATGTATTCCGTCGTGATGTAGATACGGATAATAAGCCTAATGAAAATATTGTGTACACTCGAAAACTTATGTCTTCTTCAGTAAAACGGAGTGACTTTCAGAACAATACTTACTATATTTAATAATACTACGAACGTAAAAAAACCAGCTAATGTTGCCATTTTTACTTGCAGAAAGGTAACAGGCAATATGTAAGTAACTCAATTGGATTCTTCAACAAAATTTCAAGGGGTATTCTAAAATTGTAAGAGTCACGGCAAAATAATATAAAAACAAACTCTGGTTAGTTACAACAATTATAACTCAAGGACGTCTTAACGGGTTTGGAATTAATTTGGTAGGTAGATAGTTGAAGCACTGGCATTTACACTTTTTATAATTATCGTCGTGAAAGCGCGGGGCGCTGCGCTGCTAGGTAAATAATATGTAATATTTGGTCCTTTATCGGTATTTTATTGATTCCATTGCTGAAAAAATTGTAGCAGCGCGAACCCATCAAACCTTTGAAGGCGGTATGGACAGCCCCATCGGAATTGTTTTTTTTTTCCTTGGAAGAAATTGTCCAAATTGTCAAATGTTAGAGCAAGGTCTGAGGAATATGGTGGATGTCGAAGACATTCCAATTGCAGGTTCTCTAATTTAGCGACCGTCTTTCGTGCAGCATGAGCTCTTGTCCTAAAGCAGCAGTAGGCTAGAGCAATTGACCAGTCTTTAGCCAGATCAAAAGAATCTGTAGTGTATGATAACAAAACTGGCCCCCCAAACACTCACGAGTATCTTTTTCCGAGTTCACTTTCGTTTGGGACAGCATTAAGCCGGTTTTCCTGGGTTCAACAACTGTGATAAGCTTTTCCGATTGTCGTACAGGATCCATTTTTCATCATAAGTACGTACTTAATGAATTTCAAATCGTATACTTACGATTCAAAATTCCCTCTTTATTGTAATGGTTGAGCAATGTATCGCAGCACTCAATTCGTGCTTCACGCAATTCATGCAGTGTCAATTTCCCAAACTTATTTACTTTTCCAATTTGTTTCAAGTGAATTATTATTTTTAAGCTATTGCATAGCTTCTATCGCGGGCCTTGAGCGTGGAGACCGAATCCAGAAATTCCGTAACGAAAACCACCCCCCACTCCGACTCCATCTGTCGATGAATAGCAGAACTTTTAATGACTTTTTGAAATATCACGCTTGTCTCTTTAGTTCAGCAACTCGCCTATAGATGGCATTGGTTAAATAATTATAATTGCATAAGTTGATAAAAACAGCTATGCAATAGCTTTACCGCGGCAGTCTCCGAGTGCCACACGTCTTTATTGTCACTAATGCCGAAGCCTGCCGCTAACTCTGACGAAGTTTGCGATGGATCTGCATGCATGATCACCTTTAACTCTTCGTTGTCACCTAGGGTCGTCCACGAAGGCTTGTTATTCGGGTGAACATTTTCAGAAAAAAGTGTGTGGAATTAGACACTTACCGTGTTTTCTTTTACAATAGATTCCCCATAAATGTCACTAACCGTTAAAACTTCAGAACTGGTGTTCGTAAACAACGTTATATTTTAAGTTTTCTATATCATGACACACGGACAACTATTTCTTAATGTTTATTTTTGAAAGATATATTTTAATAGAATGGCCAGTGGCTTCCGGGACATGGCTGTTCACATGACTAAAAGTCCAAATGGTTTAATTGACAATGTGCAAAAAATACGGAACTCAAAATTTTTACATTTGTCATTCCCCAAGCTATTTATTTAGACTATATTTGTCCGGGTAGTCAGAGTCAAGTCATAGTGGCATAAGTACATAAGTCTAAAAATAAGTCACTCTCTTGTCTAAGTAGCAAAACGGTAAATGCATAACTAAAACTTTCTAAGGAGATGGACGAGGTTAAACACAAAAAGTTTCATGATTTTGTACACTGCCTACACTCGTCCACAATCGCGAACATTTAGCATTTAATAAGCTACCACTCAGACAGACAGACCACATCAGAACTAGAAGATACGCAAATCTAGAAATAATCAACCAAATCCACGACAGCCATGATTGTAGGTTTTTTCTCGCTATTCCTAACTAAATAGTCAGTACGATAGATATACGCGGCGCGTTGTTCTATTGTTTACGTTGATGATAAAATTATATTCGCAAATGATTCTGGCGCATTGAACAGTGCTGCATTTGGTTAAAACCACAACGTTGACGTTCGATTGTAGCGACCCATTTGCTTTGAGTTACAATATAAATTAGTAGTTAGGTAAATATGCTATTTAGAACGGATGGACGAAGAGGAAACACACTAATGCATGTTCAAATGTGTGCAGATTTATGCAGTTGGGCTACAATTGTAATTTTGTGTGGGTTAGGACCAAATTTGTGATGATGACTTATTTCAGGCTTGGTTTGTAAAGTTTTGTATTGAAATCCACGTGAGTTTGACACATATTCAACTATTATTATTAACTGGCAAAGCACTCACGTTAGGGATCATCTTCAGTGCGAGTGCGCAGCGGCGGCTGCGAGCTCCCGGCGGGCACGCAGCGGGGGGGAGCTCGATGAAGTTGGGGCGAGCTCTGCGCTACCGGCGCCGAATGACGAGGGCCGAGCGTAGCCAGCCGAAGATGGTGGAACTGCCACGTCGTCTGTTGTCGCATCATCATCCACGGGCATGCTCGAAACCCGGATCGACGTATTCGATCCTTAACGTGAGTGTTTTGCGGGTTAATAATAATAGTTGAATATGCTTTGTAAATGTTAAAGATTTGATATAGTTTTGGTTAAATATGTAAGATTATGTTTTTTAATGTATTACATAGGTGCATACTATGGCTTGTTAGAATGTAATTATATCATCTCACACCTATAAATATACCTTGAATATATGTATTTAAGTATAACCTGGATTTCGAATACAGCTACGATTTTTATGAAATGAGTATGCACTAGCATATCGTCGGTGATAAGCCGAGCTAGGTTTCATTTTTAGAAACCTCGTTTAATATGTGTTTTCAGGCAATGAAAAACTGCTACAACAAACTGTTTTACCGACACAGCAATAGTAAAGCTATTTGACAATAGATGGCGTTGTTAAGTAACACTAAGCCAAAAACAGGTCAGTAGGCCGAGGACGAAAATCTTTAGTGTAACGTGATCGCATCGATAACGTATTTAAATAATAATAATAATTTATAACTAATTTTCGGACCTTTAATTAGTAATATAGTTAAAGAAAATAGTATTCATAATTTCGCCGTGAAAGACTAAAATAAACTATATCCACACTATAACCACCAAATTCTTATTTTTGAATTAATGATAAAAGTATAATTATTAAGTTAGACTAACTGCGCCCCGTGGCTCTGCCCTCACGATGAAATTAGTTTTAGAAGAACAAAAAGTAGCTAGTGTGTTGTCCCATTTCATTCTCTACTTTTGTATTTAAGAAACGCATTTGACATAGCAGCGTGATTTACGAGTATATGAATATTTTGTAACATAATTTATACATTCTATCTAATTATTTAAATTTTTTTAGAGCACTTACGTTTTGTATTCCCGTATGCAAGTGCAAGAAATGAGAAGATCCGTAGAAAAACGAAAGTCGCTGACATAGCCCAGAAGATTACCCAGTTTTTTTTTAATAGTTGTTTATCAAAGTGACTCCCTCTCGCCTGATGGAAAGCGAAGATGGAATCAAGAAGCAATGACCATTAGTGCAGCCGTAAGCTGCACTAATCGCCACCCTTATTATGATCTGACAGATGCTTGAAAGACCCAGGGTCATAGCTGCAAGGAAATACGTACGCCAGCAAAGCAGTACATTTTGCCAGTTAAAGTGGCAAAGGGCAGGGCACATATCACGCAGAACAGATGGGACTGGAAGGTTCAGCAAGCGCAGCGTAGGTCGTCCACCGACATGGTAGACAGACGACCTGATAAAGGTCGCAAGGACGACGTTGGATGCAGGCCGCTTCCAACCGGTCCTTTTGGAAAATTATAGAGGAGTCCTATGTTCAGCAGTGGGCGTCTTACGGCTGAGATGATGATGATGATGCATATTCTAGATATTTACTAGTTTGTTTAGCAGTTAGCAAATCAGTCAAGTCATGCCGTCGCCAATATCCCAAGACAAAATACTGCATGACAGAGTGTTCTTGAAATGCGACGAACCGAGTAAAATGGAAAGAAATCGCAAAATCTGTAATCACCACCGCCGGGAGGACTGACGACGTTGAAGACCCACCGTGTGCCACAATCTAACCAACCACGATCACTCTGCCAAGAGTGCCCGACTAAGAAGAAAGACAAAAGCTATCATCAGCGTGTCATACCAGTAATGTGTATAGCATACACAGACGGAAATATGGATAAACTATCGGTTGAACAGACACCAATTCAAAGTCAGTCAGCAGCAAGGGAAATAGCTGTGCTCGTTATTTCTCTAAGGGACCGTGTCCAAAACAAAGTTTTTAATCAGGAAACAAAGTTCCCGATATTAGTCAGAGCAATAGTAAGGTAAAGTGGTAGTGGAGTGATCGTACTTGCCGAAGAACTGATGATACTCATTAAGTTAAACTCTCAACTGTAGACTGAACAGTGAGTAGTATAGGGCAACATGGACTATGTAGAGCAATTATAATGAGACAATGGCTGGTAATTGATGGTAATGCTGGTACCAAGCTGGTAATGCAAATAAAAATAATAATAAGAGCCATGATAGCCCAGTGGAACTAAAAGGCAGACGGCCGTTGGATTGATCCCTAGCTAATAAAATCTCAGCTTTTGTTGAAGGGTAGCATCGTGATGAACTCTTTAGCATGGTGATAGGGAAACTACTAGTCCCCTTCTGGCTAGTAGCTGCCCTCAAGGTTTAAAACCGGTCACTGAAGACAATTATGAGTTATGGCAGCTATACTTGAAATACATTCAAGTAAGTAAGTAGCTAGTTCAGTATGTGTTCTATGAAAATATGCATTCGAGTCCTGACTTCAAGGAAAAGTGTAAAAACAATTTACACTTCTTACCACCTCACCATCTCAGAAGTATATTCTTTCAAATAAAAAAGGGACACTTTTCTACAACTTCTAAAAAAATAAGGAGGTACTCAAAAGTATTTTTGTTTGTTTTATGTTTGTTACCTCATAACTTTAGACTGGGTGAACCGATTCTCAAAACTCTTAGTTTGAAAGCTGGTGATTCCCGAGTGGTCCCATTTCAATTTCAAAAAATTGATCATGTATTTTTTGAGATTCACTCTAATAACCGAATGGAATGGAAGTCGGTATTAAATTTTTCAAATTGTCCTTGTTCGTTGTTGAGATTTGCGAGTTCATTTTGAGAGAGTTTTGAGAGTTGGTCTACCAACGGCGGAGAAATCGGTTAACATACATAAAATAAAATACAGTCGAACATAGAACCTTCTCACCGGATATTTTAGTCCACAATTTCAGATGGAACATATAACTTTCATTATTTTGGTTAAACTAAACATTCGAATTGCAACTCTTCAGCCAGTACCAGCTATAGATCAGCGTAAAGTTTTGGCGTAAAATTAGACGATTTGAAACAGCTGAATATCAGCCAGTGGTTGCTAGCAGCTGGTGAAGAACTTAAAATGAACTTAGTGGTATGTATTTTAAAACTTGCGTCCAGAAGTTGTCGAAATGAGGGCTGGTGATAACAATCTAAATCGCTTTTCAACTGTCTTCCAAAAAAAAGAGGTTCTCAAGTTGCAGCACATATATTTTTTGTTTTATGTATGATTACGCATAACTTTGGTCCAGAGATGTCCGATTATGATAATATTTTTTTGTTTGATTAAGTATACTTCCGAGATTGTCGAATTTAAATTTCATCAAATTTGGTGAAGCGGTTTTTGAGTTAAAAATGTTACAATCTAATAACTGAAAAGTGTTTACTCTATCTTGATGATATCGTAATTGACGGTGAATGACAATCGATCCCGTAAGCAAGGGACACTAAAAAAGGTAAATTTTTTTTTTACGAAAAAGTCGAACCGTCTTCAACACCACAAAGTGTGCACAATATTGTGATAATAGGTACTTTAGAAATATCATGGTACCAACTTCAACAAGTTGTTTCACACTTTTTAGTGTTAAAGTCTGTTATTTTTTTTGTTAAAAAATGTATAAAAGATACATTTAATAAAAGTGTTTAGTTACCAAATTCATTCCAAAGTGTATCAAAAGCTTTACTGCAGAATCATTTCTGGTGTTTCTCTACCGAGAACTTCCCAAACCTCATTTATACACGTTTTAATATATAGTAAACAGGATAGCTTTATCAAAGCAAGAGCAGCCACTTTGAAGTCCATGAAACTTGCACGTACACAACACAAAAACAATGTATGTTAAACTTCTGTGTTAAAAACATCCTCTCAAGCGGAATCGTTCTCACTTTACGGCGTCGCACTTTATAAACCTTGTAAATAATTCCGATAGTTACGAGTACAAAGTTACCGTTGCATTCTACGTGCACTCTAGCAGTAACTGAATAAAGTCCATTTTGCTCGGTTAATGACAGTACGCAGGGTGGGCACGAAGTCACGTATCGCGTGTATCGGTCGGTTTCGTAGTTTACGATAATTCGGTATATTCGCAGCTAGGGTTGGCACATCTAATATTAATGTTGGAATTTGGTAAGGTATTTCGTAAGTGTTCGGTTTCGAATTCGGAATAGTTTTCGGTGTATCGAGGTCCAAGTACCTGAAATGAATGCTGGCCACAGGATCAATTCCTTTGTAGTTCGCACGTTGCGAAAAGGCAACAAATAGTATAAGGGAAGTCTAAACTTAGCTATTTGGGCAGCTACTTGTGCCAAAATAGAATTTCCATATCCGAGCCACCAACTTGGTATAGGTAAATTTTGTTAAGAATGTTACGCTTAGAAGCGAGCCGGGCTTGAACCCTCGTCTACTGTGTTGAGTTCCCTTCTACTTCATTATGACCCTCTGTAGAGTGGGCTTGGTTCGCTGAAAGTAATGCTATACCTAATTATATTACGCATAGTATAGAGCAATGTTGAACTGTATGAATATGCTTTGAAGATCTTTAAACAACGGATCTTAGAAAAGGTTCAAGACATAAACATACAAATATAACAACCTCACTAATTTTATATATCCGAATGTTTGAATGGATGATACGATACTCGATCACGTCAGAACGGTTAAACAGATTTTGATGAAATTTGGTTTGTATACATTTCTTTTTTTTATGGGTTAGGTTGGGAAACGAGCAGGCAGCTCACCTGATGGTAAGTGATCACCGTCGCCCACGGAAATCCGCAATACCAGACGTCTCGAGTACGATGCGTTGCCTTTGAGGAAGGAATAGGCTCTCTTAGATATAGATGAGGCGTTGGAATAACACAGAGAATATGACTGGTCATATCATCCTCATCATCCATCCCCACGCGGGTGAAAGTGCGGGGCACAACTAGTATTCAATAAAGTTCATTGGTTCTAATGACAAAATACGCCAACTCACACCACCTACTGTGATAGCAGTGGCAACATGATGACAATCATATAGTCACTGGTAGGTACAATGACTATCGCATAGATTATTACATGTAGATGCTGATTCAATATGTATACGTAACAGTTGTTTAAATAACTAATGAATACCGATTAAACATACTATGTATGCGCTGTGTTTGGCAAAGGATTTTTGGAGGGTTGTGGGGTGTAGCGCATGCTTGCCCCGCTCGACCCTACATGCTAAGTGTCACGGTAGCTTAGATACGTTATTGCTTAGGTGTTATTTATCACTAAAATCTCGCCTTTAAAACTTGATGGTTACTAATGTCACAAAATAACTTCTGCTATATTCTAGCCTGTATTGTCATTCTAAAAAAATATACGATTCATATTATAAAAAACCACTTCTGAGCATTCAAAGTCGTAATTCTGTGTACCTACGAAAAGTCTGACTCGTCAATTTAGCTGCATTGAAATAACGTTCATACCGCACGTGCTGCAGGTTTGTTATGCTTAGCACACGATAAGCTAGATCATTGTCTACTATTAATCCTCAGAAATTAACCAGCCACGACCAGCGCTTCGTTAGTTTTTAGTTAGACGCTACAACTTTCAGTGATGACCCTAATCTGTCAGCCATCACGCTCCCCAAACAATACTAGTTGTTATCTAAATTAGGGCTGTGCGTTCCTCGCCCGATATCACTATTTTATTTCATTAATCCCGGACTCGACCTATTGGCCTATTGGCTTTTGTTTTGGAGGCACAATCTAAACGGTTACGTGGATAGTTACAATATTGATTGTTATTGGAGTTTGGATAACTAAATGGGAATTGAGTTAATGGACAGCACAAATGAAACTTTTCACATTTCAAAACAATCAAGAGGAATTTTCGATTCGGTTTTGTTATACGCTTAGGTTCACAACTACCATATCAATTAATTTGAATACCCGGCCTGTTTGTACAACGGTTTTATTCCAGATATTTTTATTCATATAATAATAAGACCGTACTATGTAAGAATGAATCCTCAAGAAAAGGAATTTGAACTACCAATAGATTACCACTAAATCTACTTTTTGGTTATTTGTCAACTCGTTCAGCCGCTATGCCTAGCCTTTGAATATGTTAGGAGCGTGTACGCGTGCAACGATCCAAGCCCAGAGGGTACGAACAAAATATGACCTAAAGATGTCCAGGTATTATTGGCGCTACTTATGAGAGTCAGTAGTTGCACACCCACCACTTGCCCGTTGTGATGTCTCTGGAAGATGCGACGGCACGAGTGTATCAACGCAAGTTGTATCCCAAACTAAGAGCTAGCCCATCTTATAAAGTAATATTGTCATACTGGTGGGCGTTTGCCATCGTTACGTATTAGACCGTTCAGTTCTAGCACGGTGTCACGTCAGCGCTATCATAGACCCGACGAATAACATCGTTTCTTGTACTTTGGCTAGCTATGCAACACACTACAGTTATATGAAAGTCCATGAAGGCTCACTACTTTGTCAGAAAATTGAGTCCTATCCAAAAACCAGTTTCTCATAAAATTGGGTAGACGGCTATTATAGTTGATATATTTTGTTACCAGATGCACCCCGCGGCGTTCACCTACGTCAAAAATCATTATTTCACAAAAACTATTAATATATGAATGTCATTTGTCATTATCGACCTGTTATTCATATAACAGAGGTCGTTAATCACCAGTAAAAATAAAATTTATCTAACACTCACAAAAATAGAAACCATCAAATGTAAAAGACTATACGTTAGTTATGTACTATTATGTACTATGTAACTAGATATGGATGCATGTAACATTTTTTGCTTATTTTTTAACTCGTTAACCCTAAAAATGGTAGCCTACATTCGTCGACGTATAACCACGCCGCGGAAGCCTCGGTGAACAACTTCCGATGGTCGGAACTGGCTGCATAATGATGATGTTTGTGCCGCAGTGTTACTGGATACCTACTGAAGATGCACTTGATGAAGAAGCAAAAGCTTTGTAGTGAAATCGTTCTATACAGGGTTGCATCGATAGTTCAATAACCTCGTTTTGAATGATCGTAAAAAGCGACCACGGCGAAAAACGTGAACTGTCGTTTAATAGAATACGCAGCATTCCACTTATTATGTGCACATAAAAGCCTAACGGGACTTTTTATCCTAAAGCTCATATGATCTAAAATCTTGATATCTACTTCCTTGATACCTAATTTGATAAATGATTTTGAATGTGACCCTTCCGTCAAAAGCGGTATACAATAAAATAAATTAAATGACAAATATAATTAGTTAGGTTCTTTTTAGTTAGGATGTTTCATTGTGCCACGCAAGATAGGTTAGGTCTAATTTGAATGGTAATTTCATGGGGGTTGGGCTCAATGTGTTTGACTGGATTGATTTTGATGATCCATAGGTGTGTATTGGTGTGTGATTGTTATTTATTTACGTAGCGACGAATCAGCCAATCAATTTATATTCTTATAACTAAAGGGCGGGAAAGTGACACTGAATACTTTCTAGCAAATAAAGGAAATAGTTCTCTTAAAGGTGACACGATATAGGCAAATGAACTGTGGAGAATCTATGAGTAGATATTATATGGTATGGCTAGCTATACTAGTAGTATGGGTACCAACGATAAAGCATTATGTTAGTTATGTTTCTGTGTTTGTACGTAGCGATGAGTTGTTCAGCGGAATACGTCATACGCCATAACAATGGAAACAAAGTCGCTAGTAAAAGTTAGATTGCAATAAATCCATCTTTCTCCTAACTCTCCGATTAGATTTTCACTGTAGCAATCATCATCAAGCCCTAGAAGCGGTGTTATCTTTCATCACTCCATATTAACTTCATTTAAATTATCCTTTTCATAATTACCTTGTACTCGTATATCCATAGCAAATATCAACCAAATTAAGAATATTCAGAAGTTACAGAAAGCATTTTGTAAAGTGCTTGCCCGAACCCCATTTAAGTTGAAGCGGAAACGCTCATTAGTAAGAAATTAAAGGCGTTTTGAAAGTAATCACTCTGCTTGAGATTGCACACAAATACGAAATTTTAATCATCGCGACACTGGAGCTTACACCTGAACAGTTCCGTCGTGCAACCAGTAACTAATGTTCGTGTTTCACGTGTACATGTATATACGAGTAAGTATGTATATCAATCATCAGGTTATCATAGTACAGGCTCTGTCTAGTTTGGGGCCTTTAGACTTCGTGTGGATGTTAATTTTCCCATACCATTATCATTATTATAAATTTTGTACATTCAGTAAGACAGTTTTTGTTCTAAGATCAAAAATAAAACTGTTTACATTTAAGTTTCGATGCACTGAACGGATTACAAAGTGCTTTTAGAAATATTAACAAGTACAATTTGAAAAATTTAATACTGACTTCCATTCAGTTATTGTAGTGTATCTCAAAAACTACTGGACCGGTTCACCCACTCGAAAGTTATGAGGTAACAAACATAAAAAAACAAACAGTCGAACTTAGTACCTCCTCCTTTTTTTGGAAGTCTGTAGAAAAATATGTCTTGATTGTGTTTTCGGTACACTTCATAGACATTTACCCTGCAGGAGGACGGAGTAAAAGAATTAAATGTCAACTGAGACGTGGATACCAAGAACATCTCTAGTGCAAACTACCGTCTTAGTATATACAAATGCAGCGGTAAATATTGTCTCCAAGCAAATAGTGCGCAGAAACTACATAACTAAATGGTACTGTTGAAACTGAAATTATTAATATGTGGGTGCAGTAGAACTCTTTGTAGATGAGTTCGTCCGGGGCAGTACTGACACGATACCGAACTATTTCTACCGCGAAGTAGTAATTAATTCGTAATACTGCGTTCTGATTTAAAGGGCATGTGTGCTGGCGAAACTACAGGTAAGTCTCATGACTTAACAACTTAATTTCTCACGGTTACGGGCGCATTGTAGCTTGTCACTTGCGACAAAATGCAACTGTTCTAGGCAGATAATAGATGCAGAGAGAATAAATACAAAGTTCATGTGAAATTAGCTATCTTTCACTTATCATCATTTTACTCACCTTTTGGTTTACGTTACGGAAACTGGTATAAAGTGGACGGGAGCACAATGCAAGGATATCTAATCACGAGTAAATGCAAACTGTCGCATTTTGCCCATATATCGAGTGAGTTCGGAATTTCCCTGTGATTATTACACATGCCAATCGTCTAGTTACGAGAAGAATGCCTTTTATATTATGAAAAAAAAGACGTGTGGCACTCGGAGACTGCCGCGGTAAAGCTATTGCATAGCTGTTTTTATCAACTTATGCAATTATAATTATTTAACCAATGCCATCTAGAGGCGAGTTGCTGAACTAAAGAGACAAGCGTGATATTTCAAAGTCATTAAAAGTTCAGCTATTCATCGATAGATGCCAAATCAACTTATGCAATTATAATAATTTAACCAATGCCATCTAGAGGCGAGTTTCTGAACTAAAGAGACAAGCGTGATATTTCAAAAAGTCATTAAAAGTTCTGCTATTCATCGATAGATGGAGTCGGAGTGGGGGGTGTTAGGTAATTTTCGTTACGGAATTTCTGGATTCGGTCTCCACGCTCAAGGCCCGCGATAGAAGCTATGCAATAGCTTAAAAACATCTGCATTTTGTTAGCGTTGCTGATATTGAAATGACCTTATATAGTCGTGAGTAGACCTTATACGTCGTGTTTGTAACGAAACAGTTGCGCTAAATTACGTTATTTACATTTATGCATTAACACTTAAACTTGTGAAATAGATGACGAGTAAACATTCGTCGTTACTTTGCGGAAATCCACACATATTAAAGGATATTACAATTAATTTTTTTGTGACATTTCCGCTGGGCGAACACTTATTTCAGAGACCTTCGCTAAGGATCTCTTTCTAGTGGAACGTAACTCTTGGAGCTCAAGCGTAAATTGTAATGTGTCGGCGTTTTTATTTACAGGGTTTAATAAACAACAGCTTTTACTTGCTTTATTTTTTGTTAATGTAATGGCAGCATATCATGATTTTTCAATTGCGCTTAGGGACGCTGGTTTGATCTGTCAAACGAACACCTTTTAAACGATATGTTCAAGTGAAGCAATTTCTGTATTTCACAATAGAGTCGAATAAACAGTTACGTCTAACTGTGTTCTGGAAAGACTTTTAACATAATTTTGAAAAAGGAATGATTGGAATATCTTCATTAACTTGCACTGACTGGTAATGATTTAAGAAATATTCAAATTATATTGCCATTGAGCTACTGCTGACACCTTAATACTGCTGTATCGTGTTTACTTCGAATTAACGTTTGGCTGGAATTAACGCTGGCTGCGATTGCTCTCGCTTCCAATTAAACTTGTGGCAAGAAACGAACGTTCAGATTGGCTTAAGCGTGTGTACCATCGCTATGATTGGGAACAATCACTCATATTCTACACAGCTCGTAGCGGACCTATCCTAGTCATTTCTAACTGTACAACTACTGTAAGCAAACCTCGGTAAGTGACTGCTAGTGACATTTTCAACTTTCTTCTATGCTTTGGAGCGCATTCAGTCTTAGTTGTTGTCCTAAGACAACAGTTTTCTTTCTTTTTAAGAATCCTTCTGGCGATATTAGAAATTTTGACTGAAGAGTTTAAGCGGTGTATTATTCGATATGCATCGTGTATTAAATATAAATACCTTCATGGATAAATATGTTATTGTGTTTCATATATATTCATAGAAGTGTTCAGAAAATAACCGCGGTGGTATGCCATCTACGGTATAAAACATAAACAAAACAAAATTTATTTTTGTTTTGTTTTAGTTTAATAAAAACACGATACATATCGTATACGTAGTTTGTACATAAAAATATTTTCTTTTTGCGAACTTTTTAGGTTTTTAATTCTTTTCGTATTTTTCAGTAGTCGGGATTCAGTTTTGAACAGAAGATTAATAGAATTTGTACATACGAGTCCGACTGGCAAGGTTAGCTTCCGTGGCTTCAGAGTACTGTTTTTTTAGCATATAAGCAATTGTCGGTCCGTGAAATGAAATAATAGTTTATTTTTCAAAAACACAGAAAATTCAACGAGCTCGTCATGTAACGCTTTGTCGTAGATAAGGTAGTTTTGTAGTTAAAACTTATTTAGGCGCCATGATGCGCTATTTAATATACTCACCAGTCGATTGTCCATATAACAATGAAATTTCTATTGTGTCTGGGTCGTTCGAATGATGAAGTATTATTGTTGTTGATCGTGTGTCTTAAAAATAATTCAAATAGTCTTCACTTGTTTCAGCTCCGCATGATTTTTTTAGATATTTGGATCTTCGATGAAAATCAGCCGACAATAATTTCCACACAAGCTAACAATTGTTTGCAATAACTTTGTTTGTAATAACAAACACATTTTGACTTGCTACAGAAAGACAATATTAAAGGATTTGTTTTACGACTGATCAAATTTGAATTTGGATTATTTGACATTGTATTTAATTGTATTAATAATAAAATAAGGTGGTGTGTACATAAAGTAAATTGTTATGATTAGAATAAGTTATTTACTAGTACTATTATAGTATAAGATCTATAATGTGACACAGTTTTACAATAAAAATATATCTAAATGTGAATCGGAAAATTAAAGTTTCGGCAATAGTTGGGTTACAGCACAAGTTTTAACAGCATGATGCAGCATTAACATCGATACCAGGTTGCTGCGGCTAGTGTTGGACACTAGTTGCACGAACTTTGGTACTTGATACCTATAGCAAGTACTTTGGAGCTTTGTACGGGAATCAGGTATTTGTATTAAGAAGCTGTATCGGTCGATCAGCACTCCGCACTGAACCTGCAATGCATGTTGTAACTGCGGTGGGAACAGAAGCGAATTCAATTTTGGAACTACAAAAAATAGGTTCTAGCGCCGCCAACTGCCTTATAATAGCAACTGTTCAGAAGTAAATAATAAATGACGTTTACACACTCATATACCCCAGTATTACGATTCACGGGATGCATGACCTCCCAATAACACATAACGACCCAAGAACGAAAAAATTTCGCTATTCACATAAATATTTGGCCCGGTCATGGGGGTCAAATCTGGCATCACGCATTTTGAAAGCAGTGTTGCTAACAACTGCCGCGAGATTCTCTAAGAGCAAACATCATTACATCTTTGACAACATCCGTGAAACAAATGAAGAGATAACACGACACGTTGGAAAAGCAGCCTTATGTACAACGGCGATATCTCCTAAAGTATTTGACATCGGTGAACTCGTCGGTGAAGATCAGTGCCAAGCCCTTATATCTCAAGTCCATTTCACTCAATGACTGCCACAAGTAGAGAAGATTTCTGTCCCTGAAGTGACACCTAAATGGGCATCTGCTGGTGAAAACTAACCTGGTTCTTTGGGTCATTCAATATCATTAGAATGGACTGGATAAAAGACCGCTTGCCAAGTGTTCGTAATACATTTCACGTTAGATACTGTCGGTGTAGTGGACCCCTCGTTCTAACCGCGCAATCCGCGCATAAGGACGCGCTATGACTTTAACTTGTTTTCAAGTTGGCCACAATACCTCGTTTCAATTTGTTAAGTTGTTTGAACAGCAACGACAAGCTATTCTAAGTTTATTTGCATAAGTGGTTATTACTCGAATGGAACACTTGTACTCGTACCTTACTGGTTTTTAAACATTTGTCTTTAAGTATATAGCTATTTGAATTTATAAGATCGAGAGTTATACATGTTGTTTCCGAAAACAAACAATTATGTTTTATCCAAATGTAGACAATTAATGCCACACGTTTTTGTTTCACAAGAATCCTACTATCCTCTTACTAATATTATAAACGCGAAAGTTTGTGAGTGGGGTTGTATGGATGTGTGGATATTTGTTACTCTGTCACGATCAATCGGCGAGGCCAATTTTGATGAAATTTGGTATGGAAGTAGATGAGGCGCTGGATTAACACATATGTACTTTCATTATCATCATCAATCACTACATGGGTGAAAAAGCGTAATATTCTTGGGCCCAGCATAGAGCAAGCAAAATAACAAGATCTCGGCCTACGTTAAGATCGTAATGATGACAGTTCTGACAAAGTTTGTGTTAGTTTCTGATAACTTAGTCAAAAGCACGCTATCATTTTGACAGCTCGATGCTTGATATAGTAGACGTACTTGGCGACCGTCAAGGGTACCTAATGAAATGTAATGACAGTTTTTTTCCGTGATGATTGTTTTCTTATTAGTGTGTAAGTACGTAGGTACTGTATCTTAGTATTAGTGTTTACTGAGTGATTTACTAAGTACTTAAATTTACAAATATTACCATGTAAATATTTCATCACATTTTAGTATTTTATTTGTTTATTTATTTTATTTTCATAGGAAAAGTTACAGCCGATATACATTATAATATATATCGGCTGTAAGTATAACAGCATTCTCGATATAAAGATAGATATGGCTTTGGAGAAGATAATAAGCTACTCGAAGTGCTCATCCTGCGCAGACGACGTCGCGGACACCAGCTAGTTTTTATTATTTGAATTCTCTTCATTATTTTGTTATTTTCTATAATTTGAGGCGATGATAATGGATAATAGTGAGAACATTGTTGTCCGTCATCACTGATCTCCTGAAAAGCCTTTCCAATGAAGCCAACACCAACGCCAGTCGAAGTATGAACATTATAATTATACTCGTAACAAACACCTCGGCAATCCCGTTTTTCGTACTATGTTTTTTTTTTAATTCTCGATTGTTATATAAATGTGATTGACGATGTGTGACAGTGATGACGCGGTCGAAGGTTGTATCACAAAAGCTGATCTGGTGATTGGTTCTCAAGGACTGCCTGAATACACTATTATGCTTAGTGACCGGTTTCCAATCTTGAGGTTGGTATAGAACCAGGGGGATATAAGATCTTTCGACCATGCTGTGGATATCATCAGAATGTTCTGAAAGCTCAAGCCTGATGTATCGAAGCGGCCGTGGGATTGTTGGCCGAACCCCATCACACATGGGCCATAATAGTCAATAAACTATGAACATAACATGAATGCTCTTATTATAGAAATTCAAATCAATAAAGGCAGATAACACGATGTACATCAGGCTATATACATTATACATGCTAATCTGCATTATTTACTCCGCAACAATTTATTGGTTTCAATATCTGGGGGCTCAGGGCGTACAAAAGCCGCCACAAATCCGCGACCGAAGTTTAGTTAATAAATAAATCAATGGAGCTTAACCAAGGGTTAGCGTTTCGCGCGTAATTCCAGTATAAAATGCGGGACCCGATAGAGATGCAATGAATCCGGTCACTTCATCTGTAGACATATTAAACGAATAATTTATGGACGGAGAAAAACAACATGTCCCACATAGGCTTATGAGGGTAGCTTCATAGGCCTATGTGATGCTCTGTTCTTTTTACTCTTCTCTTTTCTGGTATATTTAATGCATTTTATACAAAAATCTGCCGGCCTTATCTCAAATTTACATGACGAACTGGATAGAGGGCTATGCTTGAGGATTTTAAGCCAGTTGAAGTGGCAGTGGGCAGGGCACATAACAGCAAAAACTGATGGCCGATGGGGCCAGAACGTTTTGAGGTACTAACTACCGACCGGCAAGCGCAGCGTAGGTCACCAACAAGAAGGACATATAACCTGATAAAAGTCGCAAAACAACGTTGATGCAGGCCGCTTCCAACCGGCCCTTTTGGTTATTTTGTGCAAAAGAGGATGACCTAGGCTGAGATGACTGATGATTATGACTGATGTATGTATTGAATGACGTTACAAAGCTCAGCCTTCAACTCTGTGCATCCAGATAGCACCGGCTACCTACCGCCAGTCGTCTCTCCGTGCTTGTGAGTTTAATTAATTGTAGTGTAATAATTAATATTTCCTGACATATACAATCTGGGAGTCTTGGAATCAAATACTAATTGAATAAATACCTTTTAGTCAAGCATGTACCACCGTAGACCGCGTCAACACTTTCCATCAGATGAGACTGTGGTCAAATACTTGTTTATGAATAGTGAAAAAAAAATAGACGCGTTCTAGTTTTATGTGTTATTAGGACACTATGGTGAGTACCATGTGTATTTGATATAGAATTAAACTTGTTAATATATATATATATATTGTACTTATATATATTAATTATATATATATAGGTATAATGCAGACTGAAGTTGATGACACACAGATACACCAAATACTCAGGTCAGCTCCGCTCCGAGCACTTAAACTCTGCTGCATCCACTTGTCAGCTTGTTAGAAGATAAAAAAAGAGTCGCTCGGGAATGTGCGAAAAAGCCAACAAAGGCTATAATTGATCTTTTAATTTTTGTCTTATTTGTTGTATATCAAGTTTTGAAGTGTAATTGTGGTAGGCTATTAACTATTAAGTGTAATGGTGCACGAGTGTAGGCAAAGTGTAGACAGATAAATAACACTTTATTGTACACGTTCATACACATCAACAATTACAATAAAAAAATTACCAAAAAATGTAACCGACTTCGATACCAAAATGTGTGAAATAACTTGTAGTCGGTACCATGCGCACAATATTGTGATAATAGGTACCTACTTTTGAACCATCATCTGATGGTGCCGACTTCAAAAAGTTATTTCACACTTTTTGGTATTGAAGTCGGTTCCATTTATTGTAATTTTTTTTCAACATTTTATTTACCTATTCTACTTACGGAATCGATAATTCACCGTCAATGATGATATCATGAAGATAGGCGTAACAATTTCCAGTTTTTGGAGTGTAACTCAAAAACTGCTTGACCGAATTTGATAAAATTTAAATAGGACCTCCTCGGAAGTATACTCTACCAAACAAACAAAAAATTAGTATCGGTCCACAGATGGCGGAGAAATCGGCTAACATACACATAAAAATACAAACACACGAAAATATAACCCCCTCCTTTTTTGAAGTCTGTTACAAACTTATTACATACGACTTACAGCATAAGTGTAAGATATTCATAAAACGTAGTTAGTGAGTGTTCCTCGCCCATTGCTCTAGAAAGTGTTAGTAATACATCCACCACTTCAGTAGAACGTGACTTAGGCAGGACAGTGACTTAATGACCGACTTATTATGTGACTGTGATTTGATTAAGTACTACTTAAATTAAAATTTCACTTGATGCAGCATCACATTAATAATATCATATTGTCTGATTTTCATAACTTATATATAATACTAGCAAACCCTGCGAACTCCGTTTCGCCACCAGATGGCTTCGTTTTATGTAACGTTTTGTTTGGCGCCATCTACTTAAAATATTGGTTTGTAGTACATGCTATGTATCAGAGATGGCGCTGTATGTGAAAAAAGATTTTCCCGCTTTTCTTTTTTAATTTTTCCTGAATTTTCTTTACTATAAACTTCACGGAGCCCGAGACCTTTCCAACGAATGCAAAACCGTGGAAATCAGTTCGTGCGTTCTGGAGTTATAACGTCAGGAAGGAAAACCCGACTTATTTTTATATAGTAGATTACTATAAACCTCACGGAGCCCGAGACCTTTCCAACGAATGCAAAACCGTGGAAATCGGTTCGTGCGTTCTGGAGTTATAGCGTCAGAAAGGAAAACCCGACTTATTTTTATATAGTAGATTACTATAAACTACACGGAGCCCGAGACCTTTCCAACGAATGCAAAACCGTGGAAATCGGTTCGTGCGTTCTGGAGTTATAGCGTCAGGAAGGAAAACCCGACTTATTTTTATATAGTAAAAGAAGATGATGATATATACAAATTGTATTTTGTATCATGGTTTAAATTACTATTGATCTTTTTTAGTTTCATTATGTTTATCTTTAATAAATATTTTTATACATTATTATTTGGTAAGTAGGTAGTGAGGTTGTGATATAGGCTTCAATGGGTTTGCCACAACTCATTTATTACTAACTATTACTTATTATAACTGCTATAAAGCTTTACTTATTGTTATTGTAACGTTACTTATTATAACTTTACTACTAACTATTACTTTAGTGTTTTTAGTTGTCTTGTTTTATTGAATATGAATAATATGATAAATGTATATTTATTTACACACACACACAAAGATACAATATTTAAAGTCTAATAATTGATTTATTGTTAATTCATGTCTGTTCTGTTTAACTTTTATACGTATATTAAAATGCACGTCAGTGAGTACTCAAGGTTCTGGCTGAAAATCAGCATCATGCTGAGCCATAACCCTTTTGGACGGGACTGCACACGACAGCCATCCATCTCTTTTTTTATGTTATTTTTAAGATTGTGTACTTTGGATGTAACTTGATTTGTTCTTGATAGTAATTTTTGTTGCTGTGTTCAGTATCTGTTCAAATAAATGCCTTTTCTTTCTTTCTTTCTTTCTTTCTAACTATAAGTATTTTACTCAAAGCAACTTGAGGAATGGCAAATGTACAAAAAAACGACTCCACTTTAAAGGAAAAAGGGTCGATCTTGGCACTGCATTTTACTCAGTCCATTTCCTTATAAAAGTATGATAAATAAAATCCGTCCAATCATCATGTCTGCATCTCTAGAGTACGCTCAAGTGGATTCAGCGCGAACTCGCTCGACGCGCAAGTTGGTGCTCCAATCTTGTTAAGCCGGAAGTGTTGGAGCGTGAATGCATCGCTTTGTTGGCTCGAGACGGGAAAACGACAACGTTTTAGAAGAACTTGCGTTTATACTGTAATGCTTGTGTGTTTTAAATTAATAGTAAATGTGGGTCAAGATGAAGCGAAGGGACATATATTTGTGACAAACTGCCTGGTTGCTGTGCCTGCTCTAGACTAGTATGATATTTGTGTCAAATAATGTGTAAGTGGGTAGTTCATTTAGGACTCATTAAAGCCAAATTAAACCAACAATAAAATTATACATTTAAATATGAATGCACAACGAGTCAACACTCAACGTTAAGAGCAGACGGAACGGTCTACCCTCTTTTTTTCGCACGTAAGAAACGTGTGCGGAAGAGGGTAGACCGTTTCGTCTGCTCATAACAACACCTACCCGCAGATACTTCAGTTTACTCGTGAACATGGCGCATGCAACTGTGCCGAAATATCGAGAGCTCACAATAAATACAATACATGGTAAATATCCCGTTTCTAACGTTAATTCTTGCACTAGTGACTGTTAAACCTTATATTGAAAGATGAGATTTGAATAGTTATGTAAAATTCTGAATTAAGGTCTAAATAGATATAAGGAAGATGATAGGTCAGGTACTCACAGTAGCAGCAGCTCGTCACACACTTCACTTTTCGTCAGTTTTGAGATAGTTTTAATTTATTTAGTAATTTATGCGCCCGCGGGACACTTAGTTTTTGTTTCTCAAGATGGATGATTAGTTCATATTTTCGCCGTCAAGTCCAGTTGGTGTCGCGTCAGTCGGCAACGTACTTCGTTGGCGCGAAGATTTAATTTGGATAGGATATCGGAGGTTGGAAGGAACAAGGAAAGACGTTAAGCCTGTTCAGTGACCATGTCAGTTTAAAAACTAATATTGCTTACTACTGTGTTTTAGTTCAGCCTGCCTGTCTGCCTACTTAAGACAATAAAAAAATACCATAGTACAGGCTCTGCCTAGTTTGGGACATGAAGATCTTGCGTGGATGTTGTCCCATATTATTTTATTTTAAATAAAAAAACTAGTAGTGACACTACAGCAGTTCTGGAATGAATATGCTTGTGACTTTGACTTTGAATTTTTTTAAATTGTTTGAGACTTTCCGCCAGTCACAATTTCGCGGGAATATTTCGGAAAACTTTCAAACACGATGGAATCATCCATCAGATAAAAATATATAAAAATACTGACTTATTCGCCCGGAAACTTGATCAACCTTGCGCATTATGACTTTATGTCTATAGATATACATCAGTTTGATTTTTTTCCGAAATTTCCCGCAATATTACTGTCACTACTATGCTAGCGTCTCATACAAAGCGGTTCAAACCGCTTTCTAAATCAGGGATGATGGACATACTGCTCATTTTATATTATAAAAGCCTTATGAAATTAATTATAGTTCAAAGAGTAAATATCTCCACAGATACAGCAATCCACGCCACACACCGCCGCCGCGCGCAGCACACCTACGGTACAGAGTTGTTTGCACGATTCACATTGTTCATTATTCAGAGTTCATTATTCACGGTTGTGTATTCATTACCAACTGAAGTAGTTCGATGTTGCCACAGAAGAAACATGACAGTAGGTGTATGACTAAAATTAGTCATGCTCAGGAAAATTAAGTTTCCCTAGAAATAAACGAGTAAGTTTAGCATAAATGGGACAGTTCGAAAAAAACCACAAGTAAAGTATGATAATAAATTCTAAAAAATATATGAAGGATTTTCTTGATAAGTAATATAGTAATAGCGCCTTAGCATGTATGAGGAGTGCGATAAGAGTATAATGAAAAATAAAAATATAGATAGATAGATAGATAGATAACGCTTTATTGTACATAAAACAAACGTGAATACATTTAATATACAATTATCAATACTGTTGTACAATGGACGGTCTTATCGCTTATAAGCAATCTCTTCCAGACAACCTTTGGATGGAGAGAAACTATGATATACGAATAGACGGCAATGTATTTGAAAAACAACGTCAAAAGTAAACCTAAATAATATAATTTTTTTTTAAATTACATAAACTACACAAACATAACTTAATATAAATAAATAAATAAATATATAAATACATATATATTACATATATAAATACATACACATCATATACACATTCCAAAACATATTTATAAGAAACGTATTCATATAATATTATATAAATTTTAAATGCAAGCGACTAACAAAAATAACATTGAATCAACTTGAAAGGTAAAGCCTCTTTGCTTGGTCTTTAAAGGCAGGAAGTGTCTCCGCGCGTCTAATTGAGACCGGCAACGTATTCCATAAACGAACAGCTTGGACGGTGAACGATTTGGCATAAAAGGAGCTAGAATGTGGAGGCACCTTGAGAGAGAGATTTTCTGATGACCTAAGTGTGTGTGTACCCGAAGAGTTAAAAAAGGAAAAGCGTTCTTTAAGGTAGTGCGGGGATGAAGGATTGAATAAAATATTGTACAAAAGAGAAAGAATATGAATATTCCGACGAAGACGTATGGGAAGCCACCTGAGCTTAGTACGAAATTGTGAAACGTGATCATATTTGCGCAAACCAAATATGAATCTGATACAAAAGTTCTGGAGACGATCAAGTTTGTTTAGCTGGTCCTCTGTGAGGTCGAGATAGCAGGCATCGGCATAATCTAAGACAGGGAGCAATAGAGACTGCGCAAGCGACACTTTAGTGGCTATTGGTAAAAAAATACGGAGTCTTCTCAAGGAACCCGCAGAAGCAAATAACTTACGACTTGCAGCCTCAACTTGGGGACCCCATGTTAGAGATTGGTCTAGAATCAGACCTAGATTTTTTACACTATTGCTAAAGTGTAAAGCCACTCCATCAAACATGACCATAGGTAATGTGGACCAATTTACTTTGGAAATCATGCGAGGGCTGCCAAGAACCATCACTTGTGTTTTAACAGGATTCACCTTTAACCCATAAGATTTACTCCATTCCGCAATCTGGCTCAAATTATGGTTGGTAACGTCTATGGCACCCCTGAGATCGCTTAGTGGAGCTTGAGAATAAATCTGGAGATCATCGGCGTACAAATGATAGGGCGAAGTGATACAAAGGGAAATAGAATTAATAAATATTGCGAACAAGAGAGGAGACAACACCCCACCTTGAGGCACTCCAGCTGAAGTGTCACACAAAGACGATTCTAATATTGAAAAAATATCCTAGGATCATCGCAAAGAACTCTGTGGTCTCTGCCCACCTCTACAGGAAACACGCATGTATTGTATGATTCCAGAAAGTGATAAACGTAAAGATTACTGATTACATTTAAAAACAAATTTAAATATTTAACTAGACATTTGTTTCATCTCAAATATTATATAACCCCCGATAAGCAAGTATACTCAGATCAGAGAATTCGTTTCGTATGAAATTATTTCTTTATACATTATATTTTATAATTTGAGACTTGTCCCGCTGTACTTACGTACACTGTGCAATATTCGCGAATCACAATCGCTCAATTGATGAGCGCTCACCTTGGCTGTTTACTCAAAATAATGAGCTTTGCCGATTGCGACTGATACGTAGCGTCATTAACGCACGCGCACCGCTTCATTAACGAACTTTCAATGGAATTTTATTAAATTTATGTTAATTACTTTTGCATGCTCATAATTTTAGAGTAGGTGATATTAAATTCATTATCATATCTGGTTTTTTAAACTTAATAGTTTATGGTTTCACTAATACCTCACTTGATAGTTGAAGATAATGTTTTCGAAGGTAGATAACGTTATATCTAGAATCGTTATCGGCTCTCAAGGACTATCAACCTGATTGTATTATATTCATCATAGACTAATATTGTTTATACCAGAGATGATGATATTCATAGATCACTCATTTTAGATAAACATTTCTGTATTTTGTATTATCCTCATTTTGGAATTGGCCATTGCGATAAATATGAATAAATAGGATTGACATTGGAAATTGATTCCAAAAAGTGGTCAATGGAAATGCTCTTTGTGTCAAGGAAGAATTGTGTTTTGTGAGTAGTGGAAATCGATAAAAAGAAGGAATGGTCGTTTGTACCCGAGGAATCGCCCACCAACTTATCGTCAATTACATTCCTGAAGTCATGACCCAAGGTATGATGTTTTCATTTGTGTAAATCAATAACAAACCGAGGTACTGGTTTGTCAAGTACTCTCGCCCTGACGAAGCAATCAAAGCTCGTTAAACATTCAATTTACTCCTAATACAGAACAAGACATTGAAAGTATCCCAAGAAATCTTAACCCAGAACTGACGTCTCCCTCGAAGCCGATTGGAACCTCTACTTCTGTAACCTGCTGGGCGATCTGATCTATAGGACTTACAGTGAAGTGTGAATTCTTCAGGTCAAGTACTTTTTATTACTATAACTGTATTTATTTCTAAAGGTTATTTTCATATTGCAGTGTAGGTCGTAGGTAGATTTATGGTAAGAGTATATATATATATACCATAATTCTACATCGAAACCAGAAATAAATATATATCTGTTAAGATACGAGTAGTAATATGATTGTTGACTAATTAAGTTTTAATCCTTGGTCTGTCAATTCGAAGTTCCAATAAGCACTAATAGGCTCTAATGTTTTGTGCAACTCAAAATACACGATAAATGACAATTTGACGTATCTTTAGATACATTTACAGAAAATTTAAAATTTGATGAGTTTTCATTTGTGGAACGATGATTTAATGACGTCTTTAAAAGTTAAATATCGTTTCTGCAACTGGCTGTTAGTAAGTTAGAGTTTACTTTAGAAACGAGATATTTAACACGTACTTATTGTATTTATTTTGAGCTCTCTGGACACATACAACTGTGCCAAAATATCGACAGCTCAAAATAAATACAATACATGGTAAATATCCCGTTTCTAAACTTAATTCTTGCTTCTCATCATGACAGCTTATAATATTAGTAAGTTATTCCTATTTACTTGTATTTAGCTTCTCTCTAACCCTAATTTAAAGTGAACTCAGTCGCGTTACATCTGTCTATTATAAGTTTAAAAGAGCTCAAAATCGACGAAACTTCCCACAAAAGTTCCAACGACTAACGAACTACACATTTCGCATTAAGAAACCAAATTTCTAAAAGTCGCCAGTTTCAAAGAGCTCACACACTGAGGTTTCTGTATAAAGGAAATACGTTGAGAAATGAGAACATTTAATAGGTTTCCTTCTTGGTTTCATATTGCTTTGAGTTGAGCCTTTAGATGAAGCCTAATCGTGGCTTTATGTTTCGGATCCAAAGGAATATACGTGTAGTCAGTATTTATGCGCTGCACTTATTTTTCCCTATTGGATATACAATGATACAATAAACCTGATTAAATAAAATTTCCCGCCTGATAACCTACGAGTATATTACGTCGACTGCTGGAACATGTGGCAAGTTTTATTCAATACTAACTGACCCGCCAGCGGCTTCGCTCGCTTGGTCTATTGGAAACGAAGTCACCGAAGCAAATCAAATTCACTATTAAGCCACTTAGCGGTGGAATTTTTAATATTTTGTGGATACATACGACATAATATAAAGAATCAACTGCCTAATGCAATATTTATTTCATATGAAAAAATTGCAAAATGCAATCTTTAAGTTTCTTTTTTATTGAGCCCAGCAGTTTGCTTCCGGATTAATGAAGTAATCAATTAGTGAGGCCAATGGATAGATCTGAATAAGTGAGGATTATATGTATATTTTTATGTAAAGATAGATCTTATGCAATAATGCATCAAAGGTCGCACGGCCAGACACAATAGAAATTTCATTGTTATAATGACATCGACCCTTGAAGGGATAAGATACATTTCCGTTTATACGCAACTTGCTAATAGCTATGGATGATTACCAACGTGCTACCTCACACCAATGCAACTTCAATTTTGACAATTGTCCTGGATTTATCAGCAATAACATTTCTATTTGCTAGAATATTTGGCAGTTCGTTGGCACTGCGGTGCTTTGACCATATTTGAAAAAACCTTGATGAGACATTGCTCTAAAATTATATACCTTTTTATATATTACATATTACCTTTTTTAATAATCTTCTACTAATCAGCCCATTACGTTCCCACTGCTGGGACTCGAGCTTTCCTCTAAGAGAGAGGAGTTGGACCATAATCAACCACGCAGGCCCAGTGCTGCTTGGTGGATAGACTAGTGACCAACCCATGTCGAAGTTTTCACGCCCGAAGACCTTCAACATAGTCTAGCCACTGTTGTGCTAAAACAAACCGGGACCAACGGCTTAACGTGACCTCCGAAGTAAGGAAGCGCTCAGTTGAATGATTCCACTAGCGGACACCCATCAAAATTCTGACCGCAGCAAGTATTGCACAACTTGTTGATCAATTATTCAATTGCTCAAATATTTAAAAACCTGTCGCATTTCTTTTATAATCGACTTTCTTAGTACAAATACAAAATACAAATACAAATACAAATTATTTATTCATAACCCATTGTTACAAGTCAAACAAAAAAATTGCGTAAAATTTATCATAATAATTAATTATATTGTTCTATTAAATATAAATAGTTCTATAATAACATTACTTCGGGTAATTTATAAAATTCGTTGATGCTGTAAAAAACGTGTTCTAATAACCACTTTTTTAATCTATTTTTAAACACCCTAATAGAGGCTGCATCTCGTACAATCGCAGCTAATCTATTGTACACCGAAGGGCCCATTACAAAGACAGACCTCTCAGATTTCCTCAGCCTATGTGAAGGTGTCACCAAAAGGTCTTTATATTATTTAGTATTCCAGTGTATCATTGTTGCTTTGTTAATTCTCTCTAAAGCTATACTCTTACTCCTTACATAATCGTTAGCATCGCAAGCCGTTCTTACTGAACAAAGAGGATACTTTAGTTTCAGATTAATTTCAATTCAAATTTGGAAGCAAACAATGTAGGTATAGAATACGGCGTTGTTACCGTGTTGCTTTAGTTAGTGCTGAGTATCAATACAGTGTTTCTGAAGTTGTATTGTTCAAATAAATTATAATTACGGAATACAATACACATATCTACTCCATCTAGTAAGTATAAAGTTACTTTTTCTGGGCTGACTGCATCAACGCATTTCATAAGCACTGCAGCTACAGTCTTGAAACTTTGGCGGTTGATGCCTTTTATACTTTTTGATAACACTGACATCAAATAATAATATATACTATTTAACTGTTTTATATGATTTGACAAGATTGACCCCTCTGTCTAACTGTCTAATATAGACTAATATAGACAGCAAGCCAAAAAGATCTTTAAAATTATTTGGCTAACAATGAATAAAAAGAATGTGCTATTAGGTACTTTTCAAAGCACTAACGCCTGCTTTAGCGATCTCAAACATTGAAATTTTTCTCTCGATAAATTTCAAGAATGTGCTAAATAGACGTTTTGCTATTTAAACGTAGCGTTTAGGCATTTTTCCTCGTTGCTGATTAGATTTCTTGTCAATGTGATCAAGAAGCCCTTTTTTGTAGTAACTACCCCAGTAATGCTAAGTTTTGGACATTTCAATACTAAGGGGGTGAATTCAGTTTATTTCTGTAGCTGTTTCCCATCGACCAAGTGAGCGAAGTCGTTTGCGGGACAGCTAGTCTCAATATAATTACGAAGACTTTAAACTGAAGTCTATCTCCTATTGTTTTGTTAGTTAATTTACATTGTACATGTCTAAGGTCAAGCCATCTTCACAGCAAATCTACAGACGATCTATGCGGTATTTTTAATAGAAATCCGTGGGAGGCGCTTTCAGCACCGGAAGTGGCGGAAACGAACGGCGAGCGCTGATAATGACGTCACCTCCTCCACCGGAAGCGCCTGCACTGAACATTTGACTAGCGGCTCGTAGCGGAAATGTCAACTTTGTCTTGGGCTATATCTTGATGGGCTCCGTGCCAAGTTACGGGCACGGTATCAGCGAGCTAGAGGAGCTGGCAAGAAATAAGCTGTCAGCGATGGTGTTTTACTATTATTTGATAAGGTTCAAGCTACCCAGTTTATTCGAAACATTAGCAACGAAGCTCGACTAGTTGCCTCAAGTTGTTCTTAACAGATTCGCTAGTTCAAGTAACGATAATAGAACGTGTAATTATTGTGAATTTATAAGCGTGTGTTTATTTGGAAATCACTGTGTTTATCAGCACTCCATTCTCAAAGAATTATGTAATATGGCTGGAGCTAAATTGAAACACTTGACATATAAACATTTACACACTCATACTACTCCCCCCACTATGAGTCCCTGTGCCGCGGGAGGCATGGACATACACAATAATACATAACAACATTCGTTAATAAACATTTGTGTTCATCACACAAATATATTCCCAGGCCAGGAATCGAAACTGGGACACCGCGTTTCGAAGGCAATGGAGCTGTCAAAAAATATGCTTACTAGAAGTATTTATACAAGTCGGATTTGCCATTAAGCTTCAATTCCATAGACTGATGCGTATGTTAAGTTCAAGTGGGGGAAATATGAGCACAGAGACTCGAGAGAGAACCTTCGAGAATACAAACTTTTACCAAGCAGCAGAAATCGGAACTTTCCAACACAGCATTCTAATGTAACACTGGTATCAGAGTAATATTTAGGTGTTTTAGCATTCATCTCAATAGTTTTGTTAAAGCCACGAAAAGATCCAGGGCCAGACAGCTAGTTCATAACAATGTACTGTAACTAGACAAGTTTGTAACTCCGTTATCTTGTAGGTCCAGATACCCGAACTGGATTATGTTAATGCAGACTACTCACTATGTTACTGATAGTTATGCTAACAACCAAGGAGGTATTTACATTTCGTTGAATGTTTACAGAAGATTAAAAAATTAGATGAGATTTAATAACACACCATAGAGTTGAATTGATGCTCTGGGTCGATCTGTAGGTAAGCTGAGAAAGACACCATAAGGTCTGTGTGAAAGATAGCTCTGAGTCGTAATGTAACTGTCTCAGTGGATGTGATGCTTATATAGGTGCACAGTTTGCCCAATTTAAAGGTTAATTACTCCACTGGTAATTTTGTAAAAGTTATGAGATGTGACGAAACATGATTAAAATCTCTAAATACCATCAATATCCAAAAAATACTTCTACATCTGAACCAGTGCACATTTGAGATGATTATCAGTGATTATTTTAGTAACAGTAAAATATTACGTGGTTATTATTAAAATAAACATTATTTAATAAGTTGTCGCTGTCGTTCATTTTTGCTTTTGGCGTAAGAACACACAGTGTTGGAGCAAAAAGAATGAAAGAAACGAACTGAAACTAATTTAACTTACTTTATAGTTGAAACTTATCTAATAGTCTAATTCTACTTCCTTACCATGATATTCTACGTTGCATATATTTAGAATTGCACGTCAGTTGGGCCATATTTCACAAACGAAACGTACTTATGTCATGAACATGGCCCTTAATCCATAAAACTATTCAATTGTATCACACAGAAAAAATGCATACAAAAAATAAATTACATTTAAAATTTACAGCCCCAAAAATAAATAAATTATTCCTGAAATGAAAAATTAATTATATAGAAAACTTAGCAGAACACTTATCTAAACATAATTTCTTGAACATAATTTCATGCAGTTACGTTAATTGTGCAAGTTAGTAACCAGCTGTACGATTCTGTAATGATTCGTCGATTATCGAGCTTACCGATGTCAAATACTTCGCAGTCGTACATAAGGTTGCTTCTCCAACGTTACTTGTCGTCTCTTCATTTGTCTCTAAGAGAATCGCACGTCAGAATCGCACGGTAGTACAAGACGAGCGGACTTCAACAACTTTTGAGTTTTTGTAACAAGTAACGTCAATTCAAATAATTGTATTTTTGTAATTTATTTATAATGCTAATTAAACTAAGACACTTAAACACTTGAGTATAAATACATTTTATGTTTGTTTAACAATAAAACATCTACCGCCTTATTTTAAAACGTGGGCTTTATAAAGTCCCAAGTATAAACCATGGTTTAAAAGAATAAATATGTGTAAACTTTTCTTCAACCATGGTTTAAACTAAGTACTATATTTAGATCATATTTAAATAAGGCATCTAAATTTAATAATCTGTAATAATAAAGATAATCCAAAATGGTTAAACTATTGCAGTCAATATTAGGTAAAGGCAGTCAGTGTTAAGCAGTTATCAGTAGTCAGTATTACCATAATCCGGCGGCTGGACCCGCCGCCCGAGATAACGCACCCGAAGAATAATGTTTCAGGGATGTAGCTTCCCTTGTAACTGGGTGAATTAGGTTCCTCGGAGTAATCTTCAAAATTACAAATATAATTCAAATACACTTGCCCGTGGAAGTTACAGTGCCAAACAAACCTTGCCTTTTGCTCTGTTATTAACGATTATTAACTGTCGACGAAAGAAGTAAAATTGTTTCTGACCATATTTGTGCTCATTTAAGTTACATTATTAATTTATGTATATGTACAGATATATATCCCGATGCTCTAAAAATTTCTGTTATTATACTTCTATTAAAAAAAAACTGTAGAAAAAATATGGAAAATTATAGACCAATATCCCTAATAAATAATAATAATAATAAATAAATATTCCACAACTATCACACAGCGCCATCTAGTCCCAAGCTAAGCAGAGCTTGTGTTATGGGTACTAGACAACTGATAAACATACTTATATATTTCTAAATACATAAATATTATAGATAAATTCCTAATTTCCATAATGTCCAAGATTTTTGAAAAATATTTGTACAAAGAACTCTACTCGTACATGGAACAAAAGGAATATTTAGTAATGAACAGAAAGGGTTTAGACAGGACAAAACGATAAATTTGGCAATTTATGACTTTTTGCATGGTGTTATGACAAATATACACACGAGAACATCAGTTTCCGCCATTTACTGCGATATGACCCAAGCATTCGATCACGTCAACCATGGATCTCTATTGCAAAAACTAGAGCTATACGGTATACGCGGCAACGTCCTAAATCTCATTCAATCGTACTTAAGCAATAGGAAACAGTATACGGAAATTACTAGAATAAATTGTGTAACAAAAATGAGGAAATTTACCAATCAGAGGAACGGTCACTCTTACATGGTGCACCATAGGGTAGTGTATTGGGGCCGCTTAAATTTATAATATTTATAAACGATTTACCCAGAGCTGTTGATGAACCCATGACTCTTTTTGCAGATGATAGTACAGTGACAATAACGTGTAAAGATAAGGACACATATGAATATGACGTTCATCAAACTTTGACATCAATAATAAAATGGTTAAATAACAACAATTTGTAAATTAATTTAGATAAGACAAACATAATGCGTTTCAGCCAACGGGTGAATTATACCCCAATTAGGGTTACATATAATAATATAACTGTCGAAGAAGTAGACTCCACAAAATTTCTCGGCCTTATTATTGATAAAAAACTCAACTGGAAGGCACACATAGAACAACTAACTAAAAAAATAAGCATCTCTGCGTACGCGCTATTTGAGCTGTCCCCAGTGATTAGCCCAGAAGCAGTAATAGCCTATCATGGATTAGTTGCATCAGTCTTATGTTACGGTGTAATTTTTTGGGGCAACTCGACAGATAAAGGTATAGCCTTTAAGACGCAAAAAAGATGTATAAGAGCTATGTTTAATTTAAAGAAAACGGATAGCTGCAGACCCTTTTAAAAAAATATAAAATTTCGACATTGCCTCCGCTCTACATTCTCGATACTGTAACGTTTGTTAAAGAGAATCCAGAACTATTTCAACGTCAAGCTGACGTAGTTAGTCGTAACAGACGCGACAATACAAGACTTCGCTTGCATTCTGCTGCAACACTGCGTTTATGCATAATAGCGTCTTCTGTATGGCACCAGCAGTATATAACAAAATACCTAACTCAATCAAAAGTATAAATTGTAATTTATTCAAAAAAAAGATGCAGCAACTGTTGGTTGAGAGGTGTTATTATCACTTCTGTGAATTTTTGACTGATACATTTTAAGTTTCTCTTTTATTTGAGTTTAATGCATCCATTTTATATTAACATAAACATGATTATTAATATAATAAAAATAATTAATATTAAGTAACTTAATGCTGTAAACTGTAATTATGACATTATTTGTAATAAATTTTATCTAATTGTATGCCCTGCCAGGCAAAACATGTATGAGCTACCTATATTTATAAGACCTTACATGCTAAGATTATGTAAACACATGTTTAACAAATAAATATTTTGATTGATTGATTGATTGATTGACTGATTGATTAAAAATAATAATAATAATTACCGCAAGAGCGCCTTTGTGGCCGTCGGTGAGTGGCGACACCGCGGACCCTGGGGCTAAATGAGACCCCCGGCTTGCCTAAATTGGCCGTCTGGGGGTGGAGACGCAAGAGCAAGTAACAAAAAGCTCCAAGGGTGGTAGTGTTAAAGGGCATAACGCCGGTAGTAGCGCTCTAGTGAAACCGCAGCACACCTCTCCACACCCTTTAGCCATCAACACCAACGTTGCCCCTTTTGTCACAATTGATGTGTGGCCCTTATGGGGGACCCGTTTAGTGGGTGGCAAGTCACCACCTGCCTAAATACTTTTAAATGAGACTGAAATTGGCAGGTGCCGTAGTCTCGCCCATAGCCCACTATATCCCTAACCACTAATAAGTTCATATAAATAACCTTACCATTTTACACATTTTTGTAATAAATATAAGTACCATGTACCATACCAAGAGAGAGAGAGAGAGAGAGAGAGAGAGAGAGAGAGAGAAAGATGGAGTGTACGAAAGATTTTTATTGATTGTTGTGTTTGAATACTTTTTATTTTGTTGGTCATTATCTATCGCACTTAAATTTAAAGGTTGCTAAAAACTTATGTTTTAGTCGGTCTAAAAGTATATTTTAAGTGTTATTTTAAATACGTCGCAATTATTTGTGGTTCTTAATGGAAGTGGAAGATTATTCCATATTATTGAAGCACTGTACTTAGAACCCTTAAAACCAGCTGTTTTGTGTTTTAGCGAGGGAATTTCTCAACTTTGATCGCTAATATTAAAATCGTCATTTAATTTTAAGGTTACAATTTACAAACAAAGGTTACAATACCTTGAATTTTAAGGTTTTTATCATTTATTTCTCATAACAATTTACAAAAATTCACTTACAGAGAAATACATTTTATGTGTAGTAAACATCACCATAATAAGACAAGTATAGTATGTATAAAAGACAGAAATAATTAACATACCTACGAGTTACAAGAACGCACGAAACGATTATTATTATATTACTCGTAATAATAAATTTGGTTTATGAGCCCCGTTTGGCCAGTCATTATTTATGCTACAATGGTGTTCAAACCCTTACAACAGTATTCGCAAACAACTGCATGGAGCTAAAACATCTAAATCTTGTTTTTATCGTTAATATGAGACGGTACAAGCAAGAGGCCCTGGTGTTAAGTGGTAACCTCTGCCTAGAACAGATGGAGATCTAACAATCTGCAAAACGCCTGTAACCCTGAGACATTAAGTTGTTAAGTGTCATGCGCCTGTAATTTCGCCGGTATCCATATCATTCAAACTTGTACACAGCATTGCAAACATTACTGCTTCGCGGTAGAAATTGGTAGGTTTGGTGGGAGTATTATCCCGGACGAACTCATACACAAAAAAGTGCTACTGCAGTAAAGATCTGTGGCAGTAATAGAGGCATTTTATGTAGTAAGTCGTGTTTCCTCATCAATTCCCTTTCCTTCTCAAAGTCAAATGACGGATTTGTTTTTAACTAAAACAGTTTTATTTTAAAAAATTGCTACTCTAATATACACAAGTAATAAAGACTAACGTCAGTGTACGAACGCATTCGTCGGTGGGTTGTCTGGTCCTGAACACAATTGCGGTGAAGAGGTAAAGTTTGTTAGATTTGAATTGGTTCTAAGATGTACTTGGAGAGATTCTAAGCTTCGGAATGTTACAAGGTTATTGCAAACTTGGCAAATCTGTAAGCATGATTAGATGTATAAAGAAAATTACATTATATTGAGTAACAATAATTACAAATCGTAGTACAATACAAAACTATTGAAAGTCCGCAATCCTTGCCATTGGTATTGTTTAATGTTCCTAAATCAGAGAATCCTCAAGTTCACGTGAGTAATCAAGTAAACGTGTGTAATGGTCGATTAATACAAAACCAAACAACGCATGTGCTTTTTGTGTCTTGCTCGTAATCAAATTAAAGCATAAGGAATGGTAAATGTAAAACCATACGAGACCACTTTTAAAGGAAAAAATATAATTAGTGATCTCTGTACAGATTACAGTGAAATCTGGTGATGGTGATGATTCTCATCACCATCACCAGATTTCACTGTAAACTACTACTTGCTCATAGAAGACCTTTTATATAGCAGATTTTGTTAACACACTGCGACCATGTCACCCCTGCCGTGCGATTCTCTAAGAGCATACATCTTTACATCTTTGACAACATACGTGAAAAAAATTACGAGATGACAAGAACCGTTGAAAAAACAACCTTATGTACAAGGGCGATATCTTATAAAGTATTTGAAATCCGTGATATCGTCCAAGAGCGCAAGGACGAATCATTAGAGAATCGCACGGCAGTAAAGACAAACAATATAAATGTAGTTATAACGTTACACTCAAAATAAAGGGTTTCCCGTCCCGTTTATTCATTGTTGCTTGAAACGTAGTGTTCATTGTGAAGCATCACTGAATAGTGTCGAAAAGAGAATGTTTCAAAACGCAAGAAAAAATAGAAACTTGTCACGAAATCGGTGTCTGAAAGTCACAGAAAACAATTAAACTAATTGTCGACGCTTGTCCCGGCGACCCTCTGTCCGACTGGGGTTAATCCCTAAACCTATTAATTAAGCTTCGAGATTCAAGGGCCGATCGGAACGCCCCGCAGTTAGCTCGGACCCTGGCCGCACGGCTAGTTGACTTTTTGCTTCCATGAGAATAGGAATAAATTCCAGTACATAACGTATTGTAATACGATTCATATGTAATGTGATATTAACAGTGTCAATTTAGATAGGCAACAGCCTTAACATATATTTTTTACTTAATGTATTAGATCTTAATTAAATCAATTTCAGTAAAACACTTCTTAGTTGGGCGCCTCTCCACTACTGGAGAGTGGCCATCATCCTTCTAAATTCATCTATGTTCAGGGCAAGCCTGAACAGATCTTCAGCCCTTCTTATCCCGGTCCATTGTCGGATGTTGCGGATCCAGGATAATTTCCTTCTTCCAACATTCCGTTTGCCTGCAACTGTGCCTATCATTATAGTTTGCAGCAGTTGATACCGGTTGTGCCGTAACACATGACCTAAGTACGCAAATTTTCTCTGTTTGATGGTCGCACGCATTCGTTAGAACGTTTAAATTATATAAAATAAACTAGACATTATAGTAGTGAGGAATAAGATTAACACATAAATATAATATGACTTGGATGTAGATAAGTATATATGCTTTGAGAAAGTGTCAGGTTATTTCAATGTTACTCATAATACATACATGATATGTACACTGCATCCTTTTATTTATTATCCATTGTTATTAATCCCATATTTACAAAGTGCGTTATGAGAATGGCATTAGTCCAGTTGAACGAAGGATCTCAATTGGATGATTAAAAAATCTAATCTAAGTTACCCCGACGATCTTCATGCGCGAACATGGTATAGCAGCTTCTAATAAGCCTTAACACCGTATGAAGTCGGACCTTTGGACCTTGAAAAGTCCGTAACAGTCGAAAGTTATGAGGTAACAAACATAAAAAAAACTTACAGTCGAATTGAGTACCTCCTCCTTTTTTGGAAGTCGGTAGAAAAGAGCAAAGTTTGTTGGTTGCTAATCAAAGCTCGATTCTGGAATATTGTCACAACGTAACATTCTGCAACAGGACAGAGCGGCATAGCAAGGACAAGTGATGAAGCAAAGCGAGAAAACCTTGAACACCACGACTACACTACTGACAACAACGTACCAGTAGCACGAGAAACAGTCACGCACGTAACCACACCAACATCTTAAAGCCAAAACTTTGTGAGTGTGTTTGTATGTTTGTTGTGTCTTCACGCTCAAACTGCTACACGAATTTTGTTGAAATTTGGTTTGTAGAATTGTGGCGTTGGAATAATACATAAGACATTTTTTAAACGACTTAGAAAAAAGGAAGAGGTTATATGTTCGACTGCATGTATTTTGTAGAGTATACTTCCGAGATAGTCCCATTTAATCAAATTCGGCTAAGCAGTTTTTGAGCTTAACTCCAACAACTGAAAAATGTTTCATCTACTTCGATGATTTGGTATATCATTATTGACGGTGAATGACAATCGATCTCGTAAGTAAGGTAATTAAAAAGGGTACAATATTGTGATGATAGGTACTTTTGAACTATCATGGTGCCGACTTCAACCAGATATTTCACACTGTTTGGTGTTTTTTGGTAATATTTTTTTTTATCATATCATCATCACCACGCGGGTGAAACCTCGGAGCCCTACTAGTCTACCTATATGGCAGTATCAATTATTGTAAGTGTTTGTAGTGGTAAGTGTGTTGAGTTAAGCCACGTGAAATTCTTATTTCAATGAATGTACGAGTAGGTATGTTTATACCCGTCGCGTAGCAAGTTTTGGAATAACCTCGTATAAGCTAAATTCAATTCAATAGCTCTCAGCACAGATGACCTAGTTGTGAAACACCTGATACAAGAGAGAAACTAGTTCGACTTCTGGTTAGGTATTGGAATACACAATGATTATCTACATAAGCTAGAGTGTCTAACTAATATTGGCTCAGTCACCTGTCGGATCTACTTGTAGCTCGTTTGTTCTGAAGCTTTGGATAGAGCTCCTTGGTTCTAATAGAATTGTTCTAATATAGATAGATAATATCCTTTAATTAGAATTAGATACCCTTGAATTCTAACCGATGTTGTATTCAGTAGTTTTGTTGTCTGTGTAAATGTTGGTCGTGGTTTTCATTGAAAGCTTTTCTACGATTCCGATAGAAATCACGGACATAGCTAAACAAGTTGAACCCTTCATATTGTATTGATTGTTAAATAATACAATACATAATTATCGATATATTATAATGTATTATTTTGTAACTCATCTGATACGAGGTCAGTTAAGGTTATGATGATATTCTTAGCAAAGGTTTCTCATTTGAAAAGTAATGAAATATTATTGAAAAAACATGCTGGTAACAAATTTAAGGTTTTTTGAGAATACTTATTTTCAAATGCAATCAGGGGGCCTACTCTCACCTTTTACGAAACTATCATAAATCAGGAGCGTTTTGTAATAAGCTTAGAATAATCATACTTAGTATCGTACTCCCACCGACACAAAACGGACAACCAAACTTAATGGTAACGTGGCAATATGACTATTTTAAGATATGGGAGTACGAATCTTCAAAATTTTGACATTGGAACATTAAATTTAGTCATGAAAAAGTATGCGAATTGCGTGAAATATTTGATGCTACGTCAACAAAACGTGCTATATTGACGTGGTGGTACCAGATTTAATGGCAAGGTTGAAACATGACTGCTGTAAGAGGTGGAAGTAGAGACCCAGGGCACTCAATTACTCATACCCTGTTCGTTTCTGTGCTTATGCCACCGGCTAGATAAATTACATAAATTATTCTCAACAATAGTGACAAGTCTTCTAATAATTCAACAATATTTTTGGGGTCTGTCTGAAATAAAAGGAATGCAATTTATAATGAATATGTCAACTATCTATTTTATAACGTACACATACACGCAATATCGACCCCACTGCACTCTATATCGCACAAAATCAACGGAATATGAACTACTCGTAGTGATGAGGTATACGTATGTGGATATGACTTATTACCTGCGCGGTCGTACGTCGGTTTAATCCCACACAAGAATGCGGCTAACATGCGATATAAGAACGACGAATGAAAGAGACAAAGGATAATGTAGCGTTATGTTTTATTTTGTAAATGTGCGACAAAAATCACACTTAAATGTAGATTGTGTGTTTTGCAGTGTTATGTTTTAGTAGTGTGCGCTTTTAATTATTAGTTTATTTTATTGACTCAGCCTATTTGTGTATGGGATCGTTGTTTGTTTGCGTGCTTTATTAAATTAATTGTCAACCATTTTCATAATTTTATAAGTATACCTTGTGTTATTTTTCGTTTTAGTTCAATACCCGCTTTAGGCCTATCTGAAAATCAGCGTTCAGATCTGCTGAACATTTTGTGCTGAGATATGCCTTTTCAGCAACTACTAACTATTAAATTAGAAATAAGTACTCTCAGATTTAATGTTTTATTTTTAGTTCCTATTTTAAGTATTTTTAAATTATTATTAGTATTTTCATTGTGTAGTTATTAAGCTGAATAAATGTATTTTCTTTCTTTTTTCTTTATTAAATAATGAACGAAACGCTTAAATAATCAAAATAAAGTGTAAGTAAGAGTGATTGCTGTGAGTGCCATATATTCTCTCTAATTTAAAATGTCAAGCCCCTACACGGATCCGATTTACATCGCAATAAAGCATAATAATTTAGTTCAAACCATTATTGAATAAGAGAAAAAACGAGATAATTCGCCGAGAATGAGCCAACGAACGGTGAAATTACGGCGTCGAATTTCTAAAAATAGTCTCTTACGACGGCAAGTAATTTGTCTTAAGAGGATAAAACAGTGAAATATTCCTGAAGTTTTAAACCGTATTAAAGTTTAGTTGGGCCTTGCAGACATGAGGATGATAGGTGGAGCTCCAAAGCTATGTTCAAAGTCAGCGATTACGGCGAAAGTTTATATTAACATTTTAATATAGATTTCGGCAAAGTAACGCCATCAGTAAATTACTGACTGAGGCAGTTCCAGTTATTCGTAAATCTTTTACTTACAAACGTTAAATTTTCTCTATAACTCGTAAAATGTAATCTTTTTGTTATATACTGAGAAAAAATACAAGAGTATATTAGAATTACACCCATTCACTTCCTCGGAACCCGTATTTTCCGTAAACACAGAGGAAAATGTATTGGTATAAAAATCTATTTAGAAATATATTTATTACAATGAAGAAAATAAGCTTCTATCGTTATATACTCGTATACAATACTGTTTCTTCTTTTTTGTCGAGCACGAATGAAGTTTATAGTCAGGTAAGACTATGGCAAACGTAGGCATAGTAGTGAGTCTGCTAAAAGTATAATACTTCGTTGTCTACGTTTTGTAAACATATAGCCTTACATGTAAGGCTTGAGTAGAGCATAGTATAGGTATACATCTTCAAGCTGGTGAACTCCGGTGAGCCAGCGAATCGAGGTCGAGGTGACGACGTGAGTATAAAACCAGGTTTTTAATTAATTCTGAAAGTTCGCCTAACGGGCGCGGGGCGAGGCCTTATTGTCCTTAATATAAATACGCGTTTATAATGAAGAGGCAACACCTCACCGCTCTCTTCTCACTCCGCTTCTCACCCCGAGAGGTGAAGGGGTGACTTTTGTAAATACGGAAATATGGAATCATAAAGTTAGACAATGAGCTCGTTAGCCGAATGAAATATTTACCCTTGAATAAATTAAAAGGGATGACGGCTTTTTATTTGTTTAAACTTGGTTTATGTTGTTCAAATAGCGCGGATGTTTTAATGTTAGTATATATCTGCGAGCTCTGCCAACGTCCAGTTGACACTTTCAAAGTTACCATTTGTTTTTATGGACACGTCCGTATACATTTAAAATAACACATGGATAATAACGTGGCGTAATATAATTTATAATACAATATTTTACTACGTAAAAAGATGTTACCTGGTGATAACTTTATTTCATAGTAGCACCCAAGTTAATATCCCTAATGGACACGTTGATCTAGATGAAGGAGAGGCTTGTGTTCAGCAGGGGATGAGTATGGGCTGATAATCATTGCCTTCTAACTTGCGCATTATTTTAGATTGGAACTTCCACTGAGTCAATTATTGTCTATTACGAAATCATCTCTTCGTTTAATTTCAGTGACTCGACACTGATAATGACTAAAGGTTCAGTAGGTCTACCATGAGTTTACAACATTGACACCAAACGATGCTCGCTATCGACTGCCGCGTAAAAGTGTATGAAAAAAGGAACAGTGCCATCTCGCGGTCAACTGTAGAACTAAAACTGACAGCGAGTACGCCAATCACAAGCTTAATAGGTAGGCGAGATTGAGTATCGACTATAGATGCCATTTATGTTGCCAACTCATGGTAGAGCCACTGAATAGTTTATGAAAGTTTACGTAGATATAACTAAATATTATACCAATGTAATACAAATACTTTTTCTTTTAAAATTAGCAACTTATTTAGGAACATTTTTCTACATTTATTTATTTTATTTTAATAGTTCGACACAGCCAATTACACTTATTAAAACACAAGACATATATTAAATGAAAACTCCGTTACCTACATCGAGAGGCAACGTGACATATTTAATAATCGAACAGTACTCTTACCTCACTAACATGTTCAAAACCTTTCGCAGTAGGCCAATATTGTTTGATAATGACATAAATAACTAACTTCATACACTTGTGTTTTAAATTTTAGAAATATAATCTGCAATCTCACATACAAAGACAAAACCATTTTATAAGGGTTGATTATAGTAAATATTATTTACCGTAAAAATATAGCTTACATTTACATTAAACATTATGTATTTATTTCCTATTTCTACTAAGTACACCTCCATATTCAAGAAACATGTTTTGGGATCCGTAACTATACCACTTCATTGTTACATCATTCATAAACATTCGTCTCTCAGTAGATCAAAGCCGTGTAAGTTCTCAAGGATACATCTCAGCGGAATAATTACACCGCCGACACGTGTGAGCTTGACCCAGGAAGGCATTCGAGAGGTCAGCTTACTTTCACTCCGATAATTACACAAACATTTAGGTTCCACGAGTATTAACAGACGAATGTTTGAAGTTAGAAAAAACAACAGCAGAAGTAAATAAAGGTCACAATAGCGCGCCAGAAAACGGCACAACACGCGTTTCCTTAATTACAGCTCCAGAATATCAATGTTTCCTTAAATACAGACATAACCCTAAAGTCATGAATAAGAAGCACATCTCGGTAGATGCCGCGGCAATCTCAGTTGCTTCACAATGGCGTCGCGGTTGCGGCAGAGTCGTGTCGAAGTCGCGCAGTGAACGCTCAACAGGCCTTGAATTAATTATTACTGTAAACTGAAAGCAGTTTGTTTCTCTGCGTATATAGATATGAGAGTTTGAGAGAGTTCCGGAGAAAACACGTTGCATGCAATGTACAGTGAATAATATTGTATCGTGCGGCGAAACTCTTGCAGTAACTTTTAAGTTTGTATTTTGTGTGTACCGCTACGAACTTTGTCGATAATATTTCTTGTTGTTAAATGATTCTGGAGCAAGTGAGTTCAGTCGTAAAATGAGAGTTGCTTTCAAAACGTACTTATGTCTCGGGGTGCAAACGTTAAAATCAGTAAATGACAAAGGTAAGTAAGTATATTGTAAAAGCCCGTTCGATTTATATTTCTATTTTTATATAAATATTTTTACTTTCCAGCTATTGTTGCTATATCATATTTGCAATACAATTTCCGTCATATTAATAAATAAATAAATAATAAATATAAATAACAATAGCCGATTGTCTGAAAACCGAGATATACGTTTTTCGATTGCCAATCAATTTTATTTCTCACAGAAGTATACATATTAGAAGATGCAGTTTAGATTTTCACTAGAAAAGTTTCTTGACTTCAGACAAAACTTCTCTAATTATAAGTCTTTTAAAGTTAATAAAGAACATTTTGTATTATTTTTACAACACTGCATTACTAAGCACATGTTAAAAGTTAGAGCATAAGCATAGAGTACACCATCTTCTTGACTTCGTCGGCTTATCACACTTAACGCTTATCTTATAACGTAAACTGACCTGTAGAGAGGGATCCCGGCGTCATCCCGGAACCAGAACACCATGTAGACTTTGTCGTTGGCGGCAGTTCCCAGGTCGCAGGGGAATTGTGCCACCATGCCTTCCACGGCCTGCACGTCCACGGTTCGCACCCCCGCTGTAACAAACAGATGTTACTATTAAAGCGCTTGTAGTGAAGCTTGCCTTGTGGCTCTCATCAGTGGGCCAAGCTCGAAAATATGCTTAAGTGTAGCGTTACCGCATCGTTTAAGTATTCATACAAACTATGAGCTATCTGTGCCACTATTTTACTGGATAAATGGCACTTTGTATTAAATACGTTAACAATGCGATTACGTCACACTTAAACATATTTTCATGCTCGGCCCACTGGTACGAGAAGGTTTAGCTCTTCTTGCTGTCACAACTTGAATGGGCGACCTAGGGTTAGGTGACATGTGGCATTTTCATCTTTCCTTACTTTGAAGGGCACAGGATAATAGTAGTTAAACTGTATTAAATATATATAAAATACCACTTTTCGAGTAGCCTAAGTCAACATTATGGCTGGTTATTAACCCATCTCTCAAGGAGCATTAAGCTCGCGCATTAAATCATGGCCCATACTGCTCACTATAGATATGCCCGAGTCCCATCATCTCAGCCGTAGAACGTCCGCTGCTAAACATATGCCTCCCCTATAATTTTCCAAAAGGACTGGTTGGAAGCGGTCTGCATCCAACGTCGTCCTGCGACCTTTATCAGGTCGTTTGTCCACCGCTATGTTGGTGACTTTGGTTCTTCTACGGATCTCCTCATTGCTGATTTGATCATGTAGAGAAACCCCGAGCATAGCCCTCCTCCATAGCTCGTTGTGTCCATAGCCCGAGTCCCAACAGTATGAATATAAAGAGTCTAATTATGTTTATGATTATTTTAATCCAGGTGCATACATTTGTATAAAGCACAAGTTCCGCTCAATGGATGTACAACTAATATTTTTTTACTAGCAAGTTAGAGCATCATGGCTTTTTAGTCAGGATGGAGTTTAACGTGCAGATTTGGCGAAAACTTTACTGTTACAATTTTACTTCCAATTTAATAATAAAAATGTAACAAACTCTAAATCTAAGGTTGTCGCATTCATCTCTTGGGCCAGAGTTTTCGTAATGGGTTTTCTTGGTACAATATCAAATAGTAGTGCACCAATAGTTCCATTATCAGGCAAGCAAAGGGCTAAATGTATGAAATCTCTGCGGTTAGATAGATCTTTTGTTTTAATTTAAGACGTTTATCACAGTTGATAGGGAGAACGTAGTTTACACTGTAAATGACTCATAAATACTTATTACTATTTATAACTTAAAAAACGAATATCGCATATTTTTAATCAGAAATTGGTGGTCTTTTTCAAGGAGTATTCGGGACGCCCGCGTCGATGACGTCTCGCTTAGCACTCTATACATATTTACTATATATAGAATATCGCATAATAACAACTTAACACCTGCAGTCTCTTATACTCGTACCTGTGGATTGGGTCGAAACGATGACTACGGAAAAGTTCCTGACTTTAGTTATGTAATTTTATTAGGTTTGAAGAAGAATTGCTTGCAGCGGAGCTTTACTTGGATCTTACTGATCAACAAGTTAAGCAACGCCTGCGGTCAGTTGGATGGGTGACCGCTAGTGGCATTATTCAACTGAGCGGTTCTGTGCTTTGGAGAGCACGATAAGCCGTCGGTTACAGTTGTTTGTCTTACGGTCGTTTTCAATAATCAATCTATTCGCGGTTTTTCCTACTATGGATAGATATTTGACATAACGTCTATACAAATAGTGTCAAATATCTATCTTTAGTAGGGTTAACCGGCGATATATAGGTTATTGAAAACGGCCGTTAGAATAACAGTAAACAACATTAGGCTATGTCGAAGGCCTTCGGGCGGCCTGAAAACTTCGACATGGGTTTGCCAGTATCCTATCCGCCAAGCCGCACTGGGCCCGTGTTGTGTATTATGGCCCATCTCCTCTTTCTAAGAGGAAGGCTCAAGTCCCAGTAGTGGGAACATAATAAGTTGAGTATGATGATTGAACTTTAGTAATTTTTTGTTGGCTTTTACTACAATTGTGTAAAACCATTTTAATCTGTCCGAATCAGCAAGACCCATTAGAGGCAAGTTTCATTCATAAATCTATTGTTATTTTTTGTCCTGATGCGGACGGGTTAATATTAGATCTCTGACAAATACTGCATATGTTCAATACTCGGTATCGAAGTCTTCATCAGTAGTTTAGCCAGTGGTTATCTCCTGAAACAGTTGAACTCTCTGAAAGCGATCGAGTAAGTACGATACCCTCCCCGGGCGTGCATTACCCGACTACAAGATAAGAAGCGCTTAACTTCCAGCCTGCAGGGACCGCTAGCGCAAGTCCGACTTTATACTTCATTTGAGATATTTGGACCTCAGGGTCGCGTTGGTCGACTAATGACAGTTTATGTAGTACGATGTACTGTGGAGATTGTTAGTGAACTTTTGAACGACATCGTTAACATTAAAATCTATTATGTGCTGGTGCTAGTTGCATATGCAATGTCCCTTGGTCGTACAGTTTAGAACTGTACTAACTTACTAACTTTTATATCAATATTTGAAGAAACTTACTTGTGTTTGTGCATTTTTTATTGATTACTACTCGTAGCTGCACTGCGCGGTTTTCCCGCGTGGTTATGAATGATAATGATAAAATTATTCTATGTGTTATTCCAGAAAGCAGTTCTGACACGATTGAGTAAGAGATCCTCCATCCATTCACATAGAGTATGATAGAGATATTGTTGCAAACCGCTCTTCCCCGTACTGCGTGACAATTGAAGACTTCAGAGTCCGCAGCACAAACAATTTGGGAGAAAGTATTGGTATCGTAAGCGTCAACGCGTCACGCTACGGCGAACAGACTATGAGTTATCTATGTCACAGTTGCCCTAGATACATGGCAGTTTGTACTGTTCCGCGTGAACGACACGTTACGTTACACTTTCGCAATTATTCGTGCCAAACTAACATCACACCAAAAGTGGGACATTCACTGTGCGTTTCGTTGACGGGTATTTGTACAAAAAAAAACTGTTTTCTATGGTTAACAATCATAACTTATTAGGTTCTAATTTAACGACTTTATTGACGACTCAAATTTACACGACTTTCATAAATAATTCTAGATAAATAGTATTTGAATATTATGAATGTTAATTTGACTATTGGCGTAGTATCTTGGTTGTAGGCGGAAAGAGAAGTCAGAGCCTGGTGAGGTAAGCACGCCTCTATATAGCGAGAAATTGTATATAAGTAGTAAGTTAGTAAGGGTGACAAATAAACAAAGACATTGTTGACATAATTTTTCTTTAAGAACTGCCGTGCGATTTTCTAAGATCAAACATCGCTGCATCTTTGACAACATCCGTGAAACCATTGACGAGATGACAAGAAACGTTGGAAAAACAACTTATGCACAAGGGCGATATTTCTTTATAAGGCGTTGCTATTTCTCGAACTTGTGTGAAAGAAATTGCCTTTTGACACCACACATTTTCATGATATGTTCAGTTTCGAATGTATCTTATTTGGATGGCTTCGCGGACCACTTTGGTGGCTTCCAGGGACCAGTGGCCAAGAACCACCGGTTAAGAACCACTGGTGTGGAGTCTTCTCCATAGAAACGTATTCCTCGATTTACTCTTTGTATAATGCGCACGCTAATATTCTTTATGTTCCAGAGATTTACTAGCACGCATTGTGTTATGAGGAAGTATGCTCTTTAAAACGCTTAAAATGGTGGTTTCTCGCAAATTATATTTACTCTTAATATCAGGATCACGTTTAGCAATAAATAAACAGGTATATATGTGTTGATCTCCATCTAAAAATGACTTTTTTGTTGTCAGTTGTACCAAGTATAGATACAAAACGTACACAGGTATTTAGACGGAGTAGGTACGCTATGTAAAGGAACAATAGAAAGCCTGGCGGTTTGTCTGGGACGTCTCCGGGACGCTATAGGACTTCATTCAGGTACAGGATTAGTTGTAATGGATGATGTCTGTAGCCAGACTGAACTTCATGTCGTGTACCTACTTCGAGTATTCAATAATTAGCTACAAGCTTATGACTGTAAATATAATCGTTTAGTTATCAGAACATTGTGGTGTTTGTCACACGACAGTGGTGTATAGTACTCGTAAATAGTATTTTGGAATGGTGGCGTAAAATATATGTTTATACGTTTTTGTTAACACTTAGGTTTTGATCAGGATATAACTATAATAACTTCCTTTCTCACCTGGATATTATTGAGTTAACATTTATTTTAACCACACACGTTGCAGTTCCTGGAAAAGTAGGTTGATTTCTGCGAAATCTATTGTATTATTGGCCAAATATGGTGAATCGCGAGTTAACGTGTAAACGTAATTAAACAAAACATTTGATTTTTACATGAGTGATATTGTCTCAAACTAATTTTACAAAATTGACAAACCTATCTTGTTTTTTTAAATCACTCAGACATGCATGTTGATAATAAATAATATTGTTAATGTTGATAATAAATAATATTGTTAATGTTGATAATAAATAATATTGTTAATGTTGATAATACATAATATTGTTCTTTAAAAAAATAAAAGTAAATATTAAACTGTATAGCTTTCAATCACCTTGATCTAATCATTTCCGGATAATCCTTCAGCTTCAACTATTCAGTTGGCTAAGTTCTTCGCCTGATGGTTCACACCAGTTTCTACCAGCTACTAGCAAAAATAGCAAAGTCCAAATGGCCTTCAATTCACACAACGATGGTTCCACATTAAGTATCTTGTATTAAGCTTAAAATCTAACGTTGCAATGGTACCTAACATATAAGACGAATCCTTGCTGAAGATGTTTGCCAGCCTTTAATAATATAACAATCAAAAATTTGCTTAGTTTTATGATGTTGCTGTCGTTACTCAAATTTCCTTTATTAATAAATGAAAAGATCCGTTTCCATTTCAGTTGGCTTCTCGCCACCCCTAGCGCAGACGGTGAGCGATCACCGAATTTGTAGCTCTAATGAGGAGCCTACAGGGCTGTCACTCTGCGTTACGCGTCACGTCGTGCGCTGCTTCTCGATCGAATTGAAGGAGAGCATATCTTTTAGCCATGGCTTTTGATATCGTGGTTATTGGAAACCAATAACTAATTACATACAGTAGGTATGAGAGGATAAGTAATTTTTTATAAAACGTAAATAAGAAGAAAAAAGGTTGATCACTATTACTATAAACTGATGTTTATTAATGAAAAGGAGTGAGAGGAACATAATGTAGATAGGTAAGGAAAATGAGTCAAAAGAGAACATTGAATTGAATCTTGGAATAGGTTTTTTTAAATCAACGACGAACAAGTAATTCGTTCGACTTATTTCGGTTTGACGGCTGTTGATTCCTGTGCTACATTTCAACAACAAAACTCGTAAATATTCGGTTTATATTCAATTAACGACCAGTATAACACCACAGCTGGTAATTCCGGCCACGCCGATACTTAATTTATTTTAATTCCATAATTTAAACAACCGCATTTATTTTAAGTTATCGTCAATTGGTTACGACTGTAACCAGCATATAAACAAAATAGTAAGGGGATTTGTTCAGTAAAGTATTGTAATTTCACCCATACATCTCAAATAGACAGTTTATTTGTATAAATTATAATAATAATAATATATATTATGTAATAATGTAATGTAATATAATTCTACTCTTATATTATATATAATATTCCTCCCATTTTTTCTTGTTTTTTTTTCATAATAACCTTCTCCTGACAATAATTAACACATTTTATTATTATATATATATATAATTTATATTTATTATATATATATATATATATATATAATTTATATTTATTATATATATATAATAAATATATATATATATATATATATATATAATATATATATATACATATATAAATTAACCCCTATTTCTCCTGGACACTTTTTTACCTGGTCTTCTTTTGTGTTAATTATTGTCAGGAGAAGGTTATTATGAAAAAAACAACAAAAAATGGGAGGACGCGAACGAAGTCGCACGCAGTCGCTAGTTACAAATAATTAATTTAATTATAATTAATTATAATTTATTTATTTGTAGTTCATTTAATAATTTACTGTTTATATTTATAAAAATAAAGCTTTTATATGTTGTATTTTAAAATAATAATAATTATAAGTTTACGATTAATTTAGTGGCAATTACGTAATTATAACAAATTGAGATCAACTGCACATTTGAAATAGTTTATTTGTAGGAATCTGAGTTACTGACTTCGTTTCTTTACGAGTCGAAATGGTTGCTAATTAGCGGGCTCCAGTCATTATATAGTAAAACCATTTCAGTTATAATAGTGTTAATTATTACGGCATCGCCTAATATACGACATTGGCTTTTATACTTATAATACATACTTTATGTCGCGTACTTAGTAATTATGAAGACTCGTAAAAATAACATTATGGTATTTTATGAAACGAGCCCACACTCTTAGAGGTGGAATTTTTAACACTCCTCACTTAGTGCATGTTTACAACATTAAAGGCAACAACTGCCAAAACTTCAAGTTTGACATAAGTTAAACGTACTTAATGTCAAATTTCTGTCTCTAGTCATATAAACCATCGGTAGAAGTAGACACTAGAGGGTTACTCTCATAAACGAAGATGAAGCTTCGTTTAAGAATTTTGCATTTTCCACTATGAAAGTGAAACAGCATAAAAACAGTCAAGGGAGAAGATTGATGGTGGTTTTTAATTTAGGTAGTATGTTTTATATTAGTATTTACTGGTTGATATACCATATCTATTTTTCGGTGGTAGAACCACGCTGTAACCCCACAGCAGAATGGGCCGGCACGACCGGGGAAGTACCACACTCCCATAAAACACCGACGTGAAGTAACATAGCTTGCTATTCCGTTTCGTCGGTTTATGGGAGGTTCCGGAGGCCCGATTCTCCCCATTCCCCATTCCCCATTCTCCCTCTCCTTTCCCATCCCCTTCTCCCTCACCCCTTTTATCTCTTCCTTCCGATCATCCTTCCTTAAAGGTCGGCAACTCATCCTCGAGACCTCTGGTATTGCGCATGTACGTGGGCGACGGTATCACCATTTACCATCAGGTGAGCCGCTTGCTCGTTTACCAACTTATCCAATAAAAAAATATAAATAAGCATTTAGTCATAATAGTGTAACAATTGTTATATTGTGAGGCGTACATTTTTATAACACTTTAATATGTTTTAAATTGTATATTATATTCTGTAGGTATATTCAAAGTCAAAGTCACAATCAATTTAGGCTTCAAAGACGCACTTATGAACGTCTATTTTTCATTATTACTTTTAAGACTCTACCGCCGTGTTCTAAAATATATAGAGCCTACCGAGAAGAAGCGGCAAGAAACTCGGGGCCATTCTTTTTACATAGATGTTTAGAATGTTTCTACTTGGGTACTACAAATATTACATTTTATGGGCGGCAGAGTGACAGCTTGCCAGAAGTGGAGTATTCCAAGCATCTTTATCTTCTATATAATGTCAAACTTTATAATAAGCTTTTTTTATTAAAACGTTTTTACAGTCAACTACCTATATGTTTTTACTATGAGTACATTTCAATTTCAAAAAAATTATTAAAACATGATTTACGCACACCTAAATTGTTTTTTACTAAATAGACATTATGATGTTAGGATTTTATATGTCATTATCAGTTTTACATTAAACACTTATCATAATCACTGTAACGTGTCATTACATTTCATCACCCTTGACTGTATTTGCTTTTTAATGTTATTTGACGGTTTAACTTACGCTAGTAGACTAGCGCGAACCGGGTGCACACGTACTCCATGAAGAAGTGGCCCGGGCGGTCACGAAACCGGTCGAGATATTCGACTATACCTACCGCGTATGTTAATCAAATAACATTAAAATGTGTAATACTTACGAAATTTTCAATCAAGTTGTATTTGCTTGTTCACTTTCACAGTCTAAAACGCGAAATCAGTCAAACGAAACGTCGTAGTTCGTTTCAGGGAGTAGGTCTCCTGGCCGTTAACAAGTAGGTAACAGTCGTGAGGGTATGTGTTGATCCAAAAACTTAAACCATAGACGAAATTTCTGTAGATTAATTTCAAGGATTTTCATAATAATTTCGGCTAACAGGTATCGTGTAGCACTCTAACATGACCGTCAGAGAGCCGAGCTAGAAATGTGAATAAATTTATATGAAGTAAAATTTCCAAGTTTTTGTTTATCTAGACTAAAGTAAATACGAAACAGTAAATAACAAATTCGACATCAGTTCAGCAAGTAAATGGTTCCAATCCAAGCGAGAAAGATATTTCATAACATTCATGATATTGGACATTTTGCTACTTGGGCATATCGATCGTAAATAATATCTTCTGAATCACGTATAGCATAGGGAGTTTTTTGTTTTTAGATTTAACATTTCATAACTAATAGTGTATTAAGTACATACCTACTAATACTAAATATCTAGGACACATGCAGTTGAGCCTACAACATGTGGCCTATAACTGTACAAACTATAGCCCACATTATTCGTTTCTTGGTATTTATTAATCCTCATGTTCTCTAAAATAAATAGGAAAGATTTAATAGTATCTTTGTTTGTAATAGATACACGCAAAAACTATTGAACCGATTCAAATAAATCTTTCGCCAGTAAAACATTATGCCTGAGTAACATACGCTATATTTGATTCATCATCAGCATCATGCGCTCACGCGGAGAAACTGCGAAGCAAGAAGTTTGCAATACAGCTAGTGCGCACCTAGACTATGGTATACTGATTGTGTCCCGCTACTGTGTACCTAGCTTTATTGCGCAGGCAATACTCACGTATTATACATATAATATAATTCTGTAATGGTGCTCGACGGCGCTAATCTTTGTATTGTTCAATGTGACCATTTCTGTTTTTAATTTGCCAATTCATACAACCAAACGTATATTACGATAAGTAGGCCAGACAGGCGTAGCTGCGTGCAGAACAGTTAGTCTAATATAAAGTACTGACACTGTCCACGTCCCCACTACATAGTTCTAATAAATATTGAGCGTCCAGTGACCGTCCACTCGCACAATCACCGTCCAGACGGTCGGCTTTTAATTATCGGCCAATAATTGTCCACCAGATTACAGGGGAAGCGCCGCCGGTGTAATGTATGCAGGGATTGAATGGGTGGCGTGTTAATGAGCGCGCATGGGGTTGTTTGGGACTGCGTTTGTTGAATATGCAGTTTGGTTAGCGAGTGAGCACTTTACGGTTCTATACATAATATCATCTTTTGATTAAAATTTTATAAATTTTTTGATATGTTTATATTATATGAATAGTGCCGGTTTTTTTGTATAGCCTCTATAAGTAGCAACTGGCGCGTAACATCTGAATATTTCATGACATCGTACAAAAACGTGCGCTCTTTGAATTCCAGTAGTCACGTGAAATCGTGAAATTATTTCGACCAAAACTACCGTACGGACACAGCCGGATGCACGAGTGTTCGACTGTTTCGATAACGTGAAATCAATCGTCAAAACAATGTCCCATCTGTACATATTATTCTTATTGTTATAATTATTGTCATCACTGGCTGACCACCTGATTCATTAACGCAACGCTGCTGCTACAAACTTGAAATTATGACAGTTGATGCATTTTGTGTCGAAAACATCCACCATACTCACCAAGGAAGATTTTTTGGGAATTTCAGAAATTCAATTTATAGACAAGGCTTTGTATCCCATAATACAAGCGAGCAAAACCACTGGCGGGTCAGCTTTATAGGACATAACAACAAATCGTGAGACAACAACCCTAAAATACAAAAGTCCTCTACAAAATATGATAAAAGAAGTTCGACTAATGGTTTGAAGCTGATCAACTATTAAAAAAAACCTAGCTCTAGAATCTGGTCACGCAAACTTTTATGGGGTCATTATATGGATGGGTGACCGCTAGTGGCATACAACTGACCGTTTCCGTGCTTAGCACGTTAAGCAGCCGATCACGGTCGCTTCCTTACGGCAACAGTGATTGGGCAGTGTCAGCGTTTTCGGGCAAAGGCCAAGCCAGTCCGCAAAACCACACTTGGCCTGTGGGGGTTTATATTATTTTCTGATCTATATTTATTTTATATATATTTGCTCGTTATTCTTTTTATCTGAGTGAAAGGCCTGTACTCCAGTTGTGACGCGTGCAACAATTGTATCGAAAATGGATGGCGTTTTGCTTATCTTTTGATTTATCCTACTTATTCAATATGCATAAAGACCCAAACAACGCCACACATACGGCTCAATAATACCTCAACACTTACCTAAGTTTGACCCCCATACTTCCCCCTTAATTTAAATAAAGGTTCGATGATGACTGTGAAGGAATATTTCAAATATATAGTAAGTAAGTAAGTAATACACACTCAAGAAACTATTCTAGAACCGATAAACTTTCAAGAACCAGTACAAAACTAAGTCAATAAACTCTGTTTTCACGAAAGCAAACCCACGTGAAAATATCAGATTCCTTTCATACAGCGTATAGTATTAGTTCCCGCGACGCGTGTCTTTGTCCAGTTTTCAATTAACAAATGGGCGTGCGGTCGAAGTTGCAACGCGGTTGTTCCACGCCGCGACCGCGAGCCGTGGCGTGTGTTTCATACTACGAGTATATTGTGACGTTTTTGACAAGCATACTTTATAAACAGTATGGGTACATTGAATCTCGAATAGTTCAGAGACGTTTTTTCAGAAAATTAGTAAATATCTGGAAAATGTCAGTTTAGAGAGTTTAAAGTACTGTGTTGAATCCGTTAGAAACTATTTGCCTAACAAGGGTGTTTAATTCATGCTAATTGCAAACAAAAATGGCATATAATAATCTGCAAAGTACCTATTTAACTAAAAATAATTCTGGCAATATTCCGCAAACTTCGCGAAGTCTTCTCGTCGAAAATACATTGGATGCACGCCAGCTTCCTACCGGTCCTTTTAGAAACTTCTGGGGGAGACCTATGCTCAGCGTGGATATCCTACGGCTGAGATATCATGGTAATGGTTATAAAAGTAAACAGAGAGTTTATTGATGAAAACGCGTTGATTGAGTTAATGTGGACCGTGCAATGCAAAATCAAAACAAAATCACATCAGTAGTTGTTTATTTTTGTTTATTCGTTATTCCTTATTTGTTTATTTCGTTTTGTTTATTAGTTTGTTACCACTTAGCGCTAAGATGGATTTGGATTACTTTTGTTGAAACGTAAATAGCGTATACTATAATAATATTATTCCAATAAGTAACGGAACAACGTCCACACTGCTTGAACACGAGCCTTGCTATCAGAGAAAATAGAATGGGTGTGAATTTGGGTGAGTGGGTGAGTTTTGAGACAATCCACCAACGTGACCTGACGATTATTGTCCAAAACCGGATTGCGGAACCGGTGACTTAATTTGTTTTTTCAAGAACGGAAATCTTTCGACTTATAGTAATTAGAGCTGATAAATATGTATTTATTACAGTACAGTTCTTTTTCACATGTTTTACAATATCAATACAAAATACCTCTCCAAAATGACTTTGATATATTCTTCATACGTAGTAGACGTCTTGGAAGTCGCAGTTCATACTCGTATCTCAGAGGAGCATAGACAGTCAACGTAACACAAACCACACTGCAAATTTGCACATACTGTTATTATGTTAACCTTTTAGTTACTGACGGACTACCGCGCTTGCGATACAAATAAAATACACAGACACCATTGCGTGGTGTTTACGCCATACTTTCAATCGTACCGTACTCGAGCGTCATTGGAGACTATATCAAGTGATACTCTCGCAATATTTGAGAGCTAATATATTCAGGGCTGCCAATACAGCGAGATCAATACATCGAGTAGTATCCGTTTAAAGTCTGACGTGATCCTGTTTATTAATTTAGGATTTCGAATACAGTTGGCTGGTTATTTCAGTTTGGTCGGCGTTATATTGAGTAAAGTATTGTTTTGTATTGAATAAATCAAATGTATAAATTGATATTTTTTTCTATTTTCAGTAGGATATAGACATAGATAGATAGACAGATTATCTCTTTGTTGTAATACCACATTACACATGAGTACATTTCGATACAATTGTGAACAAAAATATCTTACTACAATTAAATGCTTAAAACAAATAGTGTCACAATAAGTTGTCTTATTGCTCAGAGCGATCTTTTCCAGACATAATGATTTGCAAAAAGTATTACATGTAAAATGTGAACAAAAACAAAACACAACCACCTAGGTTGTGTTTTGTTTTTGTCTCCTATTTGTACCACATAAAGGCTCATCCAAACATTAAAATCCTTTTCAGTTATTTACTTTTGTTAGATTTGCACTGAATGATATTAATATGAAGATATTAAATAACTTAATATCTGCAGATATAAATATATAATATCTTATTGATTTACGAAGATCTACTGAAACTCACAGAACTTTCGTTAAATTGCGATTGTGTGCGATTATCCATATGGTCTCATAGAGGCAACCAACCCCCTTCCTCTATGCATGGTCTTGACAGCTGTTTAATCGCTACAGTGTTGTAACGTTACAACTTAAACGTAAAAGATATCATAATATCTCGCAAAGAAGTTTGGTTATTATTTGTATGTTAACTAATTACTTACTTACTCCGCTGGCTCAGCGACCCAAAGTGGGTATTATCATCTGATATGAGAACACGCCACTGGTTCCGGTCTTTTGCAGTTTCTCCAGTTAACTATTTACAGTGCACATTATTTATTATTAGTTGGTAACGAACCTATCAATTATGGCATAATATTAAAACATCGTCTGTCAAAAACTGAAGACTTTTTTGAATAGTAAATTATATATCAATTCAAGAGAACAACTCTAGAAAGATAAAAAATGAACATAAAGAAAGCTATAACATTCTTTTACCATCTGCGTATCCGTCAGAAAATGTCACAGTGCAGCGACGTAACAGTATAACAAATTAATTAATCAATAACCCGCGCAACGTAGAGTCATCAATCATAAAATTTCCCACGATTATTTAGCTGGAACAGAGTTATGGTGTCTATCGAAATGCCATAGATTTGAACTACAGAATAATAGAACAGTAGGCTTACCATAAGCTCCTAATACCAGGACAGTTAAGAGTTTTATTGAGCTGTCCTGCACATTCGTACTATGGCGGACTCTAGCAGGCCAGCCAGCTATTGCCCACGTGACCTAGCCGGCCAGCAAAGGGCGGCCTGCAATTGACCTGCTGTAAGCGTGCCATGACGTGTTTTTTGACTTTAGATATCCATCAAAGTAACCTGCATATCTGTCACATGGAGCAGGCGAGCTCAAACAACTTATTGTGACCTATTAAACTAAAAACTGTGAATTTCTTTCAATTTGTGAAAGAATTGTTTCTTTTACTATCGTGGAAGAATGTGGAACGCATACGAATTATTTGAGTTACTAGAAGTATATAAAAAAAAAGTCGGCTCATATTTTCACGCACTTGAACTGTTTTATTATAGCCTATAGCTGTGCTGCTATGGGTATTTAGAACTCCCATAGTACGTACTTCTAAGTGAGCATATCTAACACGACGGCGAGGTGTAGACGCGGTCATAATTCCAAGTTGGATAAATATGAATTCAAACTTGGAACACCGCCTTGATATTGTAGGCAAATAATAATCATTCGGGTCGTTTCTCTGAGAATCCACTTCAAACTGCTCACTGTTGTTTACTAGATTGGATGTGTTCTAATATGATTACAAAATATTTGTACTATGTGTAACTAATGACTTGAACTTGAACTTGAAATTAATTCACAAAATCAAGGTCACAAACTCTGCTGGTCCCCTCAATACTATTACCATAACGTATTTTATAATGCCTGTGAATAATATTGGAATATATATAATCTAATACTTTATAAATTGAACTAATTTATAAATCAGATCATTAGGTTTCAATATAAGGCTAATCTTAGTTTCAGAACATAACATAAGCCAACATAAATGAAAGAGTAAGAGCGTTATACTAAGTGGTAGAGCATCATCTCATTCATGCAAATTGTCAGAGACAATAATTTAGGGCCCTTCTTAGCCCTAGCAGTTCAAAAGCATGTCAGTCAAATGAAGTTCATGGTATTAGTTTTGGCAGGTCATTTTGAGATCCTTTTATTGTACTGCTCGGAACTTGACAAGTAATCTGAAAGTTTATGGTAGGCCTGCAGGTTGGAATGACCAATAGAGTATAACTTTTTCGCAATTTAGAAGCTAGTAGTTCACATCGAGATACAGATTTGCAATGTTAAAATATAATAATCGTAATAATTATAAACTTTTACTTTGAGTATAATCTTGAGAATACGTAGTTTAGTTAGTTGTAGACAATTTTGTTAACGGCAACTTGTTATTTATAAATATATTTTACACACTAGGAATAATATGCAGCACAGATATATCACAAACATAAACTTTTTGCGGTTAAAAAAATATAATTAAAATAAAAACTTGGTTTATTTAATTTTTTTTAATTATCTTATATTTGTGTTTTATATGTTAAACTTTATATATTTGTTTTAAGTATAATGAACCATCAAAAATATACCAATTTAACAAATGAACTACGCGATAAGACTATTTTGTAATCCTGTCCGCTTTGGTACCCCAACGACAGATATTCATTCTCGTAGCTGTATTGTGAAATTACTCAATACTCAATTATTTATTGCAACATTTGTAGCGACATGCAGTGACCTGAGCACAAACATATGCTGAAGCGTAACGTTATCGTATACTGTACAAACTATCATGTATCTAGTACAACTGGGGCACAGATAACTCATAGTTAGTACTGTATACGTCAACGGTACGATAACGTTACACTTTAGCAAATGTTCGTGCTTGGGCCATTAGCTCTTATTGAGCATGTTTTTATTTGTATAACATATGCGCCTATAACGGTATGGCAACAGTAGGAACGGAAATTACGAAAACGGAAACGAATTACTTACGGCCGGTCCCAATAATCTATCTATCGCCGGTTTACCTTACTAGAGATAGATATTTGACACTATTTGTATGGACGTTATGTCAAATTGCTATCGGTAGTAAGGAAAACCGTGGATAGATAGATTATTGGGACGTGCCTTTAGTGTGTTAGGGATGAAGGGTGCTGTAGCATTACAAATTAATGGGTGAATGTACAACTGTGCATGGGGTGAAGAACAAAGTGGCGGTAGCATTTTTGAGTCTTAAAGATATACTGCATCTGTCCAAGTGTGACCAGATATTAGACTTAGAGCTACCAATAAAAAAACAATTTGTCCGAATTGTCACGTCTTAAATTAAAAATAAATACTTGGTTTATATAATTCTTTTAATTATCATATGTGTGTTTTATATATTATATTTTATAATATATTAAAATGAATATTTATACTTAACATAATTAACTATTGAACATAACTTTGCAATTTTAGAGACAAGAGAAATTCGATGCTCGGTTGGATTCTTTCGGTAGCCTTAACAGTCATGGCGTCTGATGCATAGTAGACGAGGATTCAAATTTAGTCCGAGGATGTGTAATTTTTCTCTGTAAAAGTCATTCATAAAGTGTCAGTGCCTCGAAAATCATGACATGTATTTAAAAAAGTAATCATAATTTTGCAAACATTTTTTTTTAATGTAGTTGCAGTACTGCCACGCCTGCACTGTGTCTCTGCTGCAGCGGATGATCATCGTGCGCCATCCGTCTTCATTACGAGGGCGGTTTTACAGCCGCCCTAAGACGCTGCCTAATATATTTATGGGCACTCGTACTTTATGGGACATATCGCGATAATGCGAATCGGTATGCTACTTTGTGTGTAACTAGCTTATGGTATGTTATGATCGTATTATGGGCATGGAGATGGCTTTTTTGTTTGATAGCTTCTAGAAAATATTCGTGTAGATATATTGGGAATTTAGTCTTACTAAGCTAAAAATTTACTATAAAATTTCGAAGTTTTTAAACTGACATGGTCACTAATGCAACAATTAACGTTAGAAACGGGATATTTACTATGTATTGTATTTATTGTGAGCTCTCGATATTTCGAAGTGATATTTCAACTGTACCGAAATATCGAAAGCTCACAATAAATACAATACATGGTAAATATCCCGTTTCTAACGTTAATTCTTTCAAAATTTCTAATTAAATTCTTACCAAATAAACTGCTTATCGTCGAGCACTTTAATAAGATCAGTACTTTTTTTATAATTATAATACTGTGAAAATGTGCGATACTTTAGCAACGCAATTATCTGTACATAAATGTCATGCATGGCTTTTAATTACGATATTGATTATTCATCATTATTACTCGCACTTCTAAGTATGGTAAGGTGAAACAGCGTTTAGATCTCGATGTTCGTGTAGATCACGTTAGCGGAAACAGTGTTCTTGAATGCAGTAATAGGGAACAGTTACTGTGCTACCTACACGCACAGCAGCTATAAAAAGAATTAAAATATGACGCTGGAAAATAGCAAACATTGTAGAAACCCCTGTAAACTCACCCTTATAATACTACTCCATAATATTTATACAAATTTGAGGTGCAAAACTACCATTATATGTAGAAGATTTATTATTATTTGTAATTTATTGTTTGTAAAATAAAAAGCCTTTAAACGCAGCTGACTCTCACTACCACTGAGTCTAGTAGATGCACTAGAGTAATACAACTCTAACTACTGACTTTGTAAAATTTGGGTCAACATAAAAATAGTGGCATTTGTTTTTACAATGTGTGCTACGAGGCAAAAACGATATATTTCTACGCACTAATTATTATATATCAAGGTTTATAATAAAACAAATGACAATCTACAATCTAAGCACACATACACATTTTATCTATCTTCTTTGATTTGAAGACAAAACAGGACGTCAACTCTCTCTCAGCATTTTTTTTGTTGTAAATAGTTGCTGTAAAAAGTACACCGGTTTGTTGTAGGCAATATCAAGAGACTTTTAGATAATAATGTGAAAAGGCTTATATTATACTATAAGTTCAGTTGCTGCATTTTATGTTGTAGAAACTTCTATGGAAGGATTTTTTGAAATGTTACCCCTTAGGCGGTGATTTCAATTAATAAACGTTTAAAGCCGGTCACCTCGTCAATTATATAAGTGAAATGTATTGCTTGTTATTTAGAAACGCTGAAGCTGATCGAACTCGAGGGCGCGGCTGTACAGGGGTGTCGCAGCTGCCCGCCACGACGACATCTTCCAAGTAATTTCCGCAATTAATATTCATAATCGCAGTAAAGACGCAGCAGTTTATCTTAACCGCTTTATGATATCGCAATTTTCCGCTTGGCCATTAATGGCGGCCATTGTTCCTCATAATTGAGTATAACTTATTGGGCGTTGATTAATTTTGTTGTTGTTTAACGACGCAAATTGTTGGAGGTGGCGGAGTTTTCGCCTGTCTTATATTTCGGTGAATCCATTTGTTTAGAAAAGTTTTTGCGTAATATATGGATTAGTACGTTATCCATTTAATTTTGTCAAAAACGTTGTTTCTAAATTAGTTTTTCTATATTATGTTTTTCTATATTATATATATATATATATATATATATATATATATATCATGTTTTAAATTCGTATTAAGTTAATAAGAAATATTTTACAGCGATGTCCAGTCAATAATTTAATTTGATTTTGTATTCTTTACCAACAATCTACTGTGGACAATCCACCATTATTAATATTCAGCCAGTTTAAACTTAAACACATCAGAGATGTAACAAGTACAATTTGAAAAATTTAATACCGACTTCCATTCTATTCAGTTATTGGAGTGTAACTCAAAAACTACTGGACTGAATTTGATGAAATTTGAATAGGACCACACGGGAAGCACCAGCTTTTCCAACAAAAAAAAAATGAATTTTGAGAATCGGTTTACCCAGTCGAAAGTTATGAGGTATCAAATATAAAAAAAATACAGCCGAATTGAGTACCTCCTCTTTTTTTGGAAGTCAGTAGAAAAACGTCATAATATGTTTGTGTATGTTTTATAACGGTGATAATAGTAGTTTATGCAACTGTCATATAATAGAGGGTGTTAAAACATGAGTGTTGTTTTAAAATAAGATTACACGAGTGTTTTTATACCTAATTATATGCAGTTGCATACACTACTTTATTTAATCTCATGACATTTTTGCTACTAAAGTTTTGTCCAAAAAATACTCAAATTCGTATGTACGAAATAGCGCCAAAATGGAAAAGTCTTCTTCTTCTTGTTTGAATGGCTTGTGCGGCGTTACCACAGTTTTGCCAATATCAGTGGAAAAAGTCTGTTATTGGTCTATTGGCTCGGAACCAGCGCGTTGCGCGCGCAGCGCTCTCACCACAGATAAGGTGTACTTAAATTAAATTGAAACCTCCTTGGTCGGGACACATTGTACTTTAATAATTAAAAAAATGTTTAAAAGCATTGTTTTGTTACGAGAATAATGCTTCAATTTAATTTTCTTAAAGAAGTATGTAAATAAAATATGCCAATAAAAGTCTGTATTTCATTTCATAATTAGAATATTACCGAATGAGATTATATAAAACATATAATCGTTATAGTAATTACGTTTGTATGTCTTATCGGTGTGGAATAATAATAAAACATTATTAGACATGTTACGATGAGTGTTCTTTTTATAACATGATTTTCAAATCACAAACGCCTGCAGCGTTACCAATCATTGCAAATGCAATGGTGCTCTGTTGCTAAGCAGCAAGTCTTCTTAACCACCTTTCGATTGATAACGTAATACATTGTCTGAGAATTACCTAAAAATAATTAAATATACCTATATAAAATTAATAAGCAACAAAGGGTCTCAGGTAGAACGGTTCAATTTCTAAAAGGCAGTCGTTGCTCATTATAATTCCACGTGGCGAAACCATGCTACAAAGACAATGATGGAAATAAAGATATCGTGTTGCTTGTTAGAGCCTTTGGAGCAATAGTTGCACTCTCGTCCCATGTTTTCTCTATATCTATAAAATCAACACTAAATCTCTCTGCAGATAACATTGATTATGTTTACTAGAATCTAAAGTTTCCTGTACCTTGAAAATAGCAAGAATGTCGCAACATTTTCTAGACAGAAATTTTAGAATTGCCATCTTTCGAAGGCTTATAAGATAAATCGTGTGTTCAATACACACGTTGTGAGATTACTACATCTGTTGAATCAACGTGGACGACCATCTGTCGAATCCACGTGGATGAAATATTCAGAATTTAAACCATGGTTCACGGGGAATACCTACAATAAATAAGCTTAAACTATGATGTTTACTTGAAACTATCTATAGTCTATGTTTTAAAATAAGACGGTTATAGTTTTATTAATATTTGAATTTTATAATATCATATTATATTTATATTATTGAATTTATATTAACATATGAAAATTAACAATACTTTTGCAATTTTTTTGTACGTGAATATCAACATTATTATGTACTTATAATAAAAATGTTTTTTTCTCAATTCGTCACGTTACTTGCACTACAAACACGCTAGTAAGGTAAAACAGGTTTTAGATAACGATGTTCGTGTACAACACGAGTGTACAGAGAGCAAGGGAAACAGTGCTCTTGTTTGCGGAGTATGTGTGTATAAAAATCTTCTATTACCAATTGTGAATAGTTCTTGAAGGATAGTCCTTAATTCCTTTGACACCGTTTTGAGTAATATTTTGTTCAGTAGTCAACGCTGTCGGTGAAAGGAATTCCTTAAATGGCGATTAAAAACGTAAATACTCTGGTATTTATAGTTTGTATAACGTAAATTTGTAGAGAGAAAAACAAAATACAAATGAAGTAAAAATAAAATCCGTGTTGAAAATTCACGTCTCAAATAACGTAAACGTAAAAACGACGAGTAGACAATATTGTGATAATTAAATGGATAAATTACCTAAGTAATGCAGTTATAGAATAATTCAACAGACTGCGGGACCGTGGCGGGAGGGTCGGCTTTCACGGAAGAGGGAAATGAAACAATGCAACACTCGCAGTCATGTGGCGGCGGCGTGACAGGCGGCCTCACGCGCGTGTCACGTCACAAATGCAGTGGCATTGTTGGTTTATGTTATTGTATAAACATGTCACTGGACATTACTTACCGTATATATATTTTTTTTTATTTATACGCTAGCGGCGCTCCATGGTTTCACCCGTGTGGTGATAATGTATCAAAATACGAGTATATACGAGTAGCTCATGTTCATCAGGGATAATGTAAAAATCGAATAGTGACAGAATGTTTCAAACTGGTCCAGTATTTTCAGAGCCTATTCAATTCAAACAAACAAACAAATCTTTTCTGTTTACATATTATTATTTGTATAAAAATAGATTATTACTAATTATGTTGATTGATTATACGAGTACTAACTATTTGAAGTAATAAATTGAATTAATCAACATTACGAATCAAATTATATTGTAAATATATTGATCCTATAGTTTTGTCAAAAACTCATCACGTCAGTTTGAATATTTCAATTACAATAGATCATTACTAAGCTATTCTTATAGTTTTATGGTATTCCTTACTATTCCTACTTATTTCTTATAGTTTATTAATGGATGTTTATATGGTTATTTAAATGGTTAGCATAGTATTAGTATTTTTGAAAGAAGAAAAATATTATCTGTCAGCAGAAATAGCTAATTGGTCAGCTACTCATGGCCAGCAAACATTTCAAAATCAATCAGCAATTTATGTCATTCTGGATGGCTGTAATTATTTTTGTATTGCATATTAATTATATAAGCAGCCATAAGCTGTTCCTGTTTTATAATATTTGGGTAAGCACTCAGTCGTCGGCCGCTGCCGCTGCACGCTCGCTTCGCTCGCTCGGCTCGCGCGTTGTAGTCACAAGTAACCTAACACTCCTCCTCGCTACGCTCGTCGTCGTACCTATATATGACTTTGCCCTAGACTAGTACAATTACATATGGAACATATAGACATGTTTTCTCTGCTGATCAATCATAAAATCTTGCTGACCAAGTAGTTATTTTGCGGACCGAATGTTTATTATGCAAACTCATGGTATTGTTATGCTGCCTATTAATGATTAAATTTTTGACCATTATCAAAATTATCTGCGGAACAAAGATTGCTGCCTGATTTTTATTATTGCAGACAAAATCTTTGTATGCTGACTAAATCATTTCAATGCTGGTTTTGGCTCACCAAATTTTATAATTGCGTATTATTTAATTACTTCTCTTTATTAATTAGCATAATAATAGCTCATAATATGAAATACTGTAATTAATGAAACTGTTCTCTCTCTCTTATTTGTTCTGCTAAGCCCTAATCTTCTCCGTCAGCACTTAATAATATGTATTACAAAAAATGTTACTCGTAGCTCAATAAGCACCAACCGTAAGGGATAGCCGAGTATCTTCTATGTATGTTCTAGGATACTGTCTCCAAAATAAATATATATATTATATTTTAGTTTGAAAATTTTCGTGAGTTTCACACATATTTATTTACATCTCTCATATTCGGTAAGTAGCTCCTTATTACCCCAAAATGGGGCTTGTAGGTGACCAATTAGCGCTCTAGGGTAATAATGTAGCTAGAAAAGCCCTAGGGCAGTAAGTGATTTAAAAAAAAAACACTTCACTCTTTCAAAAAGTTCGCGTACATCTAACCATCATACTGGCAATAGAAATCATGCATTCAGCCCAATGACAAAAGAGGTCGCTTCGCTATTCAACCTTGTCTTCGTATGAGTATAATAGTCATCTATTTTATTTTTGTAATGCCGGTTTTTTTCTACTTACTTCACAATCGAGATGTAAAGCAGAGTAGTTAGCTCGGGTGTAAGCATCAATTGCACAGTGAGGGCGCCTAAATATCTCGGGCTGCAATTGGTGCTTTACAGCCCTTGGCTACTAATCTACTATTAATATTAAAACCGACTTTACTCAAGTAATTAGCCGACTTTCTAGACCTAGGTTTCGGGCATGTCCAATGCGCATCCTCAGGGAGTTTACGCTGCATGATGACATGTCTGAAACCTAGGTCGAGAACGGCGCCTAATTATGTGAGTAAAGTAGGTTTTAATATTAAATAAACATCTATTATACTTGTTGTAAAGCATTTAAATTAAACTGTATATCTGAATCAAGTAATGTTTTCAATGAGTGTCGCGTCCAAGCTCTGCACCGACTACATATGAAATGCACACTTCGCTTTGTTTATAATGTCATCTCCAACAATACAGCATTCAACATTTCGCGATGCCTCCATTAGTTATATTAGAACAATAACGCCGCTCTACGTTATATTGTGCGAGCGTTTGCGCGCAGGGACTCTACTCACTACACTGAGTACTTCACAAAAAGCAAAAGTTATTCGTCAACTAGCAGAAATTGCTTTTGGTTGGTTGTATGAGTTGGATCTGTCTGATAGCCGCTGGGGTTGAAAAGTTCTTGAGCTAGCTCGCAATCATAGTGTGGGCACCTAGCTATATTCGAGCGTCGATTGTTGGCAATCGCTGGATGAGGAAACTTATAGATTCAGTGGGCACCTGTGATCGCTAGACTAGTAGCCAACCCTCACTGTCGCGGCACCTTAATATTTAATTCACTACCTTACATCACTTATACAGCGTGACAGTACACAAGGCAAAGGACCTTCGTCAACAAAGTACTTGTTTATCTTTGCGTGGACTCAATTTCCTCATTTGAAAAATATGGTTTGTAGAAATATTTCTTTTAAATGTAATAAGTTCTCAAATCCCGCGATAGTTTACCCTCTTTACTCTATATCTTGAAAATTCCTAGAAACATGGATGACGCATTATCTCGTCTAATATATAGATATGTATGTTTCGAGGTGGGAAAATCGTTTAGCTTATAATAAGCATTGTACCTGCTATTAAAAGTTGCTGTACGACCCAGATTTTTAAGGTTCTCTGCGCGGCTCTATTACCTGCTTTATCGTCACTCTGAGAAAACAGCCTATTCTAATAGGCTCAGTAGTTTAATTTCCTACATTGCCTTTAAATCTCATCAGAGTAATACTTACACATTGCAGAATCAAGATATAATAATTTGGCACTGCGGTGATACCTAACAAGACGAAGGAGAAGCACAGGAGTCCTACTACAAGTATATTACTATTGAAGCCATATTTTAGCCTTAACAATATACTTAACAGCAAACGGTTGATGTGCCAATTTATAATGAAATGAAAATCGATGGCGTTCGCCTTTTGTTTCATAATTTATGAGACAACCTGCCAACGCAAGTGTAATGTAGTTAATATAATCTTCATAATGTACTCTACAGTTTGTTCTAGCTTTAAGTGCACTGTGACATAGAGTAGGGTTACGAGGTTTCATAACGAACCGTGAATAATATGAACTCCGTGCAATGTAGAGCTTATGTAGAGCTGCATATTGTTGTCACAGTTATTAAAATTAGTGAGTGGAGGTAGAGATGAGTTTAGTATACAGGATTCGTATTTATATGAGTTTCTCGTCGTTCTTGTGAGGTACTGAAGATGATAAGGACAAGGACCTGGAGGTGAATTCACAAAAGATTTCCTCTTACTACTTAAACTCAAAATATATTATAATTTTACAAAGAATGATATATAATTACTTCTAACATTTAACTTTGTACTAATTCGTAAAACTTGAAAATTATGTTTTTGACATAAACATAAATAAATACCTTTGAGGCTGTATACGGATTCCAGCTTCGTAATCTATTTATAGTTCGTTATCCGTAATCCGAAATCCATAATCCATTGTCTGTAATTAATATATTTTAATATATTAATATAATTTATCTATAATATGTATGTATTTAGAAATATATAAGTATGTTTATCAGTTGTCTAGTACCCATAACACAAGCTCTGCTTAGCTTGGGACTAGATGGCGTGTGTTAGTTGTGGAATATTTATTTGTTTATTTATTATTATTTAATCTGTAAAGTAACCTACTTTTTACTGTTAAGTAGGGGTTTCTAATTTCTTTTTTTAATTGTTAAATATTTTTTTCGAAAAACACGAATATAAACAAACTCTCTTTTTTATATGAAAATGGCTGCGGCCCAACTCTAGCTGTAGAGGGCGAGGTAGAGCACATGTAACTAGTATTGTAATGTAGAGCGTTTTTGCCGTGTCACGTGTGTAATAACGCTAACGTTACGTACGGCGGGAAACGTATAAATCTAACAACCTTTTTGTTATATTAATATTATAGTACATGACTGTGGTTTAATGTTAATAGATTAATAACTTTTTGCTAAGGTAATGTAAATTAAAATACATTTGTTCAGGTTAGGTTACGTTAGAAATGAAAGGAAATGTATGGTATGCTAATATGGAGGCCTTTTCTAGTGCTTACATGGCTAACTATAACCCTCAACTTATAAAATATAGAGTGAGCTCTTAAAGTGGGTTACTATTTCGGAAATAATTTAACCATGTGACTTGTCTGGTAGAGATTGCTCTGAGGGATAATACCGCCCATTGTGACACTTAATTTTATGCTTTTCAATGATGTCTTTTTTTCTTATATTTTATACTGCGGTTTTGCAATAAAGAGTTTATCTATCTTGCATGTAACGAATAATAAAAATAAAATAAAAATAAATACTGAGTTTTAGTCTAGCGATGAGGAACAATTATTTCATATGGAACTAATGACACCAAGTTTGTTCTTGCTGCTCTCTCTGTAGTAACCTTTCGGTAAAAATTCTATTTATTCCAGAACATCGACGGCGAAAGAAGAGGCTTTTAAAATATTTTAATCATAATTGACGTTTACAAATGCATCTTTGATGAGTAATACTTACACATTGCAGAATCAAGATATAATAATTTGGCACTGCGGTGATACCTAACAAGACGAAGGAGAAGCACAGGAGTCCTACTACAAGTATATTACTATTGAAGCCATATTTTAGCCTTAACAATATACTTAACAGCAAACGGTTGATGTGCCAATTTATAATGAAATGAAAATCGATGGCGTTCGCCTTTTGTTTCATAATTTATGAGACAACCTGCCAACGCAAGTGTAATGTAGTTAATATAATCTTCATAATGTACTCTACAGTTTGTTCTAGCTTTAAGTGCACTGTGACATAGAGTAGGGTTACGAGGTTTCATAACGAACCGTGAATAATATGAACTCCGTGCAATGTAGAGCTTATGTAGAGCTGCATATTGTTGTCACAGTTATTAAAATTAGTGAGTGGAGGTAGAGATGAGTTTAGTATACAGGATTCGTATTTATATGAGTTTCTCGTCGTTCTTGTGAGGTACTGAAGATGATAAGGACAAGGACCTGGAGGTGAATTCACAAAAGATTTCCTCTTACTACTTAAACTCAAAATATATTATAATTTTACAAAGAATGATATATAATTACTTCTAACATTTAACTTTGTACTAATTCGTAAAACTTGAAAATTATGTTTTTGACATAAACATAAATAAATACCTTTGAGGCTGTATACGGATTCCAGCTTCGTAATCTATTTATAGTTCGTTATCCGTAATCCGAAATCCATAATCCATTGTCTGTAATTAATATATTTTAATATATTAATATAATTTATCTATAATATGTATGTATTTAGAAATATATAAGTATGTTTATCAGTTGTCTAGTACCCATAACACAAGCTCTGCTTAGCTTGGGACTAGATGGCGTGTGTTAGTTGTGGAATATTTATTTGTTTATTTATTATTATTTAATCTGTAAAGTAACCTACTTTTTACTGTTAAGTAGGGGTTTCTAATTTCTTTTTTTAATTGTTAAATATTTTTTTCGAAAAACACGAATATAAACAAACTCTCTTTTTTATATGAAAATGGCTGCGGCCCAACTCTAGCTGTAGAGGGCGAGGTAGAGCACATGTAACTAGTATTGTAATGTAGAGCGTTTTTGCCGTGTCACGTGTGTAATAACGCTAACGTTACGTACGGCGGGAAACGTATAAATCTAACAACCTTTTTGTTATATTAATATTATAGTACATGACTGTGGTTTAATGTTAATAGATTAATAACTTTTTGCTAAGGTAATGTAAATTAAAATACATTTGTTCAGGTTAGGTTACGTTAGAAATGAAAGGAAATGTATGGTATGCTAATATGGAGGCCTTTTCTAGTGCTTACATGGCTAACTATAACCCTCAACTTATAAAATATAGAGTGAGCTCTTAAAGTGGGTTACTATTTCGGAAATAATTTAACCATGTGACTTGTCTGGTAGAGATTGCTCTGAGGGATAATACCGCCCATTGTGACACTTAATTTTATGCTTTTCAATGATGTCTTTTTTTCTTATATTTTATACTGCGGTTTTGCAATAAAGAGTTTATCTATCTTGCATGTAACGAATAATAAAAATAAAATAAAAATAAATACTGAGTTTTAGTCTAGCGATGAGGAACAATTATTTCATATGGAACTAATGACACCAAGTTTGTTCTTGCTGCTCTCTCTGTAGTAACCTTTCGGTAAAAATTCTATTTATTCCAGAACATCGACGGCGAAAGAAGAGGCTTTTAAAATATTTTAATCATAATTGACGTTTACAAATGCATCTTTGATGAGTAATACTTACACATTGCAGAATCAAGATATAATAATTTGGCACTGCGGTGATACCTAACAAGACGAAGGAGAAGCACAGGAGTCCTACTACAAGTATATTACTATTGAAGCCATATTTTAGCCTTAACAATATACTTAACAGCAAACGGTTGATGTGCCAATTTATAATGAAATGAAAATCGATGGCGTTCGCCTTTTGTTTCATAATTTATGAGACAACCTGCCAACGCAAGTGTAATGTAGTTAATATAATCTTCATAATGTACTCTACAGTTTGTTCTAGCTTTAAGTGCACTGTGACATAGAGTAGGGTTACGAGGTTTCATAACGAACCGTGAATAATATGAACTCCGTGCAATGTAGAGCTTATGTAGAGCTGCATATTGTTGTCACAGTTATTAAAATTAGTGAGTGGAGGTAGAGATGAGTTTAGTATACAGGATTCGTATTTATATGAGTTTCTCGTCGTTCTTGTGAGGTACTGAAGATGATAAGGACAAGGACCTGGAGGTGAATTCACAAAAGATTTCCTCTTACTACTTAAACTCAAAATATATTATAATTTTACAAAGAATGATATATAATTACTTCTAACATTTAACTTTGTACTAATTCGTAAAACTTGAAAATTATGTTTTTGACATAAACATAAATAAATACCTTTGAGGCTGTATACGGATTCCAGCTTCGTAATCTATTTATAGTTCGTTATCCGTAATCCGAAATCCATAATCCATTGTCTGTAATTAATATATTTTAATATATTAATATAATTTATCTATAATATGTATGTATTTAGAAATATATAAGTATGTTTATCAGTTGTCTAGTACCCATAACACAAGCTCTGCTTAGCTTGGGACTAGATGGCGTGTGTTAGTTGTGGAATATTTATTTGTTTATTTATTATTATTTAATCTGTAAAGTAACCTACTTTTTACTGTTAAGTAGGGGTTTCTAATTTCTTTTTTTAATTGTTAAATATTTTTTTCGAAAAACACGAATATAAACAAACTCTCTTTTTTATATGAAAATGGCTGCGGCCCAACTCTAGCTGTAGAGGGCGAGGTAGAGCACATGTAACTAGTATTGTAATGTAGAGCGTTTTTGCCGTGTCACGTGTGTAATAACGCTAACGTTACGTACGGCGGGAAACGTATAAATCTAACAACCTTTTTGTTATATTAATATTATAGTACATGACTGTGGTTTAATGTTAATAGATTAATAACTTTTTGCTAAGGTAATGTAAATTAAAATACATTTGTTCAGGTTAGGTTACGTTAGAAATGAAAGGAAATGTATGGTATGCTAATATGGAGGCCTTTTCTAGTGCTTACATGGCTAACTATAACCCTCAACTTATAAAATATAGAGTGAGCTCTTAAAGTGGGTTACTATTTCGGAAATAATTTAGCCACGTGACTTGTCTGGTAGAGATCGCTCTGAGGCATAATACAACCCATTGACACTTAAATTTAAGCTTTTCATTGTTGTGTTATACATTTTTTTCTATAACATTATCCTACGTCTTTATTTGTTATATTTTGTACTGCGGTGTAGCAATAAAGAGTTTAGATAGTGAAGATAGATCTTGCATGTATGTAATAATCTTAGTTTTAGACTAGCGATGAGCTATAATTATTTCTTATGGAACTGTGCGCATTTGACAATAAAATGACAAATCATTTAAGAGAAAAGTTATGTTGGCAGTTATTTATTTTTTAAATATAATTGTTTTATTGAAAACAAATTTAAAAAAATTAATAGAAGATATTTGGATTACATATTCCAAGTTGATAACTGCTACCCAAGTAACCATTAAAAATTGTTCATAATATTTTGTTGTTGCATAGTAATCATATAATTGAAAAGAATGACACCAAATTTGTTCTTGCTGCTCTCTCTCTGTAGTGTCCTTTCGGTAAAAAATCTATTTATTTCAGAACATCGACGGCGAAAGAAGAGGCTTTTTAAATATTTTAATCATAATTGACGTTCACAAATGCATCTTTGATGCCAGAATTGAATACGTGACTATAATTAGGTATTACAGAATATAACGATAAGAATATGATAATTTCCAATATTCATTATTGTAATTTACCAAAGATTAAAGATAAGTTGTAAACATAAAATCAATTTTATGTAGCACGCCATGTGCACACAATGAGTTTTTATTTAAGTATATTTTATTTTATTTGTAAATGGTTTGACGTCAGACCATTATCTAAAGTTAGGCGTAATTCGCCATCTTCAAAATCATCTGTGATTTCAAAATTTCTTGGTTGTATCCATTGAAAAGTAGACGCTAAGAAAGATCTACGAAAGGAATTGGTTGGAGTACACTACTTCATCTGTAGAGACCGATTCCACCACCATCAGTATACCACACTGATACACGTGCATTATTTCAATATTAAAGCACATAAACAAAACCATCGTCTTCATGTAAACACACACACTAACGTAATATATTTGGTAATAGTATGGAATGACCGCAGCGAAGGCAAATAATTGGTGAGCTTAATTTTAGAGGCATCTGCGAGTCAGTGAGCCGCGCGGAGCAAACATTTAGGACCTTCATTTAGGATAACGTTTAGAATTCTACACTAGAGTTGGGTTGCCAGCTGGAACGGAAAATATTCGAAGATATCGTTCAATTTATCTTGTAGTACATTTTTTTGTTAGTCGATTGGTTGCTACGTAAAAAGCAGCAAGCTACAGTAGAGGTTAGGCTTGTGCTTCACACGCCTTGGTTTGCGTTGGTTGATGAGTAACATTCGCCCAGTGATTGCCTCGCTACATTGGTATTACCACATCTTATATACTTTAGTACACCATAACATAGTAATACTTGCGCGCTATTGTGTTGCGGCAGAATATCTTGCACAGCGCTGGTATTGACCAAGAAAGCCTCTTGCATAAGATTCATGTTAGCTATTAGGGATTTCTTGCTTCTTGCGATTCCTTGCCTCTTATGATTTCCAGCCCTTATGATTGCCGAAAGCGGAGGTATATTTAGCCTTGTCCCCTCACGAAGTAAATTATATCCAATTACCCTCCATTACAATAAGGATGGTAATTACATTTCTTACGATATTAGGTTTGGATTCGACCAATTTTATTAATCACAATTTACGTACATATTTTAAGTATTAAAAAAGACAGTACAGTTAAGTGGACAGTACAGTAGCGATGTACTTATTATAAACATTTAAAAATAGAATAAGTTTAAGCCATAAAATCGTACACAATCTAAAAATCGAACCCTCGAACGAATCGAACATATAGTTGATACTATTTGAGTATCTTAAAAAACTACTTTGCTCATCAATCAAGAAAAGGGACGCCTGTATAAAATGTGGAACTCGTATCTATATGAGTCCATCCCTAGCCAGTACTTACATACATCAGCCGCGTCGTGGGCGGCTACCTATCAGTCCGAAGCACTCACAAACTACCCTTTGTGTACTAACAATTTTACGTCTCAATGGTCCGCCGAGAGTGAACTTTCGCGCTCCATTTGGTTGAATCAAAAACCTTGGTAATATCAAAGATGCTGCATGGACCTATTTTTGTTTATTTTATTGATAGTTCAGCGTTTTACCATTAGTAAAGGTCAGGATAGTACTTTCTTGAAGCTAAGTAAGTTTTATAGTATTACTTTTTAAAGCACTAACGCCTGCTTTAGCGTTCTCAAACAATGGTGTCTGACACGGAGAGTCAGAAGACGCGGGTTTGATTCCCGTCCGAAGATGTGAATTTTTGTCTCTATAAATTATAATGTTAAGTAAGTTATTTAAGATTTATTGTTGTTGTTTGTGTCAGCTAAATTAGCGCTGCTTACCTCGGACGGTTGCCTGTAGTGTAACATCTGGTTATAGGATGCGTGTCAATTAACATTACTTCACATATATTTCACATCATTCTTATACCTGACTCGCCAGCGGGTTAAGCGCTTAATCCACTTAAGGATGACATTTACAAAAATATTTCCTTGTCCTTTTCATTTGTAAAAAAAATCCGCACCCTTACAACACAAAAGGCCCCAACTGCTTGCATATAAGTTTGTAGTCCCATCGGTTTAGGGTTTACTCTGATTAACCCTTTGCGTCCCAGAGACGTGCATATACGTCAGTTGCATTCATAAATCTTTTGACATAACTATCACGGTAAAGGAAGGATTAATCAGCTAGATCAGCCGTGCGATTCTCTAAGAGCAAACATCGTTGAATCTTTGACAACGTCCGTGAAACAAATGACGAGATGACAAGAATCGTTGAAAAAACAACCTTATTTACAAGGGCGATATCTCATAAAGTGTATGACATCGGTGAGGTCGTCGACAAGCTCGTCGACGAATCATTACAGAATCGCACGGCAGATAGTCGAGTAACGTAAAATATCGTAGCGTAGGTTTAGAAACGATAAAGTAGGCAAGACAATTATGGAAAATTCAAATTTCTTACTTGAAGTTGGAGGAGTTTTTCATCATCTTTGAGTGCAGATTTCAGTAAAGTAATGACTATTAAGTATCGTTTCTAAAATATAATTTTGAAAGCTTAGAGTCTAACTCAGTTTTTAAAGTTACATATGGAACTAAAATGTTTTTAAATTTCTCATTTACAGTTGTAAATACAAATCTGATTTACTCGAAAGTAATATCTCAACGGTCAATATTTTGTACTTTCTCATAATGTTAACAGCACCTATTTTTTTCATTGAAGTTAAATACAGAATGAGTAACAAAAGAAAAAACGACAAAAAATGGTATATAACAATAACACTATAGCTCATAGAACTAACTAGTTTAAACATCCATTAAAAAGTCATAACTCAAAGTTAAGAAAAATACCCCTCTATATGAGCTAGGCGCGGGAGTTGTACCTTTAAACATTGATTTTCGTGCCAACTTGTATAATTGTAGCTCTACAATGGGATCTGCGGCCAGCTACCTGCTAATCCTAATCTCCAGGCTGTACAATTGATTTCTAATATGACTTTTTGCTTCTTACTTTTTTGGTTTAATACTTCTTTCGGTTGGATAGTGCTATCAAAGCTGTTCAATACATGTCGCTCTGTCCCGTAAGACGGTTAAATCAGATAGAGAGTAAAAATTCGATGCTCGGAGCCTCGGTGGCTTAGATGGTCATGGCGTCCGAGGATGTGATTTGTTCTCTCTATACATTAAAATGATTTCTAATATGTTGCCGAAAAACTAATTGGAAAAACCAAACAAGAAGAAGAATACATCATGTTTTACCAGGTATTGCTAAGTCGTTAGGCAAGTGCTCATACAATTAATTAACGCGTTACAAACAATAATTACCAAAGTTAAAGACAAAGATGCTTAAATGTAAAAACGTTTAAAAAAAAATGTATAAAGTCCGACTTTATGTAGAAGACAAAGACGCTTGGAAATATTCCACTTCTGGCAAATTGTCATCTGTCACCATAAAAATGTAATAATAGTTATAGTAGCTAAGTAGAAACATTGTAAAAATCTATATGAAGAGAATGACCCCGAGTTTCTTACCGCTTTTTCTCGGTAGGCTCTATATATTTTTCGAACGCAGCGGTAGAGTCTTAGTACATTATAATGAATAATTGACGTGCGTCAGATGCCTAATTTGAATAATTTATTTTCATTTTGACTTTGAATTAAAGGCATTGTTGTGTTTATTTATTTTATTACTGTAAATTTTTCCCTGGCTTATTTGTTAAAAATCATTAGCTCTTGCAAGTCAAAAACAAACAGTAAAAACATGAACAAAAATAATAATCCAAAAGTTGTAACAACATTGCCTCATCCAAACCAAAGTAAAATAAAAAACACAGCTCCCTCATCCTGTCGTCGTATCGCAACTCACGGGGAACACTGGAAGTATAATTTTCCTGAAAAACATCACAAAACTTTCTTTTCCGTCGGGCCCTCGATACAGTGGGATCACGTTCATGAGCCGTCTGTATGTCAATGTAGGGAACGAGTGCGGGAAATTATCATAATAATAAGTACAACAAACTCTTGTAAAATTTTTAATAATTAATTGTTAAATGATAAGCTTATGTAAACTATAAAGATAAACCAAAACATCACCTTAGACATAAATCTAAACTAAACCTTCTGAATTTGCTTGGTCAGACTTTAAAGAAGAAGAAAAGAAGTCTATAAAGCTACTGACTGATACTCTGCTCTGAGCTTTCTATGTCCAATTTGGAGAAGTTTGGTTTCGGCGTTGGTGTAGTAACAATAACTTTACTTAATATAAGACAGGCATACGTATCGGGTGTCTATTATCTCAGGCAGCCCTGACTGTCTCAGTATAGCTGTATCGATGGATGATGTACTGTTTCCTCAGATGGCAAAGCATGACTAGTATGGAATATAGATGCTTGGAGCACTATACACAGGTTAATGCGCAGGAAATTAACTTTGAATTACTGTAATGATATATCTATGGTTGGGGTAGTGATGAATATAATCGAAGTCGTTTTTGAAAAAAAGAAATGATACTTCTACTGTCATTTTTCAAGCTAATGCTTGACATCACAGTGAATTTAAAAAAATACTATCATGTGAGCTTCTTAGATTTTTTATTATTATTTATATTACTCGTATAATAGAGTGGTGCATATCCCAAGACTTCGTATTCAGGCTCAGACGCACTCGGGTAAGCCGGCTTATGGATAATTGTTTTTTTTCATTGAATGAAACATTGTGATCCTATACCTTTACCGAATAGTCTTAAATGATTTTTTCTTAAGACCTTTCGGCACATGTCAATTGTTACTTGGTACTTGGTACTTGGTGGGCTGGCTCTTTTCCGCAACCAGGCCGCTGTGGCGCGGCCCATTTTGCGTGATAGCCGGGTGACGCTGATCAGTCCAGCCACCCGGTGTCGCCCAGGAAAGCCAGCAGCTCCTTCGGCTTGGCGCAGGCTTCCCACACTGTCCTCGGCGAGCCGAGGTTAGCTGCCCTTTGTGCCGCCACGCTCCTGCATTCGATGAGCAGATGCGCAGCTGTTTCTTCCGCCTCCATGCAGCCTCTGCATAGGGGGCTGTCTGTAACACCTAGATTAAACAGGTGTTTGTTTAAGGAGCAATGACCGGTCATAATTCCGACGATATGTCGTACATTATTTCTTTTAAGATTGAGGAGTTTTCTGGAGAATTTCAGATTTAGAATCGGAAAAGCCTCCTTCGACTGCCTACAACCCTCGATACTTGCCCAGTAGCTCTGATGCTGGTCCTTAGTTTTTTTGCGAATCCATGCACGAATTTGACTGAAAGGTAGGGGGATCATTGGTTCTGGTCCTGCACACGTCATACCGGAACCTCTCCTTGCTAGCTCATCAGCCGCATCGTTACCTCTTGAATCGCTGTGCCCCTTTATTCATTGGAGTGTGACATTATTGTTATGTTTACTTACTTCCTCCAATAGTCGGTGACATTGTATGATCAGCCCCGAAGAGTGGTCGTATCTATTTAGGGCTCGTAGTACCGCAGTGCTGTCGCAGAGTATCCTAATATTACTATTGGTTACCTTCCTGCAAAGTACTGCTGCTGTGGCTTGGATGACACCCACACATTCTGCTTGGAATATAGAGTTGTGTTTACCTAGCCCTGTTGCTATGTGTATGTTTAGTTCCTCCGAGAACGCTCCCGCTCCGGTGCCTGTTGCCATCTTGGAGCCATCTGTGTAAATTCTGACTTCATGAATACCTGAGCAGTCGCTTGGCTCTTCATTTAGTTGTACGCGGTAGCTCTTTGTAAAGAAGTGTTGCTTTTGTACTCTATCATAGATAGACTTTATTAAGGGGTTTCCAACTGCAAAGTTTTCTATGATTGTTGTATGGGGTGCTAATTGATCCTGATACCAGAGGTTCAGTGCCTTTAGCCTGTACGCAGCCGCCGCGGCCTCTTGTTGTATGTATAGGTGTAGCGGGGTCAGGCCTATCAGGGCCTCAATCGCGGCGGTTGGTGCAGTGCGCATGCAGCCTGTTGTGGCTACACAGGCAAGTCTCTGAAAGGTTTGTAGCTTGGTTTTGGTGGTGCTCAGGGTGGTTCTGGGCCACCACACAATTGCACCATATGTTAGTGAAGGTCTGATTACCGTTTTATATAGCCACAGGGTGATCTTAGGGCTTAGTCCACATGTTTTACCTATCATCCTTCTGCATTGCCAGAACGAAATACTGGCCTTGATTAACTTGTTCTCTAAGTGCTTGGCCCAATTCAACTTGCTGTCTAGTGTGACTCCCAGATATTTCACTTCTTCTGACAGTTTCAGTTGCTTGTTAAATAGGCTAGGTAGTGTAAACCTGCCTAGGGTTCGTTTGTTAGTGAACATCACCAGTTCGGTTTTAGCTGGGTTTACGGAGAGTTCGTATTCTATGCACCATTTTTCGACAACCTTTAACGCATTTCTCATCAGGTCACATGCCACACTGGCAAAATGGCCTGATATTAGTATTGCGAGGTCGTCTGCATACCCTACCGTGAAGAAGCGACTTGTATTCAGCCTGGTGATTAGATCATTGACTACTAGATTCCATAGGAGCGGGGACAGGACACCTCCTTGGGGGCACCCCTTGGCCACCACTCCCCTGGTCATGCCGTTTAAATCAATACGTATCGCCCTTAATTCTAGCATGTTAATGATCCAATCGATCAGGGTCAGGTCTACTTTATGTTTAAGCAGTGCTGCTCTGATGCTGCTAAAGTTAGTTTTGTCAATTTTTAGTTAGGGCGGATTCGGTAGATTTACCTGCGCTGTAAGCGTGCTGTTCTGGGTGAAGTGGCGCGGTAATGAGAACTGTGTCTCTGATGTACCTATCACAGAGCCTCTCCAGGGTTTTCAGGAGAAAAGACGTAAGACTTATCGGTCTATAAGCCTTTGCTTCTGTGTAGTCACTCTTACCCGGCTTTGGTATAAACAAGACCTTAACCTCTCTCCACCCTTTGGGCATGTATCTGTGCGCCAGACATGCCTTGAAGATAGCACTCAATGTCTCGTTTTTCCTCCATTTTTCCTCCATTGTAGGAGTCCTGGGAATATCCCGTCCAAACCTGGCGTTTTGTACGGTGTGAATGTGTTGATTGACCAGTTTAGTCTCTCTCCTGTAACAACAGTCTGTGCAACAGCCCAGTCTGTCGCTGTAGGTGGTGCCATGGGGTGTTCTGTCCAAACATTTGAGTCTGATATTAGACACCCAGGAAAGTGTGTTTTCAGAAGTATTGTATAGGTTTCTGTTATAGTTTTTGTAAACGTATTGTCGCTTTTCTTTATGGAGCCGATGTCGCGGTTCGGGTTACTAGCGAGTATTTTCCTAACCCTATTCGCTTGTCCATTCGACTTGATGCTAGTGTTGTAGTTTTTCCATGACCTGCGTGACCTGGACCGTATATTTTTCTTATATTTAGCCTTGGCTATTCTATAGTTGTCCCAGTCCTCGTCCATGCATGTATTCATGGCTCTATTGAACAGCTTGCGTACCTTCCGCCTCTGTCGTTCCAGCGCTTTGGTCCACCCCTGATTGCCTCCCCCAGCGTTTGGCAAAGAGAGGGGGCATGCGCTTTCAAAACTCATAGTGAGACTGTACGTGAGTTGTTCAACAGTTTGCTCTATTTCTTCTATGTTTACTAGTTGCGTGTTCGCACTTACTGTGTTCATGTTTTGTTCAAGGGACCTAGTGAAGATCGTCTTGTCAGTCCTGCGGGGGTTGCGGATTGGTGTTAGTATCTGTTTGCTTATTTTTAGTTCATACCTGATCCACCTGTGGTCGGAGCCGGAGTATTCGCCTGATACTTCCCAGTTCTCTATGAGGTTTGTATTACCTGAGATCAAGGTGAGGTCGATGATAGTACGGCTGCGTTGTCTAACAAAAGTTGGTTCCGCGCCTGTATTTGCTATAAGGAGATTTGTAGTAAATAAAAAGTTTACCAGGTCCTCCCCTCTGCTGTTTGACGATGGGCATACCCCATATAGGGTGATGGGCGTTTGTGTCTGCTGATATTACTAGTTTGAAGTCATTGAGCTCGCAGTATCTTACCAGGTCCGCAACGTCTTTCGATAGGATCTCCTCGTCGCCGGGCATGTAGGCTGACGCGACGATCACGTCCCCAGCTTCCTCCCCGAGAACACCCCGGAGCCTGGCAGTAGCCAAGTCTCTGGAACAGAACTCGGTTAGAGGCAATGAAGCAATGTTGCTTGGTACATATAATACATGCTCGAATGTTGTTTTTGGAGGTGTTGTCATATATTAACTTACCCCTTAGATTATTGAGACCACACACACGCCCTGCCCTGATCCACGGCTCCTGGATCAAGGCCATGGTCTCCTCGCTGTCATCCCCCAGCACTCTGCGCAGGTTAGCCGTTGCAGTGAGGCTGTGCTGGAGGTTTGTCTGGATGACCTTACACATCATGGAGGATTGGGTCGCCATCATTCAAGCTACCCTCCTCCTCTGACTCAGCCGTAATGGCCCCGTTTGGATCCCTCCACTCTCCTCTGGTAGGGGGGTCAGGATCCACACTCATATCCTCCGTCACCTTTGAGGTCGATGGTTTGGGCGATGAGTGTGACAGCTCGTCCGGAGTTTCCCTCGTCTTGCCGTCTGGAGCCAGCATGGTATCCAGCTTGTCTGCCGGTGTGGGCTTGCTTGCTGGTGCAGCTGGTTCGTCCTGAAGAGACCCGTTCGCTGCATAGAATCGAACGTAGACATTCCCCAGGTTGAAGGCTAGCCTCCGTCCTTTCTCTACGAGTGTAGGTATAAGGGGTTCGGGAATCCCCAACGTGAGGAACATCGTGTCGTCTCCGTGCATGCTATGCGCGAACAGTCTCCAGGTGTTCACCTGGGCCCACTTGTTCTGATCCGCCAGAATCAAGCTCGTGTCTTCGACAGAGCTATCACATTCCGGGATGAACAGTGCTGCTCTTACTACTCGGGTTAAATCTCCCTGTCGTTTGACAGTGAGTTTAACCCCTGAGTCAGCTGAAAGACTGCTAACTGCCTTGTTGAGCCACCGCAGTGAAGCATCATCCTCACACCACAGCTTCAGGGCTCCATCTGTAATGATGGGCTTCCCTCTGAAGCAGGGGGAGAATGTGATGTTAGGATCTTTAACATCAGCTAGAATCCTGTTGACCAGGTACTTCTTCACTTTGGTGGCTTGCTCTTCTTTCAGCTCTTGGCTTTCCCCCGTCACCGTTACGCATAGCTCATTCTGAGCAATGTCTGCGTAGCTGGTCAGGGTGCACCGTGAGCTGTCCAGTTTGGGTCTTTTGTGTTCACCTCTAGGTGACACCGTGTCATCCAACCGGGTACGCTTGCCGGGCTCAGTGCGGGGAGGGGCCTGTGCAGATTTCGAAATGGCCACTGCCCCACGCCTCTGGCGATTGTACCGGTTGCTGTGTTTAGGGTGCGACCACTTGCTCTGGACCCCTGAAGGGCCTGGTTCTGCCGTTAGTGGTGCTCCAGTCTTCAGTGGTTTGGCAGGTGGTGCGGTGCTGTGTCCTGCTTTTTTAAAGAAGTAGCTCGGGCCAGGTGCGCCGTTACTGGCATCTCCAGTCGTCTGCTTCTGACCTTCCGGATGGTCTCCTGCCTTGGGGACTCCAGCCTGAGGCTTAAGTCCCGTTAAGCTAGATCCCGTACCGGTGTTTTCAGCTTCTGACCTTTGACTAGCCAGTCGCGCTTCGGCCTTTTGCTGCTTCTTTAGCAGAAGCTAAAGAAGCAGCAAAAGGCCGAAGCCGAAGCAGTCAAAGAAACCGACTGAGGCTTCTGCCTCAGTCGGTTTCTTTGACTTTTGCTTAGAGTCTCTGGGAATCCAGCCTCAGGCTTTAGTCCCTTAGCGTTAGCGTGGGGGAATCCAGCTTCTGGCTTAAGTCCCTTAGCGTTAGCATGGGGGAATCCAGCCTTCGGCTTAAGTCCCTTAGCGTCAGCCTGGGGGAAACCAGCCTTCGGCTTAAGTCCCTGTTGCTTGTCTCTTGCTTTTTTGCCCTTCGGTCCAACAACCGTCCAGGCAGAGGTGCAAGGCTCCGGGGCCGACAAGGCCGCATGTCAATTGTTTTCTTCTTTTTCTTCTTGATGTTTGGTGTGACGTAATGAGAAAGAAAAAAAAAATTTCACAAAATAAGCTAAATTTATTACATGATACTTAACATGATCAAGCTGTTAGTCGAATAGTCGAAGGTTTCGTATCTGTATCAGTGTTAAAAAGCTGAAACAATTTATTGCTGTATCGATAAGGGCTTCGGAAAACGTCGCGAGACGCGATCGAGATACCGATAACTCGTGGTAGGGCTCGTGGTGTGTCTTCATGCAGAATAATTAATAGGCTTACGCAGTAACCTGCCTTGAGGTAGGACTCTTCGGATAAAAGTCATTTTTGGTGGATGGTTTCCCGTAGTGCAAGATATTCTGGTTTTAATCATGAGGCAGCATAACTGTTTTGAAGGTTGTGTACAAAGAAGAATTACTATGCGTATGTATGAGACTAAAACTCCATGTCAAGCAGAGGCGAGCTGATTTTGTACGCTGACGCTCAAACTGGATAAGAGTGACGTTTACTATCAGTCTCATCACTGTTTAGTACACGAGTACTTGTATTCATCACTAAAGATTTAAAAACACAACTGTTATTAGCTAAATAAAATTCCCAAGGCCGGCATAATACTGCATGACCTCTGGACAATGTGAATACTGCGTGCATCGGGGACGTGTTGATTAATATGTGAAAGGTGGTACATAACAAGTACAATTTGAAAAATTTAATACCGACTTACATTCTATTCAGTTATTTGAGTGTAACTCAAAACCTACCGGACCAAATTTGATGAAATTAAATGTGACCATACGGGATGCACCAGCTTTCAAACAAAAAAAAGTATTTTGAGGTTTACCCTATCGAAAGTTATGAGGTAACAAACATAAAAATAATTAAAAAAGCGGTCGAATTGAGTACCACCTTCTTTTTGGAAGTCGGTACAAAACAGACTTTATAATAGACTTGCTGTGCTCTGCGGTTTCACTCGCGTGGTAATGGATAATGATGATGATGAATCAAATATTGCGTATGTTACTCAGGCATAATGTAGCTTTCAACTGGTGAAATAATTGTTGAATTGGTTAAGTAGTTTTTGCGTTCGTCTATTACAAACAAACAAACATTCTAATCTTTCTCTTTATTATTAGAGTAGATTAGGGTTATTACTGTGTTATATTGTGTACCGGCGTTACTATTGCATTAACGTGAAAAAGTAGTTATTGTGACAAAACTGTAAAAGTTAGTCATACGGCAATTTAAACTTTTTTGTAGACATTGATGTCCGCAATAAAACTGTAGTACATCACTTTGCTCTATTGTCAACAGTTTCCGCATCTACGTGGTTTAAGGATTATTTTCTGGTATTTTCTCACACTTTGGGTTATATTATAGAAATTTTCATACGGACTTCAAACTTTTTTTGAAAATATTTAGATGTAGAATTATAATTGTAAAAGAATTTATCTAATCGGTCGAGTAGTGTTGGTGTCTATTCAATTCAAACAACCAAACAAAACGTTCCTTTTTAATTAATAATTTTATAAATGTGAAAGTTTGGATGGATGGATGGATAAATGGATGTTACTGAATAAGGGCAGAATAGCTGAACGGATCTGATTGAAATTTGGCTCAGAGATAGATTATAGTCTGGAATAGCACATAGCCTACTTTCTACTACAGTCTCCGGACTGTTATTGAGAATATCTTTCTTTCTCAGAAAAACCCAATAATTGTCCGACCCGGGGTTCCAAAATGGATCTTCCACCACTACACCAAGAGCAAGCGAGCAAAGCTGCTGGCGCGTCAGCTAGTAATATTATATAGTGTAGATGTAGACAACTGTTACCCAGTGTACCCGTGGCCGTGATCCCTGAACAGTGTTCAAAACGTCGGGATAAAATAATATGTAAATATATGCTATTTAGTCCGTTTAAAACTGTTTAATTTCAATCTATAAGAATCGCAAAAGCAAAATAAATATAAATAGCAAGAAATCATTCTGCCTTAAAGTTTACTTTCTCAAATATTAGTAGAGCTCAACGCAAATTGGTTCAAACGAAAAGCAATTATTGATATAACGTTTGGTATCAGAACGGACCATGACATATGGTATATGGTATACAGCCGTGCGATTATCTAAGAGCAGACATCGTAGCATCTTTAACAACATCCATGAAACTAATGATATATTTTTAAAACCAAGATATTAGAAGTTAGCATCGGGCAGGTTTTGAAACCGAAGCCATTATCCTTACAGTATGTGCATTGAAATTTAATAGATTTTAACGGATTCAATCGCGTTCAATTTTATATTACGAGTATTTTATTGGTTCGTCGATGCGCTCGTTGACGAGCTCACCGATGTCAAATACTTTATGAGATATCGCCCTTGTAAATAAGGTTGTTATTCCAAGGTTTCTTGTCATCTCGTCATTTGTTTCACGGATGTTGTCAAAGATGCAACGATGTTTGCTCTTAGAGAGCACGGCAGTGAACACGGTCACGGGTGCACTGGGTGACAGTTAGCTGTTGTAAAGTGATGGTTTTTTTTATCATATTTTAATCAAAACCTTACCGATGCATATATGCGCGTATTTGGCTAGCTAAGAGATAATCATTTACCAACTACACCTCAAAGGCACACAACGAGCTATGTAGAGGGCTATGGTCAAGGTTTTTTTACGTAATTGAATCAGATATAAAGAGTTGATGGTAGATAAAAGAAAGTTATCGACCTTACCCAGAGGAAAAGCCAGCTGTAATGGCAGTCAGCAAGGCACATAGCACGAAGGATGAATGACCAACGATGCTGGAAGTTTCTGGACTACCACGGACCAGCAAACTCAGCGTATGTCGTACACCGTCAATGTGGACAGAAGACCTGATTAAGGTCGCAGGACGATGTTGGATGCAGGCTGCTTCCAACCGGTCCTTATGAGAAATTATGGGGTGGACTGTGTTGAGCAGTAGACGTATACAGCTGAAACGACTGATGATGATTATGACACCATATATTTTATATGAAGGCAGAAAGACGATGAATAATTGTTTGGACTAAGATAATTAGAGACTAAAAACATACGTGTTTGACCCAAGTATCACACGGGTGTACTATTATCAAACTCTAGCGTTGCATCCCAAAATAATAAATAATAGTAGTTACTGAGAAGGAACAGCTAGAAACTTAAGGAACATTATTCAGAATAGTTTTTTCAACTATGCACGGCAACTTGGCAGGAGTTTATTTTTAGCATCTTTGTCTTCCAAATAAAAGTAACTTTCAAAGTACTTCGCTGGTTCGTTTGTAAAACGGAGTAAAGTTTTTAGTTTTCCACCTAGATTGTAACTATCGCAGATGGATGTCGTGAAACATGAAACATGAACACTTCCAAATTCCAACACCCGAAAACAAACTTTTATTCTGTTCATACATATCAAAAACTAAGTCAGTGCTAACTCAATTCTTCTTCTACGTCGTTGCCTCATGGCTGAGGGTCGTGGTCGTCACAAGTGGTTTTCCCCACTAAGATCTTCCAGGCTTCTCTGTTTTGAGAAAGTTGGAAGAATGCGTGAATGGTGGATTTACTCGCGTGTTTTACAGTATCGGTCCATCGGGTCGGTGTTCTTTCTCTACTTCTCTTTCTTTCCTCGTGGCCGACCACTATCAGCTTTTCTAAATTGTCCGGCTTCCGCCGTGTAAACTAACTAAATTAAAGGGGTCCCAAAGGAATTATTATTAGACAATATTACAATGCCATTATGTAATGTATACACTAAAGTAGTGTGTCGACGTCTAGGATTGACCAATTCGATTTTACGAGCCCAAATGTCTAATCAATCTTGGTATCTACCAACGTTCGAACACATTGAACATATTTCACAAGATACATTTTCAAAAGTGGCGTCATTGTAATTATTAAAATTCATAGTGATATTTAGCATATCAATGTATAATATTTGAAATAATAAATTAGTCCAACAATACAACTCGTGTTTCACTGTATTAACATATTTGCTGTGACGACTATTATATACAATTATGTTATAATATACATGTATATACAATTTATCGATAAAAATATATTGTTCATAGAGATGAAAGGAGTAAAATAATAATACGATGTAGGGACCAAACCAAAGTATACAGAACAGTGTGTAGTCACAAACACCTGCACCCTAATCCGTATTCGAGTCCAGAACAAACAATGACACTGCCATAAGGCAAGGGTGTTGGAATCACCCCCATCAATCTTAATGTTCGCTTGAAAGCCATATTTTTCTTCGTTTGGGCGAGCCCCTTGTCAATCAAGCTGATAGATGCTGATAATCCAACGACAGGTGTGTTTAGGCGTGACTAAGATTAATAGACTAAAAATATTGGTATTACTTGATAAGCACTATTTCATTTCTTCGGTTATACACGTAACTCGACAACCACGGACGAAAACAAAGAAAGATTCCGCGTCTGGTCATGTAAAGCATCCTAAATACATCAAACACGTATTAACTACTATTGTTAACAATTTTGCGCACACACAAACACAATAAACAAACACTCATGCACACGCCTTTCTTTACACACACCCTCTCACACACACTCATACACAAAGTTAATTAAATGATTTAGATGAGTTATAAGAAATGAATTTTACAAACACAATGTTATCAATTATTTTAAATTTGTTAAAATTTATTGATTATTTCAATGTATTAACTGCTTAATTGTTATTTAATCTATAATAAGAATTATATACCTTCTTTTTTCCTCCTCTGAATGCTGTTGAAATCCAATCAAGGAAGGAACTAATAATTGTATTACAGGTTTCCCGCCTAGTGTAATGGTTAGGGCACACATCGATGTAAAAATGTTAAAAATAAAGAAATTTTGTATTTAAAATCAAAAATCAAAAGCATTTATTCTGTATAGTCCTACGGGGGCACTTACAAGTTGTCAGTTTACTTTAATGTTTTCTAAAACTACAACTGCATCAGAACGCGACTACGACTGAGAAGATCCGGCAAGAAAACCAGCGTGCTTGTCTTTTAACATTTTCATCGCCACTTACTTGATACATTTAACAAATGTTCATTTATTTTTGCTATAAACTATAAATACTCCAGTGTATTGCCTAATAAACGAGACCATAATAATATTATAAGTAGAGCAAGACATGCTCCACTTTGACATCTTAATACAAAAGTAGGTAGATCGTAGAGAGAGTAGATCAGTCCCAAGCTGTTTTATCCTCCAAGTAATCCGAAATTTTGTTATAACCTTTTTGACAAAGTTTAGTATCAATTGCAAATCTCGAATAACATTGGGAAGTTTATTATAGAATCGTATACATAAAAGAATGACTTATACTGTGGAGACGCGTTACATATACGGATAGCTTGTGCTTATTTCGCGTGTTCATGAAATGAGCATCACTCCTTTTTTCAAAAGTTTTTTGAAATAAATTAGATTTTTATGAAAACTGAGAGACAACACTTGGAATGTTTATATCTTCAAACTTATAACAAAGAGATACTCTGGCAGCTAAACTTTAGATAGCTCGTATAGCCCTTTCTTGGAATATGCAAATAGAATTAAGATCTGCAGAACATTCAGCGTCTCATGAGGGTTGAGGAGTTCTTTTTTTCTCGTCCGTTATAATTACACTAGCGTTCTTTGCGGTACGAATAAGGTTAGCTGTTACAGATATAAATACCACTTTAACACAACAATCATCACAACTGTACATGCTAGCTGTACCCTGAAGGTTGCAGACTGAAGACTCCTCCAACTAAAGACAGCTCCACAACTAAACTCTACTAATTAGCAAAATATTCTATATGCTGACTTCAAATATAAATTAAATTTAGACGTCTGAGATACTTTTCTAAGCGTTAATGATTAATTAATGTACTCTTAAAACTTAAGAACAAAAAAGGAGATTTAATACAAAACATAGAGCCGCTACAGACAGACGATTTTTTTCTTCTTTTATGTACCATACATAAAAACTTTCATTATACATTTCGTGTATAGTTGTTATTTCATCATTTTAAACATATACTTCAATTTTCGTTTATTTGTACGTGCAGATTTTCTGGTGTTATTAGAGGGAACATATTTTACTGTCCGTATAAGGGTGGAATGATTATGATCCTACAAAGACTGGTAACAGATGTATGCCTCACACAACAATAATTCGGCAGATATGTGTAACCTTATCTGGCACAGCCCAGCGCCTCGCAGACGCCGCCGCACATCTCGACTGCCGCCCGCGTCCGGTTCCTCAGAGCTCCACAATACGCCGCCATTGTCCCATTGTCTCCTTTGTGATTATTTATTGAAATAGACCATTAGCACGTCTGCTTGTGACCGAGCAAACAAAACCCTAAATAATTACGTCACGTCTCACCCCGCTTGAATAATTATACTCAAAGAACGGCTGTTTTAATGATTTTCGATCCTTTCAGACGTTTTGATAATGACTCGCTTTGTGATTTGAGTGTTGCGGATGATGGCTCGATAATTTTGTTTATTAGAAATTGTTTAATTGAATTAAGTTGTTTCGTTAATATGCCTTTTGTTTTGAGCTGATTAATTATTTATAAATTACTTTTGCTTAAATAGAATATTAATGAATGCTACCAACGTTAATACTTTTTCAGGTAGGTTAACTTATTAACGTAAGCAATTATTATAGTCCGTCAAGTTCGTACGCGACCTTCCCGCGTGGCCTCAAAAGGACGGACAGAAGGTAGCATGTTTTTAAGTAATGAAGTGACCAGCCGGTTATCGCAGTTGGTAGCACCCTTGCCTTCTGAGCCGCTGGCCCCAGGTTCGATCCCCGGACAGGTCAAATATTTGTGTGCATGAACATCTGTTTGATCTGTGTCAGGGTGTGTATATGTAATTAAGTATGTATATCAGTCATCACGTTACCATAGTACAGGCTCTGCCTAGTTTGGGACCTGAAGACCTTTGTGTGTATGTTGTCCCATATTATTGGTGGGCAAGTCGTGTGTCTGATGTTAAGCACTACATATAGCCATGACAGCTAAAATACATGGGTTTATAATAAAAAATCACATAATTTTTTCTTTTACTTTCATGACCAATTATAGATTCCACACGACCCCGTTCAATATTGTGCACTAATTACAAATACCTTATTAAAATCCAAATTTGTGATCAACCTTAGTATGGGGATGACTCCCTGGTGGAGGAATATGTTACTTCGCCGTCACATCAATAAATAGTCCCGTTTGTTTGTCACCGAGAAAAATACTCATACTTTTTGTTTATTATATTTTCTTATTCTTATTTTCTAAGTAGCAGGATGGCAGGTAAAAACATCATCAATGACTAACATTGAGTTTCCTACATTTGTGTTTTTTTTTTCGATTTTTGAAGTGTGGTTAATAGTGGTGGTTTATTAATTGACTAATAAAATACATTTTAATTATATAATTAAAATGATATAAATAAATTAAAAATAATTATAATATAGAGACAATATTTAAATAATAAATATAATTACATAACTAACTATTTGACATATTTTATAAATGGTTATTGGATGATACATTAGTATGTACTTACTTATTTTAATTTTATTGTATTATTTAATATTTTTATATTTATTAATGTTTCTTTTATCAATTTTAATTACCTACTTGACACACTTATTTAAAGAATGATAATGCTGATATACCTACTAACTTTCTTTTAATTCAATGTATAATTCTGTATTATTCTATAAATGTTGTAACTATATTAATTCATGACATTATTAATAATAAAAATGTATTGTAAAATAACATACCTAATATAACGTTCATTGTTATAAGGCAAATATATAATCTAAATCTGGATCTAACCGGTTTCCCGGGGATGCACAAGTATAGATAAAATCAAGGGTGATTAGTATCATTCATCACAAAATTATGACATATGGTTTTGGTGTTCCTCGTCATCCTAGATAATGTGACTTAGACAGTACAGGGACTTGAAGAGAGACTTATTTATGTGACTGTGGCTCGACTCTCACTATTTAAATATACATCTTACTTGATGCATCTATAAATATTAACTAAATAACTTGAAAAATAGCAAATATACAAACGATCGAGTCCAATTATAAACAATAAAAGAGGGAGGTACTCTCGCTCAGCCCTAGACCTAGATGTATGTATTGTATATAGAACGACGTAAAGTGTCCGCACGCACCGTGAAGTATCGAGATAGAGCACGGACGACTCTCGACGCGGCTCAAAGGCTGAAACTATCGAGTGAAGGCAATTAGGTCACACGCACTCTGTTGAAAGAGGGTATTCCTTGAAGTACAATGACGGCCCTGTTAGCTCAGTTGGAGAGCCCACGAAGCCTGGAGTTCCAGATTCAATCCCTCCCAATGGATGGGAGACCTCATCACAGACATATGTCTGTGATGAGGTGACACACAAAATCCTACTGCAAAGATATGAGTTTGTAAACGTTCGAAACAGCTGGACCCTCGTGCAGTAATATGGGTGTGAAAACGTTAAAAGATAGTCTTTGCAATACATTGAAAGAGCAGTTGGTGATAGTAAGCGAATTACTTTTTACTCGATAAAGAAACCTTAAAAGAGATATAACAGTTGCAAGCGAATCTACTAGTATTATATAAATAACTAGTTGACCTGCCAACGGCTTCGCTCGCTTGGTCTTGTTGTAGTGGCGAGAGTTTTCTTTAAATTTCAAAAAAAAATTTATTTACCAAATGATTGACATGAAACACACTAAATGTAAAGTTAAGGTTACCACAATACACTAGTGAAAACCACATCTAAATCGGATAAGCCGTTTTTGAGATTAGCGTGCACAGACGCACAGACAAACAGATAAGCAGACAAAAATTCTAACAATATTTTTTTAATTTTATTTTGGTTTATAGTAATCTGAATAATATTTTTTTCTTTTACTATAAATTAACCGGCAAAACATTCACGTTAGGCATCGAATACGTCGACCCGGGCTGCTCGCAGACGCCGCTGCGCACTCGCCCTGGAGATGAGCGTCGGACATGCTCGAAACCCGGCGAGACGTATTCGATCCCTAACGTGAGTGTTTTGCTGGTTAATAGTAATAGTTTAATATGTGTCAGACTCACGAGAATTTCAATACAAAAATATTGTTTCTATTTATATATAAATATTATTCTATTTTTATATTTTAGCGATACATTAAATTTTTATTATATGTTTAGATTACCAACTATGGTGTTAAGCGGGAAATCTAAAAACCCGAAGAGAAGGAAAGAATCACTTTATTATTAATACGACAAAAATTACGGTTGCGTTGACAGGGGCACAAAAATCCTTCAAAAGCTGAAAATTCAAAATGGCAACTTCTAAAAACTCTCAGGTGTAATCGAAAGTCCGAGTGGCATTTAAAACCGCCATTTCGTACATTCACTGGCGGCTCTCTGGCCCTCCGGCCTCGGAGGGGCATTGTCCGTGCCCTATCGATGGCCCTTAGTCCGACCCTTGAAATCTGGATCTAGGGCGGACTGAGGGCGGTAATGTAGGCCTTTGTTTGTGATATTTTTGTAACGTTGAAAGTGGTTTTGCTGATGTGTAACATGTGGAAATGTAAATGAAAATATTGCGGAATTACCTTTGTGTTTTTTAAAAGCAAACTTGCTTTTCAATGGTTCTTAATAACAAAGGGTAGTCACCACCTGTATAAATATTTTAAAATGAGACTGAAATTGGCAGGTGCCGTAGCCTCATCCTTAACCCAATATTTCCCTTATCACTAATAAGTTCATATCAATAGTCTGTCCATTTTACTCATTTTTTTAAGAGTTATAATCTACTAACTTCATCCAACATTTTTCTCTTTTTATACACTCCTTAGTATTTTTATACCAAACAAGTTTCTAAATGTTGGCTACAGCCACACTTATAAAGATGACACGGATGAAATCCATTCCATGAGCATTATTAAATAAATTAAATAATAATAACAAACCATTTATTTCGCATTTATAAGGTTTCCACATTTACTGATATATATACAATACTTAATACTTACGTTTTTATATATCTTTAAGCATTCTAGTGTTTGTCCTATGTAATGTAAGTTATACGAAGTAAATGTATATTTATGATAAACAATCACATCGATAGACCTAAATTTTATAGAAGGTAAATTAATTACAGGAGCGATATAAAAATGTTATTCTCTTAACACTTACGTAAAAATACGCCAGATTCATTCATACATCTTTTGTTTCAATGATCACAGTATAGGAAGGATTAAATCATTTGACAAGTTATAAGTCAATAAAAAAGAAATAATCTATTTCTAAAACTATAGAGTAGAAAATAATTTTAAACTTGTATGGGGGAGGCTTCTGTTTAGCAGTAGACGTCCTACGGCTGAGATAATGATGAAGATGATTAGTTTGTATAAATCTGATACTCAAACCATTGCTTTGCATATCTAGTCTTATTATGTGGGAGTCCGTATACCCACCAAAACCCCGGGGTGTTCCGTCAGTGCCGCTTTTGGCGGGAACGCGGGACAGATTTTGCACACGACCGCGAACCCGCCGCGGCTGTCATCCGCGGCATCAATCTCAAATTCGTGTTTAAAGTACCTTCTGTGCTAATAGGAATAATTTAACCTCCTACGGCTGTAGTCTATCGAAATACATCCACACAATCGGACGATTTATAAGAAACATTGTGGCAAGGTGAGTTAGAATGACTTACAATATTGTGGAACTTTTGAACTATCATGGTACCGACTATAAAACGTTATTTCACACTTTTAAGTGCTGAAGTCGGTTCCGTTATTTGGTAATAATTATTTATTTTCTATTAATACCATGCAGCTTAATCTGTCCGAATCAGCAAGCCTCATTCGAGGCAAGTTTCATTCATAAATCTATTGTTATTTTTTGTCCTGATGCGGACAGATTAAAATATAAATATACAAATATATAATAGCTTTAGCTCATAAATGGTATGAAACATAATGCGCTCTTGAAATTTGTTCCAAAGACAGTGACAGTCAAATGAAAAAAACATGAGGATGATTGAACCAAACAGGCCTCTGGGCCAACTCCATTTTTCTCTGGCAACATGCTTTATCGACTTCCTGTTTGCTATCACAAAAAAGAATCTTGAAACGTATTGAATAAACAGTATGATTTATATCAAACACAATAATGTACAGAATATCAATTTGTCTCCGCTTTGTGAAATATGGCTTACTTAAAGCGCTTCCGTGCTGTGCGTGACACACATAATGCGTGACCGATTAATGCAATCCAAATGGTATCTATAAATCATTATCATAATACATACTGGATGTTCGTGCTAACGTTTCTTTTTTGTTACCGTGCGATACATTTGAGAGTATATAGGGTTCACAATACGCACCGTCATTGCTCTTAGCAACTGCAGGATCAAAAAAGCTCCAGCCATTTCCAGCATAATATATTACCTCATGCTAAGTGTTTTTATGTTGCGAACTTTTGAGAAAAACAAAGGTAGGTTGTCCTGAGACAAACAACTGGGACCAATTGCTTAAGTTGTCTAGTCTTGCAGTCTGATGCGAGACGCATCTGCAAGCGTGACTTACATACTTAATCCAAAGTGTGGATTACCTACTACAAGCTCAACCAAAAACTAGGTTGTACTTTTTTCAAGTCTACACAACTACCCACTACTGTGCGTGAAAATGTCGTTCATGTCTCTTTTTGTTCACCGTTCCGAAAGCTAAAAAAGAGGTATTTTTGCCACCAAAACGTGCAATTTTTGACCCACGTCCGGAGCATGGTTGTTTGAGATCGTTTTTTGACAGCATAATCATGCGATTTTAGGTCTTATGCTCAGTTGAGCGTTCGAATAGAATGTGGGATAAAGTGGCAAAAGTGGCAAAAATAACGTTTTTGAGCTTTACGAACGCTTAACAAACAAAACAAAAGAGCCATCAATGACAACGCCACCAATGCCCTAAAAGCTAAACGAGCGCACCTTAGGTGTATGTGCAACACGGTGTACGCTCGACACGCGTCAGGCTACACGCGTCGGGCTACATACGTCGCAATTCATGACATATAGGTGTTTATTTTCTAAGTAAACTTGGTATTTTTGGCCAATGATGGCGACTGGATTTCGGATTGAAGCGTTTGTAAGCTTCGTATTATATAATTACTTAAATTCAATAAATATACTAATTTCAGGCATCAACGATGATTTTAATGAATACAGAATAATTTAAAACTCTACTGCCACGGTTCATACACAAACCCAACACGCTGAAGCGGTAAGAAATACAGGACATTTTTTTTTATACAGTAAGTATAAGTAGTTATATGCGCGACACAACTTGGCTGAAATATAATTTCCTTACTTAAATATTATATTAACAGTTAAATTTATTTTGCAACCAACATGAATTTTAAAAGACTTACGCGTACGAGATTTAATTGTAAATACAGTTACACAGTACAATTACACTTATTATTTCTAAGACCGTAAACAAACTTGATGTATTTTCCGTATAAACAAACAGGAGATCCGGGGAGCCAACAAGCGCAGCAAACAGCTATGTTTGAGCGTCAGACGAAAAGCTTAACAAGATTTGTACTAAGTCGAGACTCTTTTTGGCATTTTAATAAAAACAGCCTGAAATCCTTTTACTGAAGAGGTTTATTTTAGAAGTCAAGAGGTATCACATCACTTTGATATATATAAATGCGAAAGTTTGCGAGTGTGTGTATGAACGAGTGAGTGATTGTATATTTTATGTTTATTACTTTTTTATATTTTACGCTAGAACGGGTTGGACAGACGGAACCTTTTGAATGATAGTTTACGCGTAGGGTGCAACATATTATAATGTTCTAGAAATGAAATTTATTAATAATTTGTCTGCTATATATTATTGTATGTACTAAGTGATAGGGCGATTCGCATTACGCCATCTTGTTCGGTACCACCGCGGTGCCAGATATAGTGCCGTGAAGCAACAGTGCGCGAGCATTACTGTATAAGGGCGTGAAGGGCGCTGTAGAAGTTGTGCGAAAGAGACTCTTAAGAGTCTTGTATGGTGACGAGTGTAATACAGTGTCACGAAAGATTACAGTTCTAAGCTTTGAAACTGTCATGGGCAAGCGTGTGCAAGCGCTTACGATCTGACACACGAGCTGCTCGTCTAGTCATTTACTTGAAAAAAAGGTGAAATCTGTGTGAACAGTTTAGTGGGTTCCTAATATATCACATTGCATAGGGCGGGGGACACGGAATAAATAAAATACATACCTACGCTATTGTGTACAACTTATTATTTATAATTTGTACGGATTTGTTGTTCACTTGAGAAATAAATGACTATAATTATCATTACTTAAGAGGATTGCATAGCTATTACTTGTCAATACTCAAAGTGAAAGTCAAAATTATTTATTCAATTTAGGCATCAAAGACGCACTTATGAACGTCAACTTTTCATTATAATGTACTTTAAAGACTCTACCGCCGCGTTCCAAAATATATAGAGCCTACCGAGAAGAAGCAGCAAGAAACTCGGGAAACTACTACAGGAACTACAAAAAAAAACTATTTTCTACCTCTTAACATTGTCCGATTTCAGTAATATTTTTATCATGTATTCATCACATTGTGTACTATGTCCGTACGTTTTTTTTTCAGTATTTCAAAGTACTATACAATTTATTTTTTTATAACCTAAAAAAACTGAAAAATCAAAACTTACGGGCATAGTAAACAATGTGATGAATACATGAAAAAAATATCACTGAAATCGGACAATGTTAAGAGGTAGAAAATAGTTTTTTCATTTAGTATGGAAAGTACTAGCTATGCAATCCTCTTAACTTCAACCATCAACTGTATAAACCATTTAACACATGTGCCATATTATACTATAAAATGAACTAGAAGAGCCTTAACAAAATACAAAGAACCTCCTTACTCATTATATTTACTGCGTACTCAAGTAATAATAAATCTAATCACACTCCATAATCCCTCGGAATAAGTTGGCGGGAGTGTAACGAGAAATTACGAAGTCATCGAGCCGTCTCCGTGTCGGCTGATCTCCATAATGAAGTACTACAGATATGAGCAGGCGGCATAATTAGGAAGCTGTTTGTATAAACCCATACTGGGTTTGTATATTATGGTAATGTTTCACGATACTAATATTTATGAGAGGGATAGCGCTTTTACTTCAAAGCTGTGTAGAAAATAAGGCGCAGGACTTTGGATAGCTACGTCATCAGCATCTCGCCGGAAACTCATTATTTTACTAATTGGTTCGACGTTGTTTGACTATTAGAAGTATTGAGTTTGAATATTAAGGTGTAAAACATGTACAATTTGAAAAATTTAATACCGACTTCCATTCTATTCAGTTGTTGGAGTGTAACTCAAAAATACTGGACCGAATTGGATGAAATTTAAATGGGACCACACGGGAAGCACCAGCTTTCAAACAAAAAAAATATTTAAGACTCGGTTTACCCAGTCGAAAGGTATCAGGTAAACAACCTTTTTTGGAAGTCGGTAGATAAAGTTTTATCATTAACAACTATACTGACTGGGTAGTATCAGATAGTATCAGTTACAAACCAACATTTTGCATAATCACTAAATAACTTAATGGTACTTACTAAACTATAAATACTAAATACTTACTATACTACTTTACTTGCTAATTTTCTATAATCGGCCGTTTTCAATAATCTATATATCCGCAGTTTATCTTACTACCGATAGAAATGTGACATAACGTCCATACAAATAGTGTCGAGATTTGACACTATTTGTATGGACGTTATGTCACATTTCTATCTCTAGTAAGGTAAACCGACGATAGACAGGTTTTTGAAAACGACCATAGCCAGACAGCGGTTACGCTACTTTGGATTATGGAACATAAAGAAACAATTGAATGACACAGAAACAAATTGAATTTTGATGAAATTTCCAACATTCCTTCCTTAGTAGACATTTACAATATAAAATCAGCTGCCCAAATTTCAAGTTTGTAGCCGAAGCGGCTCTGCTAACGTTATTAGTTTATAGATTACTGCCTCGTTATTACATTGTAAAAGCTAAGATAACAAATCATAACTACACTATTATCAGAAAACGATTTGGTCACTTGGCGCCCAAGGTACAAGATACGCCTAGTTTGGGGCCCGTAGCTAAGGCATTCCTAAAGGTATGTATTGTGCAATTGAAAACAATATTATTTTACCCTAATTCGTACAAACCAAAATGACTATTATACTATAAATTTCATATATGTATTTAATTTTCAAAAATAATTCTAAGTCAAAAGTCTAAGTCAAAATCATTTATTCAATTTAGGCATCAAAAACGCACTTATGAACGTCAACTTTCATTATAATGTACTTTAAAGACTCTACGGCCGCGTTCCAAAATATATAGAGCCCACCGAGAAGAAGCGGCAAGAAACTCGGGGCCATTCCTTTATATAGATGTTTACAATGTTTCTACTTAAGTACTACAAATATTACATTTAATGGGTGGCAGAGTGACAGCTTGCCAGAAGTGGAGTATTCCAAGCATCTTTATCTTCATATAATGTCGGACTTTATAATAAGCTTTTTTTATTCAAACTTTTTTTACAGTCAACTTGAATTTGCCCTCTGTGAGCTCAGTTATGTGTTTTGGGATTTTATTGTAAAAACGCACACAATTTCCTAGGAATGACTTATTAGTCTTCACAAGTCTAAAACTAGGTACAGCTATCCTATTTGTATTTCTAGTATTAAAAGTGTGGTGATCACTATTTAACTTATATTTATGTAAATTTTTACGAACATACATTATATTTTTAGATACATATAAGGAAGGCAACGTTAATATATTGATTTCTTTAAATAAATATCTCAAAGATTCACGGGGACAAAAAATCCAACCTTAGATAAAGTTCAGACCCGTGACAGATTGGTAACCGAAACTAACTACCTTTGAGAAAACATAATGCCACTAACTTTCTATGAAAAGGTAACACACCTCTTCGTCTAAATACTTACTAACTTGATCTTTATCAATTTAGTAGTCAAGTAAATACTACTGACTTTGATCACATATACATTATGTCTTCGTCAAGTACAAAATTGTATATATTTTGTGTCTGTCATCTAAAAGATTTAGGTGAAAATAAAAAATACACGTAAAACTTATATATGTTGACTGGCCGGTTGGCGCAGTTGGTGGCACCCCTGCCTTCTGAGCCGCTGGTTCCGGGTTCGATCCCCGGACAGATCAAACATTTGTGTGCATGAACATGTCTGACCTGTGTCTGGGTGTGTATATGTATTTAAGTATGTATATCAGTCATCAGGTTACCATAGCACAGGCTCTGCCTAGTTTGGGACCTGTAGATTTTTATGTGTGGATTGTCACATAATGTATATGTGATCAAAGTGGATTACGTAAAGTCTAAAATAAAAGTATTTTTAATTTCATTTGTAATTAGATATACGGGATTACTCACGTAATATTTATCGGATAGGCACGACTATAGTTTCGACCGCATTCGGTGGTCATTTTCAAGGAGTGTTCGGGACGCCGCGTCGACGACGGCTCGCTTAGCACTTGTGCTCGGACCTATCCGATAAATATGACGTGTAAGTGTTAGTAAATGAGTATTTTAATTATTTTTTTGGATTATAGTAATTCAAAACCTATTTAGTTTAATATATTTTACACTTGTTAAATTAGAACGTCAAATAGGAACTGATTCAAAACCAAATCTATACTACATTCGCTTAGTAATTATACTAACTGCAGCCGCATTAGAATTCACCCGGTTTTAACCCAAGTGTTTAATTATCGAGGTGCGATTCCGCTGTCGAATCCGCACTCAGCCGAGAGTGAGTTTCCGCACTGCATAATTACCGTGGCTTTGTGCGAAATTAGACGACTCTCGACTCCGCACCTCTCCGTGCCGCTTCATATGGGTGGTCACCCTGCCATCTCTTGCAGGGTGAGCCAGCGTGTTGCCTTCATGCAGTATTTAACATAAGGTGATACTAGCGGACTCACGGAAATATTCTTAAGAGTTTTTGCGTCATTGATTTGAAAATACAAAATGTATTACCTATTTTTGGCACGAAAGATCGCTCAGAGCGATCTCTTCCAGACAACCCAAATAAAGCCTCTACTGTGAAAAACAGGCCAGAAACTTGGGGCCATTCTTTTCAATTTTGTTTTACAGTGTATTTAATTTTATTACAATCTTCATTAGTTACATGTAACTTGGTAGATATCGACTTGGCAGTACTGCCGTGCGATTCTCTAATGATTCATCGACGAGCTCGTCGACGAGCTCACCGATGTCAAGTACTTTATGAGAAATCGCCCTTGTACATAAGGTTGCTTTTCTAACGTTTCTTGTCATCTCGTCATTTGTTTCACGGATGTTGTCAAAGATGCAACGATGTTTGCTCTTATGTCAAGCATCATGACGTCAAGCATTTTAGTCTCGTAATGTCATACTACGTAATAAACATGGAGTGTTGTATTTATTTGCAAGATACATACTAGCTACTGCCCTCGACTTTACCCGCGTGGAATTAAGTTATCGTGATCCCAATATCCCATTGATAAGTAGCTTATGTGATATTCCTGGGTATAAGTTGTTATTATTACATACATTACATGTTTATCTAAATCTATTCAATAGTTTCAGAGAAAAAGTAACTAGCAATCAACGCGCTCACAAACTTGCAATTATTACATACCTGTGATAGTAAACTTTGAAAATAAAACTGAAATCGGCAGGGTTATTATGTATCGCAGTTGATTATTATTAAAATTTAAAAACATGTCGGCTTTAGGTCACTTTTTTCAGCTCCAGTCATCAACTTACTGACATATTTTCTAACTGAAGTTGGAGGAGCCATTATTTAAGATTTCAATCAACATTTGATTCCAACTGCAATGAATAATAGCCCCGTTGTTTACTAATGAAGGATTTTAAAATATATACATCGGGTAGGTTTTCTTATTGAAAAGAATTTTCCTAGATGTTAAGAGGAGTTCCCCCCGCGCGAGTGAAGGGGCTGGTTCGGAGAATAATGATGATTATTTGAAGCATCCGAATAAGGATGTACAAGAGTGTTTCCCAAAGTTGCCGAGAGGAGGATCTTAATTATATATACAAATATGTGTGTACTTACGTAGCATAGCCTTCTCCAACATCTCCCGCTTGCGTTCTGCCCTTGCAGAGGTCGCGGTCGCGATCCACGCACGTCACAAGGTATTGTTTATAAGAGTTCATAGGATCACAATATATAATAGCACACAAACTCCTTGAAATCGATGAAGACGGATATGGGTTATTAGTAGATAGGTACTTAAAAATATATTTGTAATGAAGACGCCATCTTATGAATAACGCGCGGTGCGGTGCGGTGCGTGACGCATTGATACTGTCTGACGATGAGCGGAGGGTTGCCGCCGAACAAATGTTGTCGCGCGCGTTGCGGGTATAAGTAAAACTATGCACGCTTTTGACACACACATAGTAACAAAAAAGAACCAAAATCAAAGAATTTAAAAATGATTTTTATGATTATTAATGTTATGTTACTATGAAACTATGTTAAAATGAAACTGAATAAATATTATTATTTAGTTATATTAACATGTTATGATATTAAAGCATCCCCGTCAGGGGGAAGGGGGGTACGGGAAAAAGAGATTAAATTACTTGCCGTATTACTATGTACTTATAGCTCAATAGGCAAATAAGCTGCAGAACGTCATTTAGGAGTCATGTGCCCAATCAATCCCCGCTGGTAAACGAAAGTAATTTTATTTCTTTTAGTTACTCTAACTTAAACTTTAGTTTTATGTTATTATTTTTATTAATGTTGTTTCCTTTATCTAAACCTAATCAATTGGTGCAGAAATCATCTTTTTAACATGTAGTATATACGTATTTGTTGTACATGTCCTACAGGGTCTCACTTACGAATTAGAATGTGCCTATATATCAATTATTAATTAAAGCCTTTTCTAAATAAGTGATTCCATCGAAGCGTACATATTATTAAAAAAACGAAAAACTCTAGCTTAACGTTCCAGTCGTCTAGTAAAATGACCCACACAGGGAGTTAGAGGTCGCCAATTCGAGTCCTAATCGAGAAAACAATTACGGTTTGAATAGACACGCACGTATCGGCCGATAATCGCGCGCCCACTAATGGCCGCCACATTTCTAGCCTGTTCTTCTTATTAGTGGCTCTATTTATTTTGAAACGGAGTCTTTTAAAAGCACAAGATTAATTAGGGTTAGAGGTTTTCGCTTCTGTTTTAGTCATTTCATACGTGCTTGAAGTCAGCTAAAGATAAGTCATATTCGTTACGAAACCTACTTGGGTTTGGCCTATCGATGGTATGCAACAGCACGTTTTGCCTTAATGTTTTGAAGGGTACGATAATCCGTCGAGCGTGGAAGTTATCATAGACTAAATAGTCCCTAGTATACCAGTATACCCCACGATTAGCACCAGCTCTAACTTAACAGGCAAAAAAGATAGGTACGGCTTTAAAAAACATGATGACTGGATTATAGATACTATTAACTCCACAGAATTCCATGTTGTATGCAGAATACCTACTTACCCTTGACCACACTTATGCAGATTTCCGCTCACGTATCTGTTAGTGCAATTGACACTTCCTTTGTGGTCCGCACTGCTCCAGATGGTTAAATTACAAGGTAAAACGGGTCTGACTAAACGTACCTAAATGATAGATGGTTTATCTCTGAGATTTGTAATAATCCTGAATCATGGTAAAGTAAATAGAATAAGCCCGTTACGTTTCAACTTCTGATACACAGGTCTTCCTGAGTAAGGGTCATGATATATGAAGGTCCAGGTCGGCTTGGCTTTTTCATGCCATAGATAACAAAATCGCAGACAGTATTTAATTATTATTTTCTACCGACTTCCAAAAAGGTGGAGGTACTCAATTCGACTGTACTTTTTTTTTCTTTTTTTTGTTGCCTCTTACTTTCGACTGGGTGAACCAATTTCTAAAATTTTTGTTTGAAAGCTTGGTGCTTCCCATGTGGTCCCGTGTAAATTTTATCAAATTCGGTTTAGTAGTTTTTGATTTACAATCCATTAACTGATTTTTGCCAAAGTAATAGAATGGAAGTCAGTATAGAATTTTTCAAATTGGACTTGTATTTATTTCAGGCGGTACTTTATGTAAGTGTTTTTATGTTTCATGTTTGTTCCACCTTGTTTATTAATTTGTTATATGTCGGCTCTGTGTTCTGTATATGTTTAAGTACCTAATAAAAAGGTTTTTTTCTTTCTTTCTTTACAGACACGCCGACTGGTAGAAAGTGATCGCCGTCATCTATAGACATAACACTGGCATCACAAATACGTTGTCACACTTCAAAGACTCTATGTACTCGCCTTTTGAAGAGCCCTAGGATGAAGTTCCTCGAAATTGATTGATTATTGACACTCACACACACAAACACATAGTTTCTGTAACGTAATCGTAGTATAAAGTCAAAATCATTTATTCAATTTAGGCCAATGACGCACCTTTGAACGTCAATAAAATTATTCATTATAATATACTTTAAACACTCTACCGCTGCGTTCCACAATATACAAAACCTATCGAGAAGAAGCGGCAAGAAACTCGGGGCCCATTCTTTTCATATAAATTTTTACAATGTTTCTACTTAGGTACTACTACTATTACATTTTATGGGTGGCAGAGTGACAGCTTGCCAGAAGTGGAGTATTCCAAGCATCTTTGTCTTCTATATAATGTCTAACTTTATAATATTTTTTTTAAATGTTTTACTGTTAAATTGAATTATTCGTCTGTGAGGTTGAGATTTTTTTTTTGTAAAAACATATAATTTCCTAGAGACGACTTTTTGACTTCGCAACCTAAAGTAGGCACTACTGTCCTATTCTTATTCATAGTACTAAAAGAATTGTGATCACTATTTAACTGATAATGACATAATTCCATATTTATAATATTAGTAAGTATAATATATTAAGTAATTTTAATATTATTCTTTTGGAATATTATGGGTGAGGCATATGTTCAGCAGTGAACGTCCTACGGCTGAGATGATGATGATGATGATGAAGTATTATCTGAATAATAATAAATATAAGTATGTTAAATAATAATTATCATATTATTATTGTAAATATTGTTCTCTTCAGTCTATTGTTGGCTACACTAAAATAATGCATAAATAAAGTATCTAAATGTTTAATAACGAAAACAGAGACCAAAAATACCCTCCGCAGATATTGTCATGTGTCCTAGAATTTTGAGCCTTAGCTGCTATTTGTAGCCGTGTAGTGGAGACTGAGGCGGATCGCTTATATTATATTCTGGGGTGACAAACAAACTTCCGAGTGACTGAGGCTCTAATGTGTTCAGCGCCGTGGGAACAAAATAAAATATCAAAATTTACAGAAACCAGTGCGGTGAAATATTACATTTTTGCATACATGTTACATTTGAAGAATGTGTACTATTTTGACATTAGGTTAAATATTTTGAATAACCTACTTAACCTTTTTTAATGTTATTGTGGCGGTTTAACTTACGCGGTAGGTATAGTCGAATATCTCGACCGGTTTCGTGACCGTCCGGGCCACTTCTTCATGAAGTACGTGCGCCGGCTGCGTTCGCACTAGTACTTAACCTTTGTTTAGAAACCTGTTTTAGCACGAACACTTTGAGTAACCTTTTAAAAAAATCTATGGATTTTTCATCAATTCGACTAATACGTACAATAAACTAGTTGCACCCAGCGGGAGCACACATTCTTTCGTTTAAAGACACATTCTTTAAAGTGTCTTTGAACCAAATAAATTTCCAGACGCGTGTAAAAGTGCAAAGTTTACGAGCATAAAATCGTAACCACGTTCGTATTCGCATGCAAAAATTAGTTTTCAACAAACAGTTGAAGTTTTTGGATGAAGGACGTAGGATGAATATGACGTCATATGTTACGATAAACAAAGTTGAACTTTAAACACCCGTGTGCGCCGTGTCTTTGAAGATCAAGTTTGTTTACGACGATATCAGTACGTAACGTTAGAAAAACAAAACACTGTGTGGGTTGATTGTAGGTAATATAGGTCAAAATAAAAGGTTTTCGGGTAATATGACAAGTAAACAATACATATATGAACTTTATAAAGGTCAATTTTATTTACGTGCTTTATCTGTCGGTGAGCATAAATTAAATAATAATGTCAAGGTTCCGATTCAAAATAATTATTCCATATATTGTTTTAACCTCTGCAACTGAGGTGGTAGTCTGTCATACACCGTCAAACATATACGACGTTGCCAATTCGCAATATCGCGACTTATGTGGATTCAAAATAGAACCCACTTTTTAAAAACTAGATTTATTTTAATCACGATAAATTATTTGAATTACCGTGGTGTGAGCGGTTTCGGCGATCGATTCTAACTGAAGCTTCCCGGTGCTCGGTGATCCACGATGCTGCGGTGCGTGGGCATCGCTGCATCAGCTTTTTGTAAAGGGTAAGCAAGGTGATGTAAACTATATAACACGCGTCATATAGCTCCGTATCGCTCAGTACCTTACTACATTGGCCCGCTGCAGCGGGTAGAGTGGCGCGCGATTGCGCGGTCTACCCATCAAGTGCTACGAGCTTATGGTGTCTGTCAGACCTAAGTACAAGTAGTTCCATAGTGTCCAACATTCGTAACGTCAGTAACATGTGAAAATTGGCATAGTGTCCCGCATAATATGAGAGACACTATGCCAACCAGGCAACCTTAGTTTATATTTTTGTAACTATGTTTATTAACTAGTAATACTAATTTAAAGGGTTCACTAAGGACTACACAATCGTATCCTATGTGCCGAAGATAAATTAGGCCGTGATTTTAATTTCTAGAGTTCCCAATTTTTCAGATCCGTTGCAGGGGCCATTGTTACTTGTTCACTCTATAAATACTATCGGAAACTATACATAAAAGTAAAATGGGAATCACTCACGTAAATAAGTCAGATTTTTATATAAATTTTAATAAAAATTTCCAGAACATAAAAGTTATTTTTAAGTATAAACGAATAAATACTATTAAGTCATTCATCTGATGGTAAGCGGCACAGACCAATACATCCGCGGCCATGTGTGTCCTTGATAGAGCTACCCAAAGCAAATTTCAAAGCTCTATAGCCTTTACCTTTGCATTTCTGAACGGAACTATACGGCTCCCATAGTGTGAGAAGGTTTGTAATTGAAGGACCTTTGCACAACTGCCTTCATAAATGCCACACTTTTGCCAGTTATTCAACTGCAGTGCGATTCTCTAATGATTCGTCGGCAAGCTCACCGATATCAAATACTTTATGAGATTATTTAGGGCTATTATGTATCTCGGTTGCTAACAAATTTTGATTGAAGTCTTGAAAAATGGCGGCTCTACGTCAGTTTTGACAACTCCAGTAAGCAAAAATGTTAGTAAGTTGAAGACTGAATCTGACAAAAGTGACATAGAGCGGCCATTTTTTTCGATTTCAATCACTATTTGTTAGCAACTGAGATACATAATAGCCGTACCGGTCTGGATCTGATCTATATGATATATCGTTATATATACTATATGACCTTGTACACAAGGTTGGTTTTTCAACGTTTCTTGTCATCTCGTCATTTGTTTCATGGTTGTTGTCAAAGATGCAACGATGTTTGCTCTTAGATAATCACACGGCTGTTAAGCAGTAGTGTGCAAAAATTACTTTATTGCGGTTTGAAAAGCAATTTTTTCAGCGTAGATGCATGGCAAGAGATTCAACATCTTATATCTCAGGGTGACGACCGCAGTGCATTGGTATGCGGGGTTTAAAACTGTTGTTGATTAAATTCTGGATGACATTGAACAAATATGGACAAGCAAGACGGGTAACTTCCGGCGAGTAACTTGTTGGTCACGTTACCAATTATCGTATAAAATATAAGAAGTAATGTTTCTTCTTATTCGCGCATACTTTACTTCCTCTAGTGTAAACATCTATATAAAAAGAATGGCCCCGAGTTTCTTGCCGCTTCTTCTCGGTAGGCTCTATATATTTTAGAACGCGGCGGTAGAGTCTTTAAAGTACATTATTATGAAAATTGACGTTCATAAGTGCGTCTTTGATGCCTAAATTGAATAAATGACATTGACTTTGACTTTGTCTTTACATAAATATTGCTTACCAAAAAATATTTCTTAAGTTGTGTGTATAAATAGAAATTCTTACCATTATAGCGGTACATTAAGAAGCGCTCTTAGCTGTCACTATGCATATAATCATCATTAGGCCTTTCCCATAGCGAAATGTGAAGCTCATTAACTTCCTTATGTTATGTACTCGTGTAGTAAGCGACATCTTTATTGTTATTAAAAGGATCGTCTTAAAATCCTTAAACATAAAACGAAAAGTGATATTAAAGCTAACATCTGACTCATAAAGCCTCCTCGCCTACCAGGCAAGCATAAACGCAGAGATGCATAATTTCACCATCTCATTACCGCATTCCTCACACAATTAAACATTCATACAACGTTTCATGTATGACGGCGACTAATTTCCATCCCAAAGCGTATCCGAAGTATCATAATGATACAAGATCCCCCGCCTAGTAACATTGAAACCTAAAATAACCCTAATAATCACGAGCGTAGAGTTTAACGTACCGTGGCTCGATATCGCTGTTTTCACTTTGGATAATGAAGTGCGAGTTGGAAGTGATAAGCGAGTGATCTTGGAGCGAGATAAGGATAATGAAAGTGTTCTGCTCGTATACGCGAAGGTTATCTGCTTAGTACATCTAGATTGCCTAGGGCTTGAGGACACTCCACTATGGAAAGGTGAATCATTCAATATAAGGGTCTATAGATTAAGGTGTCAGTTTGGATGGGTGAGGCTCTTAGGTAATTAGAGTGACTAATCGTTATTTATTTTTAAGCAGAAGATAGGTAGATAAAATAAACATTTTATTAATTAATATATTAACTGAGCGATTTGGTGAATGCCTTTTTGCAACTTTGAAACTACAAATACCTAGTGTTTAAGTTTTTAAAGACACCAACGTCGAAAAAGTGGCACTAATAATGCCTTTTACTCGTTTTACGGCGACTCTACTGTATAGTGATAGCCCAAAAACTAGATTACTACAACTTAAGCTTAGTTTACAATACTGTTAATATGCACTGCTCAAAGGAAAACTCAAGTGTGCGCACTACATTTTTATAAATGGAAGCATTACTTCACGCTTCTACTATACTATGTATGTTAAGCTCTACAGAGAGTGTAGAGTCGACTCTCCTGTCTCTGTAGAGGAGGAACGGTGCTAAGCTCGTTGTGGTCAATCCTGTCAAATAAACGGGCTCTAGGGAAAGTTTTGAAAGGATTATTGTATTTGAAATTTGGAAACTAAGTGTGGTAGTTCAGTAGAGAATCACATATTAAGGTACTTAATTGTGGCTTTATTTGAAATGTGTATGAAAATAGTTAATTATTAAACTTCTTAAATGATGGTTGGTTGTATAACTTTTTTAATAATTTGAAAGATTGTGGAAAAATAATTATATAAGTGCGTAACTATTATTATTTTTATCATTTTAAAGCTACATATAAATATTGCAATAAAGTGTTTTCTAACAAAAACTTCCTTAACAATTTATTAAGGCGGGCTTTTACCGCCTCCAACTATGCAGTTATTTTCGAACCAAATGGCCTCTTAAGTGATGATGGTAAAAGACCCGACAGAGTAACTCTTATTACTTGGAGAGTTTAGAAGGACTTTGATGGGGGACGTATCATCTTTAAGTGACTGAGAATATGTTTGCTGAAGCCTCTGGAGCAGCCAAACGCCTCAAAAACACACTAATTCAAACGTTTTATTATGAAAACTAACGTGATATGTACCTACACAACTGTGAGCTCCAAGAAGACACGATCTCCAGGTAGAGAGCAGGCTCCATCATCTCTATTACAATTTTAATTTTGGATGGTAAAAAGGCTTGAAAAAGACCACCGGATGTGGTTGAAACTATAGTCGGAAAGATCTGACTTTTTTACGTGAGTGAATCCCGTTTTTCATATAAAAAATGTGTACAAACCACGTTAGTTTTCCTTTAATTATAGTTTTTGATAGTATTTGTAGAGTGAATAAGTGACCCTGCAACGGATCTGAAATATTGAGAACTAGAAATCAAAATCACGGCCTAATTTATCTTCGGCACATAGGATATGATTTTTCATATTATAAATAATTTGAACGAAATTACGGGATTAAAACCTTCGGGATGTAGATACCAGCAGACTTTGTAAAGAATTAGTGGATCAAAATGCTGACATTTATCTTGCTCAAAAATTGCCATTTAGCGTGGCAATGCTGCCAGCATTTTGGGAATGTTACACCCACACGTTGTTGTACACTGGCAGCTTTACAAAATATTTTCCGTGAAAGTGTTCTACGGGGTGTCGCACGACCAAGCGTCGATTTATTAATACTAAATAATTTCGTTATTACTTTTAGTTTAATAACTCTATAGTTATGTTTTGAGTATACTCGTAATTGCTGTTATTTAAAACAACATTTCAAACGGTGAATGTTTCCTTACTCACTCCATCATTTCAACCTCGCTGTATTAAGTTCAGCTATACGAGCGAGAACGTATCAAACCTCATACTGCGAGGAAGTTGTTGAGTATGCCTGTGGCAAAAAGCATCCGCAAGCGTCACTTATATACTTAACCTTTGATAATTTACTACACGCCTATCCCTAAATTTGGTTGTTTTAAAATAACTAATTAGTGATTATATTATTTATCTTTAACCCAGATTCACGCTTCAAATCAAAAGTTCAAATGAGATTTACTCCTATTTAGCTTAATGGTTTGGATTTCGACAATAAACTATTGTACGTTTTCAAAATTTTGGATGAGGTTAACCCGTTGACTCGCGTTTCGCCATATTTGGCCAAAAATACAATAGGTTTCGCAGAAATCAACCTACTTTACAAGGAACTGCAACGTGTGTGGTTAAATTAACCTTGCTGCACTCTAGAGACTTTTTTAACAGTGAACTTGCATGCTTTAGAAGGTATGTTAAGCCATAATTACCGGTTATTGTCTTAGAGCAACACTCAAACAATTAAGGTGGGCTTCTGACTTCTTTATTTGTGAACCTGCTTGGGCTCACGTACGACATTATAGACTACTTATACTATTCTCTCAGAGACAATGCATTGTGTGTGTGTGTGTGTTTTTGTATCCTGTAGCAAGACATAATACTAGCTGCGCTCCGCGGCTTCCCCCGCGTAGGGGTGGATTATGATGATGATAAATCAAATATAGTGTATGTTACTCAGGCATAGTTTTCTATTGAAGAAAGAATTTTCTGAGTAGTTTTTTTTGCATATTTTTTTATTGCCATACGCAGGCAGTCACGTAGGAGACCCACCTGATGGAAAGACAATTTATTTTCATTATTAAAGTAGATACATAAGAATTAGTGCCAAAGTACAAATAATGTGGCTTAGTTTGTGGCTCCATTACTATCGCATATTTAAACATAAAAAAGTATTTTTTTTTGATATAACTGAAAGAGTTAGACATATGGTATTACGGACTTTTTTGTAGATATTGATGTACTCTGTAAAACGGCCGTACATATGTATCGTATTATCGTATCGTATTTGCTCTATTGTCAATCATTTCCGCAGAGTACACGATATAGTTTTTTTGTTATTTTTTTTAAACCTTGGGTTGCATTATAGATGATCCCTAACTTTTTGGAAATATTCTATCGCCTATGTCCATCAGAGATAACGTAGGATTCTAATGGTGAAAGAAATTTTCTAATCGGTCGAGTCGTTTCGAAACCTATTTAATTCAAACAAACAAACGAACAAACAAATATTTCCTCTTTATAACATTGTAGTGTAGACTACGTAATAATGTACGAGGGTCATTTGAAAAGTTCTTAGCCTAACATACTTAATGAAACCACACGATTTTGAGTTATTTTTTATTTTTCAACATACTCTCCTCCGAGCTCACAACACTTTTTCCATTGACTCGGTAAGGCTTCGATACGCGTTTTAAAAAAATCTTAGTCTAATTCCTCAAAATAAGCGTCCACGGCGGCTATGACCTCTTCATTTGTAAAAAAATGTTTACCACCTAAAAATTTTTTCAGCTTTGGGTGTTCCCATCAATCAATTCAATCTGTTGATAAAAGTAGGACGGTGCTAAATCCGGTAAATATGGGGGATGAGGTAACAATTCGAAGCCACATTGATGTATGTCTGCCATGGATTGCACAGAGGTGTGAACGCGCACATTGTTCTGATGAAACAAGACTTTTCTTCTCAATAAACCTGGACGTTTTTCTTTGATTTCTTCTCTCAAACGACGCAACAGGTTGCAATAGTAATCAGAGTTTATTGTTTCTCCCTTTTTTAAATAATCCACGAGAATTATACCCTTTGCATCCCAAAAAACGGATGCCATGACTTTGCCCGCCAATAAAACCACCTTTGCCTTCTTTGGGGTGGGCGATCCTGCTCTTTTCCATTGTTTCGACTGTTCTTTTGTCTCGGGTGTATTGTGGTGAACCCAAGTTTCATCCGTGGTTATAAATCTTTCAACAAATTCTATTGGGTCAGCTTCATATAACTCTAAACAGTCGCGAGAAGTTATGAGTCGGTTGCGTTTTTGTTCCACTGAAAGCAGTCGCGGTACCCAACACGCAGACACCTTAGAGAATCCAAGTTCAGTAGTAATTATATGATGTGTTCGCTCAGATGAGATGCCTTCAGTCTTAGCTATCTTCTCAACAGTCACTCTTCGATCAGATAAAATTAGATCACAGATTTCTTCTTTGATTTGATCAGTGGAAGCAGTCGAAGGCCGGCCACTACGGGGCTTATTTTGAATGGTCTCACGACCACGTTTAAACTCTGCCATCCAGTTTTTAACAGTCGCATACGAAGGACCGGACTCACCCAAAGTAGCAGACATGTCTTCATGTATAGCTTTTGGAGTTAAACCTTTCAAATTCAGGTATTTTATCACTGCACGATGTTCAATTTTATCCATTTTCAAAAATAGTTCTCACTTGACTTACGGTATCACGTGTAAACGAACAATGAGTGACTGTGAATAAACTAAACTGTGCATACTTGTTGCTAAATAATGTAACTACAAAATGAGGGCAGTTATAAAAAAAAAATTACTTTAACCATGTTAGGCTAAGAACTTTTCAAATGACCCTCGTATTTTTTTTTGTTATATCTTTGACATGTTTCAGCGATATCTGTTCATCCTATTCACGTAGTTGCTTTTCAGTAGTGAAGTTTCAGTTACAACTGAATAAGTAGCATTTCAAGGCAATGCGAAACATAAAAGTTACCATAAAATGTTACTCATTCAGTAGACAGTGAAACTTGAAACATTTTACAACTGTACAGAAAAACCCGATACAAATCCCCGGTGCTTCCTTTTTAAGGGCAATTCAAACTTATTCGTACAGAAGATTAACCACTTTACAAGCAGAGGCGGCCGTAAAGCACGAGTTGCTCGCGCAGGCAACGAACGTGCCTATTGCGGAAACAAGCCAAAAGAGCCGTTTGGCCGTTTCGGAAACAATGCTATTCGTGGTCGCGCCATTTGCATGAGGAAGTGGAAATGGAAACCAGTATCTGAACTTCAGTGTAAGACGGTATATAATATGTCACACACACTGATGTAAACATTGAAATCAGAAATCATAATAAACTGTACAGAGTGTTGGTATAACAATAGCTCTTAAGAGTCAACAGTTTTGTCTTGAGATAGAGAATGATGATGTTATTAAATTAGAATTTTTATTGATGTACTTTTATTATTTTTATCAAACTTCGTGACACAATAAAATTTTTCTATAGACTATATACTAAAATTGTTGCCGAAGTTTAGCAAATTCAGATATATATACAAACAAACATAGTATCCTCTTACGAGTATAATTTTCTTTTTTCCTGAAAACCGCCATGATATCATTTATTATAAGTGAACCCTAAAAGAGGATTATCAGAGGAAAGCCTTGATAACTGTTGCAAAGCGTAGAAAAGCGGATGAATGTCAAGTTAACTGTGTAGTTTGGAGGTTCGGTAATGGCGGAAGTTAAAGTCGGGAGCGGGTCAGGTACACTGATGCGACAAACGTGAACTAAATCCTGATAGGGGAGCATACCTTACTAGTAATCTCCATTCAATTATTTCCTTGAATTTCTTTAGAGTTTTTCACTATTTTAACCAAATGGTTAGTATATGCTATCTAGGCGGGTACAGTCTCCTAATAAAATTTTGAGAGTTTGATTGACGTTACAATTAAATCATCATCATCATCTCAGCCGTAGGACGTCCACTGCTGAACATAGGCCTCCCCCATGATTTTCCAAAAGGAACGGTTGGAAGCGGCCTGCATCAAGGCAAGCGGCGTACAATTATATAAATAATTGTATTGCCTATTGCTAATTAATATAGGTCAGGCGTTATGTTGGCTACAGTGCGTAGCACATCTACGGAGCTACGTCACTTCTTACAAGTTCGTAGCAATGATCAAATACCTTGCAACATAAATGTATTATATAGAATTGTTGCCATCGTCGCTTGTTAACAAATAATCATGTTTGCAAGCTTTGGAGTACTGGGTTCGAGTCCTCTGTGTGGCACTGCAGCTGTTATAGGTAGGTGTTGTGCTTACAATCAATCGCATGACGTGCCTGTCTTGACACTTGTTAATAAATGTTTCTGTAAGGGTTTAGATAAATAAATAAATTATTTTATTCACGAAAAATAGAGTAATACACAGGTCTTAGTAGCTATTTTCATTCGGTCTATTTTGTCGATAACCGACATGTTAAATTGTTAATGTGGTGATTATTAATTTATAACAATTTCCATTTAAATATAAAAAGGAAGAATAAGTTATATAAATTAATTATGTATAAAATAATATAAAAGTTAAAAATGTCCAATGAATTAAAATTACAAGGTAGTCTCAATACAATTAATTTAAAATAGTTAAGTATGTCAAATTAACTTAAATTAAAAAGTAGCCTCAAAACAATTTAAAAAGTCTGTCAAACAGTAGAATCGTCTTTCTATCCATCACATCTTAAGTTTTCTACGAAATATTCTATAGGTAATATCTTTTAGACATCCTGGTATTTTGTTGTACACCGTGATGCACATGGCATAAACAATTCTTTTGAAAGGGAGTTAATCTGGGAGGATGTTCTAGAACAAGTCTTTGACCATTTCTCGTAGTTCGTGGATACAAATCTTTTGCCGTAGTGTCATTTTTAAGTTGTTTAAGTCATTTTTAAGTTGGTGGCCGGTTGAATGAGTCTTACTTAAGAGGCTAACAACCCCAACTTGCTAGGTGGTAGTATTTTTATTGTTGTTTGTTATGTGTATGTTTTATCCAACCAAATTAAACCACTATTTTTTGCGTTAATCCACAACAATGGGTAAGACTTCGACGGAGTACAAATAAAACGGTCAGTTTTCTTGAAATACAAAGCAATTCACATTGAACCCAAACGTAGATTGAAGAATACTTCAACCCTAAAATAAAATCCATTATTATTGAGGAAAGCCCATCAAATAAGCTGTTATTCACGTCTCGCCGCGGGCGGTCACTCTTAATTACGAGTAAACCGATATCTTTTGCCGAAAACATCGGAAATGTTTTGGACTGTTCCTTTAAAATAAAGTATTAGGATTTATACACTTCTACAACAAACCGACCTCGAGCCGAGCACATGACTCTTTTATGACATAGTAATTTTGAAAGCATAAGAAATAAAAAGTTTCTTAACAGAATCTCAAGAATTATCCAAACTAATATTATAAATGCAAAAGTGACTTTGTTCGTTTATTTGTAACGCTTTCACGCCTAAGCAGTTGAATGGATTGATAAATTTGGCAAGGGTATATAGTAGGATATATTACGATACTTTTTATCATCATCAACATCCATTACCCCGCGGGGTAGTTTTATATAAATCGAGTCTAAGAACCCGCAAAGCACACATCAATGCGTTACTAATAGCATAATATATCATGAAAAAATAATTCAAAGTCAGTGTTTTTGTCTATTTCTATTATTATTATTATATACGTCGTCAGCAAGTCTAGTAGCATCACTAACATGAGGCCTTCAAATTTCTACACCTTTCATAAATCAACCCAGCTTCGCTACCATAGGTAGCGATTCACTTGTACAAAAAAACTAAAATAATCTACCATACTAAAATGTATTATGGCGGTCCTTATTCTATTAACAATAAAATCCAAAATCATTTAACACTTAGAATGAAATTTCTTAAAATAAGATTATTCAATTTTGGATTATTTTAGGTTAGTTTAGCGAGCACCAAGTTACGTGACGACTAAACTGTCTAAAATATGCCCACAATTGAAGAGAAATATCTAATTTTAGTGCTGTCATTCGAAAGTGTTATACTAATTTGGATTTTAGCCTGAACAAAATAAGTACTGCCACAATTTAGAGATTTTTAGTTGAGAGAATGCTTACAGAATCGACACCAATATCTCTCAAGAGATAGCTCTTGAAGTTACAAATCTGTGTCTTATCTAGTTTTGAGATGGAACGATACCCCCAAGGTATCAGCAAACTTTACTTACCGTCCTTTGAAGTACTACATATCTACCTGTTTAGAATTTAAACCACATTTTACCTATTATTAACATCCAAAACGTCTTAGATTTAATATAATATCGCCTATCTGTGTCAATTCTGGAACGGGTTTGTTCTACCTACTTGCTAAACGATATGGCTGTCATGGCTACGTTTAGGCAATCAATCAATCTATATTGCCTTCTGAGTACAAGTATGCATGATCTAGAAGATTATAAAGTTTCTACAACAACGGTTGGTTAAGTCAAATCAAAGTTTAACGAAGTTCAGATAAACTTCATGACAACGTACCCTCGAGGCCCAATCGCTCTGCCAGATGCGTCACTGTGGGGTATAAGTAACTGATCACTTCACTGTGTACAGAGTTACACGAACGTACGATACAACTTTGACTTTGACTCTAGATGGAATCAAAGTCAAAACACCGCACGATGCTGTCAGTATTCATCCGGTTTATTGGTTGTTGGCCGCGTTAACACGAAAACAGACTTTTACTTTATATAACCTCTTAGCGATCAGATTCTTAAATAAAAGATAAGTAGTTATTTGAAGTAACTACTATTCTATATTTTTATATAATAAGGTTAGAAACTGGATTAAAATCAAATTGAAAAAATATCTAGATATGACAAATCAGCAAAATGGCAGCTTAAGGCTCACGACTAAGAGTCTTAAATTTCATATGTACGGCTAGACATCAGACTATGCGTTTTCTTGTTTGCCAATCATACAACATCATATGTACGTTTTTGCGTAGTAAAGCGCTTTTTTACCAACCGTGCTTATTTGATTGTATGTTTGTTTGTCTTTCCTTACGGCTAGACATCGGATTATGCGTTTTCTTGTTTGCAAAAACATACAACATCATATCTACGTTTTTTACATAGTAAAGCGCTTTTTTACCAGCCGTGCTTATTTAATTGTATGTTTGTTTGTCTTTCCTTACGGCTAGACATCGGATTATGCGTTTTCTTGTTTGCAAAATCATACATCATCATATGTACGTTTTTGCATAGTAAAGCGCATTTTTACCAGCCGTGCTTATTTGATTGTATGTTTGTTTGTCTTTCCTTACGGCTAGACATCGGATTATGCGTTTTCTTGTTTGCAAAAACATACAACATCATATCTACGTTTTTAACATAGTAAAGCGCTTTTTTACCAGCCGTGCTTATTTAATTGTATGTTTGTTTGTCTTTCCTTACGGCTAGACATCGGATTATGCGTTTTCTTGTTTGCAAAATCATACATCATCATATGTACGTTTTTGCATAGTAAAGCGCATTTTTACCAGCCGTGCTTATTTGATTGTATGTTTGTTTGTCTTTCCTTACGGCTAGACATCGGATTATGCGTTTTCTTGTTTGCAAAATCATACATCATCATATGTACGTTTTTGCGTAGTAAAGCGCTTTTTTACCAGCCGTGCTTATTTGATTGTATATTTGTTTGTCTTTCCTTACGGTTAGACATCGGATTATGCGTTTTCTTGTTTGCAAAATCATACAACATCATATGCACGTTTTTGCATAGTAAAGTGCTTTTTTACCAGCCGTGCTTATTTGATTGTATGTTTGTTTGTCTTTCCTTACAGCTAGACATCGGATTATGCGTTTTCTTGTTTGCAAAATCATACAACATCATATGCACGTTTTTGCATAGTAAAGTGCTTTTTTACCAGCCGTGCTTATTTGATTGTATGTTTGTTTGTCTTTCCTTACAGCTAGACATCGGATTATGCGTTTTCTTGTTTGCAAAATCATACAACATCATATGCACGTTTTTGCATAGTAAAGTGCTTTTTTACCAGCCGTGCTTATTTGATTGTATGTTTGTTTGTCTTTCCTTACAGCTAGACATCGGATTATGCGTTTTCTTGTTTGCAAAATCATACAACATCATATGCACATTTTTGCATAGTAAAGTGCTTTTTTACCAGCCGTGCTTATTTGATTGTATGTTTGTTTGTCTTTCCTTACGGTTAGACATCGGATTATGCGTTTTCTTGTTTGCAAATCATACATCATCATATGTACGTTTTTGCGTAGTAAAGCGCTTTTTTACCAGCCGTGCTTATTTGATTGTATATTTGTTTGTCTTTCCTTACGGTTAGACATCGGATTATGCGTTTTCTTGTTTGCAAAATCATACAACATCATATGCACGTTTTTGCATAGTAAAGTGCTTTTTTACCAGCCGTGCTTATTTGATTGTATGTTTGTTTGTCTTTCCTTACAGCTAGACATCGGATTATGCGTTTTCTTGTTTGCAAAATCATACAACATCATATGCACGTTTTTGCATAGTAAAGTGCTTTTTTACCAGCCGTGCTTATTTGATTGTATGTTTGTTTGTCTTTCCTTACAGCTAGACATCGGATTATGCGTTTTCTTGTTTGCAAATCATACAACATCATATGTACGATTTTGCGTAGTAAAGCGCTTTTTTACCAGCCGTGCTTATTTGATTGTATATTTGTTTGTCTTTCCTTACGGTTAGACATCGGATTATGCGTTTTATTGTTTGCAAAATCATACATCATATGCACGTTTTTGCATAGTAAAGTGCTTTTTTACCAGCCGTGCTTATTTGATTGTATGTTTGTTTGTCTTTCCTTACAGCTAGACATCGGATTATGCGTTTTCTTGTTTGCAAATCATACAACATCATATGTACGATTTTGCGTAGTAAAGCGCTTTTTTACCAGCCGTGCTTATTTGATTGTATATTTGTTTGTCTTTCCTTACGGTTAGACATCGGATTATGCGTTTTATTGTTTGCAAAATCATACATCATATGCACGTTTTTGCATAGTAAAGTGCTTTTTTACCAGCCGTGCTTATTTGATTGTATGTTTGTTTGTCTTTCCTTACAGCTAGACATCGGATTATGCGTTTTCTTGTTTGCAAAATCATACAACATCATATGCACGTTTTTGCATAGTAAAGTGCTTTTTTACCAGCCGTGCTTATTTGATTGTATGTTTGTTTGTCTTTCCTTACGGTTAGACATCGGATTATGCGTTTTCTTGTTTGCAAATCATACATCATCATATGTACGTTTTTGCGTAGTAAAGCGCTTTTTTACCAGCCGTGCTTATTTGATTGTATATTTGTTTGTCTTTCCTTACGGTAAGACATCGGATTATGCGTTTTCTTGTTTGCAAAATCATACAACATCATATGCACGTTTTTGCATAGTAAAGTGCTTTTTTACCAGCCGTGCTTATTTGATTGTATGTTTGTTTGTCTTTCCTTACAGCTAGACATCGGATTATGCGTTTTCTTGTTTGCAAAATCATACAACATCATATGCACGTTTTTGCATAGTAAAGTGCTTTTTTACCAGCCGTGCTTATTTGATTGTATGTTTGTTTGTCTTTCCTTACAGCTAGACATCGGATTATGCGTTTTCTTGTTTGCAAATCATACAACATCATATGTACGATTTTGCGTAGTAAAGCGCTTTTTTACCAGCCGTGCTTATTTGATTGTATATTTGTTTGTGTTTCCTTACGGTTAGACATCGGATTATGCGTTTTATTGTTTGCAAAATCATACATCATATGCACGTTTTTGCATAGTAAAGTGCTTTTTTACCAGCCGTGCTTATTTGATTGTATGTTTGTTTGTCTTTCCTTACAGCTAGACATCGGATTATGCGTTTTCTTGTTTGCAAATCATACAACATCATATGTACGATTTTGCGTAGTAAAGCGCTTTTTTACCAGCCGTGCTTATTTGATTGTATGTTTGTTTGTCTTTCCTTATGGCTAGACATCGGATTATGCGTTTTCTTGTTTGCAAATCATACAACATCATATGTACGATTCTGCGTAGTAAAGCGCTTTTTTACCAGCCGTGCTTATTTGATTGTATGTTTGTTTGTCTTTCCTTACAGCTAGACATCGGATTATGCGTTTTCTTGTTTGCAAATCATACAACATCATATGTACGATTTTGCGTAGTAAAGCGCTTTTTTACCAGCCGTGCTTATTTGATTGTATATTTGTTTGTCTTTCCTTACGGTTAGACATCGGATTATGCGTTTTATTGTTTGCAAAATCATACATCATATGCACGTTTTTGCATAGTAAAGTGCTTTTTTACCAGCCGTGCTTATTTGATTGTATATTTGTTTGTCTTTTCCTTACGTGTGTATCATTGTGGAAAAAACCTCGTAAGGGAATATTATCTACAAGAAATTACTCACAATACACTACAAATTAATTAATTAAACCTGATATTAGGCATGGCGGGTGCAGTAGGATCTTTGTAAGTCAATTGAAATGCCAGAGAAAATAATGAAACATAAAAGTGACACCCAACCTAATACACACTTGGAAAAAGATCCGTTGTAAGTATGTAGTGTGTGTGTGTGTGTGTGTGTGTAACCCGTCCAATCTTCTAGATTTTTCGGGTTCTTTTCAAACTACGCATAAAAGTTCAGATAAAAAATACTACTCTTGAATAGTTTGACCGATGGAGTGCATTGGATCTGATAAAACTAGTTACACATCAGAGGTATAAAATGTGTAATACATTTGGAGTACGCGCGACATGGCATAGCACTTTCTTGCACATGGTATACGCTCGACAGGCCAGAGGTTTAATGAAGACATCGGCTAGTCGTTCACCTGATGGCAAGCGTCAAGCATGCCTATAACAGCAGCAATTCGAGCCAGACCGTTAGGCTCCAAAGTTCTACGCAACACTGCACTGCTGTCATCACCATGAGAAGAGAGTTCAAACACATTCGCCTAGTACTTCACTTGCTACAGTATTCTTTCAAACTACAGCTTGGAGGAACTACGTCTGGCACTGCAGTTATACTTGATAAAACGAACACTAGCAGAACCTTTATACCACCTACTACATACTATAATACGATACCTCTGAACCATCTCCAAATCTTTATGTGACTTTTTATAGCACAATTGTATTCTGGCTTTTCATTACTGCATAATATCCACAACACATTTGTGACAATAAATAAAAATACAATCAAACAATCCTGTTCAGTCCTACTTCAAGAATTAAACAATGAAAACACAATTCAGCTGAAATTTATTTAACTGAAGAGTAACTTAATTAAAGTTGAAAGTCCTCATACTGAATATATCCAAATCAAACTCATTCCATTTTATGAAAAACGTATAAAACACTCGATCTGCCAATACGAGTACGAGGAGATACTTGCTCAGAGATTGGATCGATGTCAACAAAAACCTTTTTAACATTCAATTTCTCTCGCATCAAAAATAAAAATATCGGATCCAATTTTCAAGATGCAGTTGGTGCGGCTAAAGAGTACTTTTTGTGTTATGAAAAACCGCAGAGTTGATGGAATAAATTTACATAAAAAAGACCCACATAATTCTCCGCGCTGGTTGTTTTTAAAACGGAGAATTATTCTTAGCAGTTATCTATTAATATCGTTTGAAGCGATGAGTTTCAATTTTGAGATGATAACAGTGTGCTTTTGATATTTTGCATCTGAAAAACTTGATGGTACCAGTTTTTAGAGGTTTTATAGGTAATTTAAACAGTCCCTGGGGAGAAGTAAACTGTTTACCATAACTTTAAAACGGCTTTTTGAATTGTGCCCTTATATATTATATATATTTGCAAATTTAGAGAGAAACAGTCAATCTCGGATGGGATTCGAACCCGCATTTTCCGACAATCATTTTAACAATTTAGCATAAAGCATTCGAATATGATATGGGTGAGAAATTGGTAATACCATGCTGATGCATCTAATATCTAATTGTCATTAAGAGTGAAAACGTTATATCTATCTATACCTATATACTCGTATACACATAGGTACTACAAATAATTAATCTAGGCTTTGTTCGTATGACACCGTTTGATTATCCTTCGTGAGAAGTGATTCAACGTCAAAGCGCCCTCTAGCGACAATTACAGATGCAAATTGTACCGCGACAACCGGCCTGTAAGTGTCACAGTATACCAGCAGCAGTATGTCAACTTGGGCGATACACTTGCTGTAAGAGCAGGTTGCCAGAGTGTGTGAGTCGTTCGTGCAACGCAGAATAGACAGGAACGGTATGGATTTCATTCTCCCTTCAGGTTAGATTGGGTTAGATGTTCCCTCACCGCTGACATGGTAGACTACAGATTTTGTAGTGTTCAAATAACATCTTTACTGTGGGTTTCCGGATCAGGACTTTTAGCCTACAGGAGTAGTTTGCCGTCTCTTCGGGGAAATAATGCAGCAAAGCCAACCTAAAGCAGTAGTAGTAGTATTTTAAATATTATGTATGTTAGACCATAAGGCATTTGTACTATGATGGTCCCTGGAAATAAAATGAATGTTATATTATTTCTATGAAAATAATATATTAATTAGTCTGGTTTACTGTTGCTGATGCCTTATAGGGTGCTTGATGATCAAATTGGACGCTCGTGCAAATTCATATATCCTAGTTAGGAAATTATAAATTTCTAACTAACTGGTGGTTAGTTAGAAATTTATAATGGAAGGTGAAAGACCACTTCGCTTACTAGAGCTCTTAGTCAATTCAAAGTCAACCCAAAGCCTAGTATACTTAATTACTTACTGTATATTAATTTTCTGTGACCATGCTCCCTGTCGGACGGCAGAAAACAAGGAATGGATGGACTACGTTTTCGTGTTTCGAATACAGCCCGTGTGAACAATGCACTTTACAAATACGGGAGCTTCGTGCAGTTATTGATCTTTTGAGCACTGACGAAACAGATTTCCAGATTCCTTTCGAGATCAAATTTTGGTAAATAATACGCGTTTGGTATGAACATCTAGCTAAAAGTATATTTTATTTATCCTAACTAACGCATTAATTAATGGATACGTTCAAGCCTTCATATTTTAAGATTCTAATAAGAAAGGTGTTGTAAAATTTACCCATAGGGTGAATTTGATTTATTTCTGTGTCTTCATATCCCAGAGAACAAGCGGGCGAAGCCACTGGCGGGTGAGCTAGTATTATAAATGAGTATATACCAGGATTAAGTTACGTTTCCTTGTGATAAATTACTGCCTTAGTAGAATATGGACGATGTCCATCAACAATGTGTGGTAATAATGTTAACTCGAAATGAATTCTAATGTTTAAAAATTCGCTTATTTTCTTTATCTAAATCACTCATATCACCAGCTCGTATTCATAGACGGTCATCTATTCATCTGTCATTCCTACACCTGGGGACAGGGGCTACTTGAATATATGCTATAGGTGACTCCACTAAAGAACTTGCCTACTCCAGTGGTGCCAGTCCTTCGGGGAATATTGCCAGCCCTATAACACTTATTTTATTATGATTATCACTATTACACTGTAATTAACTTTTGAACGTTTTCAACTAATTTTATAATATATAGAATAATTTTCCATGAAATTTCAGATACCTACTCGCTTTAGATGTGAAGAAGCACAAGATAAAAACAATCAATCAAGACGAAGAGATGCAGGAAGAACCTCCTCAAAGGCCGGTAATGCATCCTCGAGACCTCTGGTATTGCGGACGTCCATGAGCGACCTATCTCATAAAAAAGGGGAATACTCTTTTTTATGAGATACCAGTCCTTACCAGTTCTGACGTACGCATTGATCTTATTGCGAACTCAACTTTTGTAAGAGCTCGACAGGCGCGAAAACACTCTCTCTATCTGTAATGTTCAGATGTAACGAAGAAGAAAAAACCAGTTGACGTAAATTAGAAACCTAGAATGAGTTGAACAGCACAAATTGAGATATTTTAACAGTTAGCGACTTGAAATGAATATGAGTAAGAATTCACAAGGGTTACCTACTATTACGTATACTATGAGGCGGCCCGTCGTTTCGTTCTCAAGCAATCTCAACACTCACTCGACGCACAAAGGTACTTGCGTTCATACAAATACATAAAGCTTGTGCGAGAATCGACGCGAGCTCGTTTTCAAATCGACTCAATTTCTTACGTAAAGGGGATCTACAAATATCATGTCGAATTGCGACTGGAAAAGGCCGGTGGTTTCAAATCTGTTGATCTTATAAACACTATACATGAATATAGAAGTTCTTCAACAGAAAAATCTCTAGATATTGATTCTGTTGAACAACACCTGATATTTATTAAATGTAGGTATTTTAAGACGTTGATATGATTTTATGAATAACTTAAAACCTTACTGTAACATACTTTTATGCCATTAAATAGCAAGACGTACATGTCGTGCACCTAATGTTAAGCAGAGGCTTTGACTCTGCTTGATGAATCAGCTAGCAGGATAAAAGATATTTAAATCCATGCATGTGATTATTAAATATATCAATTTAGAACTATGCTGATTATTTGGATGGTGATACACTAAAAGTTAAGACATTTTGTTATAATATTTTATACCTAAATAGATTATTTTACTGGCGCATATGTACTATTATTTATTCTGTAGTAGTACAATGAATGGTCTCATTCGTGTACTTATCCATCTGCCTGTCACAGTATCCAATGCTTTAAGTTTCATACTATCGAGTTCTAGGACAAATATAGGGATTTTTACCAATGTACGAGCAATGCGTTATATTAGGAGTATTTTTAGAGGTACACTGCGAAAAAAGATTGACGTAAGTTATTAAAACATTGCTAAAGAATATATTCTAGTTAAAACTTTATCCAGTGTTCAATAATCATGAATCTATAGAAATCGTAAGGATCGAACTATCACAATAAAGGCGCTAATATACTTTTCGAAATTAGAATGGTTTATATTTTATTCAATGACCATTTGCCCGTTCAAGGTTTCAAACACAATCAATATATTACTTTTCCCTTTCCTACAGTTTCTGTTCAACCATTGTGAGTTGTTATTTGTATGGCGTCAACGTCTCACACTAGAAAATCATACGAATCATATCATGAGCAACGGATCCCTATACCAGATACGATGTCACCAAGAGCATAAAACAAGATATGCGGGATAGCGAGCGGCGTACGATCTGATAAGTCGTTCTGTATTAAATCACAAACTTTCCACCAAAATAGGTCGGTGATTGGATTGGTAGTAGCTGCTGACAAATGTTTTTCTCCCGTAAGAGCAAATTCAAAGCTTAAGACGCGGTCCAACCCCAATTTTAAAATAATTTACGATGCTTTACGTAACGTTGAAAATCGCTTGTTAGGTTGGACGATGTAATGAGAAAATGCGTTGATTTTGTACGTTTTCTTTATATTTTTCGATATATTACTTATATTTTTTTTTTATTATTTTATAGATTATAATACTAACACAATTGAAAAAACTGCTGGTTATTACTTTAGTACTATACGTTGGCTAAGTGTTACCTAAAAAAAATATAGTGTTATCGCGGAAAACTCTGAGAGTTTGGACGTGAAAGTTTATTTTTGTGTTTTAAAGTTTATATTTATTCAGGATTTTTTTCTGCTGAAAGAGAGTTATATTTATGAATTCTATTCGGTTATTACTCTTTTTCTGTTTCTTTTCTAACCTTTGTATTTTTTTCATAATATACTATCGATCTGTTTCGTTACACTAAGCGTTTAAAAATTCTGCTTATTCTTTAATTAGGGTACGAGCGCGCCTTAAATTAGAGTGTTGTCATATTGTTTTGTGTAGGCATCGTTTTATGTTAAATTGAATTTGAAAGAATTTGAGTGCCTACTGCTGTTTTCTGGATACAGAACGCTCATAAGGTACAGAACGCATTATATGTACTTCTTAGTTTTATTTTTGAGTCTTCTAACGTTGGCTTTTTTATACTATCATGTAGCGAGATCGTCATGTCCTTTGCCTTATTTTTACCTTTTACGCTTGTCTATGACGCCTCAAACATGCAAACAAACTTGTAACATAAGCAGAAGTCATGATTATCTACAATTTATTTGCGTTTATTTCTAAGGATCAGCTTACGTAGTTTTATTGTCAAATATACTTTCAAGCGCAAACCGCGGGTACATTAGTCAATTAAAATACAAACATATGTACCGAATTCAAACTGAAAGTTCGTACCTATATATCTTGAAGGTGCTCTGAGTAATGGCAAGCCCAGAGCTCTGCGACAGAACAACTGAGATGTTGGCACCGCCCCAGACTTCACAAAAACCGATTTGCCTTACATTTCGATGTAATCTTGAGAACAACCGACGGGAAAAGCGCTTTTCAAGTATCAAATACGGACTTAACGTTTCTTTTTACTCAACCTTTTGACTTAGAGAAACGTTCCGTTTCACGGAATCCATTAATAAATGTCCGGTAGCATGTTCTTTGTTGGAAGCTGGTATCAAACAGTCAAAGCGATTGAATTAGGTAGCGAAGGCGTTTGTTAATTGGTTGCCTGAAGGAATGCAATAAAAAGTGTTGCTAGTGTTTTAGTTTTATTATGGAATGGTTACAATTCACACTTTAGAGTGATTTTAAGGTCCATCAACTTTTTAGTCTGAAACTTTTGCTCATGGTACCTACCAAGTAAAAAAGTAGTTCGAGTGATGGTTAGCGATACGAATACCTATGAAAAGTCAATAATATATTATAATAATTATCAATCAATACCAACCAATACTGTATTAAACTGCAAAGTAGTGCGTGGCATTGTAACATTTCTTGTAATTTTTTTATTCAAATTGTTTTATTTTCTTAGATAACAAGGTAAAATGGACTTGTTACAAAAATGTTTTAAATTGTAACTTTAATCTAGACTTAGAAAACCTTAGCCTCCCCTTCAGCATACCTAGTATGTATATTGCAAAATCAATGCTAGGGCTATGCACATTGTTTACAATTAAGTTATAAACGTTGTAGTAGTTATTTACAAAAAATTGTGGTATAAAATGTATTACTAATTATCTAAATTTAAATATAAATAATAAAGGTATATTATTGGGTTGGGCTTTATTATTAGGTAAAAGATAATATAGAATAGTATATAGCTAGAATGCTAAAATGGAGAAGAATTATCTGGCACTGGGTTAGTACCGATTAAGAATGACTCTTAATAAAAAAAACCTACCATTCGTATCGGCGTGATAGAACACTCGAGGTAAGGGTTAGGCCGTTTACGTGGCGGTCTCCAGTTATAATTTTACATTTATTCTGACCTGTATGGTAATGGTTACATGTAATATTATTGGTATTGATATGATATGTAGAGTACTTTCTAGTACCCCTGGTGCCCTCTACCCCTGGTACACCCATCACTACCTGCGACATTGCCCCTACGAGTACAATAAAATCTATAGTTAATCATCGAATGATCTACTATCATATTTCAAGAACTTGCTTAAAAATAAACAGACATGGTTAATTCGGCTCCCTGTCCTTTTTAAGAACTTTATTTTCTTCTAGCTGACATATCAGACCGTTCACTTCTTCTCAGCCGATTCGTTCTCGGCAGAGCGGTCGTGGCCGTCATGTAGTAGTGCTATTGAGGGCAGATGTTATTCGCCTCACGACGTTACGCCATCTCTCTCTGTTGGCTGTCATCCTGGTACACTCACATATGGGTCCACACACTGCGTTCTTGATTTGGTCAGTCCATCGCATTGTCCTCAGTCCTCTTTCGTCGGAACTACCGCAGGAGGCGGTCGTGTTCACCTAGTAGCTCCGCAAATTCATAATAACAAAGTCAGTAAACATCATTTAACGGGGTGAGTGGAACAAACTTACTTCCCTCTCGCTTATACAGAGCAAAGGCCCTCCCACTACAGCTAGTGTCTTACTTTAACGCACGCAACTAAGCTCCACCCAAGCGTGTGCTCGCTCGCACACTCATTAGCACATTTAGGCCTACATTACATTCCCAGCTGAGACGAAATGATTGGGAAAGTCAACCGAACTCCACCATCTAAACCAAATACTCCAACGCACTCTTGTCCGGTATCTGACACGGAGTCCACAGATCCTCCCCCTCCAGGGAGCAAGGATAGAAGGCAACCGTCAAGCAGGACTCTGAGTAGGAAAAGAGGGGCAGCCATGGCAGCAGCCACTGACGAGAAATATGACTTCATCAATTTTAAGGACGAAATGAGACAAATACTAGCGGATATGAGCAGGAATCAGGATGAGAGGCTAGACAAGATAGAAAATCGTTTTACAGCACTACAAAAAAAAGTCGATAGCCACATGAAAGAAATGACGTCCCAAATTAATCAATCGAAACTGGATCTCGAAAATAGCTTAGGTTTTCTCACTGAGCAGGTAAAATCGTTAGAATCTCAGTTAAGCAATTTTGATGTGGAGCGGAAAACAATGACGGTACAAATGGCTCAATGCCAAGAAAAAATAGAAAATTTGGAGCGGTTTTTCTTAAAAACATCTATAGAAATAAGAAATGTACCTACAACTCCAAAGGAGCCAAAAGAAAATCTATTACAGACATTCCAAAATTTCGCAAAATTTCTTGAATTTAGTTATGAGAAAAATGACCTCAAGGACATATATCGACTACCTGCAAAACCAGACTCCCCCACTTCAACAATTGTTGTAGAGTTTTCGAATACATGGTCCAAAGATAGTCTACTAAAAGCCGTAAAGCAATACAAGAAATCTAAATCTGACCAGATTAATACATCCTGCCTAGGCCTTACAGGGCCGCGCTTACCAATTTATGTATCTGAGAGACTTACCCCAAAAGCTAGGAGACTACATTTTTTGGCCCGGGAACTGGCCAAAACTGAAGACTATGCACACTGCTGGGTCACAAACGGCAAAGTTTTTATACGTAAACACGATGGAGCGCCGCTTATTGCAATAAAAAATGAACACCACATTCATTCTCTAAGAATGCATAGGAATGTACAATGACTAGGTTTATTAGTTGTAAATAAGCTTTGCAATGTATTCATTATCACAGTTTTAGTACACAGTCTTCTCACTTTCTTCTTCGCAACACACAAAAATACAAAGTTCACTTTTTTACAGTCGCTCACACTAAACTCGTTAATAATGTTAATATATACGACCCCACTGTGTCCCGGGTACATAAACACTGATGAATGGGTTACTGTATGCATCTATTGCAATAAGAACGCTTGTGCCCTTGAACGTGAAATCTACAACTACTGTTACATAATCTGGAGATATTGCCTAACACTAACAACATGTAACGGGACAACCAGCTGTTTAGTAAATAATAAATTATCCGTATGGAGTTTATATTGCGATTACAACTCTGAAAAAGCCTGTTCGCAACGTAGAAGAATTCATCTACTACTACTGTGCTTTATATATGGTACTACTAGTATTGGTGCGAGTAATAGGGTCGCCGTCTATATAAACGTGCCAAAAACTGGTCATGAAGTGTCAATGTTTATAAACCGTCGCTTACATGTTCGAAGTTATAAGTGCAGAATAATGATATTTAGTTATAAAATGTATATAAGAATGCTAAATAAATGTTATATCTTTGTTACTAACTTGCACATGCTGGCTATTCTCAAATCACATAACATAAAATTTACCTTAGTGCTAGGTTATACATTTATTCCTGTTTTCACTTCAGTTAACAATGCTATAAATAATGGATAACATTTCTATTATAGCAAATAATGTAGACGATATATCACCATCTAGTTCCTATCTTTGCCACCCTGAAGAGTGCAATACACTGATAGATTGCCCAAATAACAAACTTAAAATATTAAATCAGAATATAAGAAGCGTATCATGCAACTTTATTGATTTTTTAGCATTCTTGTATCGAATAGTAGTTAGACCAGATATAATAATATTAACGGAATGTTGGCTTGCATCAGCCTCACTCATACCCCAAATAACAGGCTATACTTCACATGATACAAAACGGCTTAAAAATCAAAATGACGGAGTTATTGCATACTGTAGGATTGGACTTGATTATGAAACTTATGAACCAGACTTTAGAGATGGGACATGTCTTGTAACTATAATCAACAACTCTATAATAGTGATATCAATATATCGGTCTCCATCCTATACTAACATCTCAACCTTTTTAGACTCTCTTGAAAAACTTTTAAACTCTTTTAAAAGATACAAGAACATAATTATAACTGGTGACATAAACATAAATATTTTACCTGATACGAATCAAGAACCGTCCGATTACTTGGATTTGCTGTCTATGCATGGTATACTACCGGCCTATACGACCCCAACCAGAGACAAAAGTTGCCTTGACCATTTTATGTTACGCTCAACTTACCATAGTCAAGCCCTTATAATACAAAATTCCGTAACGGACCATTATACAATACTACTTGCCATGGATATTAAAATAAAAAATAAAAATTCCTGTAAATCAATAACTAAAATAAATTATACAAATATTTCTAAGGACCTTAATAACACTGACTTTTCTAACATATATAATAGCTCCGATTGTAATCAGGGCACTATAAAATTCATTGATATTTTATCACAGATAGTTCTTAAAAACTCCCTAATTTTATTATCTCCGCAAAGAATGAGTGCTAAAAAACCATGGATTACAATAGGTATAATTCGTTGTTTAAAGAATCGAGATCGTATGCACATGCGACTTCGTAATCAGCCTAATAACCAGACACTACAAATAACTTACAAGCGCTATAGAAATTACTGCAAAACCTTACTTAAGAAAGCGAAAAGTAATTACGAAAGAGAAAAACTAAAAGTAGCCAGCCAAACTAACAACATGAAAAAAACCTGGAAAATACTGAATGAGATTACAAACTTCAAATCAGCCCCAAAAAGTTGTCAAGAGCTATTTAAAGCTAATGAGTCTCGTAAAGAATCAGTAAATACTATTAACGAGTACTTTGTCAACGTGGGCAAAGCTCTAGTTGATAAAATTACACCTGACGCGAGTGTGTCTGCCAGCTCCCAGATAGTACCTACCCAAAAATCCATGGTTATGATTGATACCGACGAAACAGAAATGGTTGCGATAATTAGTTCCTTAAAACCTGACTCTTCTGTGGGCTGGGATAACATATCATCCAACATTCTTCTTCAAAATAAGCAACTTTTATCTCCCATACTGACCTACTTAGTTAATTTATCCCTTCAAACTGGTAAATTTCCAAAAGTACTCAAACATGCTATAATTATTCCAATACACAAAGGAGGAATTAAAAAAGAAATCAGCAACTATCGGCCTATTTCGATTCTGACATCCGTGTCGAAAGTCTTTGAGAAGGTAATTAATAAGCGTCTAGTTAGTTATTTAGAGAACAATAAATTGTTATCACCGAACCAGTACGGCTTCCGTAAGGGAATGTCTACTTCTCACTCAGTACTGAAACTCACTGAATTCATCGTTGATAACCTTGACAAATCAAATAAGACAGTTGCTATATTTCTTGACTTTGCAAAGGCTTTCGACACCGTGTCGATCCCATTGCTTCTTTCCAAACTCGAAAAGTACGGAATCAGAGGAACTCAACTAAATCTTTTTAAGGATTACCTTTCTGGGAGAACACAAAGTGTTAGGATGGAGGAGTGCATTAGTGATCCCCTAACAATCAAATATGGCGTCCCGCAGGGCAGCATACTCGGTCTGACTCTGTTCCTGCTCTACATCAACGACCTTTGCAATATGCCGATAGATCAAGGCTGTATAATAACATATGCTGATGACACTGCCGTTGTGGTGCAGGGAAGGGGATGGACTGATGTATTTGCTACTGCACAAAAGATCTTCAACAACATAACAATATGGTTAAGAACCAATTTATTAACTTTGAACATAGATAAAACCAAATATGTGTCCTTTTATCTCAAAGATATGTCAGTTAACGAAACACAAAATACTATTTATGCTCACACAATGCTGACATGTCAAGACCCAGGAGATCTTAATTTTATCAAGTGTAACTGCTCGGCTATACAAAGAGTCGAATCATTCAAATATCTTGGCGTCATTATTGATGAAAAACTTACTTTTAAACAGCACATTCATCAGGTCACACAGCGAATTCGAAAACTAACTGCAGTTTTTAAAAATATTAGAGACTGTGCAGATATAACTGTCATTAAAATGCTTTACTACTCACTTTGCCAGTCACTGATAACATACTGCATAACGTCCTGGGGTGGCACAAATGTAACTTTTGTAATGCCACTGGAAAGAGCCCAAAGAAGCATACTTAAGTGCGCAACCAAACGTCCCTATAGATATCCAACAGTTGAACTGTATCGTGAATGTAAAGTACTCACTGTTAGGCAACTATACATTCAGGAGTTGGTTGTGCAGCAGCACTCGTCAATAAAAGTTGATTTAATTGCACCTGACCATAAACGAACCACACGGCATGTCTGCTCCGCACATAACCCTGCAAACACTGTCTTTGCATCCAGATTTTCACAGTGTCGAGGTCCGTACCTTTATAATACCTTAAATAAGCTGACACCAATAGTTAATGCTACGTCCTATAAATGTAAAAAAGCTGTCTTCGAGATTTTAAGTACACTTAATTACAATGAAACAGAAAAGTTCCTATACGCTGAAAAATAATCTAATACTGTATTGACTTTATTAACAAATATGAAACCCACCGTTCATATATGAGCACATATACATTTACTCCCCGCACACTCAATCACCCTTCCCACACACACACAAACATACACAAACACTTACAAAATTACACACTCACACACATACACACACACAAACGTTCACATACTTTATTTAAAATAATGTGTTACTTAGTTTAAGTTTAATATTCAATTTGTCTTCATTTACCCTTAAGACTGTCTTCTGTGTCTCGGATGAAAGAGTCCTGGCTCCTATATTACGGGTCTCGAGCCTAGTTTAGGAACCAGGTGCTCCAGTAACATTTAAATACATGTAATGTCTTGAGTCAATAAATTTTATTATTATTATTCCTTTTATTCAAAATAAATCACGGATTTCATCCGGTCCTTTACAAAGGCATAAGTGGGGCTGTAGCCAACACTTAGAGGCCTGTTTGGTATAAAAATACAAAGTAGTATAAAAAAACAGAAACTTATGGGTGGATGGTGACATGGTATATCTATTATAAAAATGGGTAAAATGACAAGGCTATTGAAATGATTTTATTAGTGATAAAAAGATAGTGGGCTATGGAAGAGACTACGGCACCTGCCAAATTCAGTCTCATTTTAAATATTTTGGGCAGGTGGTGACTTGCCACCCACTAAACGGGCCCCCCATAAAGGCCACCATGAATGGTGACAGAAAGGGCAACGTTGGTGTGGCTGGCTAAAGGGTGTCGAGAGGTGTGCTGTATTATTGTATTATTATTATTATATTATTGCTGTGTATTATTATTATTATTATTGGTGACCGACCGCGAGGTCTTATTACGTCAACCCTACCCTGCACAACCAGCCGTTCGATAGATGCTTCATCTCTTCGCGCCACGTGGCCAAAGAATGTCAAAATGCGCTTCTGTAGGATTTGAGACCGTTCACTGCCATAGATAAAAGTAGTAATAAAAGTAGTTTCCTGAATTTCACAATCTGGTAAACTCATTTTTTTCTCCTTATTAAACTTTACATGTTAGATTCCGAACTATTTATAACAAGACACCAAATCGGTCTAACCGATCTCAAATTGAGCACTTGCCGACGTACAGCTTAAATTATATACCAAACGTAGTTTTAAAGAGTCACTGATGGGATAAAAAACAATGCTAACGAGTAAATTCTGATCTATTATCTCAAACTCAGAACAGTAAGGGCTTAACTGTGTTTAGGAAACCGGCAAATGTAATTGCCCAAGCCGTATAGTATATAGTAATAACATAGTCTATGTAACTTTATGCTGTGGTAATAGCGTATATTGGTTATTCGTTTAAATAAATACATACATTTAATTTCCCTAGCCCATAAGTAATCAAGGAACAGCATTTTTTTGTAGCCAGCTATATCGTATTATCACATATTATCAATGCGATTGTTTGTAATTAATCCATCAAAGGTCGCACGGCCAGACACAATAGAAATGTCATTGTTATAATGACATCGACCCTTGAAGGGTTAAGGATGTGTGTGTATGTATTTTTGTTACTTTTCAATGCCGATACAGCTCAACAGGTTTAATAAATTAGGAATCTACTAATTAGGAAGTACGTATACCCGGATTAACACGTAGGTTTTTTGCCTCGATTCAACTGGTAGTTCCACAGGGATAGCGATATTCTTATTACACAGGGACAAAGTCACGGGCAGATAATAGTATCACACAAAAAGTTGTTGATGCAGCGACCGTAACCCGGCAGTCAAACAGATGATTTAATAACAACTGCTATTACGAAGGGTCATAATTCATTTTCGCATTAGGGCGGCTGCGGTGGGCGGGCGGAGAGCAGGGCGGGCGCTGGTGACCCTCGTCGAGGAGTTGGCTGCCCTGTCGCTACTCATGTCGCTGGGATGAGAGAGGATTTGGATGGGACAGGAAGTATTTTTCGTAGACTCATATTTCTATTTGACAAGTGTCTATAGTTTAGTTTATTAACGTGAAAGTTGATTTTAGAAAACGTCCATAATAGATGTGTACTGTAAAACTAACTGTAGCTTGTGATGAATAGTAATAATGGTGATCCGAAGATGATGATAAATTATTATGTAAAAAAATATTGGCCGGGACTTGATCCAATTTAAAAGGGAAGACATGAGAGGCACCAGAAACGTGGCCTTATCTGAGAATTCACATCCTCTCCAGCGTTCATTCCATGCGCTCCAACCAAGCATCAGTTTCACCTATCTGTCATCTCATCTATTTTAAAGTTTCTTATATGGCATTTTTATGATCATGATTATACTTATCGTTTACAAGATACAAATTACGATTTCATGGTATATCTAAAGTTGCATATATCTAAGAGTGCAAAAGCACAAATGCAAAAGTACTTAGGTATCATCGTGTCACTGATAAATCAGAACAGCCGGAACAGCTGGTAGGGGTATTATGTATCTCAGTTGCTAACAAATGTAGATTAAAATTGAAAAAAACTGGCGGTTCTATGTCAATTTTGTCAGCTCCAGTCATTAACTTACTAACAGTTTTGCTTACTGGAGTTGTCAAAACTGACGTAGAGCCGCCATTTGTCAAGGTTTTAATCATTATTTGTTAGCAACTGAGATACATAATAGCTCTGCGGAATGGCTGCCTCTGACGCCGCCTCCGAATCGCACTTCGATTTCAACTCTAACGTCACTCCGACTTCGACTTTATAGCGATGTCGCTACCCTGATGGCCAGCTTGCCCATAGGTTACCGCTTTTGTATCTGACATATAAAATATGTTAATGTTATTTTGACGGTTTAACTTACGCGGTAGGTATAGTCGAATAACTCGACCGGTTTCTTGACTTCTTTAAATATAAAATATTTATATATTTTTTCAATTGTAGCGTTTCAGGGTAGGAAAAGTAAGTACTTCTATTTGTAGTAAAATTGTACTTACAAGTATTCTCATCCCAAAGTGACCAACCTACTAGACGTTGTTGTGTTAGCTCCTATTTAAAAACATTGGAAAATTAAGGTCTTATTTAATGACATAATTATAAATTTAATGTCCAATTTTTGTTGAACAACGTCAGCACTGGAATTGATTAAAACACAAATTATCTGATCTCATTAACAATTCGTCACTATCGACATTTTAGTTAATTAAAAACCATAATCAAGCTCGAGCTATTTGATGTCACCATTTTAGTTGGAAGAGAAACAAATGCACGCGGGACAAAATTATTTCGTTGCAAATGAATACAGAACTGAGGTGGAGACGAGTTTGAGACACCAACTTGAAGAATTTGACAGATTTCGCGATTCACGCGAGAACCTCTGCTTTAAATGCGCTGTGCAGCTTTCAATATTACTTTTACACATAGTTTATTTTTGTTGCGCAGTTTGAAACCACTTCTGAATTTCAGAATTAATTTACGTAATACCTGTAAACAAACAATTCTTATATATATGTATATATAATCTGACTCTCAGAAACGGATCGAATGATTTTCATGAAAAGTATGCAGGGGGCGATAATTCGATCTAGTATGTTATTTAATTTTTATAAAACGTCGTTTTATCTGTGTTTTCGAACAAAGGCACACTGCTACAACAAACTGTTTTACTAACACAGCAACACTATAGCTACTTGAAAATAGATGGCGTTGTAAAGCAACACTAAGCCAAAAACAGGTCAGGTTGTTTAAATACGAACTCAATTATTTCTTTTATTTATTACAATGACATACGTTGAGTTCCATTTTATAAATATTTGTAGTTGCCATGAGTAATAAGGGTCAGCCTCTTAATTACCAATAAACGTAGTGTCTGGGAGACTTTGTGCATATGTGGTTCTTAAAATAAAACAGTTTGCGTACGTTTCTACGGCTCCGGTTATCTACTTCGCATACTATGATTGCGTTGTAATATACGGATTATTGCTGTGGGATTCAGCTGCTGATATAGATACTATCTTGGTTTTGCATAACGTGATATTGTGCCATGATATTTACATATAAGGTCCCGCCAATCTTAATTTTCAATATAATGATTTTTGATTTGATTGGGCTCCTTATTATGGGCTTTATGGGCTTTCAGTCAGGGTTCATTTTGAAATCCGGCGTGGTATAGCATTTTCTGTGCTGGCCTGGCTAGCCTGGCTCCTGATGCTTATTTACCAGTTACCGACTTCACGATATTAAATGAACTATTATTGACGAGTAGATTATTATCGTATTATGTATACGTTTTATTTGACTAGGTGTGAAAAAAGTGAATGTGTTTGAAAAAGTATTAACTAAAAATCACTGACGGTAATATGCGACAGGTAATATGTGAGCACGAACATTTATACTTGACCTGTGTCTTGACCTAGGTGTGTATATGTAAATAAGTATTAACATTTTAAATCAGTCATCAGGTTACCATAGTTCAAGCTCTGCCAAGTTTAAACCTGAAGAAGTTATGTTGTTGTAGTCCCATTAAAAAAAGTGTATTTGCTGTTATTTTTCTTGCTTGTTATGTTGCAGCAAATACACTTTTTTTTAATGGGACTACTACATAACATAACTTCTTCAGGTTTAAACTTGGCAGAGCTTGAACTATGGTAACCTGATGACTGATTTAAAATTTACATAATATATACTTACTACATTGAAATTTAAAGAGAGATAAATTCACATCCTCGGACGGGATTCGATGTCAGACGCCATTGAACGGACCAGAACCTCGGTGGCCTAGTTGGTCAATGACGTCTGACACGGAGAGTCAGAAGACGCGGGTTCGAATCCCGTCCGAGGATGTGAATTTTTCTCTCTATAAATTTCAATGATTGAGATCGCTTAAGCAGGCATTAGTGCCTTGAAAAGTAATCCTATAAAAATATACTTACTATATATTTTTTTATATTTTGGCTAGTAAACATACGTAATCTCCTCAGCACTTTTATGTTTGGTCTGTGTCAAAGGCAGGCACACAGGATAATTTACAGAAGTAGCCATGAAATTACCTCACATCACAAGTCTCATCTTGAATCGACCCGAAACCTTTTCTACTTAACCGTTCCGCCGTTGACAAGAAGTTACTTACAACAACAACAACTCGTCAATTTTAATTCATAAGCTTTCATGACCGATAAACATAACCTCCGCATTAGTACGTTTATAAAAACTCTTTTTATTCTCGATTGAATATACCGTCTAGAAATCGCGATCGGTTTAAAAACGGATCGCATAAATTTGCATGACAAACGTGCGCCCGCAGCGAAGGGACATTACTTTTTTTTAAGAAAAATATGACGACCTTCCCCGATGGAGTTCCCAGGTCTATTTCCATAAATAATAAATAACGATCGAGGACGGAGCAAAAAGTAGTCGCTGATATTTATTCTGAACGCGAATTTTTATCCACTTATCGAGTTTTATCGAGAGCTGAATTGTCGGGGCGTTTTGTGCGCCCTCTGCCGGGCGGTATTGAAACTACTCTGTTTGTACCGTTTATGCATCGACGATGAGGTGAGAGGACACGCGTGACTTATCCTCAATAGGGAACCGTTTCTAGGAAGGACTGTTCTCTTTGGGATCAAGCAAGATAATAATGTGCTTACCTTTGTACGTTTCTGTGTGCACTCGTGCCCTAAGTATATACAATGTTATTTACTAAGATGTATGAGCTGAAACATTTAGACATGTGTGTGTACTTATGTTCACCTATACAGGAATGTGTGTGTAGTCAAGTCAAGTCAAGTCAAAATCATTTATTCAATTTAGGCATCAAAGACGCACTTATGAACGTCAACTTTTCATTATAATGTACTTTAAAGACTCTACCGCCGCGTTCCAAAATATATATAGAGCCCACCGAGAAGAAGCGGCAAGAAATTCGGGGCCATTATTTTTATATAGATGTTTACAATGTTTCTACTTAGGTACTACAAATGTTACATTGTATGTGGCACAGTGACAGCTTGCCAGAAGTGGAGTATTCCATGCATCTTTATCGTCTATATAATGTCGAACTTTATAGTAAGCTTTTTTTATTAAAACGTTTTTTACAGTCAACTTGAAATTGCCCTCTGTGAGCTCAGTTATGTGTTTTGGGGTTTTATTGTAAAAACGCACACAATTTCCTAGGGATTGACTTATTAGTCTTCGCAAGTCTAAAACTATGTACAGCTATCCTATTTGTATTTCTAGTATTAAAAGTGTGGTGATCACTATTTAACTTATATTTATGTAAATTTTTACGATGTATTTGTATTATGCATACAGTTTGTATATATCACACTGGTAACCAGTAACTGGGACCAGAAGTCTGGTAAAACAGCTAATGCTGTGACTCAGTGGTTGAAGATATACTTCAGAACCAATGACAGTGATGCAAAACAGATTAATAAGTCTGTTTTTATGGGATATATTTCGGCAAGTATGGCCTGGAGTTACATTAATTTTAGTTCCAGCATCCCCATTTCATATTCAGACTATCAGGCGCATATAATCGTATGCTACGCATACCGCCTTCAATCAAGAAGCTTGTAACTTCCTCATTTCTAACCACTCATAGTCAATGGAATTCACTGAATCTGTGATCTCTCGATTGATACAATTTTACTGGTTTCCAATAGCGAATGTACTTTTTGGGTTCCATGCTACCCGTAAGACATGACTGTGCGTTAGATCGCGTCATAATTTAACATTAACTGAGTTAGAAACCAATTCAGCATTAAAAAATTCGTTGCAATCTAATTTTGTGTAGATTTAAACTCGTTAAGATATCAAAAAATGCTGGTAATTTAGAAACGTAATTCTGGTTTCAGAGCAGTAAGTAGCAACTAACCTTCATCTATCAGGTTTCTACTGTTACACCGATTCGTAATAGTTATTGCCATTGTGACTTACCACCGTGATAAACAACGCAATGTTGGAACAAAAACCACCACTAAAGATAAATAAATTTTATGCTACATCCTTTCTAAGAAGGAAAATCCGTCCATTTAAACTACAGAATCTCTTGAGAATAGCCTCGGCTGCAATAAGCCGACGCCATACATTACAGTGTCAACCCTGCGCCCTATCTTGTAGGGCACTTTACCTGTCACATTACGGGTTATGAGCAAGGGCTCTCAGGAGCCCACCTTTGGACACCGTTTTGGAGATACCCTAGTTTGAATCTTTATTTATAAATGAAGTCAAAGATTGCCACTGATCTAAACACTTAAACCACAGCTTAAGTATAAAGAGTCTGTACTACTGTCAACGCCAACCTAAGGGTCTCAGCATACCATCTATGAATATGTGAGCCTAAAGGTACATTATTTGTAGATAGTGTTTACTGGTACGTCCTTTACCTTACATTGCGAGGTCAAGTCCGATGCTTACCTTATGTCTTAACACTCGTCTACCGTTTATAGTAAATCATTAATGTACTGGGCCCGCACGAGCTGAACACTGGAATTCCTGTAAGCGCGGGCCAAGAAAGGTTTAATCATGAGAGTTTCATGTTTGAAAGTGCATCTGATATGGAGATAAGGTGCCGAAATGTCTTATGTATAAATGAAGCCGAAGAAATGAACAAAACTAAATACTTCAAGGTCATTCCAATTTATTCCAGTAGTTGATGTCATTACTGTGCAACACTTCATATATTCACATATTATCAGCTATGTATCAGCTATATTAGAAGTGCGAGGCAAGACGCAACCGCGAGCGTTCTGCACTCTCCTTGAGAAAGACTGTGGTTGAAACTATAGTTGGAAAGGTCTGACTGATTTAAGTGAGTGAATCCCGTTTTTATATTAAAATATATTAGACCGTGGACAGTTTCTGGTTGGTTCTCCGGATATAATGTTCTCTTAACGGATGTCGTGCTAAGCATGATTGGTGCGACTGCCTCGTAGTAGGTGGACCCCACGTAAAACTTACTCTAGTGCGTTGTTGTTTTGTTTATCTTCTTAAACTTGCAGTAAGTTACCTGCAACAATAAAACACGTTATAAGATTACTGTGATTGAGCAAAACCATGAATTCTTATCGTTATTGCAGTAGTAATATCATGACATCCCCAAGGTAGAGTGTTCTGTGTTGCAATGCGCTCGCTCGGCACCCAAATTATAGTTCCTATAATATTTTCTACATTTAAAACCAACAGCTCTTCGATAGTGTTCCCCAAAGTGTGTATGTATAAACATAGCGCTAAAATGGTCAACAGATGAGCAGAGTATGATTCGCTTTCTTGATCATCACCTTCATATCATAAATGCGAAAGAATGGGAGTGAGATTGAATGTGTATTTAGATTGCGATAACCATTTAGATAGATAGATAGATAACAGATAACGTGTACAATACACGTTCATCAAAATAAAATTAACAAATACAATGAATACTTAAAAATAACATTGTGTAATGGGCGGTCTTATGTTCAATACGTATAATAAGTGATAACTTCCAGACAACCTTTACCACGGGAAGAAGTTGCGTGCAGTGTCCAGCACCAAACAAGGCATACATACTTATAATGCCTCCTACATTATCGCAATATCAACCGTACTGATTGTTTCACAGTACGTTTTCCAATTACAAGAACATTTAAATCTAAACCATAGCCCTTACAGTGACATACTGTTGATAAATATAGTTGGTGCAACTTGCCCTTAAGCACGCTTCATACTTCAGACTTTATTTCCACGATCTTATTTGTTGCAGCGCACTGGCAGTCGCAAATCCGCCCATAATTCATCGCTTTATCACTCCGCTCATAAAAACAAACTAACCGCGTCGGTAAACAAGAGTCATACTTTCCGTTCCCAGTCACGATATGAAAAACTAAAGGAATATTTAAATCAGCTGAGATACGGCGGTGAGACAATGTTTTGTTGGTTGGCGTTATGATTTGGAGCGCAATAAGTAGGTATCATTCATAGCTGCCGGAACTCACCGTATGGTGCTTCACAACAGGTTTTCAGTCTTGAGGGTTGTAGCTAGCCATATTGTAGCTAGCCGGCTATGACTTAATATGCAAATACTCATACATATATTTTTATTTTGGTATATACAGTTTAAAGATTAGTTTTCCGTTTAAACTTAAGATAGATTTCATACGTTTGGGATCTTTTTTTTAGTAAAATATTTATTTTGTAATTAAAATGGATGAGATGATTCTTATGAAGAGACCTTTGTATGACTTACGCCCGATTTCATCAACACTTTAGGTATCACCTAAGCCAGCCAGGTACCAGCTAGGTAACACTTAGTAATACAAAAATGTCACATAACTTGGCTTAGGTGTTACCTAAAATGTTGGTGAAAACTGGCATAACAGTTTTAGATTTGCCAATACTGACCATTATAAATTGCCCACCATGTACATATATTTACATTAAATCAATTACGACCTTACTTATATACGCTGCTTAACTTTAAATAACGTTACTTAGTACTGCACAAAGTAAAACTGTTCTTCGCCGTACTAAGTGACGTTATTTAAATTTAAGCAGCGTTTATAAGTAACGTCGTTAAACATTACATTTAATTAATCTAAATCTTTAGTAAGAATGTATCATAGGACGTACATCTGCAAAGGTACCATTTTTAGTGATATGGGGAAGTATTTTGCCAGACATTCAACCTTGAAGCAGTAGTGTGCAAACATTACTGTTTCGTTGAAGGGCAATGTTTCTAACGAAATTACAGGGTATGAGATTTGACATTACATAGCTCAGGTTGATGAGCGCAGTGCACTGCAAAATGAGTTCAAATGAAAACTCTGCAGGTTTTTCATTTGAACACTTGCCGGACTAATAAAACGTGGACTAAAATAGTCCCAAGTTTAAACCCATGTTTTAAGGGTAACAAATATGAAATTTGCGTAAAACATGGTTTAAAGTAACATAGCTTGGTCTTGCGTATCAGTCGATTTGTGGGAGTTTCCGGAAGTCTGATTCCCAACTCCTTACTCCCCCCTCCCCTATCCTTCCCGTCCCCTTCCATCCTCACCCCTTCTATCTCTTTCTTCTTATTTTCCTTCCTCAAAGGTCGGCAACGCATCCTCGAGACCTCTGGTATTGCGGATGTCCGTGGGCGACGGTGTCACTTACCACCAGAGCCGCTTGCTCGTTTGCCAACTTATCCCATGAAAAAGAAGTACCTAACGATGCGATCCAGCTGTCATTACGAGCCAGGTCTAATGTGTTACCAGCTTCGACCGCAACACTACTGACTATCGACGTGAGCCTATCGACTATAAAAATACCACATTATTCTAAACCAACGAACCATACAACATCGAACTAACTCCTAAATTGCTTTGTACCGTGAGTTCGGTACACTAGATATAATATCAATATACAATATCAAAATGGTTTTATCAGAACGCTGCGACGACAAACTATAATTGCACGAGTACTGGGATGTACACGACAAAGGAACCTCGCTCCGGAAATGTTACGACGTCGTCTCTAATACAAGAAAGCGATATTTTAAATTAAATGCTGGTGCAGTACAGAAATTATTGTGTAAACATTTTAGATATATATTTGTTCTACATTTTAATATACCTATATTTTCTGACATTTACTGCGCTACTCAGCATTACAAGAACTTAATGTGAGATTAATAATAATAACGTTTACACACTCGTACCTCCACACTAACACACCCTGTGTCGCGTGAGGCATGGACACACATATAAACACATCACAAGCTTACGATCTGAGGGCAAACATACATCAGGAGCCCTACTTCCACCTCTTAAAATAGTCATTTTTCAACCTTACCCATTGGTACCACCACGTGAATATTGCAATCTTAAAACAATAATGGATTACGATAGACGTTTTGATGACGTATTTTCAAATAGTTTACTCAATTCGCATACTTTGACGTGAGTTTTGACACTTGTTTTATTGGTCCAATGTTTAAGTTTTTAAGGAGATCTTCACCCTAAGGGATGCCTTCCACTAAAATTAAAAATAAACAAAAATCAATAATCTCTTATATAAAAAAAGAACTATGTTTTAAGCACATTTTTGGAATGTAAATTTTTAGGAATAACAGGTTTTATTGTTATTATTAATATCGTTCAAACATTTTGTGTGGGTAGGGGTACCATAGTAAATAATATGTTTATTCTAAGCTAATGATTTACGATACAAATGATTACGATTACAAAAAGCTAATGATTTATGATAGTTTCGTAAAAAGTGGGAGTAGGCCCCCAGGTCACTTCGAAAGCAACTCACAAAAATGTAACTCCTCTGGCAGTCAAGTTGAAATAGAACATATTATGTGTTTCCCGTAACAGGAAAAAGCGACTGAAAGTCTCATGGTATTGTGATCAAAACATTGTCAAATCCATCCTTCCACCTAAAAGTGATAAATGTATCATCTCAATTCCATTACGATATGAGCACTGCAGTACGTCGTTTCTGGCGCATGTGTCCTATATAAGAGTAAAGCCGGAGTATTGGACATTGTAGTTCCAATACGGGTGCTAGGTTCAGAGCTCTCTTCATAAGATGTTTTCATCGTGTACTTACTTATTCTATATAACATGTACTACGGAAGAGCGAGACTCTCTAACACAGGTATTTTCATACTTAAAAGAGGGTCCCAATCCTATGAAATGTATCATAAGTTTAAGTTTACCGAAATAAAAATATTTGTATTTGTAAGATGTAGTTACAATTTTTTTACATAAGGTTTTGTCATAATTTGGCTGGCCATGCTCCTTTTATATATAAGTACTTTGTGCTCATATGTAATATCTAACTTTGTTGTCAACCCCTTTAACTTTTATATAATTGTCAAACTTTTTGGATTTTCAGATACTTTAGTGAATTTTCAAAAAAATATTACACTTTTTTGTTATTTTTGGTAGTGTTGTGACGTTAACGATGCCAACGTGTTAAGTTAAAAATTGCAAAAACTATACAGAGTACAAAAAAAAATCCGTAGTTTCAGTATGTATACTTTTAGACACATATTCTTTGGTTTTTTCTCACATTTTTAGATATTTTATTCATGTTTTTATAAATTTTTATCACCGTTTGCAACATATGCATTGCATATGCATATATGCATCTATCCCTTTCACTCTCGCGACCTACGTTCGTAAGCGGAAACGTAACAGGACTACTACTTTTGATAATTATAATGGATCGATTAGAACTATGTCCTGGATTCACGAGCGCATATAAAATATATCTACAACGAAGAACATGGCAGGGACTTCTAAGTAACACTGGAATCGTTTTAACCCTTTGCATACCAGAGACGTACATTTACGTGTGTTTCATTCATAAATCTTTTGTTTTAATTATCACAGTATATGTGGATAAAGGGCAGAAGTGGCACTTTCGGCTACTTGACCATTTGGTACTTAACAATGTTCAGAACAAAATATTAATATAAATAAAATTAAAAATACTACTTTTTAAATAAATTAAATAATAAATTAAATCCGTACCTCCTATAATTTCGTCGATATAGTCGCGGTCGCCCCGTGTGCGGCGAGCTTAACACGCCGCACACAGAGCACATAATTATTGCATTGTCTCGCATCGAAAAGCCAATGCTTGTTTCTGGTGCACTGCAGTGACCTCGCCCCCGTCCATTTTTCAATCTTACGCCGACGTAATACAGGCGATTTCGGCTCATAAACGTTTTTAGTATAATGTTGGTGCCGTGACCGCGCATACATTCCGATCCAATATTTAATCGCAGCCGGTTCGCTTACACTTCCCGATTTATTAGAGCCACGTGATTATCATCGCGAATGGTACGAATTATAATGGTACGAATTATACCGGAATAGCCCCAAAATATCGAAATTATTATAACTGCTATAATAGAACCTGAATTTATTTAGCTGGTGCACGTTCCTAACTTGTGGTTATAGTGGTATTTAAATCTAATGTGAATGCTTGTATTAAATGAATTTCGAATGAAGCTCGCATTCGTATTATTTACTTCGTCACATTATGTCATTGTGGTCACAATCAAATTCCATTACGTTATAAACCTACGCATTATTGTATTACCTATTCTTCCTACCAATAGTATATGTAAACGAGATACACCCTACGGTTTAATGACAATCCCACAGGAATTGTTTTAAGAAGATCGACTGTTTATTCATATATAGCATATCTAAAACATTGCATCTGATTTTCAACAGCGTTAATTAACCAGTAACCAATTGCTACATATTAAAAAAGGTAATTTTGTAAATAGTCCTAGTGTGATTTTGTAGTATTGAGTGAAGAAACGGAGAAATCATGCACCTGATGGTAAGCACGTTCTGTTCCACTAAGTTCAACTATAAGTTCGACTAGGTTCAACTGGTTGAGCTTATTGGACAAAAAATTACTTACTACACTTGCACAGGTAGTCTTGCCCGGCAATGTAGCTTCACTTTAGTCCAGAAATTTCATTTACTTTACACCCTAACACATAGGTCGAGTCTCGTCGTTCGCACACCCGTTCTCTTACAATCCCACGATCATCGTGAACCAGCTCGATACGTAATCGACGACATCACCGTCAACGCTCACGTTTTGCTACCACAAGGCTCGAGGATGCAAGGGGTTTTTTGCGGTCATTGCGAGCTGTCACTGTCAAAACATCAAATAATATATGTATGTAATTCGTTCCATCTTTGACAGAATATTTGGCGCGCATTTCGCGACCGCGTTAGTGTTCCATTCAGGTTGAGCATTAGAAGCATTGGAACCAACGGGAACGGCAAATCGGGCGCGACAGTTGTGAGCGTTGGCGGTGCTTACCGGAAGACAACCGTAGCTTGCGCATATTACTTCACGGCAGAACATACACTGTGATTGAACCAACAAAGATGGCCTCCTGCGCAAGAGACCTACTGCATGGTAAATCAGGTTTTACCTCTTGCTATTCACATACCGACGGCGGTGAGCATATTCTTAACTCTATATTCGATATAAATAGTGCGATTCAAAAGTGTTTTGTAACCACTCACTGGAAAGGATAAGAGGATTAATTTTATATCTGGAATAGATAGAACTAACACCCGGGACTAACACATAAATAAGGTACTTTTTAAACCGTAATGGGCAGTTCCCGAGGGCTCGCTATAACCACATCCCACGCGGACGAGATTGCGGACAGTAGCTTGTAATTTCATAAATCTAACTTAATTCACCGACTAACAATATTGGACCCAGTAGTGTAACTTCGACTGTTCGCGGGACAATTTGCACACTACCACATGGCAACAATTTGACTTTACCATTGGCGTGAGAACTGCGGCTTATATCGGCTTCGTTAGCTCAGTACTAACTGAGCTAACTAACTGAGTGACTTTGCGTTCAAATCGAGATCTGAGATTCAATCTCTATCCGGACTAACTAGTGTGAGAAGCAGAAATGTTTATTAATAGCTTAACCACTATCTAACTTGATAGCCATTGATGATGCGGTTGCAAGTCACAATAGAACTATAATAACGACCAGGTCTCAAAGACAGCTGCAGAAGTAGCAGCTGCAGCTGAAGACGCTGTTAGATTCGATATATGTTTTATTTTTAATTGACGTGACGCATTTTTTTTATTGTTTCCTTATATATTGGTATGACATAGATTTAGTAACATGTATTTATTGATTACTTATTTGTATGCGGTAGCAGTAATCCAACATGATTATGCAGGTACTAATTATACATAAGTATACAATATATTATGAACAACAAAGTACAAATGTACTATAGTGCCTAAGTTGTTAATTAGATTTTTGACATAATGCTTATTTCATAATCAATATTGACGTGTATGGGTTTTATACCAATAAATATGATTATGATGATGCTTAGCGACATATTTTTAATCTTAAAAGTGGTCAGGCACCAGAATCACGACAATACTGTGAATTTCTAACCTTCACCGAAAGCGCAACACCGAGGTGGGGATTGATCCTGTGGCCGTCTAATCGATGACTGGCCCTTGTTTCAAAAGTTTATTTTTCTCCGGTCGTGGATATTTTAATGTCCCTGTCACGGGGGGTGTGAGCGAGTAAGCGTTCTAGCTGTACCTTACCTTTACTGTAGCAAACCTTCGCTGCACGCGAAGTAATAAAAGTGTGGGAAAAAGATCTGTGTGTAGATAGTGCGTGCGTTTTATATTGTACCTATATAGGCATCTTTTTTCACACTTTCATGGCTCCGCGGGCAGCGAATGTATGACGTATAGTTTGAGTATAATTCACTTTGTATCGTCATGGATATAATATTAGACGTTCAGAACAGATCAGATAATAGTTGCTTCCAATATCAATACTCAAATGGTATCATCGCTGCAAGCTCTCCTTTAAGCTTGTATCTTGGTACTTGTCTCAAGTCTCTATAGACGTTATGTCCTATTGTGTGCTTGGCTTATCGTGGTCCATGTCGACAACTCCTTTGTTCGCATTGTTCTAGAACATTTTGATCTTGTATATGAGAACATAGTAGTATTAGTTTAGTACGTATTAATAGCGGTTATGTGTATATCGAAATATGTATTCAGTATCAGAATTTAACACTCTCAATTCTCTAAAACAACATAGGAATTCTTCGGTTATTGGAAAGTTTAATTTTTGTTTTGGTTTCATAATCCCAATTTCCTAATTATTGTATTGTCAGCGCAAAGGGTAACCTTAGTAGAGGCTTTATAATTCTCGCGAGTTTGACAGATGAGTATCTAAAGATGAGCATCTGATATGCTGGAAAATGAGTGTTTTGCCGGTTAGTACTCGTACTTTAGTCCAAATCAACTATGGAATAATTTACTGTTTGATAAGAAAATTTATCTTTACTCTTATACAGTGTTTAAATAATAATTGGTTAACATTATTTCATACGAAAATACCAATAAATGGAACTGACTTCCATACAAAGAATTTTGAACTGTCCTGGTACCGATTTCAACAAGTTTTTTCTTACTTTGGTGTTAAAGTCGGTTCCATTTTTCTGAAAAAAAAATTCACACCTTGAGCCACCGTGAGCTTGGCTAGTTACAGAATCATTTGTCATTCACCGTCAATGATGATATCATCAAAATAAGCGAAACACTTTTCATTTATTGGAGTGTTACTCAAAAACTGCCTCAAAAACCTCGGAAATATAGCTTAACAAACAAAAAAGAAATTTGAGCATCCATTCACAAAAGGGGGAAAATCCATGAACATTCACAAAAAAAAACAAACAGATGAACATATAACCTCCTACTTTTTTGAAGTGTAGGTATTGTAGGCTTGTGTCGTATATCCTCAATGCTGAGGTTCTTGACCTCTATGGAGTATTTTTTGGTAGACCACATCACGCCACGTTGATCTATCCTCGGCAGCGTGAATGGCTTCACATACGGTGGTGTTGAGTACGGTGCGAGTTTGGTCTGACCATCGCATGGAGGATCGACTCCTTGATCTTTTTCCTTCCACCTTGCCAGTCAGCAACAATTTCCAAGTTGTCACTCTTTCGTGCTATATGGCCAAAGTAGTCGAAAATTCTGCGGAGGCATGTAGAGTGTAGTCTTGCATTGAAGTCAGTTAATGAGGTCTAAATGATCGTATAATATTTAACTGTTGTCTTATATCCTTAAAACCATGAATTAATAATTTGGCAATTGTAAGTACATACAACTAATATAAGTACGAGTAAGTGAATTTAAAAGCATAACTTGAGCAAGCTACATTTTACTGTAAATATGGACGCCCGTTGGAAAGCGAATCAGTGGGGCTATTATGTACCTCAGTTGCTAACAAATGTTGATAGAAATCTGGCAAAAATGACGATTCTATGTCAGTTTTGACACTTCCAGTAAGCAAAAATGTTTGTAAGTTGATGACTGAAGCTGACAAAAGTGACATAAAACCGGCATTTTTATTGATTTTAATCAACATTTGTTAGCAACTGAGATACATAATAGCCCTGCAGGTCCCGTTCGGTCACGCTGTAAATGTCGGTAAAGTAGAGGCAAACAATATTTTGACCGTTCGAAAATAGAATGAGTGTCAATCGAACACGAAACGTCAGAGTCGACGGACCTCTACAAGTAAATAAACAAAAATCCACATCGATGATCGAATGATATAAAATCCGGCTATCTTGTCTGATTATTATACCAAACCCATTGTAATGTTCAAGATTTATGTGGAAGGAAAAGATTTAGGTATTTAAAGATCACGAAATAAGGGCAAACAGTGTATTTAGAACGAATACAAAGAACGAAATTAATAGATCCAAGGGCCTACAAAATTATGGCCGAGAACTCAATATAATTATGTTTGTATACGTCCGATAACAAAAACGTTTAATGAATGTCTTCTTCGTATTGACGTTTAAAAGTGCTAGTTATAATGTAGTTAACAACCGTGAATGTCTAAAACAGGGTGTCACTATGAAATTTAAGCAATAAGTAATAATATTTGTCTTGCGCGTTAGAACAAAATTATTTATTTGTATGAATTAATATAATTTTTATGAATTTCTATGAATTACGCGTAAGAACAATATATTTATCACTAAGACCTACACTAAAAGCGGCATTGCATATATTTTTATTGTAATTTTTGAATATCTGAACTGCAACTACGAAATCCTTTTAAACGACATCCCGTACAACTGTACAACGTTGAGGTGAAGCACTCCGCGTCACTTTACACATCCAATACGAGCGCACATAATACCAGTTCGACATTATTACGTGACGCGGCAATATTGAAACTGCATCTGAGATAAACCATTATATCAGCCTTTATGAAAAATTACCTGCGTTCCTAAGTGTTGGGGTTAACATAACTCTTGAATACAAAGGATTACCGGTAATCACGCGTCAAAAATCACGATATACGGAATACGCTAACAATAAATATGTACATGCCTAAATGTACGCAACACATTATCGACCTATTGTGTAGTATAAATACCTAATACCCTCACAAAAGCCTATACAATACTGGTTAATGCTTAGAGCACTATAAACAGACCTTTGTAGTGCTTTGAATAAACAGGTACAAAATACATTACATATTATGATAATACAATAAAGGTAGCCTTAGCAGCTAAACTACTAGATAGTGATCGGAAAAGGTTTTTAAAATTACCAAGTTATTATTTCTTTATAAGTGGACTCGTACATTTGCACATTTGCCATTCTTCAAATTAGTTAAGGAGTACTATTAAGTGCATTAGGTGAGATTCCTACTCAAGTAGTCAGAGTCAAATCACAGTCATATAAATAAGTAAATAAATAATAAATAATAAATATTCCACAACTATCACACAACGCCATCTAGTCCCAAGCTAAGCAGAGCTTGTGTTATGGGTACTAGACAACTGATAAACATACTTATATATTTCTAAATACATAAATATTATAGATAAAAAGTCGGCCATAAGTCACTGTCCTGTTTAAGTAACGTTCTCGTACAGATCTCGCTTCGGTCGTTCCCTCATGACTGAGGATTGTGACCATCAGGGCAGCACTTTGGATCTGACGAACTGTCTCCATCGGCTCCGGTCTGTGGCCATCTCCACCGCGGCGTAAAACCGGGACGTTGGTGTTTCTTCCAGTTGGTCAGACCACCTGGTCGGAGATCGGCCTCGTGAACGTTTCCCTTCCACGTTTCCCACCACAATGAGTTTTTCCAAGCTGCTATCGCCACGTCTGGCGATGTGGCTATAACAGCTCATTATCAATCGGTCCTTGATTTTTAATTAAGACAGAATTGAGACGTTAGTGCGTTCTGCTGTCCATGGTATTTGCAGCATCCTTCTCCCTTCTCCCACGTCTCAAAAGCGTCTCGTAAAGCAGGGGAAACTAAATTACTATAAATTAAACTAAATCAAATCATTCGCGTGGAAGATGCGTAGTAATGGCAAAATAAGTAAATATATATATACATATTATTATATTATATACATACAAATGAACCCCTATTTTTTCCTGGTTACGCTATAACTTAAGAACGGATGAAACAATCTCGCTAATATTTTTTTGTTGTGTTAATTATTGCCGGGAGAAGGTTCTTATGAAAGAAAAACCAAGAAAAGATGGGAGGTTATGACGAGGGAAAAGGTCGAGCCTTACGCGAACTAAGTCGCGGGCAGTCGCTAGTATTAGTATATTATGCAATTAGTGATTAAAGAACGCGAGTGATTCATAGTCCTCGATATAAATTCATTTTCATATTCGTATTCAAGAGTGACATAGTATAGTATTACTTTTTAAAGCACTAACGCCTGCTTTAGCGATCTCAAACATTGAAATGTATACAGTGAAAAATTCAGATCCTCGGAACCCGCATCTTCGGACTCTCCGTGTCAGACGCAATTGACCAACTAGACAACCGAGGTTCAGGTTCGAGCATCCAATTTTAACTCTCTATCTGACTAACCATGTTACGGGGACGGAGCGACATCTCGAGATGCCATTTTGGAACCTCGAGCTCGAGGTCATGGGTTCGATCCCCGGGTTGGACAGTTATTGGAGTTTTGTGAGAAAGAAAATTGTTTTCAATAACAGCCCGGTGACGGGAACAGTGGAGTAGATGGCAATATGATCGCCCCCTATTACATGATCACATGACCAAATACATATATGGCGAAACGTAGGCGTTAAAAACATCGCTGCTTGCCTCGAAGGTTATATAGGCAACAGTATCGATTCACTCAAGACCGCTAGACTGATGTTATCGCCCCGCGGTTTCACCTCAGTTGTGATGGGTGGTGATGATGAGGATAAGTATCCTATTAAAATACCGCTGCTTACCTTCTCGAGGATATATAGGTGAAACTAATTGTTATGTTGTGTTTAAAAATAACATACAAGTATTGCGGGCAAAGACCTTACACTTACTAGTGTAAGGTCTTTGATTGCGGGCAATTCATTGTCATTGATTGTCAGTGATGGCGGAATCGCTCGACTACAGTCGGAACAATAAAGATTGATGATATGCCGACTCTATCGCCGAGCACGTCTAGTGCATCGAGCTGTCAAAATCGTTGCATGCTTTTGACTATCTACGCTATCAGAAACTGACAGTCTTTGACAGAACTCTATTGACAGAAAATAAGTCATCGTTACGATCTAGACGTAGGTTGAGATCTTGTTATTTTGTATATGATGTGCCCAAGAATATAGGCTTTTTCACCCGCGTAAAAGTAACCCATGCGCTATTCCAGACTATAATCTATGAGTGTACCAAATTTCAACCAGATCCGTTCAGCCGTTCTGCCGTGATTGAGTATCAAACATCCAGACAACCATCGATCCATCCATCCATCTAAACTTGGGATTATAGAACAACCCAATTCCAAAGCTGGGATTCGTATCAAATTGAAAAAAGTTTCATATTCACACTTCAACATAAAACGGCTGTGATTTTCCCAAGCGTTCCAAGCATTCAAAATGTACTGCACAACATGTAGTCGTTAAAAGTTAAAAGTATTATAATATTTGTAAAGATAGCCAGCGAGTCGTCCTATTCAGCGAGACACGGTCCGCTGGTCCGTTGCGTCCTGACGTCAGGAGTACAATTCTGTAATTTTGAAATCAGGATAGAATCGTATCGTACGGACTTGAAACGATGACTGCAGCCGCTAACAATTCTGCTATTGTGAAGATTTCGGTACAGATTTACATGTTATCCCAAATAGCCAAACCATATTCTCTCTATCTATCACTATATATATATATATATATATATATATATATTTATTTAGCACATGTAACTTACAGACTAATCCAAATCGTTACAAGGCAGAACTAAGGTAAGCAATAATTTCAGCTCGAAATTTGATATTATATCGGGGCTATATAGATACCTACTTATCTTGTTCAAGGACGTGGCTTATATGAATTCACATAATACTCGTATATGAATTTGTATAGTTGATGATTACAGCTGAATATAGCTTTTAGGCATTTTTAATATCTACCACACATAGCCTGTGTGGTAGATATTAAAAATCAACATGGAAGGTATTTTATAACACTAAAGTGATGACAGTTGTGATAGTAGAAGCCTCTGCAACGCAATTCTCATTCTGAGCTTGGGCTTTCGGTAAAAATAACATTATGTCTGGTTCCTTATACAACTGAAGGCTTAAAGAGGGAATTTACAGCAAGGTGGGCACTTTTTCATGCCGACCTGGCTAGCTACCGTCATCAAAAAAAGCCACGCCTGTTATGCGTAATGATGTGTTCCATTAATGTGAGCCAGTCGCCAGGTGCCATTCCAGGTCTCATGTGCTTCCACCTCCAACCATATACCTCACTGTCCTACAAGTGATATAACAGTCAAAGTATCAATGATAAAAAATCTGTTCAGAGAAGAATTAACTTCTACGTAGTTACCGTAATCTCACGTATCGTAATGTAATTGTCAAACGTAATGGAACTCTTCAACATTCTTATGTCATTGGGAAATTGTTATTATTAAAATTACAGAATCGGCCCGAAATTCCCCGTACTTGTTCCAGATATAGGTTACAACATTTTGCAGTATATTTATTTCGAAATTCAATTTTATATCAGTTTTCATAACATAAAAGTTGTGTTGTAAAATTCAGCTGTTATGTGAAAATAGATACAATAAAATTTGATATACCTACTCGTATTTAATATAGGTTCGTGGTGGTATTGTGTATAAAATAAATCGGTTTGTAACTCTAGGAGGTTTTGGGAATAAGCTTGTATTTCTTTGAAACTAATAAGTGAGGAGGCGCGTCAATACTTTTACCTAATAGTAAGCATCAAGCCTGCCTATTAATGTTTCTATATGTACCTACCAGCAGGGCTATTATGTATTTCAGTTGCTAACAAATGTTGATTGAAATTTTGGAAAATGGCCGCTCAATGTCAGCTTTGACAACTCCAGTAAGCAAAAATGTTGTAAGTTGATAACTGGAGCTGACAAAAGTGACATAGAGCCGCCATTTTTTTCGATTTCAATCAGCATTTGTTAGCAACTGAGATACATAATAGCCCAACCGATCTTTATATTTCCAAGTTCTTTGAAACACTGCCAAATACTTTCTGTAATATGTAATCACTGAAAACAGTGAATAAAAAGAACTTGTTATCACTTTTTTGTGTTTGAATTTAGAACACACCAACATATTCGACCTCCATCTCAATGCTATACAACCTCCTTGCGCAAAGAATAATCGACATACAAACTCCAAGTGTTTGACAGGTCATCATCCTAATATAACAATAAAAAAAAAAAATATTATTGACCTTGTTAAATTCACGAGAATTTCAATTCAAAAATAAGAAAAATATTTTTCATTTTCGTAATAAAATTGTTCTAGTATTTAATATGCAGTTTAATTAACTTAACTTTCTTTTTTGCATTAAATGTCTATTTTCGCTTATGATAACTCTTTCTCGTAGTCATGATTTAAATTATAGTATGTTATTTATACAGTGAAAAATTCAGATCCTCGGACGGGATTCGAACCCGCGTCTGCGGACTCTCCGTGTCAGACGCCATTGACCAACTAGGCCACCGAGGTTCAGGTCCGAGCCACGAATTTCGACTCTCTAACCATCTTACGGGCTGTTATTGAGAAAATCTTTCTTTCTTAGAAAACCCCAATAGCTGTCCGGGGATCGAACCCATGACCTCGAGGTTCCAAAACGGCACTTCCACCACTACACCAAGACCAAGCGAGCGAAGCCGATGGCGGGTCAGCTAGTTCTATATCTACGCTCACGTGGACGTTATACTCGTAACTATATATTTAATAAAAACTTTGGCGTGATGACAGCAAGGACTATCATCATGTCATCATGTGTTAATTTCTCACGAGTTTTAAGCCTGATTAAATATCTACGGCCTTACTTATAAACGCTGGGAAAATTTAAATAACGCGATTTAGTGAGCAGTGAAGCAGTAATGTGTTTTAGTGTAAAGGTACCTGCGGGTGCCAGCGGAATTACAGGCACATGAGACTTAACAGCCAAATGTCTCAGGGTTACGGATGCAGTGCAGTTCGTCACTTGTGATGAAATGCATCTGTTCTAGGCAAAGTTTACTCAAAGTCGAAGTCAAAGTCAAAATCATTTATTCAATTTAGGCATCAAAGACGCACTTATGAACGTCAACTTTTCATTATAATATACTTTAAAGACTCTACCGCCGCGTTCCAAAATATATAGAGCCCACCGAGAAGAAGCGGCAAGAAACTCGGGGCCATTCTTTTTATATAGATGTTTACAATGTTTCTACGTACTACAAATATTACATTTTATGGGTGGCAGAGTGACAGCTTGCCAGAAGTGGAGTATTCCAAGCATCTTTATCTTCTATATAATTTCGAACTTTATAGTAAGCGTTTTTATAAAACGTTTTTTACAGTCAACTTGAATTTGCCATCTGTGAGTTCAGTTATGTGTTTTGGGATTTTATTGTAAAAACGCTCACAATTTCCTAGGAATGACTTATTAGTCTTCGCAAGTCTAAAACTAGGTACAGCTATCCTATTTGTATTTCTAGTATTAAAAGTGTGGTGATCACTATTTAACTTATATTTATGTAATTTTTTACGAACATACATTATATTTTCAAATATTATTATTATTATATATTACCATTTCAGGTTGGCCTCGTGCATGTAGAGCTTCAATAAAAAAAACCTTAACAACAGTACCGCGCAGAACAGTAATGTAAAACGCAGTACTTAATGACGTTACATAAATGTATGCACTATTATAGGTAAGGGTGTTAGTTCAATAAACAATTCTAAGAAATTCACATAAGTTGAAGTATTATTACTAATATTATAGTAGTTTTAAATCATTGTATTGAAGCGAGGGTAATGGGGACCAGCCGCCATTAAAGCATCCCGCCCTCGAGCTTGGGTTCTCAGTGAGGGACTCTATCTGCGGCAGGTTACTTGGGAAGACGGAGTAAAACATACGCGTTCTAATGCACGATTCGGTTATATTCCTGTGGACCTAGCACGAAAGTAACTGTGTAAGATCATAAATATCTATGGTAAGATTAACATAACTTGTCTTCACGTGAAATAGCATACTAACTGACATTTATCTAGGGCAACTATGACACAGATAACTCATAGGACTTTATTAATAAACGTTGCGTAAACATAGATTAGGCGTAACATGCTTTGTCTTGCTTTCACGCGTGACATTTACTGCAAGCGAAAAATTGACAGATAGATGTTTTAACTACTCCGGGCTTATTACAAGTTTATTAATAAGGCCGATAGTGTACACCGAAGGGTGAGGAGTTGACGCTTACAATACGAATATACTTTTCCGCAAAGTGTTTGTGATACGGCCTCTGAGATTGGGCACTTTCTAGTGTCCCTCCGGCAACAAACCAAACTCAAGATTAAGCATTTGTCGAAGCATCTAACAGTGTATTCTGGCATGCCAGGCAATGCCTTCGAGCGCCTTGCCTAGGTTTAGTATGAAATAATACTGAAATGAAATAATCGCATCATTTATTTACTTATCATCACATGCCATCAAGTGAGATATTAGTTAAACACTAGACTAAGTTTTAAAAATCGTACTAGGATCGTAGGACACAACGAAGTGTGTGCTTTTTAACTGACTTCAAAAAAGGTGGAGGAGGTTATATGTTAGTATGTATGTTTGCCGATTTCTCCCCCATTTGTGAACCGATTCCCAAATATTTTATTTCACCAAATTCGATTGAAAAGTGATACGCCTATCTTGATGATATCATCATTGAGGTTAACGACAGTCGATCCTGTAAGTAGCTAGGGTCACAAAAAGATGTAAAATAAAACTACCAAAAAAATGGGTACGACTTTAATACCAAAAAGTGTGAAATAACTATTCAAAGTGGGTACCGTGCGCACAATATTCTAATAAAAGGTACTTAGTTTTGAACTATCATGGTTCCGACTTAACAAGTTATTTCACACTTTTTTGTATTGAAGTCGGTTCCATTTTTTCGTATTTATTTTAATTTTATTAAGTGTAGATCAACAATCTGTAATCAAAGGCTGAGGCGGGCAAACCGTGCTACTTATGGTAAACGTTGCGCTGCTCCATGACAGATTCAGTGCCAACCGCAGAGGTGAGGTTTTGGGTAGCGCTGCACTGTGTTCGTTACCCCGTGACATTGAGTTTTGAGTATCTTTAGCAGAGCAATGTCACTTGCTACAATGCCCTTCATATTCTAACACAGTAATGCTTGTGTACTTTTACTTCACGGTAAAATATCTGTTACTCTCTGCGGTGGTATTACTCAAGAGGCCTACCGCCTAGGGTACGTTCCAGTTAGCGCCGACAACTCTCACAACTGTCTCGCCCTGGTTTAGCGTTCTGCTATAGACCAATGCTTGCAATGTGCAACCCAAACGGAACGGTTACGCGAAATGCACACCAAATTTTCTGTCAAAAATCGAAAGAATCCTATACTTATTTGATGCTTTGACAGTGACAGCTCGCTACGACTGCGAAAACCCACCTTCGATCCGCGAGCGTTGTGGTCACGACGTGAGCTTTTTCGGTGACGTCATCGATGACGTACGAGCTCGCTCACGACGATCGTGGGCTTATAAGGGAAGGGGGTGCGAACGCCGCGAGTGATTTCGGCGCTTACCGGAACGTAGCCATAGTAATGTTGTGTACTTTGTGAATGGACAAGTACAGCTGTGTGTGTGTGTAGGTAAACAACAATGGAGTCATAGAGATAATTATACCTCATTTTTACTGAAAAATACGGGATTAATCACGTAAATACTTGCCGGATAGATCCGACTATGGTTTCGACTACATCCAGGGTTGCTTTTCAAGGAGTGTTTGGGGGTCCGCATCAATGACGTCTCCTTACCACTGTGCTCCGGATGTGGTCCCGTATTTTTCAGTTAAAATTATTGAACACCACGTTAGTAATTTTACCTCGTAGTTCGGTAATAGCACAGGTAATGGTATGGATGTACTTTATGCTGGGATCACGCGGAACAATCCGACCTTGAACTTTTTATGAATTTTGATTAGTTAAGGTATGATCTTGCCATCGAAATCACTCGCGGGACTTTATCTTTCACGGTCTTAGTTTCATTCGTAGAGAAGAGATGAGTCCACTCTAATATGTTTCCGATGGCTCTATTCCCGTCTCGCTCCCACCCGCCTGACTACAGCGTTCGTTCGCCTCGGCCGACCGGACGGACGGCGCGCGTATTAAACCCAACAATATTGTTATGCCATCTGTTTATTCTTATTCATGGCTCCGTCCGATCTTTTATTCGCCGGACAAATACGATTTATTATTTATTTGCGAACATTTGCAGTGTTGCGAGCGGATGCGTGCTTTGTTCCATTTTATGGTGCTGGGTGTAAGGTAAATAAATGATTGTTGGGTCGCGCTCTCTTCGGATTTCCTTGCTTGTTTTATTGAGGCCCGCTTTTTGTATTTACGCGATGTGTTCGTTATGGAGGTGGGCGGCCTGTTGTTTATTTACAGTTTGTTACATTTATTATGAAGGGTCGGTTTCATTGCGAACTTGTTTTAAATTACATACCTAGCTACCTACCTACCTATCTACGAGTATATTGTTTACTGAGATCTATTTTGAGTAGTGTGGTATCTGCACAGATAATGATGAATGTTAACACGATTAATGAAAGTGTTCGAAAGTATATTGTTAAATATTTGTGATATTGTGTAATGGTCCCAAACGTTATATTTGTACTGGTATCACGACTTATAAGACGGTAAGACGACGAATTTTTGATAGGGCAACATTTGTAACCTCACTTTATATTGTCTTTGGATTGAAAATTTGGTTAATTTTTGATTTTGATAACAAGTAAAAATGTAATTTCTTCGTTAATTGTGTTAATAATAATTTTTGGATTTTGTAATCAACGAATCCCTTTGGTAAATGTGAATGGTGAAGCAATACTTGAACTATGTGGAGATTACACCGTTCGAGATTCAGCTTCCATCTTGGCAGAAATCTCGGATCTACGAGAAAACGCCGATCAGGTCTGTTGGTATCCCTTCTCCCTATCCTGCCCGTTCTTCCTTCCCTTACGGATCCAACGACAGACAGGTTGCTACGTGCTACGCTTCAGGAATGCTGTTAGTCATTTTAATAAGTATCGTACTTGAGGTTTATATAAGCTATTGTGAGACAAGATACTTGTGAGGCAAGAACTGTCATGGTTGTTTGGCTCCTTTTAACCCATCGCGTGTCGAGCGTACACCATGCCAGCAATGTCGCGCATGCACCAAGTGTAAACACATTTTTAAACCTCTTGTCTGTCTAACTAATTGTATCAGATCAAATGCACTCCATCGGTATAAATTTGCTTTTAGTTGGTCAAACTATTCAGGAGTAGTATTTTTTATCTGAACTTTTATGCGTAGTTCGGAAAGACACCGAAATAACTAGACATTGGACGGGTTAATAAAGTCCATAAACAATCGAACATTTCACAAACTATGAACTGGGTTTGTACATTTATACTACCTATAGTAAAATTATAAAATATTTGTTTCATTGAACGGAAATATTTACTCCGCATCGGGCAGGCGTGGTGGTGTGGCTAACAATCAAGTGCACTACACACCTACCTACACACCTCCCTGTCTCGACACATGGTACTAAAAACTATGATGGAGATATCTTTACGTTTATTTCTCAGCGCCTACACCACTAAATAACTACACTTTTGTACCAACCTGGGCTATATACCAGACGTACCAGGTATATCAAAGATGACAGCTATATCTTAAGCCGTGTCCTGGATAATATTCAGTATTCCTGTGCCGGCATCCGGGAGAATGCACTTGGAATACATGCGACGTCACCCCCGGGTAGCTATTCGTTCAGTGCATTGTGTGTAGTTGTTAGAGGAATGAGTTATGAGGGCCGAGTTCAGTCAGGGGAGCAGAGTTGAGGTCCTTCATATTATGTAGTTATGTAAGTACGAGATCATTTGATTGGGAATACTTTATTAGGTAAGTCTCTTTATAAGATGTTAATTGAATATATTTTTATCTGTAGCTATTTTAGGAAAGTTAATTTATTTTATTGAGTTCTCAGGCTAAAATATTATAGACAAATGGACTTCGGAACTATTGCCTTAACTTAGAAAACATTATTTATAAAATCTTGCAGTCTTGGAGTATTTACTTTTGCTTATTAATTGTTTTCACTTGATCGTCTCGTTATTGATTTCCATTAACAAAACTGTCCAGTTTCATTGGTATTCATGGTAAGTAATAATATTTATAGATTCATGGTAAGGAAATTTGCTTTAAAATTTTGCAATAAAAAGAGCAAGCTTTGTGCATGGTTCAATAATAAATCGCAGATATTCAAACTCTCAGAAAAAAAAAATACAGAAACAAGCATGCCTTCTTGAATTAAATTTCTTTAATGACCCCGAATTACATCAAAACCGGTATTCAGTTTTAACTTGTTAAGACAAGAAGCAGCGCTACAAGGCAATAATAAAAGTTAGTTCAAATTACCATCCAGTAAGTTACAAACTTATCCACTTTCAGTCGACTGTGCCCTGCCTAAATTCCTAATGAACTCGACGTTCCTAACTCGTTTAAGAACCATCTCAATGCATGTAATTAGCTTTCTACTAAGATTTTCTCTACTTTGCTTTTGACTTACAAACGAACAAGTTGTGCGATATCTTCAATGTGGTAACTTCTTTTGAGTTTTACTTTAATGATAGAAAACATTTTTAGATTTTTATGTCTTATGGTTCTTCCTTCACTTTGACAGCAGCCTTTAAAGCGCTGCTATAAGTATTTTATAGTAAATATTTGTTTCAGCCGCGCGATTCTCTAATGGTTCAGCGATGCGTTCGTCGACGAGCTCACCGCTGTCAAATACTTTATTAGATATCGCCCTTGTACATAAGATTGTTTTTACACCGATTCTTGTCATCTCATGATTTGTTTCTCGGATGTTGTCAAAGATGCAACGATGTTTGCTCTTAAAGAATTACACGCCACGTCTTAGAAGAATTACCCAATTCTTCTAAGTGTCAGATATGGAACAATAAACAAAGCAACCAATGAACACATGTGGGTCCCAGCAGTATCAGACAAATTCCACAATGAAGCAATAGTGCGCAGCCGTAACTGTGTTACGGTATGAAGGGTACTGTAGAAGTGAGTGGCCGAACGAGACTCAAAACTAACGTCTCGGGATGACGAGCGCAGTGCAGTGCCACGCAAAACTACAGTTCTAACTTCTTGGTGAAACTGCAACTGTCATATGCAAACGCTTATCAGGCGTACGACTTGTCCATCTTGTCACTAGTTTCTATAACAAAAGGCTCACAACAGAACATGCCTAGTCAATATAAAATAAAATATTCAATTAGATACAACATGAGAACCCGAGTTATCCACATCTTGAGGAGAGTAATACGGATCCCTGCTCTCCCGATGATACCATTTAGCTGACCTGGTAGAAGGTAAGATATTAGTACACGTGTCTGTCTTGGTAGATATCGCCGCAGTGCCAGATATTCTTACTCAAACTTGTGTGAAGTACATTGTGTTAAAGCTGAAGGGCACTAGATCTATACTACGCGAATGGTTTTCTTTTGATTGGTAGATGGAATCAGATATGTAAATTTGGTTCTTTGTAATATTTAACACTCTCTTTTTATATAAAAAAATATACAGAAAAAAATACACTTCATCTTTAGGTAGTAAGCCCTCACTAAGTTAATTTGAATTTTTAACGTGCTACCATTTTGGCTCAACAATATGAAACTGATATTTACATAATGTTTTATCGGCCGAAGCCCTACGCATAGCAACCACTTTGTGGCGCGCGTCAGTATGAGTATTATTTCAATAAAGCTTTCTCCGATATTGCACCGACTCACATAAAATTTACAAATGCATTCGCCTTAACAAGTATGTTTTGAGGTCACAAGCGCAATGCAGTGACATGAACCATATCCTGCCACTGTCGTAGGCAGGTGTGGCGTCTAACATAGAGAGACCAATTGTAAGAGTACGTTGCATACGTGGGGTCAGTTTACCTTAAACGGAGTTTCACACTACAAAGAGTTGGTTCCAATATTCCATTAAGAATGACACGAACACAATCTACATCCAAGATGAAACATTCAAATAACAAACCAAGCGCAAATCGGAACGGCATGACATTCCCGCCGTAATGGAAAGTAATAATGTCAAATAATTGTATTCAACCACGTGTAAGACGGTTGGGCACAATCAAAATGCAATTTCGTTAGGCGATGCGGAGCGAGACGAAGCGAGGTAAATTCCTGCCGGTCCGGGACGGACGGCCCGGCCGTCTCCCGGAACACTCTGGCAATATGCATTGTCCGGGACAATTTTGCGCTTTTGCCTCTTTTGTTGTTTCCGTTTTTCTCGTTTTCAATCTTTGTAATCCGTTCACATTTTGAGCGGAAACCATTTTTCACAATCACATTGTTTCCAATTCCAGTTTTCTTTTTGTTAACAGTCAGTGCACCTTGTAATGTTGAAAAAACTCTTTTTTAACTTAACTCTCATCTTTGTTGAGTATTTTTCTTTTATTTACGCCCCGTTTTCTTTCAGTGAAACTTTACAGATAAGTATAACAAGATTAAATTTACCAGCTTAAAAATAAAGCAGCACGTGCTAACCGACGCATTTCATAATCAAGTTAAGCGGTTTATTGGTTTAACACACATACGGCATTTAAACATATGCTGATGAGTGTACAAGTCATATCTTGGATAGTAAGTTAATTAAAGAAGCGCTTGCAGTGGAGCTTGCCTTATAAGTCTCAACTGATCAACAAATTTAGGCCACGCTTTGGTTGCAGGATTTGGATGGTTGACCTCTATTGCCATTTTTAACTGGGCACTTTTTTTTTTATTTATATTTTTTTTTATAAGTAAATAGGCTTGCGTTTGACTTCCATCACGCCTGATGTTAAGCGATGATGCGGTCTACGTTGGAGCACGCTTGCCTAGAAGGGACCGATTCACTTGTGATTTGAAGATGGATTTGATTGTAACCTTTGTAAACTTTCGTGCGGAGGGCACGTTATTGTGACAATCCCGGTAGCTTGTCCAAGACAACTGTTGTTAAACTATCTCGGAGACGTTCCGGGGGCTGGAATATTTTGACACTAGATGGGCCAATGCCGATCTACTATACTCTAAGCCTGCATGGTGTACTATATCCCACCTATTCCTCTTCTTGAATACTTATTTCTTTATAATGTTTTTAGTTTTTTTAATTAAAATGCCGATATTTATGGTTCATTTATGATTGCCTAAAGCTCATGTGGAAGCCCCAGTTTCTGACTCAATAATTTTAACATGTATAATATTAAAGTTAGCTGGGTCTGGAATGTTACATAAATCATCATAATCAGGCCCATTTATTCCCACTGCTGGGAATCGATCGATAATCCACCACGCGGGCCCAGTTCGGTTTGGTGGATAGAAAGAAAGAAAGAAAGAAAACGCATTTATTCAAGACACACACAACATCACATTACAGACATATGAAATAATAAAAATAAAACAAAATACACATATAATAATAGGATAGATTAATGGCCAACCCATGTCGAAGTTTTCAGGCCGCCCGAAGGCCTTCGACATAGCCTAACGACTGTTCTCCTATGACAAACAACCGGGTCCGACGGCTTAACGTGCCCTCCGAAGCACGGAAGCCTTCAGTTGAATAATGCCACTAGCACACACCCATCCATGTCCTGACCGCAGCAAGTGTTGCTTAACTTGTTGATCGGTTAAGATGTCGAGATGTCGAGCTCCGCTACGAGCGCTTTGCTACGTTACTTGTCAATTGTATGGTATTTTAGTATTGTAAGCAAGGGGAAAGCAGTCCGGTAATGAATGGTGTACCCCCACCCACGCCTTTTATTTAGAGGAATGCTTGTGGAGTCACATCATTGAAAACGTAATGAACCACCTTATAACCCGACTGCCCCAAGGTAATATTTTAATGTGTGTTTGATTCGTAGGATCATTGACAGTGATAATTACAGCCAGTTGCTATAAGACTAGTGCATCTCTTACAGCATCATCACTAACCATTACATAGCGAACGTTTTTACTCAATTACTGGCATGGTTATATTCCTAAAAGAAATAAATTTTGCTTTCCATTCCTTTCACTTATTAAATTAATAATTTCTGATAGGAACGTATACGGGCTTCTTCGCTGAGCCAAAAAAGCAACTCAGTTGTTTAAATTTCACATACGTACCGAAGACACATTAACCAACTCGACATATGATAAACTTTTCTAAAAGCAAGCGCGTTAAAGATCATTTCGCAAAAGCTGCGCGTCATCGTCAAATGGTCGGCTATAAAAGTGAGCCCTAAAGAGCGTTGTGCAAATCACTCTGCGCACCTGTCAGTATCAATCTTAATTATATCGAGCTATTCCTCAGGAAGGGTGTGATTCGGTGTCAATCCGGGTTATGGACGCGCTTTATGGAACGGTGGATGAACAGATACGCTGGAAATTCTATTGTAATGCAGTATTTTATCTGGTATTTACGGACGTATTTTACTGTCTGTTAATAAGCGCTGTCTCTTCTTAGATGGGTGACCGGTGTCTTGTCATTTTATGTCGTCGTTCCTAGTTGTTGTCAAAGGATTTAGCAGTCTAATGCGTTTAGTTTATTTCCTTGTACTTAGAAATTTTAAGTACTTACATAAACAAGAAACCTATTCTGGCCCACAGTATACGACAGTATATGCAAGGCCCACGTGGTGGGGTCATTATAGGAACTCTTCTCTGCGTGGAATCCCGCTTAGATTTTCTCTCTGCGCTACGATATGGGGTTGTTTAAAAAGGGTGTTATAAAATTTCTTAGAAGTCGGCAGCTCCTTGGCAACGCCCTTGGTGTTGCAAACATCTATATGCGCCCGTGACCACCGGTGTGAACTTGGCAGCCAAAATGTATCTGCCTATAACCCGACCAAATTAGAGAGTCGTCATAAATCCAAGATTTTTGTTACTAACTATAACACTCATCTGAACCCTGAAATACTTGATAAAAGATTCATGGAACTTTTTTTCCATGGTATTTTAAAGAGAAAGTTAAATCTTTTAAATATTTAATTCAATTATATCCCCTGAAATTTAAAAATTTTGAAAGTTATTAACATTAAACAATTAATACTCTATTAAACAAAAGCAGCAAAATTACGGCTAAGACTCTTCGTCACCATATTTTTATAATTTAATTTATCAGTGCCGCCGGAACAAAAATCAAATTTTGGCTGCTACTATTCACCGTTGCATCCCCTGAAATCTGTAATTGTTTTGTATGCACAACAAAAATCAGTTCACGTGCAATAAAATAAAACTAAATCTAGAGCGGCTAAAACTCTTTATGTATACTACATTAATTTTAATCTAATTAAAACCGAAAAAATCTATGATTTTTTCACAGAAAAAGAAAATGTTGCATGATATCCCATGAAATCTGTAATTGTTTTGTATGCACAACATAAATCAGTTCACGTGCAATGAAATAAAACTAAATCTAGAGCGGCTAAAACTTTTTATGTATACTACATTAATTTAAATCTAATTGAAGCCGAAAAACTCTACGACATTTATTTCACAGAAAAAAAAATGCAAGTTATCCCCTGAAATCTGGCATTTTTTCGTATGAACTACATAAATCAGTTCACGTTTAATAAAATAAAACTAAATCTAGAGCGGCTAAAACTCTTCATGTATACGTAATTAATTTTAATCTAATTAAAACCGAAAAAATCTATGACTTTTTCACAGAAAAAGAAAATGTTGCATGATATCCCCTGAAATCTGTAATTGTTTTGTATGCATAAAATAAATCAGTTCACGTGCAATGAAATAAAACTAAATCTAGAGCGGCTAAAACTCTTTATGTATACTACATTAATTTAAATCTAATTGAAGCCGAAAAACTCTACGACATTTATTTCACAGGAAAAAAAATGCAAGTTATCCCCTGAAATCTGGCATTTTTTCGTATGAACTACATAAAGCAGTTCACGTTTAATAAAATGAAACTAAATCTAGAGCGGCTAAAACTCTTCATGTATACAAAATTAATTTTAATTTAATTTAAGTAGAAAAATTCCATGACATATTTCCACAAAAATAAAATGAATGTTATCCTTTGAAATCTGGTAATTTTTTGTATGAACTACAAAAAGGAGTTCACGTTTAATGAAATAAAACTAAATCTAGAGCGGCTAAAACTCTTCATGTATACGTAATTAATTTTAATCTAATAAAAACCGAAAAAATCTATGACGTTTTTCACAGAAAAAGAAAATGTTGCATGATATCCCCTGAAATCTGTAATTGTTTTGTATGCACAACATAAATCAGTTCACGTGCAATGAAATAAAACTAAATCTAGAGCGGCTAAAACTCTTTATGTATACTACATTAATTTAAATCTAATTGAAGCCGAAAAACTCTACGACATTTATTTCACAGAAAAAAATGCAAGTTATCCCCTGAAATCTGGCATTTTTTCATATGAACTACATAAAGCAGTTCACCTTTAATAAAATGAAACTAAATCTAGAGCGGCTAAAACTCTTTATGTATACTAAATTAATTTTAATCTAATTAAAACCGAAAAATCTATGACGTTTTTCACAGAAAAAGAAAATGTTGCATGATATCCCCTGAAATCTGTAATTGTTTTGTATGTACAACATAAATCAGTTCACCTTTAATAAAATGAAACTAAATCTAGAGCGGCTAAAACTCTTTATGTATACTAAATTAATTTTAATCTAATTAAAACCGAAAAATCTATGACGTTTTTCACAGAAAAAGAAAATGTTGCATGATATCCCCTGAAATCTGTATTTGTTTTGTATGCACAACATAAATCAGTTCACGTGCAATGAAATAAAACTAAATAAAGAGCGGCTAAAACTCTTCATGTATACGTAATTAATTTTAATCTAATTAAAACCGAAAAAATCTATGACGTTTTTCACAGAAAAAGAAAATGTTGCATGATATCCCCTGAAATCTGTATTTGTTTTGTATGCACAACATAGTATACATAAAGAGTTTTAGCCGCTCTAGATTTAGTTTTATTTCATTGCACGTGAACTGATTTATGTTGTGCATACAAAACAATTACAGTTTTCAGGGGATATCATGCAACATTTTCTTTTTCTGGTAAAAACGTCATAGATTTTTTCGGTTTTTATAAGATTAAAATTAATTACGTATACATGAAGAGTTTTAGCCGCTCTAGATTTAGTTTTATTTCATTAAACGTGAACTCCTTTTTGTTGTCCATACAAAAAATTACCAGATTTCAGAGGATAACATTCATTTTATTTTTGTGCAAATATGTCATTGAATTTTTCTACTTAAACTAAATTAAATTAATTTAGTATACATGAAGAGTTTTAGCGTCCCTAGATTTAAATTCATTTTATTAAACGTGAACTGCTTTATGTAGTTCATATGAAAAAATGCCAGATTTCAGGGGATAACTTGCATTTTTTTCCGTGAAATAAATGTCGTAGAGTTTTTCGGCTTCAATTAGATTAAAATTAATGTAGTATACATAAAGAGTTTTAGCCGCTCTAGATTTAGTTTTATTTCATTGCACGTGAACTGATTTATGTTGTGCATACAAAACAATTACAGATTTCAGGGGATATCATGCAACAATTTCTTTTTCTGTGAAAAACGTCATAGATTTTTCCGGTTTTTATTAGATTAAAATTAATTACGTATACATGAAGAGTTTAAGCCGCTCTAGATTTAGTTTTATTTCATTGCACGTGAACTGATTTATGTTGTACATACAAAACAATTACAGATTTCAGGGGATATCATGCAACATTTTCTTTTTCTGTGAAAAACGTCATAGATTTTTCGGTTTTAATTAGATTAAAATTAATTTAGTATACATGAAGAGTTTAAGCCGCTCTAGATTTAGTTTCATTTTATTAAAGGTGAACTGCTTTATGTAGTTCATATGAAAAAATTCCAGATTTCAGGGGATAACTTGCATTTTTTTCTGTGAAATAAATGTCGTAGAGTTTTTCGGCTTCAATTAGATTAAAATTAATGTAGTATACATTAAGTGTTTTAGCCGTTATAGATTTAGTTTTATTTCATTGCACGTGAACTGATTTATGTTGTGCATACAAAACAAGTACAGATTTCAGGGGATATCATGCAATATTTTCTTTTTCTGTGAAAAACTTCGTAGATTTTTTCGGTTTTAATTAGATTAAAATTAATTACGTATACATGAAGAGTTTTAGCCGCTCTAAATTTAGTTTTGTTTTATTAAACGTGAACTACTTTTTCTTGTCCATACAAAAAATTACCAGATTTCAGAGGATAACATTAATTTTTTTTTGTGCAAATATGTCATTGAATTTTTCTACCTAAATTAAATTAAAATTATTTTGTATACATGAAGAGTTTTAGCCGCTCTAGATTTAGTTTTATTTTATTAAACGTGAACTGCTTTATGTAGTTCATACGAAAAAATGCCAGATTTCGGGGGATAACTTGCATTTTTTTTCCGTGAAATAAACGTCGTAGAGTTTTTCGGCTTCAATTAGATTAAAATTAATGTAGTATACATAAAGAGTTTTAGCCGCTCTAGATTTAGTTTTATTTCATTGCACGTGAACTGATTTATGTTGTGCATACAAAACAATTACAGATTTCAGGGGATATCATGCATCATTTTCTTTTTCTGTGAAAAACGTCATAGTCTTTTTCGGTTTTTATTAGATTAAAATTAATTACGTATACATGAAGAGTTTTAGCCGCTCTAGATTTAGTTTTATTTCATTGCAAGTGAACTGATTTATGTTGTTCAAAACAAAACAATAACAGATTTCAGGGGATATCATGCAACATTTTCTTTTTCTGTGAAAAACGTCATAGATTTTTCGGTTTTAATTAGATTAAAATTAATTTAGTATACATGAAGAGTTTAAGCCGCTCTAGATTTAGTTTCATTTTATTAAAGGTGAACTGCTTTATGTAGTTCATATGAAAAAAATTCCAGATTTCAGGGGATAACTTGCATTTTTTTCTGTGAAATAAATGTCGTAGAGTTTTTCGGCTTCAATTAGATTAAAATTAATGTAGTATACATTAAGTGTTTTAGCCGTTATAGATTTAGTTTTATTTCATTGCACGTGAACTGATTTATGTTGTGCATACAAAACAAGTACAGATTTCAGGGGATATCATGCAATATTTTCTTTTTCTGTGAAAAACTTCGTAGATTTTTTCGGTTTTAATTAGATTAAAATTAATTACGTATACATGAAGAGTTTTAGCCGCTCTAAATTTAGTTTTGTTTTATTAAACGTGAACTACTTTTTCTTGTCCATACAAAAAATTACCAGATTTCAGAGGATAACATTAATTTTTTTTTGTGCAAATATGTCATTGAATTTTTCTACCTAAATTAAATTAAAATTATTTTGTATACATGAAGAGTTTTAGCCGCTCTAGATTTAGTTTTATTTTATTAAACGTGAACTGCTTTATGTAGTTCATACGAAAAAATGCCAGATTTCGGGGGATAACTTGCATTTTTTTTCCGTGAAATAAACGTCGTAGAGTTTTTCGGCTTCAATTCGATTAAAATTAATGTAGTATACATAAAGAGTTTTAGCCGCTCTAGATTTAGTTTTATTTCATTGCACGTGAACTGATTTATGTTGTGCATACAAAACAATTACAGATTTCAGGGGATATCATGCATCATTTTCTTTTTCTGTGAAAAACGTCATAGTCTTTTTCGGTTTTTATTAGATTAAAATTAATTTCGTATACATGAAGAGTTTTAGCCGCTCTAGATTTAGTTTTATTTCATTGCAAGTGAACTGATTTATGTTGTTCAAACAAAACAATAACAGATTTCAGGGGATATCATGCAACATTTTCTTTTTCTGTGAAAAACGTCATAGATTTTTCGGTTTTAATTAGATTAAAATTAATTTAGTATACATGAAGAGTTTTAGCCGCTCTAGATTTAGTTTCATTTTATTAAAGGTGAACTGCTTTATGTAGTTCATATGAAAAAATGCCAGATTTCAGGGGATAACTTGCATTTTTTTCTGTGAAATAAATGTCGTAGAGTTTTTCAACTTCAATTAGATTTAAATTAATGTAGTATACATAAAGAGTTTTAGCTGCTCTAGATTTAGATTTATTTCATTGCACGTGAACTGATTTATGTTGTGCATACAAAACAATTACAGATTTCAGGGGATATCATGCAACATTTTCTTTTTCTGTGAAAAACGTCATAGATTTTTCGGTTTTAATTAGATTAAAATTAATTTAGTATACATGAAGAGTTTTAGCCGCTCTAGATTTAGTTTCATTTTATTAAAGGTGAACTGCTTTATGTAGTTCATATGAAAAAATGCCAGATTTCAGGGGATAACTTGCATTTTTTTCTGTGAAATAAATGTCGTAGAGTTTTTCAACTTCAATTAGATTTAAATTAATGTAGTATACATAAAGAGTTTTAGCTGCTCTAGATTTAGATTTATTTCATTGCACGTGAACTGATTTATGTTGTGCATACAAAACAATTACAGATTTCAGGGGATATCATGCAACATTTTCTTTTTCTGTGAAAAAATCATAGATTTTTTCGGTTCTAATTAGATTAAAATTAATGTAGTACACATAAAGAGTTTTAGCCGCTCTAGATTTAGTTTTATTTCATTGCACGTGAACTGATTTATGTTGTGCATACAAAACAATTACAGATTTCAGGGGATGCAACGGTGAATAGTAGCAGCCAAAATTTGATTTTTGTTCCGGCGGCACTGATAAATTAAATTATAAAAATATGGTGACGAAGAGTCTTAGCCGTAATTTTGCTGCTTTTGTTTAATAGAGTATTAATTGTTTAATGTTAATAACTTTCAACATTTTTAAATTTCAGGGGATATAATTGAATTAAATATTTAAAAGATTTAACTTTCTCTTTAAAAGACCATGGAAAAAAACTTCCATGAATCTTTTATCAAGTATTTCAGGGTTCAGATGAGTGTTATAGTTAGTAACAAAAATCTTGGATTTATGACGGTTCCCTAATTTGGTCGGGTTATAGGCAGATACATTTTGGCTGCCAAGTTCACACCGGTCCCGTGACCAGTTTCCATCGGGTGAGCATATTTGTCTGCCTACAATTGGCAATAAAAACTGCTTATATCCTAGTAATGGGAAAATTATGAGCTGATCATGCTTTATATAGCTAATCTTTAACCACTATGTATTTTGAGATCCAAAGATGATACACGAAACCATAAGTAGATGGCAAATAGTAACAGAGCAGTTCACTGAACTCTTAACCTTATGACACCCATTAGTAGAGTTTTGTCCCGTCAGTAAATAAGTAAAACCGGTGACGAAAGCCAACTGGAAATTTTAGTCAAAATTAAGGATATTTTGGTATAGGCTGTTTACTTATAATCAAGCTTACATACATATACGCACGCTACTCACAACATACATATAATCACGCATGTTTCCCGGTACTCCGGGCATATGCCCCGTGACTTTATGACAGACAGGCCTGTTGGTCTAGTGGTTAGTGACCCTGACTGCTATGCCGGAGGTCGTGGGTTCGATTCCCACCCAGGACAAATGTTTGTGTAATAACGATCATTTGTTCTGTGTCTGGGTGTAATTTATCTATAATATGTATGTATTTAGAAATATATAAGTATGTTTATCAGTTGTCTAGTACCCATAACACAAGCTCTGCTTAGCTTGGGACTAGATGGCGTTGTGTGATAGTTGTGGAATATTTATTTATTATTTATTTATTTACTTTTACATACGACAACCCTGTCATACGACCTCTTCTGCTTCGTTCACTCTATTAACTTTCTTAAATGTTTCAAGTGCAAAAACAAGGCGGGTGGCTTTTTTTCCATTTTGGAGACGAAAATTACATCCTCAAACGAGAACTAAAGTTAGTTTCCCCAACCACGCATCAGTGCTTCAATAATCATATAATAAAAAGGATAGTGTCCCCAGTGTGACGGGAAACTGGTACATGGAGGAGGGACACTTCGTTAAAGTTAAAGACTTTCTCTAAGCCAACAGTGTGCTCTACAAAACCCTTGATAGGCAGTCGTCATTGTATATTTAAGGTGCGACGTATCCTCATCGGCCCCGAAGTGACGTATCGGTTTACCGCTAAGCTGTCGAATACAAACAATATCTATGTACTTGATAATATCTAGAATTGAAATCATTGAATCCAAAGCACAAAGCGTGTAATTACGCCATTAACACTATAATTCTAAAAAGACAAATAGCTTATTTACATAAGATAGATAAAACCGAGGAAAATGGAGTTACATAGAGAGCATAGCATGAAAAGGCAAACAGATCACCTGATAACAGGCCAACCCACCACGTAAATCATGGAACACCTGAAGGCAGCAGTTAAGGCATAGTCGCTGCGGAAAGTAACACCGGCAAAGCTTAGTCAATTTTGTTCTTCAATGGTTCCGTTTAAACAATAAAAAATATTTTAGGCAGTTGAAGTACGACGCAGTTACATTATATTATGATGCCTGTTTTTAACTTTGATAGGATAGATATGTGTATTCACGTTTCGATAGCTATAGTTAAAATGGCATTTAACAGCTGGCTTTACTGACGTATACCAGGGACATTTTTATGCCGAACTTACGACTGTAAGTCTGTAAGAAATACATTAAAATGAAAACTGTAAATCTAAGTTATATATATTTAACTTTTTAACTAGATACGCAATGAGATACGCAGTTTCAGCTTACTAGTAATCATTATAATTAAATCCTTATATTATTAACACTGCTTCTGAATAATCTTCATCCATTTAGTAGCTTGAAAATTAGTTTTTTGTATTGAAACTCTCGTGAGTTTGACGCATATTTAACTATTATTATTAAATAACCGCCGGGAGTTCGCAGACGCCGCTGCGCACTCGCCCTGAAGATGAGCATCGGACATGCTTGAAACCCGGCGAGATCTATTTGATCCTTAAGGTGATTGTTTTACCAGGTAATAATAATAGTTGAAAATTAGTTTTTATATAATAGCTCGTATGAACTTATTCCTGGGGGCCCTCCGCTCTCAATGTATTGTATAGGTACCTGGTCAAACGTTTGTTTGAGACGACCAGTGACGGAAACTCTGGTGGTTACTTAAAATATATATTTCGTTTTCACATCCATGCACATTAAAACCTTTATTTTATACCTTTCTGAATGTTGTATCAAAACTCATTCTTAATTGACCAGCAATACATTAAATAAGAAAAAATAAGAAAAAAGAAAGAGGGATTGAGACAAAAAAATCAAGGGGAAAAATAAAAACGAAAAAAGCGACAATTTCCGATCAGAGAAGAAGTTTATATACAATTCTAGAGATATTAGTAATAAGTGAAGTTGATATGGTGCTGATTTCGGGTAAGAGAATGGATAAATCATTGAGATTGTGTTTAGCTGAGCGAGAGTGTATTTACTGAGCTACGATCATTTATTGAAGATAAACAATGAGACAATATTCATATATTATTATATAACAGTAGAAACTATCAAAGACGTCAAATATATAAATAGCAACTTCTGCTGCGGCCACTGAAAACCAGCTGGTACATTGGATAAACGAAACGGTGTCAGAAAGAAACCAAAAGGAGTTGAGCAAAAGCAAAGTTGTCATCCAGAGTTCTTACATAATACGATCGCCCAGCTGCAAGCTTTGTGTATCGTACATTACATGTATACGTCCGCTGGAGTAAACTTTAAGAATAACATGCATTTTTGATTATTATAACTGTATTTAATTTCTAAAGTTCCTTAGATTATTTCTTTTAGTAGTTATAGGTAAAATGAGCCGAGAAGCATGGGGATACGTGCTGTCAATGCAATCTTGCCCAACTTTGTTTATTGGTTGAAGAGAAAGGAGCCCGTCATTTATAGACTGACGCAGGCAATGGGTGTTTTGGCGGATTCTTGAACAGAATAGGCCGAGAGCCGACACCACAATGTCATCACTGTGGGATTGGACCAGATTCTGCTCAGCACACGCTCGATGAGTGTTCAGCAAGGAGGTCAGAGCGGCGGACTTTAGTGTCTAAAATAGGTCAAGATCTTACTCTGCCCAGTGTGGTTACAGCCATGCTAGCAGAAAACTCGGCATGTAAAGGTACAAAAGAAAACAGCAGAGCGAGATCGAGAACGAGCTGATCCCGCAAGAAAATGACGACGCCGGGGCGGTGGTGCGGAACGCTCTAGCATGTCGACCCTGTAAGCCCGGGGTTTTTAAAGAATAGGGTTACGGTAACCTCTGCCTGTCTTAAGAGCCTAATAAAAGGGGACCCTAAGAGCTCGGTTATAGTTGAGAGTGGAGCCCTAACTCCCTCACTAACGACCTCGAGGAAGACGGCGTCATGATGTGGCAATTGACACCCTGCCATCTTCATAACATTAGAAGAAGGAGATGCGGAATGCTCTCAGAGAAGAGCCAAAAGGCTAACTCACAAAATGGGTTTCTGTTACACCTTTTAGGTTCGGAACCTTAAAACATAGCGTAACCAATTGTTTCTACAGTCGAAAGCACATATACAAATATAGTCTGAACAAAGGCGTAGACAATGCAATAGTCAGTACAGAAAAAAACACAGTTTACATTGAAGTTAATACCAGATGAAGGTACAGATAAGCCAGCAGTGGGAAGGCTAGGGTGTAATGGCGTGCCGAGGGTAATTACAGACTGTAATCGACCCCGCCGTAATCAACAATTGCAAAGTTACTGAAACCACTTATGGGGAAATGTTTTGGGGTAATTTAATATGAATGTTGCCACTTTGGAGGGTGTTTTTCAAGGGAGCTAAGACGTGGTAAAGCCATTCAAAAATATAACTTCTAGAAAGTGTAACTATCTATAAGATAATATACAAAACAATTATTTCAGGAAACTTATATATTCTCTGTTTTAAACTATCACGATTGTTCACTAAAGTTATATGATTTTTAACGGGATATTTACCGTGGTAAGGTTGTGGAATGAGCTCCCGATATTTCGGCGCAGTTATATGCATCATGTTCACGGGAAGACTGAAGAATGCGGGTGGTTGGTCGAAAAGTTAAAAAGTTAGGCGCAGTGATAACGACCTACCCTCTTTCTTAGTTTTTTCGGACTTTTATTTTTCAAACAACATAATACTGGATTCCACGCACTGGCGAGTTGAAAACCATCACCTCGATTGAAATTCAGGCATTTTGTGATCTCAATAGTTTCCTGTACTAGCCTTGGTATGTAATGGCGTTCGGTGGAAAATAAAAGACCGCGTTCAAAATGTGTTCAAAATACTATACGCAGTGATACAGTGAGTGTGTTTTGTCGGGACTTAGGATCGGGTTCGAGTTCCAGTGATAACCGTAGCAAAAGACTAATAAAGAGGGTAGATCCTTATGTCTGCATCTAACTTTTTAACTTTTCGACCAAACACCCGCATTCTTCAGTCTTCCCGTGAACATGGTGCATGTAACTGCGCCGAAATATTGGGAGCTCATTCCACAACCTTACCACGGTAAATATCCCGTTAATAATCATATAACCTTATATATTCTGTTTGAAAAACATTATCCACGCGAACTACCCTGCTGGGCCCCGAGTGATACATTAATGCCCTGGAGTCTACAGGTGCCGTCCGTTTCTTCGAAAGCTGGAGGTGAAAAAAGTAAGTAATGAGTGGATATAATTTTTCAGATATTAATCAACTGAGATTGTTTCTTTTGTTATTCTTACAATTATTGTAAAAGAAAATAGGTGGCGTTGATATATATTGATTAGTGCTTACTTTTTCGAAGGACTGCATCGAATCTGTAAATGAAGTACAGCTTGCGAAACTTTTGTATTTCTTTTGAAATTCTCGTGTATTTGACAATATTAAATGGTTCATTAGCCGGCTACGTGCGTCAGAAAGTACTAGTAAAGTACCACCATGCTGTGGATTTCCTCACGATGTTACCATCACATCGAAACACCAGACCGAAGTACACCCCAGGAAGTTAAAATCTCTTCTGAAATGTTTAGTACGAGTAGAACTCTGTCTCGAATTCGACGAGGAGTTACTGTCATCACAGCCTTTTTTACCGTGTGTAAAAAAGGCTGTGGTGACACAGAAAAAGTTAAAAATGTCACTTTAATGCCTATTTTAAACTTCAACTTTCCAAACGTATACAATGTTAATTAGAAAATTGGTGCTTACGAACGTTTCACGAACGATTATTGTTGTTGACTAACATAATAAGTTGCTTTAATAATTGGCCAATTATACGGCTAATTGTAAAGTACAAGTTTCTGTGCTGCAGCGCTTTTATTAAGCTGTTAAAACGATTTTGGGCTTAACAGGTATGAGTGTTATAATAATTTCAAATTACCAAATTAACGAGGTGACAGAATTATATGTCGTTAAACAATTTTTGGTTTATAATAACTTTTAGCATAATGTCAATGCTAATAGATAAATCTTTGATATTTTTATACGATAAGTTATGTTGGAGACTGAGTATATTTTTTTTATAATTAGCACCCGCACCCTAATTCTTATTCGTGGATCCCAGGTAGTGGGTTTAATATACTATTGATATGCAAATAATTTCAAGCTTATTAAAAGTGTCTGTATCGGTATGTAAGATGCAATCTCTGCAGGTACAGTCGCCTGCAATAAAATGTATACATTTCACAATTTTCAAAAGTGCCTCAGCAATCAGGTTCATAAAAATGGACATCAAAATTATTATAAAATGGAGCTATTTATATGATTTTACTGTTTAAAATAATAATTATCTATATTGTTATAAAATGAAGTAATGTATCATAGTTTTGAAAATTACGGAATGTATACATCTTATTGCAGGCGACTGTACCTGTGAACACAGTGTTGTACGTACACCTTTCAAGAAGTGTTGTACAGCTCGACTGGGTTCTTGGTTTGATAGCTAAAGATCAAATTGGTCAAATTTAATATTCAACTGTTTAAGCAAATAGATAGGCCTGGGGTTCATCCACCAATCAAAGCTACAGTAATGGACGAAAGCTTTGTACACGGTACGCAGTGCTAATTTAAAACTATATACGGGAGGAGTGGTGACCTATAATTGGCATTCTGGTGCTTAATTTATAAGACGCTATTTTGTTAATTTAAGCTGTAGGTGGTGCTTCCTATGAAATATTTAAAATTTAAAAAGGCACTCTATCTCCCAAACACAAAAACACTGACGTTATCGATACAATGAAAGCACTCGGTATAGTTCAGCAATGTCTGTAACACCAGTGTAAGCACTTATAATTCTTATTCTATAATAGATTCAGTACACGCCATTATTAATTGACCTCGTTACAAATTGAGATATGAATTAAGATACTTAGACGATCTCAAATGTCATTTAATGTTCATGTATGAATTAAGATATCTTGCGCCCTTTTTGAAACAAACCAAATTGAATAAACTATAAATAGTTATAATTTTACAACCGTGACTGATAAGTAGGGCAAGTCAACGTGACACTGTTAATTTCTTCCATACATAGGGAGTCTTCCACTGCTGTCCATACCAGTTCCACTCAGATATTCCCAGTAAGTTCATTTTCTAAAGTGAAGGGACATACCACTTACCATATTTAAAATAGTGTAAACGGTCCATAAGCACGTACTTTCCCCGTGGTTGCGGTTGTTGAACTCGTTGTATTCTTGTTTGAACAAAAAACCGCTCTTTTAATATTGAAAAATATCAACGTCTTACAATAAAATAAATTTTAGCATTTAGATATGGAACCTTAAAAAATGAGCGCTCTTGCTTATTCCGAGCATCACTTTTGTTGACAAGCTTTTGTGTAAACGTTTCTAATTTCTTATACAAGTTACGTCTGGTATACACAGACTGCTTTACCTTAACAAATAAGGCAGTATATATACGAGAACAACACTTAACTACATATTTAGCAACGTAGTAGCTTTTTGTTTCAGCGTGATTTAATTTAATCACTCTTTGTCGTATATTCATATAAATAAAGCTATGAATGCACAAAGTAAACTAATGGCCATTTGCACAGGACGTGGTGTATGGCGGTATAAAAATTAGCATGGAACATGAACGCTTACAAAGTTAATGGGGTAATAACGTACCGATCGTTAATGTGAAATGCGTGTTCTGTCGAACTGTATTACAAACGACTATGAGGCTTGAAATATGGCAATAGGAGAAACCCTGAACTCAGTTTTGGGAGATATAAATATCTTAACTTGTAAGCACATATCTACATAACGTCTTCCATATCATGGAATATGATTTAGGATAAGGTTGCAGAGTGGTCATTCTAGTTTTAATATAGCCTGACTGACAGATAAAGGTGCAGCCCAGTAAGGTGATATTTCATGTGTTTATACAATCCACTATAACAATGGAGTTTGGATCAGACCTCTGTAAAGGTGACTTCGAAACAACCCTAACTAAAAAATAAAATGGCTGGTATAACAGTAAAGACTGTACCTATAAAACCACATTTAAATCGTATTGTCATATTAATAGAAAAAATGTCAAATACCAAGTCCGAAAAACGAATAACTCCAAATGGCGTCACTATTCTCGAAATGGACACTTCATTCGCCACCAAACCAGTAAACTTTACTGCATATCGACTGCGATAGGGCGAACCGGCGCGAGCATTGTCAGCAAATTTTCCAAGCGGTGTGCGATATTGTGATGTTTTCTGACGCCAGAATAGTCCCTCGGGGCCGGGATGTCCGTGAGCAGGTTTTCGATTCGCTGCAAGCAATTTGGTCAATCGAATGATGTAATATCGAATGTTGAGGTAAACGCTTTTTAAAGAGCTTAGAGTACGTTCCATGTGACCTGTTTTCTTCTAGTGTATATTTTCTTTGGAAAACGTATTTCATGTTCGATTTTACTGCTTGTTCGAACGTTATTGCTTCTATATCTTAACAAAGGCATGGGCATGGACAGGACATACGGCTCATTTAATTGAAAGCCGCTCTTGAATACCTAGAATAGGTATCTAGAGGCAACGTGCTCAGAAGATAAATAAGTTAATAAAAAACCTACAATAGGTATAACTACTGCCATACGTGGTATAAACATGCTTACAACACAAACTTTGCTATAAAGTGGGATCGCCTTACCTCGAAGGCAGCGTAACTACCAACCCTTATCTTCTGGGTAAGCGCGCTCCATCATCGATCGCATCATCACTTAGCATCAGGTGAGATAGTGGTCAAGTGCTACCCAGTTCGGTATAAAAAAAAAACAACTAACGAAGTCGAGCAAAATAAAAGTTGCGTTATGGAAAAAATATGTTTTCATCCATTCATGCTTACCATAACAAAGTTCAGTAAAAAAATATCACTACGTGGTTCGCGATAAACAGTTTTTACAACTTTTCTAAGTGGAAAACAAACAAAACCTCAAATGGAAAACAAACCTAAACAACAAGTACGTTCCGCCAGCAACAATCTCATTGAAAAAACATGACTTTTTACAACCAATGCAAAATCAATTCATCTTTTTATCGGCCTAACAATACAGCTGAAATAAAAGGCTCGTAGTTTCCAGACCGCGGTATTTGTACAACTCTTTTTATCTATGACGTTGAAAAGTTTCGTGGACCTTCGGAAAAAGTAAAACATTCGATATCACACCCAGTTGAGACGATAAGTCAGTATTCGAAGTACTTTTAAATCTGTTGTTCAAATATTCAATACATTTTCTTTTTGATATTTATTATACCTACCTAGATGTTTGATTAATGAGTTTCTTAGGCACGTTGTTGTAAGTATTACATTTTGTATTTGCATTAGGATTAATATGTCTACGTAATTCAATAAATCTGCAGAAAAGTGTACAGGTTACAAATCAAATAAAATATGCCAAGTACAACTGAATCCTGGATAATACAAGAATTATTTACATTACATTACATACAGGAACTGCAACGTGTGTGGTTAAATCGTAATAGCCAAACAAACAAGGTAGAACAAAACAATCGAACTAAAAAAAATGAGGAAAGAAATTTAATAATATCAATTATGTGCATACATTTGCAAACTTTTTACTAATCGGTTGAACACTTTTGAAAGTGTTCGCTTTGTTAGTTATAACAACTCGGCGCTAGATATTCTAACTTGTGTAGCATTACTGTGTTGTAGTTTTAAAGTCATTGTAGCAAGTGATATTAATAGCCAAGTAAGTGAGTAAAAAACTCTGTCTCGGGTGATGAACTATTCAGTGCCGAGCAGAACTTAAAGCTGAATCAGCAGATCAATCACCTTGCAAACGTCGTGAGCAACCGAGATACCTACCATGAACCAAACTGGGCCGTTACTCGCTATGACCACTGAAACAAGTAACGCGGCGCGCTTTGTTATCTTCAAGGAATGACCGTAAAGTCAATACAAATTTGCGATCATTTCTTGAAGATAACGTAACGCGCCGTGTTACTTGTTGAATGGTCATAGCGAATAATGCCCCAGAGTTCTCTCGTCAGTTATTATAACAAAACGCAGTAATAAATCAGCTCCGTCCCCGTAAGACGGTTAGTCAGATAAAGAGTTAAATTCGATGCTCGGACCTGAACCTCGGTGGCCTAGTTGGTCAATGGCGTCTGACACGGAGAGTCAGAAGACGCGGATTTGAATCCCGTTCGAGGATCTGAACTTTTCTCTCTATACATTTCAATGTTTGAGATCGCTAAAGCAGGCGTTAGTGCTTTAAAATGTAATACTATAAAAGTAATAAATCGTTTGAACGTTATCGAATAGACACAAAACAGGTTCAACAAAGTGGTGACATGAAAAGTATATCTGCTGTTACCGATAACAGCAACCATGAACAGAGTTAAGGCACGCGACACCATTGTTACAAATGCATAATGCGCAAATGAATTATTTCATGTAATTTATTTTTGACTTGATGACTGACTTACATTTGCAGTTTATGTTTAATTAAAAATACAGTACATAGACTTCGTGCTCTTTAAACTGATGTAAAATTACCCTCAATTGAATAGAATAATCATATTTTTAGAATTGTTATTCTAAGTGTTACACGAATGTGAATTTAAGTATGAAGAGCATAAGAACTATACCATAGATTTCAGAATTTCAGCTTAATTTACTGCATAAGTAGGTTTGTGCCAACTTTTGGTACAAATCGCAGATATTTGATCTTAACGCGAGAGAAATTGAAAAACACATTTTGCAGAAGCAAGAAGAAAAGATGAGGCCTATTTCCACCAATGAACTCAAATATTTGAAATACGATATGGAAAGTATCCATGGGCAACACATGCATAGAGGACAGCAATGGCTAAAGGAATTAAATCAAAATTACTTTTTAATTAAGTCATCAAAGACGCACTTATGAACGAAAACTATTGATATTTAATGCACTTTAAAGTACTCCACTCCCGTGTTCCAAAGCAGAATGGCTAAGAAACTCAGTGACATTCTCATGAATTATGTATTATAATGAATGAATTAAAAAAAAATATCGCCTAGATAAAATTCAGTAGTATTATATTACTAATTTATAAATGTCCACACACACACAATTCTATTGTGAAATGAATTATATCAATGCAGAATAAATATCGAACGAGGAAGAACTTTCACAACAAGGAAAAGGCAAATGGTATAGAATAACAAGGTCACATTTTTGATAGAGCCGTCATAAAACGAACTTAAAATGGAGACCACGTAAACGTAGTCATCAAAACGAACGCGAATATAACTCACTACTTTTACAGATGTCTACAGACAATGTTTTACAGCGAAACGTCTTTAACATAAAAACTCAAAAAGAGAAGCAATAAAAGCCACTTTTTATTGCAAAATGAGCTCCAAGTGAAATACTATACCAAATTCAAGAACATAGCTTTGGCTCGTAAAGCAATCGTAGTATTGCGGCGAACGCATTTTGTCTGCAATAAAAAACGAACATCGAAAATCGTATTTTAAGTTTCAAATTTTTTCAACTCGAGGTTTATATCTGGTGCCATCTGCTTTATATTCCGTTTAGAGCCCCGTGCGGAGTCATAACTTTATCTTTTGAATTGCTCTCTTGATATTCTTCTAAAGATTAATTTTATTGACTTCAAAATTGAAATTTTCCGAGATGCCACGAGGCGTGACCCAGTTCGGAGTCAGAACAGCTTATGGTGTCGATCTAGATGCATATCATGCACGTACCCCTCTGATTTATTAGTTCCGAACTTCTAACGCCAGTCCAACTGGAAGGAGCACTGTTTGTTTTAGTTTCAATACGAAGAGGATTTCGTTCACATTAAATTTAGACTCAAACACGTGGTGGTGACATATATATGTCACCTTATATATATATATATATATATATATATGTATAAGATGAAAATTCTGAGCGTAAAGTTGCTCCGAGTGACAAGTTGATAAGCACAGTAGACTATCCTCATAGTCAAATATATGAACTTTTGCAGTCGCCATTATATATAAGTTTGTATATATTACGCATTGTAGTAACTGGATTGGATATATATATATATATATTATTTTTCAATACCTATACAGTGATATTCACTATATACGTATACGTGAAATAATTTCGAACTTATAACTACAGTGTTAAGATTACCAAATTTATATATTATAAATTTGGTAATCTTAACACTGTAGTTATAAGTTCGAAATTATTACTACAGTGTTAAGATTACCAAATTTATATATTATAAATTTGGTAATCTTAACACTGTTGTTATAAGTTCGAAATTATTTCACAGTGTCCCGTGACTATCGAAAAGAGAATAGTACAAGTCTTTGTACGGTGTCATTATAGGCGCCCGTGGCGAATGATATGTGCTAACGCTATGAACATAGTTGAACCAGTACTAACGAATTAAGTAAGACTGCTTTAAATACCGTTGGTTTGTACCTAGAAACACTCGTTTAGATCTCTTGTTCTTATTTGACTTTTAATTTCTTTGTTTGAAATCCCTTTTTGGTTCTTAGCTCTTGGTTCGAGACTATCGCGTAGGACAAGGAATTTAATTACTATAATATAATTATAAAATACGTAGATGGTATTAGATGTGTAATTATAATAGAAACTTTGTTGCCTATTTTTCATCTTCAAGCATGAATTTAACATCGTAGTAGAAGCTTTATCTTACAATGAGCCTATTTGTTTATTATGTCGTGTTTTTTATGCATTTCAATGAAGGTACAAGCAAGTTTCGCTCGATGGTAAGAGGTTCGCCTGTCCTCAAAATTCATTTTTAGCTCTGGGTAACAGCAGAGCTAAAGTTTATTGTAGACCTGAATTGCGTTCGACCAATAATTAGGTTAATTAATTATTATATATTTATATTATATTATATAATTAGTTTAAGTGCCAAAATATTTTTATTTATAAGCTATTTCAAGGGTTAAAACTAACAAATATTAATTTTGTGGGCAGTCATCAGGCATTGCAGTGGTAAGTAACATGATGGGGTCTTGCAGAAGAACCCTACTGTATAGTGAATTAAGCAAACAAATACAACACTACACACACTATTTAGGTAGAATATTTCAGCAGGAAGAAATAGTAATGTCATATTGAAACTATTATGTCATCATCCATTATATCAAACAAACATCCCATCGTGCAGGTAACGACCAATTTCTCTATTGCGTTTGTGCTCAGACGTTTTGTTTGTTAAAGTACTTGTTCTCTAAAATCCTAAACAGTAGTAGTTTTTACCGTTTGGTTAGTAACAAAAAGAATTCTCAGCTAATGCAATAGTGAGCTAAAACAAACTGCGAAGGAGCGACCGGCGGCTCATTAAGCTGTAGGCAAATAATGTCCACAATAGCTTACCGTGGACTATCTGTTTTATTTTTATTCTGTGCTGCGCTTAGAAACCGTGAAGTCAACTTTATTTACGTTTATTGTTGAAGTTTAAATATAAAATTACCGCTGCAAATAAATTGCACTTTTTATGCGGAACATTCGATTTAGTTTTTCAACTGTTTCTTTAAAGGCATTTAACGAAGCCCATTTTTAGCGTTTTACAAACTCAGCAAATTAAAATCTAATTGGATTGGTTTAATTGTTAATGTTTTTTGATAGGCGTAGTTTAAACTTTATTAGACATAATAAGGCAAACTTAGGCCAACAACAACTTTTAAGGCTTTGGAAAGGATTCAAACATACATCCTCTGCTGCTCCGTTCGATATTGCATTGATGTTGTTCGATCGGCATTGACGACTGAGAAAGTTAGAATGTACTCGTATTAACCCCTGTATTCCTTTTGTTACTAACAAAACAGTAAGTAAAAAAGATGAGGAGATTGGTGTGATAACTGGTAGGTACCTAGGACCTACCTAATTATTTTTTAGCTTTTAGTATATTCATAATCTACATCATCAATATCTTAATTTTCAATAAAACCATCTAATTTTAATGCTTTTATTATATATATTTTATTTTGAAATTTTTATTTTGTTCCTTAATATTTCTTATTCTTTTTAGTTTGTTTAGTGTCCAATTATGAAAAGTTTCCATCCTGACATTTTGTTGCAATTACTTCTCTATTTAGATGTAACTATAGACAGTCTAAGTTCTATGATTTGCCATGCACTGTGTTCTACTTGTAAAGGCCTTTCATTTGAACTCTAACACTCATAATGAAAAAAATATGAAATTAGAAATATTGAAACAAACTCTGGCATTTTGTGCTTTATTTTGGCTTTCTTAGATTTGAAATCTGCAATAGTGTACAGTATTCTATTTCTAGCACTTTCATTTGATAGATGTTGTGGAACATAATTATGTAAACTGCTATTTTGTAGCGACGGTCATCCTGCATTTACAACGATACTGAATATTATATCAAATTGTATTGTCATCGTATGTATCTATTATGTAGTGGTTCTGTATATCTAAAACTTGATTATTTCTAAAATTTTATGTTTTCGCAAACAATGCGCTAAAAGATACGATTTCATTAAAAACTGTTTACTAAACATACTGCTACTTACGGGATGAGTGTAACGGTTATTAAAAAAATGTTTACTAAACATACTGCTACTTACGGGATGAGTGTTACGGTTATTAAAAAACTGTTTACTAAACATACTGCTACTTACGGGATAAGTGTTACGGTTATAAAAAAAACTGTTTACTAAACATACTGCTCCTTACGGGATGAGTGTTACGGTTATTAAAAAACGGTTTACTAAACATACTGCTACTTACGGGATGAGTGTTACGGTTATTAAAAAAACTGTTTACTAAACATACTGCTACTTACGGGATGAGTGTTACGGTTATTAAAAAAACTGTTTACTAAACATACTACTACTTACGGGATGAGTGTTACGGTTATTAAAAAACTGTTTACTAAACATACTGCTACTTACGGGATGAGTGTTACGGTTATTAAAAAAACTGTTTACTAAACATACTGCTACTTACGGGATGAGTGTTACGGTTATTAAAAAACTGTTTACTAAACATACTGCTACTTACGGGATGAGTGTTACGGTTATTAAAAAACTGTTTACTAAACATACTGCTACTTACGGGATGAGTGTTACGGTTATTAAAAAAACTGTTTACTAAACACGACGACGGGACGAATGGAGAATGCGGGTGGGTGGATGAAATAACATTAAGAGCAGACATATCTGTCTATCCTATTTCATCATGCTTCTTGCCGCCGTGTCTCCGCATGTACATGAAGAGAAGCATGCACGCGTGTAAGTAATAACGAACCAAATGATACTCGCTCCGTGCGAAGGTTTAGATTCATAGAAGAGCTAGACAAGACTGACCTAGTTTATCCTGCTGTAGCTGCTTGGTGTCCCCGTGGACGAGGCACAGTATGAGGAACAGTGCCAGCGGCGCCGGCGCAGGCGCCATGGCTGCGGCGGGTCACGTGCTCGCGGAGGCACGATCGCTGCCACGACCACGCATGTCACTGAAACAACAGAATGGGGCTCATTTACATCACTTATATGATTAATTAAATAGTACATGACTTATAACATAACCTTATTGAAACTATATAATATTCCTAGCTGACGCTAAATAATGACACAACGGCGAGACGACTAGCAAAGCTGAAGGAAATTAAAGCTCTGAATAGCACTGCACCTTTAAGCGTATTGTTTTCTAACAAATGAACTACTTATTTGATACTAGTTGAATCGACAGCAGCTTCGTTCGCTTGGTCTTTGTGTAGTGGCGAGAGAGCTGTTATTCTTTAAATTTTAAGAAACAAACACGAAATATTACGCGAAACTTACCAAAACATATTAGTGTAAACCACATCTATATTAGATAAGTCATTTTTTTAAATAAGCGAGCACAAACGCACAGACAAACAGACAAAAACTATAACAGTATTTTATTTTCATTCTATTTTCATTTAAAAAGTCCCAAAAAGATTTTTCTCATATATCTTTTAAGTACAGACAGCGATCCGTTACATTTTTATTGAGTATATGTATAGATAGAATGTTTTACCTTAAAATTTCAATGTTATTTTATTTTACCTTACAACAAAGAGCCTTCATAAAAGAAATATAAAACATTAAAGTTATCAAAAGCGTGTATCGAATATAAATAAATTCCAAAATAATTAAAAGTTATTATTGCTGCATATCCTAAAATGAAAAGAACCACGCCTTTTTAGGTTCGTGGGGAAAATGTATCCTTTATTGGATTAAGACCCCATTTCTCAGGAGCGCATTGAGGCAACAAATTGAAATTATTATGAAATACTAAGATTTACAGTATATTAGTGCTGTAAAAATATCAAGAGTCTATGCATATATTATGCATGCATGATAGAAAACAAACGGCTCACTAGTTAAAAAAATCTTATAGGCTACTTGTTGAAATGAAAACATGACAAGTTGTCTTAAAACAACTCATGAAATTTTACACAGCTTACATGCAATAAGCCCCATCAAAACTCTCAGCATAAGAAAATAGAAATTAATTAGATGTTTGTTATCCTACATAACTTCACTATTAAACTACAAAATTACACAAGTATTCATCTGATTTATTATTTCACTGTTAGCACAGAACCATGGGTGCGCGAGTCAGCTTTTTATTTATATAAATTAACTTAAATTAAAATGTAGTTAGATTGAAGTTTTTAAATAAATACTTGAAAGTTCTTGAAATACAGATCTAGACGATAGACGCAGAGCTTGTTAATTTAGTTAACTTTTAAGTAAGTTTCTTAAACGTAAAATTAAGTTTTGTATCCAGTTTGTAAATGAAAGTAATATGCTATTACGGAATATGATCATTGGAACACTTGCTTTTTGTCGTTTACTTCCACTGTTTTGACCCACCATAAAACATTTATGCATTAGTCATAATCGTTTTAATACTTTTACACGTTTTTACCTCAAATAATAAATTGTATTTGATATACAAATAAAACCACCGGAAGTCAGAGTGACACATCAATGGAAGTGTACCGCGATTGCTTCAGTTTTTTTCTTTTTTGAATTCAGGGTGGGCCAGAAAGTTGTACGATTTTAAAAAACTATTGCATTGAAACGGTATGAGGGAGCGGTGCCCGGGAGGAGGAGATAAGTAGCTCAATTCTCGGAAATGGAGCGCTTCACGGGTACCCAGCATGCGTGCTGTCTAACAAATGGCGATTCGTGCAGTATAATTGTTCGTCGTTTTTTTCGTTCTGAGTTTGGATGGGAAAAGATCTTAAATTAAGTCGCCTTCGTTCCTACGGAGGGTGTGGAAAAGAGTGAGGGAGGGGGGAAGGAGGAATGGAGTCTACCCCTACTTGCCCTTCCGCCGGAGATGCATAGTTTCATTATTATTCGATGTTTAAGGTTTAACTTTTTATTTATTTGGAAGGGTATATATTCGTCGGTGCTCAACTGACTGATGTTATTTAAAAATGAATGTGGCAAATGTTCACTTTTATTTAAATATAAATTTGTTTGTTTACTATATTTTACTTTTATTTAATGTTTTTTTTTTAAATCCAGCACACTTTCGAGCCCTTCCTGCATCCGGAGAGCTAAACATATTTTTTGGAATTTTTCAGCCTGCGCTCGATTCGTATTCAACCTAAGGTTTATTTGTATAAATAGTGTCAGTTCATGACATATTAAATATACTGTGCCCTTTCGGGAGCTGCTAGTGAAACGGAATAAGAAATAGTATATAGTCTAGGCATTGCCTATAACCTTTACAAATTTCATCTTAATTTGTTGAACCATATTAACTTGAAGAAGTAACAAACAGCCAAACATACAAATTTTCATACTCTTAATACACCAAGATTGACGCTTCTTCGTATTACTATTTTTACGATAGTGTAAAAACATAATTATTTTTGTATCACTCATTCATACCTCCGCTAAAAGTTCTCGTGTCGCGTGAGTCATGGAAAATGGAAACGCATAAACATCCAAGAGCTGAGTAAAAAACATCTCTGTTCATCCCACAAAAAATATCTTGGCTATGAATTGAACATCGAATGCCAATTATACAACCGGGGCCTTCGTATGGAAATGTGCACGTTACATAAACCTATATAGTTGCTTACATTGTACTTCATTTCTAAAAATCAAACTATGTTATATACGCTAGTTGTAATGCTTTAAAACTTAGCATGCGACTAACTCAGTTGGTTCGGAATATTAACCACTAGAACCAACTCATATTGCCATTTTGAAAGCACGGTAGGCATATCCTTGCGCTGAAGTAAGGCGTGACAACTGGCGGTGCTCAAAACTTAGATATGACCTTTTGAAATGGTCGTTGTTTTATTTAACGAAATAGATGCTAATTCATTTGGAATCATTGAACTCGACTTGTTTTAATTGGTTGTTTAAGTGTCTGAAGCAAACTACTGAAAATAGTAAGTCGTTTGTTAATTTAACGCAAAAGTTGTTTCAAATATATTTGGACACGACTGAGGGTGGGTTTTATTGTAGAGACCATTTATTCAAGTAAAATATTCCTCATGCGCGTGTTTAGGTAAAACTTACTTGAGTATTGTAAGGCTTTAAATCTTAGTGGGCAATGTGATGCTTCCTTTTTCGCTCACTAAATGTACTTAGCTTCTACTCAAGTACATAAATTAATCAAATACGTATAAATTCAGTTTAAAAAAAATTTTTAAAGGAAATCGCTAGTACCTACAAGTTTCTCGCACCACCTATTTTACATGGAGGGAGATAGGATTACAAAAAGAGTTTACATGACTGTAAATAAATCTCCGTCGCGCACCACCGGGTAACGAATTATTAGAAGCAAGAGAACCTGAGGTTGCTGTCCTCTTGTACAAGATAACTTCTTGCTAGTATCATACAAGTGCAAGGTATTCTCGCTGGAAGCAATAGCAATAATAATAATAATAATAATAGCAGGTGCCGTAGTCTCTTCCATAACCCACTATCTAACTTATCACTAATAAATTCATATCAATAGCCTGGCCATTTTACCCATATTTGTAATAGTTATAAGTACCATGTTACCCTTCATCCAACATTTTTTCTGATTTTTTTTTTTATACTTCTTTGTATTTTTATACCAAACAGGCCTCTAAGTGTTGGCTACAGCCCCACTTATGCCTTTGTAAAGGACCGGATGAAATCCGAGATTTTGTTTTGAATTAAAGAAATAATAATAATACGTTTATTGTGGAATAATAATATGTTACAAAACTCAGTGAAACATTGCCTCCCATACTAGGATATGAACCTGTATCATGAGATGCAGGTGTCTTCCCATGTTGTTGTCTAAGATTCGACATATATCTATATATTTTTGCGTTCTTTATAAACATAAGTATTTTTATTTTAGTGTTAAGAAGTAGGCACATTATACAATAAGTAGAAGTTTACTAGCGTGCATGTGGATGTGTATGAGTATTGTGTGTGGTGTGTATATGTGTATGTGTTTGTAGTAGAGTGTATCCACGAGTATGGGTAAGTAAGTGAATAATATGCAGTAATATTATAAAATAGGAGTTAATAATTTCTCTGTTTCGTCATAATTAAATGTATTAAGCCAATTCAAGACGAGTTGTTTAAGTGTATAATTATTTGCTCTTTTAGGTTCCTCGTTAGAGTTTATGGGGATAGAGTGTGCAAGGACTACTGCATTACGATTGAAAAAGTACTTAGCAAGCGACAATACTAAGTAAATGAGATTCGGAGTGACAAGTGGAGTGCAGTGCTTAGAAATCGTCACTTGGCACTGCAACTATAATGCAGTCTCATAGTCAAATACAAATATAAAAAAATAAAAACTTCCGTGAATGCGACAATAATAAACACATAGATATTCTCAAACTCATTTCCATCCAGTAGTTCTCCTATTTCGCTTATCTGTATAACGGCAGGTAGTCAGTTTAACACTAATGCAACATCGCGGTAACCACTTCGTATTTCAGTGCTACTGCAGAACATAAAACTCTCTTTACAGTCCGGAGAGAAATTTCAAAAAGGAATTAACCTGCTCTGTGGACACCGCAACAGATTTTATTACCTCCATGAATAAATTTCTCCTCTGGGACTCAGTTTCACGTCATATATTATAACGGCAGTTAAAACCACTCGGCTCTCTTTAGTGCGACGGTCCGCAAAGACAACGCTAAAAGTCATTTCAGCCTCGGACGGCAATGTACCTTAAACTAAATAGAGCGGGCGGTGCTGGCGTACTATTAGTTTAGTGCAGTGTGACGGGTCAGTATGTCATAAATGTATGGTATTCGCTTTCGGGGCGGCAATGGTTGGGTAATGGAGGTTTTGTTGGACAGTTTGGATAGAGTAGGTTTACAAGCTGTCTTGTGTTTAATGCTTTATAGCGCTTTAGTCTAAACATTGTGTTTGTGATGTACTAAGAAATGTTTTGCAGTAAACAAACTTAAAGTAAACTATTTTTATGTTAGTTGGAAATTGTAATAGCTTTATTAAGGGTACAATAATTTTCTCTGCGTCTTTGTTTAGATATTTGTCATACTTGAACTTTAGAGTTTGCATCATAATCACACTAAGTTTGACGTTCAAACATAATATTTATGTGTTACGATTACGAAAAATTAAAATATATAATAAAATTTTCGTATTACATAATATAATACGAAAAAATATTAAATAAAAATTTACTATTTTTGTTTTTTATCCCTTTTCATGTAATGTAAGACCTAAAACACTCTATACATTTTTATTAACTGACAAGGTTCAAAATATGTGGCATAAAATGTCGTATTTATTTATTGTGTTGCCTTAGAAACTCAATTGTCTTACAGGTGTTAGAGACGGAGACCTAAGTGTATCATTTCAATTTCATATACAAGATACCTTCACGATTTCCTCAGAAAAGTAGTCTAGAACAACAGACAGATATATAGACAACGAAGAACTAGTACAAGTAGTAACATAGTCTACAAGGGGTCTTTTTTCTCTTTTCTGTTACAGAACTCTATCAATAATATAACAAAGCGAGCAGAATTATTCATTTGGTACCGACACTACACTTGACCATTTACGCAAAAATTTGCATTTTTATTTTTCTTTTTGTTAGTGTAATTTATTTATAAGTAGTTTTATCCTAGTAATTTAAATTTTGTTGTTGATTAAAATCTACACTTTTAATAAAGAATGATTTGGTAAATTATTTGATTGTAATTGCTAAACTCAAAGACTACTGAACTGAATAAAAAGTATTTCACCAGTAGAAAGCTAAATTATTAGTATGCATACGCTATATTTGATTCATCATCTCCATCATTATCTATTGCTATGGGGTGAAGCCGTATCTTGAATAGAGTGTATTTTTTGACACAATAATACTTTTTTTAAGAGTTAAACTCTAAAATTTGAAGCTTATTTATTTAGAAATAATCCTATTGTGGAAGCGGACATCATCTTCAATATCCGACAAACATCGATCAATGCCAATTGCACAAATTGTTTAAAAAAATTATAAATATAATTGTGGATAAGATGCTAGTTTGAGGTTTAATGTTGGAATACTAAATACTCGTACTATTTGGAATAATCTACCTTTATTTTTATTTTTTAATTATAATAGAATTGTGTCGTAATATCATACATATATATATATATATATATATATATATATATATATATATATATATATATATATATATATATATTATTATTGTGATAATTTAATATTACACGAATAGACCTGATGAATACAAACAGGCACTGCATATATTTTCAATCCAGCTTTCAAAGAGATTCCCAGTATGAGTATACGAGCAGAGTTATTTGAACTGAGGTTTTGAACACAAAAGCTGGGAGGCAATATTTCCACGAAAATAATAAGTGTTTTCTGGAAAAATTACGTTGTTTTATTCATTTTTTGGGAATTACGTATGAGATGGAATGTTGTAGGAATAGTGTAGGTAAATATTCGGCCAATATTTTTGTCAGAGCCTCGTCGTATCGATTTCGAACATTATGTAATTGTTTGATTAAATCCACAGTATGGTAGTAGGGTACTGGTACACTCAAAACTGAAGTCAACTTGAAGCACCTAACTGTATGTTCCGGCAGTTGGTCTTGAAGGCCAGTTGACATTATATGTTTTGTGACAATAATTATTGTCACAAACCTATAATCATCACTAACCGTTAAGTGAGACAGAGGTCAAACAAAAGACATAATGACAATAACAATGTTCCAAGGAACAGCCAATCACACGTCCTTTTAACATAATATCAAATGTTAACGTCGCTAAGAAGGACCGGATTTACATTTCAAATTTTAAGATAGTTGCATCGAGCACTTAGCTCATACATTATATTATAATGGTAAATTTTAAGGTAAACTATAAAAAAGTTTTATTTTAATTTTTGCGTCTGGCCTTCCTTATTGGCGCAGTCGATAGGATATTCATAAGCTAAAGTCCAATGAATCGTAAACCGATGTCAGCATTTTAAATCTACACTGTACCTTACTCAGTGCAGTAGAATCAGATATGCAGAGAATCAGAATATAAACCACCAACTTTTCTGTTCCCATATGGCACGCTCGTGTAAAATACACCTATTCACTTCTGACTTGATCTTTTTCTTGGTCCGTGTGAAAGATGGAAGTATCAGCTTTGTAATGCTTAGATCGGGGACTCTTTGCGAGAGAAAGGTTTGCGAGGAGTATTAATAAATTATTTTTATTAGTTTTGAAACGAATAAGATGGCACGAGTGCCTATAAAAATTAAACATACCCTGTTTAATTTTTATAGTACTTCCAATTCTGATATAAATATCAACCATTCATGAGCGTTAAATTAAATTATTTCATTACGAACAAAATCAAGCCCCCACTTTTGCTGGAAAAACGCAATCTGTGATAATAATGGTACATTTACTGTGCATGTATTCCCGGATGTAATATTTACCGGACAAAACAGTATTTAAACATTTATACCATCCCGTTGTGTTCGTATTTTGGGCGAGTGATAATGAATGTCGCGGTAATTATAGGTAGCGTAGCCGAAAACGGGGCAGTAAATATTTTATCTGCACACAGCAATATTATCATTTCGTGGGAATTATTGAGGTACTTTACATAATATTTGTAATTGAAGGAACGTGTACAATTAGAACAGAAATCCTTAAAGACCAATTTTATTGTTTAACTATCTAGTTCCACTATCGGATTAATATACTAAAATATATATCATATATATAGTAACTTTTTTCCGTCTTTGACTTCGTCCACGTACAGTTAGGTTATTGCGATTGCTAAGGAAATACCCGTTCAATCGGTTTAAAATATGAAAAGGTGCTACTCGTGGCCACAACCTGCCGCCTTATTATCTAACTTGAATGAGAATGAAATGTCACTTCATTCTCATTCCCAATGATGGTTCCAGCCAATGAGCTTGCAGGATTTCGCCCAGAATGGGATTCAAATCTAAATGAAGCCCATTCCCATTCTCCCTAAAGATAGGCAATAAGGCCGCTGTCTCCACAATAAATATCATTAAAGCCTTTTGATACCTTTCAAGAGATAAAGTACCAATCACACACACTCACTTAGATTCTTCAAACTTTTTACAAACTTTTGCATTGATAATAATTGCGTAGTCTTGAGGATAACAATGTGACATTTTAAGATTCAGATTAAGATTCAGATATTTTATTGCTTCCATATACAATGTAAAGGTGTTAAAAAAATGTACATAAAGTCTTATATGGACCCTGTCGGGCACCGCAAAGTAAGAAGAGAGGAAGACGCAGTTATGGTTATAGAAATATAAATTAATTTGTAACATATTGGTAGAAATAATTTAAATGTCAATAGTTAATTATATCGTAATTATATTATTTTTCTTTCAAAAATTCGTCTATTGAGTAATATGATTTGTTTTGTAGAAATAGTTTTAGTTTAGCCATAAATATTTTGTCAGTTTAGCCATAAATATTTTGTCAAAATTATAATGTCGCTATGAAAAAAGATTTGCTAATAAAGTTCTCCATTTCGAATTTAATGCTTATTTAACAATTCCTATAGCTTCTGTTTCCCCCTTATGTTCCGTTATTTATTTTCTCTCTGATTATTTTTTTGAGAAACTCTTTTCGATTAAAGTTATATGATTATTAACGGGATATTTACCGTGGTAAGGTTGTGGAATGAGCTCCTGATATTTCGGCGCAGTTACATGCACCATGTTCACGGGAAGACTATGGGATGTCTGGGATGTCTTCCCGTGAACATAGTGCATGTAACTGCGCCGAAATATCGGGAGCTCATTCCACAACCTTACCACGGTAAATATCCCGTTAATAATCATATAACTTTAGAGAACAACCGTGATAGTTTAAAACAGTCTTTTCGATTATTCGTTGCGCGCCGCGCAATACTGTAGTTCTAGGTTCTGAGTGGTAACTAAAGCTGTTAAGCAAGCATGTTAAGCATTGCGTAACATCAGGTGCATGGCTTGCCTTCTCATAAAAATATATAGATTCAACTGAGTTTATAAATGACGATGTAGGTACAGACGATGTTGTTTTGGATGGACTGAGGCATGATAGTGTAAAGTTATGAAAAGCACTGAAAGCACTTAATTGTGCTAGTAAACGACAATCTATATATACGAGTATATATAGATTGTCGTTTACTTATATAGACAATATATATATATATTTAGAGTGTCGAATATATATTAGTGTGTGTATGTGTATGTGTGTGTTTATTTGTTCATTTATTCACAAATTCTTCGTAAAATCATTTTCGAAACCGGTATTAAAGCTGTAATATCAGTAGCCTATTATATATGCAAAATAAATTATAAGCTTTGTAAAATTGTATCGCAAATAGTGGGTTAGAAAACGGTGCAAGTTACGATGCAAGTTTATGTAGAGGCGAGGTAGCGTTTAGCGGCGGCCGGCGAGTGAAATATAACCCTGCTTTCTGTATTGCAGCAGTATCGATTTAGCATATACTTCTAAAGGCTCATTAAAATTAGCTGCATAACATTTTATAACAATATTCTAAGAGGTCCTGTATACTCGTATATGGAAGAGACTACGTCTTTCAGGATATTATGATCATGGTGAGACATCATACGTTAAAAACTTACACATTGCACTGGTAATTACGGCTTCAAATTACTATTACATAAACATCCACATGGATTTCATAGCCCTATACAAATTTAATATTATTTATTGTATTCAATTATATAACAAATTATATAAAATTTTAATCGGGATATGAAATCAATGTGGAAGTTTATGTAAAAGTAATTTGAAGCCGTAATTACCAGATGGACATTCGACCGTCCATACTCCTGAACTATTATAATCCAAGATTTTGGCCTCTTGTTCAAGAGAGTCGTTCTGATTGGTACCAATGCTTTCTTCTTCTCAGCCGATTCGCTCTTGGCAGAGCGGTCGTGGCCGTCATGTAGTAGTGCTATTGGGGGCAGATGTTATTCGTCTCACAGCGTCCCGCCATCTCTTTTTGTTGTTCGTCGTCCTGATACACTCACTTATGGGTCCAGCAAGCAAGTCGTTCTGATTGGTACCAATGCTTTCTTCTTCTAAGCCGATTCGCTCTTGGCAGAGCGGTCGTGGCCGTCATGTAGTAGTGCTATTGGGGGCAGATGTTATTCGCCTCACGACGTCCCGCCATCTCTTTTTGTTGTCTGTCGTCCTGATACACTCACTTCTGAGTCCAACAAGCAAGTCGTTCTGATTGGTACCAATGCTTTTTTCTTCTCAGCCGATTCGCTCTTGGCAGAGCGGTCGTGGCCGTCATGTGGTAGTGGTATTGGGGGCAGATGTTATTCGCCTCACGACGTTCCGCCATCTCTCTCTCTGTTGGCTGTCATCCCGATACACTCACTTATGGGTCCAGCAAGCAAGTCGTTCTGATTGGTACCAATGCTTCTTCTTCTCAGCCGATTCGCTCTTGGCAGAGCGGTCGTGGCCGTCATGTGGTAGTGGTATTGGGGGCAGATGTTATTCGCCTCACGACGTTCCGCCATCTCTCTCTCTGTTGGCTGTCATCCCGATACACTCACTTATGGGTCCAGCAAGCAAGTCGTTCTGATTGGTACCAATGCTTTCTTCTTCTAAGCCGATTCGCTCTTGGCAGAGCGGTCGTGGCCGTCATGTAGTAGTGCTATTGGGGGCAGATGTTATTCGCCTCACGACGTCCCGCCATCTCTTTTTGTTGTCTGTCGTCCTGATACACTCACTTCTGAGTCCAACAAGCAAGTCGTTCTGATTGGTACCAATGCTTTTTTCTTCTCAGCCGATTCGCTCTTGGCAGAGCGGTCGTGGCCGTCATGTGGTAGTGGTATTGGGGGCAGATGTTATTCGCCTCACGACGTTCCGCCATCTCTCTCTCTGTTGGCTGTCATCCCGATACACTCACTTATGGGTCCAGCAAGCAAGTCGTTCTGATTGGTACCAATGCTTCTTCTTCTCAGCCGATTCGGTCTCGGCAGAGCGGACGTGGCCGTCATGTAGTAGTGGTATTGGGGGCGTGACGAGCGTGACGTCTTGGTGGCGTATGTTTTGATTTCCGCATACTCAACTCATTCATACTCATGTACAAACAACACGACTAGTCACGATACTTATTTAGTTCTTATTCCTGTAGCAAACACTCTGAATTTGAAACGCAAGGTAGTAAAACCTTAGCAGATTTAAAGATATGCAGTCACTGGTTAAGAATAAATTAATATTGAAGGTGCAGCTGTGACCTCTTATAAGGAATGAAATAAAGTCTGATAAATTTATTGCTTTTAAGAAGAGACTCCTCAAAGTAGGTCAGCAAAAGTATACTGAATTTTTCCTTATCATAAAATAAATATGTACCAGGATATTGAGACACTCAAGCTTGTAGTTGTTAGGTTTGCGTCTTGTTATATAGCTTTGTTCAATAAGTTCCATATAATATATTGTTATTTAAGTGGGTATGTAGAATATACCCATAATAATATTATATCCTATTCGTCCGCGACTACATGTTCGGGACATATATTATAAATATCCACATTATGTTAAGTGAGATATAAGCTTCTCTTGCCAAGTGTACTTTGTTCTTAAGAGAAATAAGGTATCTCTAACCAGGCGTAGACAAATTTGCCCAAATGTTGGCTAGCTGACTCGCCAGCGGCTTCTCTCGCTTACTCTGTAGGATACGAAGTCACGCAAATAAATTAAATTCACAGTTCTTGCGGGCAAATTTCTAAAAATCCCTTTTAAACAAACTACTCGTATTACAAAAGGTGGCAATTTAGATTGTATGATATTAGACTATATTTTATTATCGACATTAGACTTATCAATTTAAGGAAACTGCGTTACTCTTTATGGGTGCTTACGAGTAGTTAGGTTAGTCAAGAAGAGTGTTAATGCGGCCCAAAGTGGTTATGGATTCATCATCATCATCATCATCTCAGCCGTAGGACGTCCACTGCTGACCATTGGCCTCCCCCATAATTTTCTAAAAGGACCGGTTGGAAGCGGCCTGCATCCAACGTCGTCCTGCGACCTTTATCAAGTCGTCGGTCCACCGTGTCGGTGGACGACCTACGCTGGGCTTGCCGGTCCGTGGTCTCTATTCCAGAACCTTCCGGCCCCATCGGTCATTTGTTCTGCGTGCTATGTGCCCTGCCCACTGCCACTTTAACTGGCTAATCTTCTGGGCTATGTCGATAAGAATCGATAATAATGATTGCCTAAGGCAGCTTGTAGATCACAGGTCAAGGCGCTTAGCACCACATATTCGCATAAAAACCCACCTCCGTGCTGTTGATTTCCTCACGCTGTTACTTTTATTGAAACTTTAAGCACGAGGGACCAAATACTGCAAATATTAACTACTAGCTGGTGCCCGCGACTACGTCTGCGCAGGATTAGTACTTCGAGTAGCTTATTATCTTCTCCAAAGCCATATTTATCTTTATACCAAAATTTCATGAAATATTTACATTGTTATATGAGTAAATTAAAGTACTTAGTAAATCAATCAGTAAACACTAATAATAAAAGTCAGTACCTACGTACATACAAATATAAAATTAAACACCATGAAAAAAAAATTGTAACATTTCATCACCCTTGCCCGTCGCCGAGCATGCATAGTATATCGAGCTGTCAAAATGACAGCATGTTTTTGACTAAGCTATCAGAAACTTATACAAACTTTGTCAGAACTGTCATCATTACGATCCTAACGTAGGCCGAGATCTTGTTATTTTGTCTATGCTGGGCCCAAGAATATTACGCTTTTTCACCCGCGTGGTGATGGATGATGATGAAAAGTTTTTTATGTGCATCCAGCGCCTTATCTACCTCCATATAAAATTCATCAAAATTGGCTTCGCAGTTTGAGCGTGAAAGAGTAACATAAATCGAATACATCCAAACTCATACTCACAAACTTTCGCGTTTATAATATTATTAGGATAACATGCATAAGTATTGTATTAATTACTAAGTGACTTTTATGTCAGTGGTCACAGTATCGAATACAAGAAAGCATAAAAGGAAGACATCAAACCGTTCCGTTTGCTCATAAACACTTTCCCGCAGTTACTTTCGTTTTCTTGTTAACACTGTGTCGCATTATCGTCAGCTCATAACAAACACAATTCATAGTAAATATCCCATTTCTAAAAGACCAGTTCTTCAACAATTAATAACGCAGATAATTTTGTAGTTTCCCATGACTTAAAAAACGTTTTCAATGGAATGCATGCATCGCTTCATCTGGAACCAAAAGCCGACTGTTTAATGTATACAAGCGCTAATTATCGGTACAGGAATAATGTGTCCGATTTGTCGACATACTTGTTCATTAGTTACAGCCCTAGCGCGCCACTAGTAGACCATTATGTCGATATTTCTCTTTAGTTCGTGCTTTAGAGGTACTTTCAGTATGAATCTGCGAAACAGTCAGTATATTACACTCAGAGTCTGATCGTTGAATGAAGTAACACAAGAGTTGCTCACCGCATGGAGCCGCAGACCAGCTTATTTTCTTTATCAACTCAACGCGTGTCACCCGTACACCATGTGTACATTTAAAAAAGTGCTTAGCCATGTCGCGCGTACACAAATTGTATACACATTTTTAGACCTCGAGTTTGTAACTAATTTTATCAGATCCAATGCACTCCACGGTATAAACATGCTTTTAGTTGGTCAAACTATTCAAGAGAAGTATTTTTTATTTGAACTTTTATGAAATAAACCGAAAAACACTAGACACGGGGCGGGTTAACAGCCTTTATTTATAACTAATATATTATTACAAGATTGTTCACTTCTAGACACTGTGCTTCTGCACAGGTCTTCACACTAATATGATAGAACAGCTGTCGCGACCTCGTGGTATTTAATACGAGCTCAGGCTTCAGCTTCCGTTAAAGATAACACACACCAGACTGATTGAGTTGTGAGGGTGGTCCCTCAAGATTTAAATGCTGTAACAGAACTTAATGGTGTGTACTGACAGCGCACTTTAAAAACCACTCGCCATTTTAGTTTTAGTGTAATACCACTTTCGACTGCATCATCACTGACCATCAAGTGAGATCATTAAGTCAAACAGTCTACCAAGTACGTCTAGTCTTAATTGTAATACACTCAATGCAATATATATTTATCTAAGCACTAAAGTACGGAACGTACTTTTGTAAGCGGCGTCTTGCCTCTCAATAAATGTCACATTCATCACCCGGAAGCCAACGGACGCCACCACTATACAGAAAGTAAAGCTCGTATGCTAGAGGGCGGTCGCTCAGTTGTGACTCTAAACTTGAGTAGATATAAATTTGGATGTAAGTCATTACAGATTGACCTTCTGGAACATAGACCATAGGTGAATAGAACCCTAGGCCTACAACAAGAAGATTACTTTATTCTTGTAGGTCTATATAATGTCAAATATTTCGGTAATGCCACGAACGATAAAGAGACTCCTTTGACCTACCAATAATCAATTAGGAACAAGTGCAAGTAAACAATAGTCGAATAGCGTGCTGCCCGTCAACGTAAAAATGGCGTTATCTGCCCCACAGTTAAATAGACAAATAATAGTTTAAACTGAATGCATTTTTACGTTGATACAATTATGTTAATCAGGAGAATTAAGGGTAATGTGGATACATTATATCCTAGACATTAAATTCTTCTAAAGTAATAGTGGAATGCTGATATGCATCTTTAATCTATATAGTTCCATAAAAGGCTGTATTTTCACAGTATTTTGTATTCTTCTGTCCCCTTAGACGGCTGGTGCCAAGTATTTTTCTTTGGCGGGTAGGCAATAGTAAAACACTTACAAAAAGATCTCTCATTTTAATTAATTGAAATAATAGAGTAAATAACATTTGAATAGCCTAAAACATATGTGTAATTAAAATATAATCTGCAATACCTGCCGGGGCCTGTTATCCATACTGTGGCACTATCACAAAACACTTGTCACTATTGAAAAATACTGAGTTCACAACTCAAACAAAATGGACACCCTACAGCAAAGTGTGGCTGAACTACAAAGTCTATTCCTTCAGAGAATGGACTCCTATCAAGGTGAGCTTCAAGCAGCATCTTCTTCACCAACTGTAGCAGTCTTGTCAGCGGACTTTACTGCATTCCGTACATTTATAATGACTGCACTTCGCTGCCTGCAAGATCAAGTAGGCCTGGTTATGCAGCAACAGGATGCTATGGAGATGCGAGGGCGACGAAAGATTCTTCTCCTTTACGGTGTCCCAGAAACCAGAGATGAAGATACTACCTCTGTAGTGGTGAAGTTGGTAACTAGTCAGATGAAAATTCCTGATTTTTCCAGCAAAGACATCAGTCGCTCACATCGGATGGGCCGTGCTTCAGCACCTGACAAACCCAGACCTATTCTATTCAAAATACGTGATCTTGATGCCAAAAATAGGATTTGGAGCGGTAAGACCGGTCTGAAAGGGTCTAATATCACGCTGTCAGAGTTCTTGACAAAACCGCGTCACGACACTTTCATGGCTGCCCGCCAGAAATTTGGCATTCAAAAGTGTTGGACAAGGGATGGCTTCGTTTTCGTACTTGGCACCGATGGTGTGCGGCGTCGGATTAGCAATCTCAAAGAGCTTGATAAGATTGCCGCGTCGAGTGCGCCTAGGACTGCAGGTACAGCTGCTGTCACCACCAGAGCCAGGGACACGGCACCGCCATCGAAAAGTCGACGAGCCCCTTCAGCCAGCAAGAAGTAGCACCGTTTTGTTGTTTTTTCACTTTTAGTTCTATTTTGTATTTGCAGCCCGCCGAGGTATAGATTCTTCGGTATGTACCCTTTTTTTCTGTTCTTAACTATACCATTTATCCACCCACAAATGTTACTTGATAATTTTATTTACAAAGAATTAGCGGTACGGTAGGTTAGTTTTCATACGTATTTAATGCTTGTCTTGTCATTGTCACGTCAATGTCATATGACACTGACATTAATTTTTTTTTTTTTTTTTATGTTTTGGCTTACCACACTTTGTATTTTTTAAATATTCAGAGTTTCAAACGTATGGCAAGTGTGTCAATGGATGGAAACCACGGCGGTGAAGCATTTGTATTTATGTGATTGTGTTTAAATTAATGTATGTACATACTGTTGTCCCTTTTTTTTTCTTAGTATTTATTCTGTTTTGTTTAATTAATTATTGCGATTCCCGGCAGGTGGAGTTTTTGATAGTTTTGGTTATAAGTAATTGTATTTTTTACATATTTAAATATTTTATATAGTTAGTATTTATTACAATATTTATATATATTATTTTAAATTTATATTATGCTTAATTTATTCAATGATAATGCAAGTAGTGATAGCGACCAATCATTCTTATCTTTACTTTCCGATGGTAGCACAGACGATGGCAGTTTTGTAAGCTTACCATCCCTTGCCGACTCTCTTGAGGCTCAGTTTTCTGATGTACCTAAAAACGTAGTCCACATTAACGCGCAAAGCATTCCGGCTCATTATCCTGATATGCAGGCATCCCTCCTTAACAAAAATATTCAAGCTATAGTAGTCTCTGAGACGTGGCTCAAACCTTGCCTTCCTACTACCTTGTACTCACTACCCGGTTTTCACCTCATACGCAACGACCGCACGAGTAGTAGAGGTGGTGGTGTGGCTATTTACCTAAGGTCAAATATTCCTTTTTCTGTGATCAGCACATCACCTCAACCACCACCCTCCAATGCCGGCGAGCATCTGTTTGTGGAGGTAATTTTATCTAATAACAAAATACTGCTTGGAGCCTACTATAGCCACTCCTCAAGTGTCAATTACTTTTCATCTTTTGAGAAAATCTTAGAAGATCTTATTCCATTATATAGCCATAACATTATTTTAGGAGACTAATACCTGTCTCCTCAAGCAAGACCACCGCACTCATTCCTTTGAATCGATCATTAAATCTTGCAACATGCATATCCTCCCATTTAGTGCCTCTCATCATGCACCCAATTATAGCCCCTCCCTCCTTGATTTGTGTATAGTGTCTTCTCCACAGCATGTTGCTAAGCATGTTCAATTTTCTGCTGACAATTTCTCATATCATGACCTAATATTTCTCTCGTATAAAATTCGACCTCCAAAAATTAAACCCAAAGTAATTCTTCAGCGCAATTTTAGTGGTATGAATAAAGAAAAAATGTTACAAGATGCTAGCAACATAGACTGGTCCCCGGTGACCAATAGTAGTCAATAGTCAATAGTAATTTATTCGTAAAAAATATTACATGTCAATAACGGTAGAATGTATACTCAAGTATACATGCAAAAATATTAATTAAAAATAATTCTACACTGCATTCAGCAATTTCAATAATTAATAATATATGTCAATAAAATAATAATATAAATAATAAATGTCAATATAAGAAAATGAAGAAAACCGTACGCTGTAACAGTCGATGACCAAGTTGCAATTTTCAATTCAATGATTACTCAATTGTACGATAAGCACGCTCCATTACGTGCCATCAAGCTAAAGCATCGTCCAGCTGCTTGGCTTACAGATGACATGAGCAAAAAATTTAGTGCTAGACATAAATATAAATGCCGCCCTAATGACTCTAACAAAGAAAAATATGTGAAGTCCAGAAATCGTTGCAATATGGTGTGTAGGGATGCCCTGCGTCGCCATATTCATAAATCAGTCGATAATGATGATCCAGCAAAAGTCTATCAGTTTCTAAGGTCTTTTGGAATTGGTAAATCTCTTCAAGATAGTATCCCTAACAACATAAACATAGATTCTCTCAATCTCTATTTCTTTTCAGTGCTTCCTATTGATGTATCTGAAAAATCTAATACTATTAATTATCTTTCAACGTTACCGATTCCTGACTACTCTCCTTTTGTTTTTAATCGAGTGTCCGCTTGTGATGTTAAGAAGAGCTTATTATCGATCACTTCCAATGCTGTAGGCAGTGATGGAATTAGTCGCAATATGATAGTGCCCATCCTTGACATCATCCTTCCTGTTCTCTGCCTTATATTTATTAACTCCATGACAAACGGCATTTATCCCATTATCTGGAAAGATGCACAACTTATTCCCTTACCCAAAAAACCCAATCCCAAATCTTTTACTGAATATCGTCCTATATCCATTCTCCCATTTCTATCAAAAGTTCTTGAGCGCCTAGTCCACAACCAAATAAGCAAATATTTATCCTCTCATGACCTATTAAATCCTTTCCAATCCGGTTTTCGTCCTGGCCACAGCACAGTAAGCACTCTCGTGAAGATCACTGATGACATTCGCTTATCCATGGACAACAGAAACTTAACTATACTCACATTACTAGATTTTAGTAATGCTTTTAACACAGTTGACTTTGACATACTTCTAGCCATACTACGCTCAATTAACATATCTCCAACGGTACTCGATTGGTTTCACAGTTATTTATTTGGGCGCCGGCAACGGATCCGTCTAGAAGAGAAGTTCTCTTCCTGGTGTGATGCAATTGCAGGTGTTCCACAAGGCGGCGTTTTATCTCCTCTCCTTTTCGCAATATTTATTAATTCAATCTCAAATAATTTTTCTTCCTCCTACCACTTATACGCAGACGATCTACAAATCTACTCTAAAGCCCCTCTTGACCAGTTTTCTGGAGCCGAAGACCTAATAAATGCTGATTTAAATTGCATCACAACATGGTGCAGACATGTTGGTCTGAAAATAAATCATAGCAAGACGCAGGTAATGATTGTGGGAAGTTCGCAGTTAATCTCAAAGGTGGACTTGTCAACGATTCCATCCATTCATTTTGATCGAGTCCCTATTCCCTATAGTACATCTTTAAAAAATCTAGGGTTGATAATCGATCATTGCTTAAGTTGGGCTCCTCAGCTACAAGTTACTAGTCGCAAATTGTACGCCACTGCTGGCGCTTTAAAAAGGCTGCGCAACTTTCTTCCTATCACCACTAAAATTGATCTAGTTCAATCTCTTCTACTCCCAATTCTAGATTACGCTGATGTCTGCTATCCAGATCTCACTGAGAATCAACTAGATAAGCTTGAGCGTCTTCAAAACTTCTGCATAAGATTTATATTTGGTTTGCGCAAGTATGATCACATATCTCAATATCGATCAAAGCTCAAGTGGCTCCCTATACGTCTTCGCCGGAATGCTCACATACTCTCTCTCCTTTACAATATTTTGTTCAATCCTTTGACCCCGCGCTATCTTAAGGAACGTTTCAATTTCCTTCACAATGCCAACGTTCTCAATCTTAGGTCATCAGAAAATCTTGCCCTCAGTATGCCTCAACATGGCACAGTATTTTATGATCACTCTTTTTCAGTGAAAGCTGTTCGCTTATGGAACTTATTACCAGTTACTATCAGGCGTGCACAATCCTTGTCGACCTTCAAAAGCCAAGTAAAAAGTTTCTATCTCGCCAATTAGTTTAACCCGTGTGAACTTGGGTTTTGATTATAATACATCAAAGAATTAATGTATAAATATATGTATGGAAGTATATTGTATTGTAGTGTATATATAAATAATTATAATTATATATTATAATTAATTATATGTTTATATATATTTCAATATGTATTAGTGTATTTTTATGTATTAGTAGATATTTTTCTTTTCTTGTTTATAATTTATTATTAATTTGATTTAGTAATGTATTATTGTCTTGATTTGATTGTACCTTTATCTTTATATTACGCCCCGTCTTGTTATTCCTGTATTTCCTCTCCATCCTAAGGTTGCCTGGAAGAGATCACTATTAGTGATAAGGCCGCCCATTGTAACACTTTATTTTAAGCTTTCTTTTACTTTTATGTCATTTTTGTATATTAAGTGGTGTAACAATAAAGAATTATCTATCTATCTATCTATCTATTATCGTTGCATAACTCTCATTTGGGTGAAAACATCCAGCTAGCATGCTTATTAACTTCACGGAAAAGAAATAAATAATGTACCGATTGGTCATTTCTTGGATTAGGGTAGATCGCACACGACTATCAGTTGGGCCACGGGAGGAAAGTACTTCAGTTTGTACACAAAAAATGTTTTATATGTGACTTCATTATTTTTTGTTATTTTTCCATCGTAGTCATGTTTTTTATCGAATACCTGTGATAACTATTGATGTAATAATTATTGTATAAAGGTAATAATTGATTGGCTGGCGTTTGAGCACTGTTGTCATGCTTCATGCCATCAGTGATGGTAATGTCAAAATGAGCTAGACCTAAAATTTCAACAGACCCTCAAAGACAGCTGTTATAAAACGTGTTAGCTGCTAAGATATAGTTCACGTCTTGTAGGCCGATGTTAGCTAGGTAGGTAGGTGCTACCCAAGCTGTGAGATTATGTGTGATGTTACCTTGACCTTAAGCTGAAGCACAATGTGCTTGCAATCTCTTAATCAATCTATTATCGCAATTTTTTACCAATAAACTTTTATCAGCAGCTATTTATAGGTTCGAAATCAAACTTCTTTATTCTTTTCGGTATTGTAAACACTCAATGAATTAAATGTATCAGTGCTAAAGTTCGGAATGTGCGCTTGTAAGCGGCATCGTATCTCCCTATAAAAGTCACATTCGTTACCGGAAGTAACGTACGCCGCCACTACACAGGAAGCTAAGTATTTAAATGACTACATTTGCAAAGATAGCTAACAGTGGAAACTTGTACAAGATACAGGACACTCGAGTTAACTTTTAGGGTAAGCTGTATGGATTACTCTATCGTGCATTTAATGCATATAACAGAATAATTAGTTATGACATTGTAGAAGTATCACGCTACTCGTTTTCTACTTTTTGCCTTATGTTTGTATATGAAGTATATAATTATTTAAACTGTGAAGTTACCAAACACGTTATTTAGCTGATGGTAACTTTGACCTTCTCATAGACAATATCATATTTCGATGAAAATTCAATTCTCTCGCTAACAGTTTACAGTCCATTTTATAAAATTAAATTAAATATAATCTAATGATCATATTTTAAGAAAATGGTTAATTCGTGTCATTTACTTGTCATAAAAGCACCGTTAAATATCTAAAAATGTTTTTTTTTATATAAAAAAGTTTTATTAATATTTTAAATGACATAAAGTAGGAACTATTTATTCAAATGTAATGGAAAAAGTTGCTTATTTGTCCTTTTCAATGTTAATATTGTCTATAGATAAAAAATCATAGAGTACCTACGTATATACGCAGTTTTCAAGTATTACTATTTATTTACAATATAAAGCCTTCTTCCACTACTTACTACGGCTTTGTATAATAATTGCATTATACTCGTAGTGTATAATCCTTATAAATATATGTCAATTATGTATCTACGCCATGATGATATCAAAGTTAGTAATTACTGTTATTTATATCAAAGAACATGACTCCAAAATCTTTCAACCAACCGTATTCAAACTCTAAATGGAACAAACTTGGACCTATAACCTGTCCAAATAAAATATTATAATCTACAAATTTTGATATTCTAGTACATTATGTGGTCATTTATAAAAAAATACATAATGAGCTCCCGTAGCATACATCCTCCTGTTTTTTATTTGTTGATAACGGAATGCGTTATACTGAAACTTCTCTCAAATTAATTGTTCCTCTAAGATGTACCTACACACATATTCCTCAACTTAATTACAGTTTGAGATTAATCCAATACCCGTTCATCAGTTTGCGTTGAGTTTAACTAAGGTTCATCACAGGCCATTGAGTATTTCGGGCGAGTTAGGAACCAATCCGTCCAGCCATTGGTGGAGTGTACCCATTTATCGGATTTGATTTGCAACTTAAATAGACAGGCTATCATGCGTGATGACTTTCATTACAAAATACATATTATTGTCCTTAAATGGCTCTTAGCTTTCCCAGTTACAGTTCACGTTTGAATTCTGGATGCATAAACGCTACTAGGATAATACCCAGAAGATAGAAGATATACAATCTGTTTGCCTCTACATGCACGAACAGCCAAAACAGAAGAAACCAATGACGAGATGACAAGAAACGTTGGAAAAACAACCTCGTGTACAAGGCCGATATGTCATAAAGTATTTGACGTCGGTGAACTCGTCGACGAATGATTAGAGAATCGCACGGCAAGTGGCGAGTGCAGAAGGCACTACGCCAATTGCGGGCGCAAAAGGTGCCCCGCGTAGGACGACCGACGCAAGTAGCGGAGCAGGCGACTTGCTTTGCCTTAATTTTTACCGTGACCGCGTTTGATGATCATATCAATTATATCATCACAGTTATTTACCGCTTCGGTAATGAGGTGGTTTGGCTGGTTAGCTGGATCACTTTGTTTCCTGTAGCTAATTTTTCACTGAAATTGTTTTAAGTTGTTGATCATGGATGAATGAATGAATGAATGAATGAATGAATTGATGAATGAAAGTTTTATTTGCTTGAATACAGGTACATTAGGCTATTATGTCTTGAATCACTGTACTCGACTAATTTGTCGTGCAAATGTTTATTTTGGCTATCTAATTGATTAATTATGACTTACGTAGTATTATCATGCATTAAAATAAAAAGTATAAAATAAAATAAGTCAAATTAACATAAGATTATAGAAATTCAAAAATGACAATTCTAATAAGTACAATACATAATAATTAGCAATTAATTTAACAACATAATTTAAGACTTGAAATTGTATTTAAAGTATTCATCTATAGAATAAAAACATCTGTCGCGGAGCCATGTATATATTTTCTTTTTAAATTCATTTTCCTTTAGCATTCTGAACTCATTGGGTAATTTATTGTAAATCTTTATTGCCATTTTATAACATGCTTTGTCACCCATTTTTAGTCTATATCTTGGCACTACTAACGGTTTTTGCACAATTTTTCTTTTAGTTAAGGTATTTTCGTCTTCTTGAAACAGCGTTGGATTGTTCCTAACGAACTTAAACATTTCAAATAGATAAATATACGTATACAAAGCTTTATGTATGCATGTATATAATTGTGTATGTCGTTATGATGAGCTAAGTCTCGCACTTCGGAATCGGGCAGAGGGGATCAGGGTGGACCTGTTGGTTAAAACTTTGAAGACAACATCCTCGAGCAGCCAATAATTCATTTAAAGTTTCATAATTTTTATTCATAAGATATTAAATTTTATAAGATTTAAGCTACATACATGAGTATTATTTGATATAGCATGATTCAGGTAAGTAGGTAGATTTGTTTGTTAATAAAATAAATTTATGTAGATAATACAATACTTGTACTGTTTTCAAAATTCTAATAACAAAGTAAGCCAATATTACCAAAAGTAATAGCATCTCAGACCGGAAAATATCTAGGGCGCGTTTTTTCATTAATACCAGATGAAAACAAGAGCTCTGGAAGATCGGAAACCAATAAAATTGTACGAGAAATAAGCGGAAACAATTGTAAGTAGAGCCCTTTGTAGAGAGCTCCGCCGAATCAACGGTAGGGTTGGCACCAGCAACAACCTTTCATTTCCGCAAGAATGTTTAACTTTAAAGGTACCTCAGGACAGGTATCTATATTTCACCTGCGTCAAACAGGTTAGACAATTTGCAGTTTTTCTACCGACTTCCAAAAAGGAGGAGATACTCAATTCGGCTATATGTTTTTTTTTAATGTTTGTTACCTCATAACTTTCGACTGGGTGAACCGATTCTCAAAATTCATTTTTTTTAAAGCTGGTGCTTCCCGTGTGATCCCATTTAACTAATTTATTAAATTTATTTCTTAAATCTAATAAATTAAGTATATTTCATAAATTTAATAAATTAATTTTAAATTTTATTTCATTAAATTCGGTCCAGTAGTTTTTGAGATATACTACAATGGCTGTATAGAATGGAAGTCGGTATTAAATTTTTCAAATTGTACTTTTTATATTATTCAAACAAAAGTAAATTTTAACAGAAAATCCTTTAAAATCACCAGCTCTCATAATTACTTATAATATTATACTAAATACATTCGGCGTATAAAAGAACTCTACATATAAACCTACTATAGTATCCGGGATCCGGGTATCCGGGATATAAAAGTAATAATTACTATAATAAATGTTATTCAAACACATATATTAGTACCTACTTATAAATGACTACACATAATGAAAACCTGTTTAGCTTTATGGTTGTTTTTTGGTTGTACTATAGTAGCAAACAAAAGTCGTTTGCCTGATAATAAGTGTAACCTCTGGCCATGACGGTTTCGTCTAACCCAATATTTTTAGGCTTTAAATGATGTGCGTACTAATTTCACTTCCTATTGTGCTTTGAGCTACACTTGTAGATGCGACCTCCCACCTATTAAGAGTATGTCATCTGATGGGCACCACCAGCGGACCTCGTGTAGGTAGGAATTCCTTTTTCGAATGTGGGCGAATTGACCTCCATCACAGTAGTAGACACACGTACTTATCTAATATAATCATTTTTGCATTATAGCGAAAGTGTAACAGGTGAGGTTATGTTATGTAGCCCCAACTCCTACATTCCTCCACTGCACGATTTACTGAGCTACTCATACCATTAAGTACAAAAATAGTATATTTCATTACAAGTGGGGAAAGGCTGTCATTGCAAACAGTTCCGACAAATGTCTACACGAGCCGAGGCGCAGCCGAAGGCGAGGGTTGACAGTCGGAACAAGTTGCAATGACAGTTCCGCACGTGTACTGGACGACTATTTTTAATACAGTTGCGAAAAAATGAAGCAATTTAATAAAATAAACTCGCAAAGAACATTTCCGGAAATAGGCATATAAGCAGAGTTTTTTTCTTCTTCTCCCATTCTGGTAGGCAAAGGGAACTATGCCCATACAGCCAAGTCTTCAATAGAATTTTTTTATTAATATGATATGAAAATGAAATATAATGAGATGAAATGAAATGAAACCTAACCTAACTCATTCAATCAAATCATTAAATCTGATATTGAAACAAATTAGTAGCTTCTATTTAGAAATATACGTATTTGCATGAATCACAAAAACTTCTATAATTTTTTTTATTATAAAACTTCATGGTTGGTTTTTCTTTTTAATAGACATTATTTTGACAGTTGGGAAAGAGAACGCACGAGTTCGGGAAAGGTAAAAAAAAAGCACGAGTATGTAATAGCCCACATCCCGAACGTTATACGTCCCTGCAATACGCCACTTGTTGAGCAACTGTATTAAAAATACTTAATCAAAAGGTTTTACACTTATCACGGACGAAAGCGCTCAGTTGAATAATACCACTAGCGGTCAACCATCCAAGTCCTGACCGCAGCAAGTGTTGCTTAACTTGTTGATCGGTTAAGATTGCCAAGTCAAGCTCCGCTGCGAGCGCTCTCAATACACTTTATTGACACCAATTTAAAGGAAATAATAGTTTTAATCTAGGTAAAATAAAAATGGAATGAAGTAAATGAAATAAACGAAATGAATTAAAAAAAAATGAAAATAGAATGAAATAAAAATGAAAGGAAGAACGGTAGAACAAAAAGTTTACAGATAAATTTGTAATCATTTTGTATTCCAGATAGAACTTTAGACCTCGTGACTGTACTGGTACTAATTTGCTAGTTCAGAACACTAGCAGACTAAAAACAAACGATTTTTTAGTAAATAATGGTAGTTCTGTTCATGCTAAATTCCAAATTCGTATAACGCTTGTGAATATATTTTTTCATGCAAATTTTGTCGTAACTTTGTGCTCTCTAAACAGATACAAAACTACCCACAATTGTATAGAATAATCATATTTTTAGAATTGTCATTCTAAATGTTACACGAATGTGGATTTTCGTACAAACAAAATAAGAACTTAGTATTCTGTTCAAGCAAATTGCTATCACTGTGTGTCAAATTTAATTTTAGACTGTTTATAATGTCTATTTTGTACATCAACCTGAGGCCATATGACTAATAATACATAAAGGTGTTCGTATCGTAAGTGTCAACGCGTCAAGCTTCAATTACAAACTATAAATTATCTGTGTCGCAGTTGCCTTAGATACATGACAGTTTCTCGTGAAGGACACGTTGCGTTACACTTACGCAGTTATTCGTGCTAGGCTCACAGGAGCTGTTTATCTTATTTCATAAGGGTATATAAAAGTGGGTTTTAACTCCGAGCCATTAGCATGTTTATTCCAGGGCAACCCTAGCCGGCAGAGTATTGAATACGTACATGAAACATTCCGCCGCGCGATACGTACTCGTATGTAGCGATTGCGTTGCGTCGTTATTTTTCCTTTGAGCTGGTCGCATATTTATGCTTGTGTCAGATTTCCTTTGAAAGATTTGACATGTTCCTCTGCGGTGGAACAAAAAGAAACACGTTGGGAACTATTGATTTCTGTCGTAGGGTTTGACCTAGTGACACTGATTTTGTACATCGGAGGAATGCATATCTTATAGATAAGGCAGTACGCAATATGTGATAATATACATTTACCAAAACTACTAACTAAAAACTTTTAAAAGCAATTTATTACAATTGCATACGCTTTGCGAATGACAATATCACATGACATTATAATTAATTATTATTACACAAATGATTTAAAGACACAATGGAAAATTACAATCAATTTTAGACTTTACTTTCAGTCCATAAAAGTGTAAATAGAAACTGCTCATGTGCCAACTTACAAAAAATACGACACGTAAAATGCTTTAACTATCAAATAATTATAATCTTTATACTACATAGCATAAAGATTAAAATCAAAGAACTTGTAGTTCCTTCATTAGTGTGAACGATGTAATTTGTTTTGACAGCTGTAACTGCTAAGTTTCGGATCTAATTGATGTAATTATGTTTTTGTTTCCATGACATTGACTTCTAGGCCTATTGCACGAAGGACACAGTTTGATTAATACAAGGAATTTCTATGTGGTTAGACATATATCACTCTTTATTCGTACACTACAATAAAACTTACAACTTGGAACTTCACTTCTGGCAAGCTGTCACACTGCCACCTATAAAATGTAATATTTGTAGTACCTAAGTAGAAACATTGTAAACATCTATATAAAAAGAATGTCACCGAGTTTCTTGCCGCTTCTTCTCGGTAAGCTCTATATATTTTGGAACGCGGCGGTAGAGTCTTTAAAGTACATTATAATGAAAAATTGATGTTCATAAGTGCATCTTTGATGCCTAAATTGAATATGATTTTGACTTTGACATTGAACATGATGTAATTTAAAAAAACTAAGTGGCACAAAAGGCAATATTATCGCTCAAAGCGATTACTGCCAGGCAACATTTGGGTGGAATGAATGTTTATTTATTACCGACTTCAAAAAAGGAGGAGGTTATATTTTCGTATCTATGTATTTTTATGTGTATGTTATGTTAGCCGAATTCTCCGCCAATTGTGGACCGATTCTAAAAATTCATTTTTGATTTAGTAGAGTATACTTTCGAGGTGGTCCACTAGAACCAAAATCTGAAAGTGTTTCGTCTATCTTGATGACATCATCACTGACAGTGAACGACAATCGATCCCGTAAGTAGCAAGGGTCACTCAAAATGTTTAATATTTTTTTACAGAAAATTGATTTATACTTTTTGGTATTGAAGTCGGTTCTATTTTTTCGCATTGGCGATTTTTAAAACATCATTCGAATTAAATTAAACAGTTCTATACTTTTTTGTCGTCTGAAAAATATTTCATATTACTTTACCCTCCTGATAGCCTGATGTAAAGCTGCTAAAAATATATTTGTTATGACTTCACCTACTATATAAAGCAAAACCAGCAAAACCATATATATATTATAGGTAGATATATATACATACTCGTACATACAAGATGTTTTGACATTTTCTCAATGTTCATTGGGATTATCATGTTCATTGGGACATACCAAAGCCATTATAGAACCTATTTCAATTTTATATAATTGTTTGTGTGTTTTACTGCTCGTATACAAATTATCAGTTAAAGTCTGGTATCTAATTTCCACACATTTTAAGATACCCCAGTTGAAGTTAGCAAAAGGAAACACGTAACAAACCTCCCTCCGCCCTTCACGGATAACCCAGTTCATTAACTTTTGCATTTCTTACGCAATATCGTTGCTAAGGCGACGCACAGCTATATTTCATCGTGTCCGAGCCTCGAACCCGGGACCCCAGACCATAAATCCTACCCCATGCCCAACGGGCCACCGCCGCTATTTCGGCTATCACAAAGGGTTAATAAATTCCTGCTATGAATATTGCTCTTAATAAATCGTTCAGTTGTGGGTAAAAGCGTGTATTTCATAAGGTACTTAAGGGTCTGAATTCCCGTAAGTGACTGCGTCTGTATCTTACTTTTTAATATCCTGTATGCTTACCTGAAATGAAACAGTCATTTACGGCCCTAGTTAGTAGTGACCCTGCGTCCGAGGCATGGGGTCTGAGGATCAATATTTAACCGGGAAAAATATTTGTATGATGAGTAATTTCAGTTGCTGATAGTGCCCATCACATCCTAATAACGATAATAACGCTCTATTACTTCGCAGCAGCATATGCGGTATACATATAGGTCTTCTTCTCAGCCGATTTGCTCTTGGCAGAGCGGTCGTGGCCGTCATGTACCTGGTAGTGGTATTGGGGGCAGATGTTATTCGCCTCACGACGTACTGCCATCTCTTTCTGTTGGCTGTCATTCTGGTACACTCACTTATGGGTACGGATACGGAATATACGTATCCCGAAGGAAAACTCCACTCTCTCATGAAATAAAATCATCAAATATTGAAGGGACTGGTATGGTGTATACGGTTATATACCACACAATATATATACCAGTAAATATTAGTACTAGTATGTACCTTGCCTAAATCTATTAAATTTAAATAAAATTTAGGTGAATAAGCAGAAAGCTAGGTTTGGGCCCTTATAACATTTATAACTGCTACTAGATAGATGACCTCGAAAGCGTTATATTAGTTGGTAAAGGTTTAGCAGCTTTGAGCTGGCATTTTCTCTATTTCGTTATCAAACAACTCATGAATACAAAAAGGAAACAATATTATTATTACAGTACTTAATACAATTATACATTTTGGTTACAATGCAGTTTAGAACAAATTGATTTTAAAGGTTTTTACGCGTTTTCTATCCGTGGCCATGATCACTGAAAAGTGTTCGAAGTTTAAGATTTAAACACTTTGAAAATATACTTGATTAAATCCGTCTAATATCATAGTCATATTTTAACGGGTGTTGTTTTTGAATTTTTAGGTCAAATAAAAAAAACCGTACGTAGCAACTAATGACTAATGATATGACGATGTACATAAACATATGTATCAGCAACTAAGCTATGCATACTCGTAACATGAAACAATGTGACCTCTAAATGAATATTCAATACACAAAAACAATTAACCCTTTGAGTACCATTGACGTAAACTTACGTGCGTTTCCCAGGACGATACATGCATGATCCTTGGTTTCATTCATTAATATTTTGTTTTAATTATCACGGTATATAAAGGGTTAAGATGTTTCGGTCAAAAATTAATATAGTTGAATAAAAAATAAATAAACGGCAAAAGTGCAATGAACCAACAACATATTTTGGGAGTTGAAAAGTAAAGTGTTGATTACATGAACAAAAAATCACTGAAATCGGACAATGTTAAGAGGTAGAAAAGAGTTATTTCTTTTAGTATAGACAAGTACTAGCTATGCAATCCTCGACCTGACGCTAAGTTATTATTAACCGTGTTTTCTGACAGCTCCTTGAAACCCAGTCACCGTTGTGGATGTAACACCACTTTCAACCGCATCATCACTGTCCGTCATGTGAGATAGTAGACAAACACAGTAAAGTAGGAGTAGTAGAGAAAAAAATGTAAATTAACGTAGTGTCATATACTTAATAATGAATCTCATAACCGAATTCTTATCACGAGCAATGGTAGGCCAGTTGAAGGCAAATGGAGGGATCGGCCAAAGCAATAAATCTAGGGCCAAGGGCCGCTTTATTAGCCCTTATTGTGGGCCATATTGCGGGCAACCTGGGCGAACGAGTCGGCCTTGGGGAAACTTCCACGTTTTATGAAAATTTGATTGTCCGCGAAGAAATAGTACTAAAGTTTATTTTTACACAAAAGATGAGATGGTTAATTTATTATTTATTGCTTACCGCGATTTGTAAACTTGGTTATAGGAAATAAAATTATAAGTTCTCAATTTTTATAAATCATAATCTCTAATATACACTAATATTATAAAGAGAAAATATTAGTATTTTTGTATGTAACGAATAAACAAAAAAACTTGTTTGCGCCATCTACGGGCGTGTCTTAACACTTCATGTGATTTCATACAATAATGCACTGAGGAAATGCACCAATCGCTCGTCGATGGCGCCTCACACACTCGCTGTCAAAACATCAGTGGAACATATGAAAATTTAACACGCACTTCGTATGTTCCAAAAATTTAAATCCGCTGTCGCGCTCGCTAAACGCCGAAAAATAAACCGCTTCTCGCTTGTGAAACCCCCTGTTCTATTGGAGCTTTGCCACCCAATGTGATTATGCGTGCCCATCACCAATCTGAAGACCTGTTGGTGCCGACATACCAGACTGGAAGCAGCAGCAAAAGGTTGGTGCATAGTGCAAGATTTGAAATCACTCTTTATACAGTCCAATAAATTGTCGTAGGGCTTCGCCTCTAGCATTCCCGCTTGGCGACTCCAAAACTAATGAACCGATTTTAAAAATGATTTTGCCGTTAGAAAGCTACTTTATTACTAAGTAATATAGGCTTTATATTATTTCAAAAAAATTAGGGATCCGTATGAAAACTTCGATAATATAACCCAAGGTGTGAAATAGATACTAAAAAGCATCCTTATTCGCGGAAGCTTCGGAAACTATTGACAATAGAGCAAAGTGATCTTTAGCAAAGTAATGGACATCAATGTCTACAAAAGATATGGAGTGTCACATGTCTAACTATTACAGTTATGTGACGTCTAAAAAAATATTTAAAAAGTCAAAATAATTTCTTCAATTTAGGCATCAAAGACGCACTTATGAACGTCAACTTTTCATTATAATGAACTTTAAAGACTCTACCGCCGCGTTCCAAAATATATAGAACCCACCGAGAAGAAGCGGCAAGAAACTCGGGGCCATTTTTTTATATGGATGTTTGCAATGTTTCTACTTAGGTACTACAAATATTACATTTTATGGGTGGCAGAGAGACAGCTTGCCAGAAGTGGAGTATTCCAAGCATTTTTGTCTTCTATATAATGTCAAACTTTATAGTAAGCTTTTTTTACTAAAACGTTTTTTACAGTCAACTTGAATTTGCCCTCTGTGAGCTCAGTTATGTGCTTTGGGATTTTATTGTAAAAACGCACTCAATTTCCTAGGAATGACTTATTAGTCTTCGCAAGTCTAAAACTAGGTACAGCTATCCTATTTGTATTTCTGGTATTAAAAGTGTGGTGATCACTATTCAACTTATATTTATGTAAATTTTTACGAACATACATTATATTTTCAAATACATATACGATATATACGAGAACTAATGTTCCGCGTTAAAATATTTATCCCGGCGTTAATATTGCAAGCATAGTTTACCTTCAAATATGCAACAGTATAACGCCGGTACAAACTATAGGCTACATAATTCGTACCTTGGTGTTAATCCTTTTCTACTCTTAGTCTAATAGTCTTAGTACAAGTTTAATTTGCTATCGATATGGAGTCCCCAGCTATTTTCCTTATCGCTAGTAGCTAGTAGTCAATAGACCTACTATTTTAACTTGATATCTAAAATGTAACCCATGTATATATAACGTGGGTAACCTTCACCTCAAATGTTTCGGTATATATACAACATCTTACATTATTGACCAAACAGGCCTCATGCTTTTTGCCGAAAAATAACGTTCGCAAACAATTAAAATTTAAAAAAAGAACATTATTTTTATGTAGTTCAGGGCTCCTGAAATAAATAGCGAGCAGACTACGCATAACTGTCAAAAACGAAAATTTTCGTGCAATCGAGTTGCGATAACGCAGTTCAATAGCTAAGAGAATGGGGGCCCTGGTGTATGGGACTATGATTAGTGGATGGCGTACAGCCTTTACATCTTTAGGTCAACGGAAACCTTAAATATATCCGCTACGTTGGAAAATCTCGATGTTTATACACAATATCCTTCTCATATACAATAAAGAAGCAGCTATTTTCTACCGACTTCCAAAGAGGAGGAGGTACTCAATTCGACTGTATTTTTTATGTTCGTTACCTCATAACTTTCGACTGGGTGAACCGATGCTCAAAATTCTTTTTTTGTTTGAACGCTGGTGCTTCTCCTGTGGTCCCATTTAAATGTCATCCAGTCAGTTTTCAGTTACACTCCAATAACTGAATAGAATTGAAGTCGGTTTAAAAATTTTCAAATAGTACTTGTTAAATCTATTTGAGTTAATAAGTATACGAGTAAATTTAGGTACTGTGTTTATATATAGTACATAAAATATATTACTTATATCTGTGACACGCTTCTAAATTATTGTACGCATTAGCGATGAAATAGTAGGTACGTAGTAGGACTAGCGTTAGTAAAAATAGATGATTGTAGATAGGTAGTATTGATTATGACAACAAAACTAAATCATACGTTATCTTGTCTAACAATTAATAAGGTACCTAAATTTTTGACAGTTGACAGAAAGCAGTCGTGGCCGAGCGGTTAAGGCGTCTGACTAGAAATCAGATTCCCTCTGGGAGCGTAGGTTCGAATCCTACCGACTGCGAACTTTTTGTAAATTGATTTTATATATTTTCTTCAGCAGTAATATTATCAAATTATTAAATGTTTTATGTACTAGCCGCAGTAATGACGTTGTATTTTAGAAGTTTACAACGAAGCTTTGTCGATCACGGACAGTGTGTCCGTGTTTCATTCTATAAAGTAGCCACAACTTCGCTCATCAATTTTAATCAACGTTTACTTTGGAAGTGGTCGGGCTTCTCAGAAAATTACAAATCAATTTACCGTAATCTATAGCCACTTTGGCCACTTTTGGATAAGGTTATCGAAATTAATTTTCGGGATTCGGGACCAGTTACAAAATTGAAAACGAAAGTATGATGCGTAGATACAAATATGCAAGTGAACTACCCGACGCTTATTTTTAGTGTACACTTTCTGTTTTCAGGGTTAAGTACACAATTTGAAAATAGAATAGTTTTTTTTTTATTAATTGTTTGATTTACTTTCATTGATTAAAAAATAAGTTTGTTAAATGAATAAAAAATATTTATTTATTTTAAAAGGTAATATACAAATACATATTCTGTGAAAATTTAAGGTTACCGTTATTAATTAGCCAAATTATCGACGCGTGTATCGGTAACAAGGATGCTGACCGTACTGACACTTGCCGGGCGAGAATAGGGAATGCGGGCGGGGACCCGCATTCCAGCGATGCGTCGAGTTAATGTGACCGCGTTGTAGGTACTTATTAGCTAAAATACAAACATGAATATTACCTAGATTTTGGTACACCACAGCAGGAAGTTAATAATACATTTACATGTATAATGTTATCTTTAATATTAAGATTTTGTTACATCTATCAGACTACCTACCCACTTAGGTACTCTGATAGATGTAGAAATGCCTGGTGGTGAGGTTTTTAGAAAGATTATGAAGTATTATTATAATTTTCCTCTAAGACTAAACTCATTAACTGCTTTGTCTGTACTCCCGTCCACCTGTGGTATAGTGAATGCGTGATGTAGCGTGCACGGCCGTTCGTGTCGACCGCGGAAACGATCGCTAAACCCAACGGCTTCGATTCAAGCTTTTAAGCGTGCACTAAAAATTTTTGCGGAAGGCAATAAATAACGACTGTCAAATTTGTATGTTGGCGAAAATTCCTCTGTATAAATAGACACACCCGTCATCTTATTTAATTAAATATTTTAGTATATATATATGATCATATCACACATTGATGACTACGCTAGCTCAGGGCCCTTATTCGCTATGACTACTATATCAAGTAACGCGGCGCGATATGATATCTTCAAAGAATAACCGTGAAATCAATACAAATTCGCAATCACTCATTGAATATGTTGTAACGCTAATTACTTGTTAAGTGGTCATTTAGCCCTAGGTGTAAGCGACCCTGCCTTCAAAACGTGGAGTGCCAGGGATCAAATCCTTGTAATAATTGTGTGATGTACGTATAAATATATATGTATATAGAATATGTATGTAGAAATGTTTGGTATCGAGTCTTGGATGTTGTAATATTGTATGTTTCTATGCATCTCGTGACATAAAGGATCCTATTGTATTTATATTATATTATTCTTAATATATAATATAAGTAATTTATTTATTTGATGTTGACGTATTCTAAGCTGCTGTGATGTTTGAATTTAGGTCTAGAAAAAAGGTGTATAAGTGAAGTGCAAGCAGCAGAGAAAATAATGATATTTAGAGCGCGCTGTAAGCAAAAGTAGGAACTAATGTCTGACAAAGACCAAGTGTAGTGCAGTGCGGCGCCGAAGTCTGCTTGAGAGCCTCTTCGAATATTACTTCGGGAGAAAATATTAAAAATAAGTTTTCGCAGCTGTCCTTAAGAACCACTTACTACAAAGGCAATTAAATAACCAGTTCGTTACTATTGTCGACTCATGGTTCACTTCCCTTCCCATTCACCAAGTGAAATTGTGATCAAATGCTAACCTACAAGTTATTTATAAAAAACAAACCAGCCGTGCGATTCTCTAAGAGTAAAGATCGTTGCATCTTTGACAACATCCGTGAAACAAATGACGAGAGGACAAGAAACGTTGGAAAAACAACCTTATGTACAAGGGCAATATCTCATCATTTCATCATATCATTTGACGTCCGCGACCTCGTCGACGAATCATTAGAGAATCGCACGGCAGGCCAGACCGACTTCTCTACCTCGTCACTGATAGTATAAACAAAACATTCCGACAGTTCTAACGTTATACACACATACCCACTCGTGAAATAATTATGCACCCGCAGAATACCTCCCGTGGTATGTAATGTTAATCCTTGTTAAAGTTTAAATGATGAAGTAAAATGAAATTAATTCCTGCCCTCATTCGCACGAATATTTACAACATTTACTTTTAGCCGAATAAACAGACACAAAATGTTAATAAAGCCCGCTCGAAAATGTAATTGTATTATCACGAAAATCCAACAGTATCGCTTAAAAATGTGAAAGAAAAATACAAAGCTTTTGGGATTAGCGTAATCAGAAATTCCCACGGACAAAATACTTAAAACGACGTAAAAACCGCGCTTTAAGGGGTACATTCAGAGTGCGGTAAATACGGTGCTTTGTTTTAAATAAATTGTTGAAAATACTGATCGGGAATTGAAGCTACATAGTTTTCAACGTCCATAAATTTTGAATTAAAAGTGAATTTAAGCAATTTATTTTAATATAACCCTTTTCTTGTTATTATTATGATGGTTTTGCCTGTATATTAAATATTGTGATATTGCAGCCGTTTAGGCCTTCTTACATTGCTCTACTATCAAGCTAGGCATCCATTATGGTACCAAACTTAACAGTTTTAGCCTATGAATAGAAAACTGAGCATTATGCCTGAACTAAACAAGAAAAGAAAAAGGAATTAAAGAAGTGAATATAAAAGAGCTCCATTTAGGGTGCTATCAAACATAGAGCGGTCAAAAACAAAAGCAAGCTGTGATTAAAAACAAATTACTTGACTTTTTTCCGCAATACTTTAATGACGATGCAGAAACTTAATTGCAGTATTCATTAAGTTAAGCTTAACATGCAAGTTTCCTGGGAAACAAATCACAATAGTGTGTTAATATATATGCAGTAGCGCAACTCAATACACTGGGGCCAACTACCTGTGTCTAAGCTAGTATATCACTTTTCCTAAAGCCAAATTTTTATAAATATTATCGCTGACTCAACCCAAAATGGAATAATTATATTATCCATAGATTTCGAATAGCTCAATTAAAATTTGATGAAACCTCATTCGTCTGACGATACTAACCTGTGAGTATTGGAGAGGAAATATTATATATAGAATTTATATAATAAGATACACTCCGTACAACATCGCCATAGAAAACAAAAAAATAAAAAAGGAAAAATCAATAATGTAAACGCATCTGTTACAGATAGAGGATACAGTTTAACACCAGGGGCCTTATTCTCTATGACCATTCATGCACGTAACGCGACCCGCTACGGTATCTTCAAGGAATGGCTATAAAATTGTATTGACTTCACGATCATTCCTTAAACAAATCGTAACGCAACGCGTTATGTGTTTGCATAGTAATAGCGAATAAGGTCCCAGGTTATCTTCGTGCTTGTTTCGTAACATTATGACAAAAAATCCCGCTGTATGTAGTTGAGTTACTGACTACCCGTAACTATTGTGACTAAATATAACAAACAGGAATTAAATAAATACGTTGCAATACATCGCATGCTGCCGGACCATACGTTATGGGAAAATGAAAGCAGGACAGGTAATGTAAAACGCGCTTATTTGTATAGTACTAACAGGTATTTCAAATGGTTAATGTTAATATATACCTGTCGTTGTTTTTGAATAGAAATAAAACTATAGTGAGCTCTCGAGGAAGTTATGGTAAGGTACAAAGTATTTGCTGCTTCTAACAATTTTGATACTTAGGTTTGTTTCCATTAGATATCAATTAGTTCCCTATTTTAGTAAACAAAGTTATTTACTTGCGATAAAAAGCTTAGTAATAAAGCATTCTTATATGTTTTTTGTATTTTTGTTATAATGGGCCGTGCTCATGCATGCCGCTCACTTTATGGGAACGTTATGCCTACCCCGGCAAAGTTACTGAATGCTTTAACTTCATAATAAGCAAAATTCTGTTTAAATGAGTAACTTCTTAGGGTCTCTACTATGAATATAGACACTTATTCGTAGTCTCTACAAATGTTTAATTATACACCAGTCCAACGATACAAGTTCGTAGTAGTACGCACTACAACAGTCGCTGCGTCACGTAATGATTGTTTGAGAAGTAGGGGATAAGTCATAACTCATATTTCTTCACTATAATATTATGTGTGTATTAATATTAAGGAGAATTATTGCTAGAAAATACTATTAAATGTAGGGGATATATTTATAGAACTTTTTTGAAGCGGTGATGGCTTGCGAATAATTATTTTTGGCCGCCATTGAGACGAATCCTAGATCGATCTATCTTTTGAGCAGGTTGGGCATCCTTCAGTATCGCTGATAAAATTTCTGATCTTTTAGTTTCAAGCGGCACTATGTTTAGTTAAGATCACCAAACATTTCTCCACCCAGTGAATCCGTTTTCTACAGTGACTTGTAACTTAAAAAATGTTACCAAACAACTGATGTGGGCGCCTCAGATACTCACCAAAGGAAATTTAAGAACAAAGCTCTTCTACCTGGTAATTTTCGATCTTTCAAGTTACCTGGAAACAAATTAAATTACATTATTAAATATTCGTAAACGTTTCAAAAATATCTTGGGAGCATCGCTTCCGTTTGAAAGCAATTACCCAAATGTATCTATATGGTCTCAGTGTGATGGCGCTCAGGGGACATGAGGATCGATAGAGCTCATGTACGAGAGTTGTTTAAAGTGGATACTCCAAGTCAAATATTCTTCCTAGTTACAGTTTGCCAACCATTCCTTCATGGCATGTAGATATGCTTTTCGTAACATTGTTGGCATAAGGCAGTCCTAATCCATAGAGATGATCATTGAGAGTTAAATCTGTCTATTTGTATTTTAATAATTTTCATTGCTTCTTTTGTGTCGGTTTAGGTATCGTTTTTGTAAAGCGTTCATGAGAACATTTTACCCCTAGGACTCTCCACGCTGGTTTTTGTTAAAATATTTGTTCCTATTTATATGTTTAATACATAATTAATCTATTATTTTCACATTGCTGAGACTCAAGCCTTTCTCTCAGTGAGAGGAGCTGGACCATAATCCAAAACGCGGGCCCAGTGCGGCTTAGTAGATAGGTTAGTGTCCAATCCATGTCGACGTTTTCAGGCCGCCCGAACGCCTTCGACATAGCCTAACGACTGTTGTCCTAAGACAAACTACCGGGACCGTAGGCTTAACGTACCCTCCGAAGCACGGAAACGCTCAGTTGAATAATGCCACTAGCGATCACCCATCCAACTAACGACCGCAGCAAGCGTTGCTTAACTTGTTGATCGGTTAAGATCGCACACGTTTATATTTAAATGTAGTATAAACTACTGTGATTACATTTAATTGACACTTCACTTAGCGAAATTATTGAGGAATCATGTTCGCGCAAACCTTTGAACGTAAGCTTGGAGGACCCGGCGACTGTGCGCAGGCATGACACTTATCTCGTTATATCTTGACATTCTCGGCTCGTCTATTAATAACAGAAAATATATTGTTACTAACAATAACTACAATAATATAATAAAATATGAAACGTGGCATCAACTACTGACGTGCTACATCTAATAATCTGATAATATGTAGTACAATTTCAACGGAAACGCCTATTAGTAGATAATATTGAGCAAAACTCAAAAGTTTTCCACCGACAATGAAGATGATTTAAATTAGGTAGGACAAACTTGGAGCTACAATTCAGGCAACAAAAAAAAAATCGGATGATACAGTATAAAATTATGTTATGCGTCTTCATAAATAAATATATATGTACTCGTATATTATATTTTTATAGTATTACTTTTTAAAAACTAACAGCGTGCTTTAGCGATCTCAAACATTTAAATTTATGGAGAGAAAAATTCACATCCTCGGACGGGATTCGAACACGCGTCTTCTGACTCTCCGTGTCAGACGCCATTGACCAACTAGGCCACCGAGGTTCGGGTCCGAGAATCAAATTTTAACTCTCTATTTGACTAACCGTCTTACGGGGACGGAGCGACATCTATTGAACAGCTTTGATAGTACTATCCACCCGAAAGAAGCATTATTTAGAAATACTTTAAACTTTCGTATTGACATCGCAACCCTTGTAATTTTTATAGTATTACTTATTTAAAGCACTAACGCCTGCTTTCTCGATCTCTCGGTTCGAATCCCGTCCGAGGATGTGAACTTTTCTCTCGATAAATTTCAATGTTCGTTTATTATATGTACGTCAACAAAAACCCCCTTCTTCTTCCTTTATGGAAGTATATTAAACGCCCCGCAAACTCTTAATTGTGTATTTTATAAAGTAATAGAAGTAGGTATATAAAGGGAAAAGGCGGAACAAGTCACTCTAAATACGCAACAAAGACGTCTCCTATTCCAAGTAATTAGAGTATTTATAATTGATTGTCCACGATTTCAGCAAAACTTGGCAACTTCAGTCTCTCCGCAGTTTCAGCGATTGTTTCAAAAGAATTTAATGGGGTTCGTTTTCTTCGTGCAGAGGATAGCAAATCCACTCGAAAGTTGAGAAGTCGATCTTAATTGTTTCATTTGGTTCCGTTTTGGCTTGATTAAAATGCGGCTATTGTGAAAATTTGACGTACAATGGAGTCTGCGGAGACTGAAACTTCGTGTACTTCAAGCGATGGAATCAAATCAAATTAAAGAAATGACGAGTAGGAATTTTGTGCCGTATTTTCGGCATTTCATGCACGTTTTCGCACCAAAACTATCCACAGTATAAAACCCTTTAATTTGACCATTTGGCTATACCTTAATAAAACATATGTCAGAAGAATAGGAATGACAACTAGCTTACCAATGAGAGAGTTTTTTTTTTATTGTCCCGGGGAAATCCTTCATGGATACCTACCTACCACGGGGAGGTAGGTGGTTATGTGGGAGTCCGTATACCCACCAAAACCCCGGGGTGTTCCGTCACTGCCGCCCTCGGCGGGAACGCGGGACAGATTTTCCACACGACCGCGAACCCGCCGTGGCTGTCCGTTGCCGGACCCTTCCCTTCGCGGCACGCCAGAACACATGGCACGCCGCAACTGCCTCGGAGACCAAACCCGCCAACAATGAGTGCCAGACTTCCCCGTGTCTGGACGCCCGTGGTCTCCCTGCGGTGGGTCGGATACGTAGCCCCACCGCCTGCTACGTCAGCCACAGGGGATAATCCCCAGCGACCCCACCTCCTCGAGTCTGCGCCGAGCGCCCGGACCCCACCTCCTCGAGCCTGCACTAAAGTGCCCGGGCCCCCCTCCTCGAGCCTGCGCCAAAGCGCCCGGGCCCCACCTCCTCGAGCCTACACCAAAGTGCCCGGGCCCCCCTCCTCGAGCCTGCGCCAAAGCGCCCGGGCCCCACCTCCTCGAGTCTGCGCCAAAGCGCCCGGACCCTGCCACTCCTATGTGGACTTGGCGGCCAAAGCCCATAGGAGCGGCCCCGCCTGAGCCGGCCAGCGCACCCCAACGCCGGCGCGGCCCCTGGGTTCCTCTTGGCTTCACCGTGGTGATCCAAGCCACGGCTACTGAGCCCCCCCGCCACGTCAATGCGGGAACCCTTCGGGGGGGTACCAATGAGAGATTAAGTTTACTTTAACCATCCTCCAAAACAGAGGCAGTTTACAATATTTTACACGTATGTTACTCGATTTTTTCACAGATTGAGGACCAGTTTTAATTAATTTCTGTATGTTCGTAGTTTAAAAGCGTAGTGTCAAATTTTTGTGCTATGGTCCATAATAAATGCAAAGTTTTAATTATTACAATAAATTACTTTATATTCAGCAAAAAAAGAAAATATAATTGAAACCTAAAAGCATGTAGAATATCTGGACTTCCTACTGAATATATGATATTAAAGACATACATATATACTGTCTTAACATCGTTGGGACATTTTTTATGGGAACAGAAAAGCTCAAAATAACCTGAACTGCTTTAATAAGTTATACTCGTATAATACTGCGAGTCAACTACTCGTACTTTGTGAGGTTTATTTTACAACTGTGATCCTTGTTATTCCCAATATTAACAATTATTGATTATATTTTGTAATATAAGGTACACATTATTAATGTTTATATTATTGACGAGTTTTTAAGCTATTGCATAGCTTCTATCGCGGGCCTTGAGCGTGGAGACCGAATCCAGAAATTCCGTAACGAAAATAACCTAACACCCCCCACTCCGACTCCATCTATCGATGAATAGCAGAACTTTTAATGACTTTTTAAAATATCACGCTTGTCTTTTTAGTTCAGCAACTCGCCTCTAGATGGCATTAAATAATTATAATTGCATAAGTTGATGTGGCATCTATCGATGAATAGCAGAACTTTTAATGACTTTTTGAAATATCACGCTTGTCTCTTTAGTTCAGCAACTCGCCTCTAGATGGCATTGGTTAAATAATTATAATTGCATAAGTTGACAAAAACAGCTATGCAATAGCTTTACCGCGGCAGTGTCCGAGTGCCACACGTCTTTTTTTTAACAAAAATAAACTTTCAATCGAGACTACTGTCGCCACTTTTCAATGGTTCTTATTGGTTATTCTTATCTTTCATAAAATGTATGACGGACTAACAGGACGCTTACCTACATACAAACCTACAAACTATAGGTCTACGACTGCGAGGGTCAGGCAGAGACCACTGATTTTAACTTACTATGATCATCATATACCTCTTTGCATGGCCGGTTGGCGCAGTTGGTTACAACCCTGCCTTCTGAGCTGCTGGTCCCGGGTTCGAACCCCGGACGGGTCAAACATTTGTGTGCAGAAAATATCTGTTTGAGCTATGTATTGGTGTATATAGCCAATAGTCAATAGTAATTTTCATTACATTTTTCACCCTCGCTCATTGATCACTCTTTCATTGTTAAAAAGAGACGCACACGCGGAATCAGTATGTGCAAAGCTTAGCAGTTACTTATGTGCACTATATATGCTAGCTAAAGTAGTGGGTCAGCCAGCGGTACTAACATCGTATCTCGCTTATGTAACATCTACGCTGCTCATGCTTATCTATGGATTAATTTTATGGGGGAACTGTTCTGAGAAGGAAACAATAGTCAAAACCCAAAAAAAGTGTATAAGGTCTGTTTGCCACTTATATACAACTGATTCCTGTGAGTATATTTTTAAGAACTTAAATATATTAACATTTCCTTGTCTATACATTTACGAGACAATATTTAGAAAGAAGAAGAAGAAACAAACAATTTAAATCGTTTTGAAAACTTCAGAGGATAACGGCACAAAAATAAAGTGTGTATGCCTGTACATAGAACAGCTTTATTTGATAAGAGTGTGTTTGGAATGGCCCCTAGGTAATACAATCGCCTACCGAAATCACTATTAGAATTAGAGAGTAATATTAAGTTCAAAAGGCAATTGTATAATTTACTAGTAAAAAAATGTTACTATAAGATTTATTATTAGATTATTATTATTATAAGATTAAGATTATTTAAATGACAGGTCCCCATAATTTTGCTTAAAGGTAATCAATCGGATATTAAATCATAATTACTCGTATGTGTAATAGTTATTAATATGCATATTTTCTTGTTGACATTTGTTATTGTAATCTGCAGTTATTTTCTTTGTGTAAATTGATGGATAGTAAGGCAATCGAAATACTTAAAGTTTACTGAGTTTAGTTTTAAGATTTGTTTATTTTCTGATAATGCGCTATGTTGATGCATGTTAACTTTAATATGAAATTATTTTGTATACCATAATGGTGGAATGTGGAGAACTTAAAAGTTATTTGGAACTATCTATATTCATGCAAATAAAATACTTTGACTTAGAGATCGTTAATTAATTTATTCATAATTTTATTTCAAAAGGCGAAAGTACTGGGAGATAAATTCTAAATATTCCGGGATAAATAAGCCTGAGCGCACGTAGTATCCACCAACCGATCAAACATTCATAGTCAACACATAAAATATGGGAGTTCATTCGAGACCGAAAAATAAAATTTAAAAAGTGGATCGCTCCCCAGCCGGTCGTGCATTTTGTATGACGCCGTACAGATATGGAAGATAAGCCGGTTTAGAACCAAGCCGGAATTTGTAAAACATTCACCGCTATTTTAAACGGCGCGGCAGTTGGAAACATTCGACTGCTTCGATATAAAACTACCTAACAATATTGATACTGAAAATGTTTCGTCTCTCTAGAATTTAACAACTTAATTGAAACTATGTAAGGTCTCGCAGGAAATACTAATGTTTCCTCAGAAGGATGCGTAAAATTGTATATATCTTACAAACCTGTGGTAAGTCACGTTGCTTTAAAATGTCGATGGATGACGCTTGTTTAACGAACCCCTACAGATGCGTAAAACTATAGCTATTCTAAGCGTTTTCTACCATTTGTTTTAGGCAAATGTTCTGAAGAGCACTTTTATCTTATTCCTTCCTCACCATTCCAATCCCGAACTACTCGTTCCGGCCTAGCATTGAATCCATATACTGTTCAAAATTATTTACCACGAACCAAAAATTTTGGCAGTTTCTACTTTTGTCGTGTAAGTACCTAAATTCTGGAATGCTCTGTCGGCGTACGTATTTCCTTGCAGCTATGGCCCTGGGTCTTTGGTATTGTACACTAATGGTCATCGCTTCCTGATTCCATCCGTTTTTTTTTAAACGTGGATAAGTTTTTACCCGCCAAAAAAGAGTGAAGATTGTAAATTTACTTTATCAACCACCTGCCCGGAAGGATTTATATAAAAGGAATGTGTACCGTATGTGCATGACTCTATATAATTATTTACCAGATGAAATTAAAAGCCTTGGATGGGAATCTGTTTAAAAGTAAACTATCACATTGGCTTCTTTAAAATTGTTTTTATAATGTACAGGGTAATTTCGGGATTATTATGTTCGATTTGTTTGCATATATAGACAGTATTAGATATAGAAAATGTACACGTCTGCCAGCAGGTATAATACATTGTGACCTATATTTTATAAGATCTCGACTTTGCACATACACATATGCAAAGTCGAGATCTTATAAAATATAGGACACTATATACATATAGATTAGACGGATAGAACACTCTAGGAAATAAATTATTTGATTTGATTTGATTTGACATCTTCGCTTTCCATCAGGCGAGAGGGAGTCACTTGGATGAACCATTATGAAAATAATAGCAGATATATCTGCAAATCCTGTGTTGAGCTGTTGTGCCTGATCGTTTTGTTAATTTGAAGAAGAAACAATATTTTTAGGCAGTTTTAAATATTTCATTAGATTTAAAAAAAAATCATATGGCTAGGGCACTAGAATAAAAAAGAAACGGGATATGCCGGAATTGATGCTCTGCAAGCCAGCTTCGCTCTGTCAGCAGTAACTTAATAACGGTATAATATACTCGTAATATCACATTAAAAAAACGACGTGCAGTTGGATATATTTAGGAACGTGTTAGTGAGGTAGATTGTGCGGAGATTATACATAAATCAACGTTTTCTCAATGAGACCCACCCCGCACTAGGGTTTCGACACCTGTTCTGGCTAGGAATTCAACCTGAAACCGCCTGCTTTGAGGATCTCTACCAACTTAGCTATGGGGCCAAGGGGGCTTGGTCGGTATCTTATATAATATATTGAAATATACACGCAATATTGTATAAACTTGTAACATGATATATTTAAACGAAATACATTCTAAAAATAAACTTGGACGGAATTGAAACCCGTATGGTCGGATAATCTGTGTCAGAGGCCATGACCCCTAGGCCACCAGGGGATCCATCCGAGCATCGATTTTTGAAAGTCAACTTCCGGTGGTCTCGCTAAGCACACAGTAGTACTTTAAAACACATATACATAAAAAAATTAAGGTTCATAAATAACAAGTACAATTAAAAAAAAATACCGACTTCCATTCTACTCAGTGTAACTCAAAAACTACTAGACCGAATTTGATGAAATTTATATGGGACTACAAAGGAAACACCAGCAGCAAAAAAAGAATTCTGAGAATCGCTTCACTCCATCGAAAGTTATGTGGTAACAAGCATTGAAAAATAAAAAATACAGTCGAATTGAGTACCTCCTCCTTTATGGAAGTCGGTAGAAAACGAGAACACATCATTTATACAATATTGCTTACTGTCATAATTAAAGGCCTTAAAATTTACCTCTCAAACAAGTTCTAACAAATATCCAACTACACGCCATTCTTTGAATGTACTGTGGTATAAATAGGGTGTGCATAATATTATACTCGTATATCACATTGAAATTACTGCTAACAGCGCTAGATTGGCTAGCAGAGCATCTAGTCTGGCATATCCAGTTCGTTTTAATAGCAGTGCCCTGGTCATTGATTGGTAAAGTGATATTTAAATTAGGCATGCTTTAATGGAAACTTTTTATAAGTTACTTGAAATTATTAAAAGTGACATAAAAATAAAATAAATCTTTTTAATGTATATAATAATTATTTTAAAGCCTTCTTATTTTAATTATAAAAAACACCTAACGCTCGAGGATTTCGGCACCGTGCTCAACAACCTCAGCATATAACTAAAGTCTAATTTAGATCTTGGTTACAGATTTTCAACTTATATATTGTGTGTATGTATCAATCATTAGTTACGTACGGCTGAAGTGTGGAACAACCTACCAGCGTCTATATTTCCCGACATATACAATCTGGGAGTCTTCAAGTACAGAGTGAGTAGGTACCACCGTCGACCGCGTCATCACTTTCCATCAGGTGAGACTGCGGTCAAATGTATGTTTTTCAAATGTAAAAAAAAAAATATTATGTACTAGAATTATTCTCGACAGGCCAGTTGGTGCAGTAGGTAGCACCCCTACCTTCTGAGCCGCTGGTCCCGGGTTCGATCCCCGGACAGGTCAAACATTTGTGTGCATGAACATGTCTGTTTGACCTGTGTCTGGATGTGTATATGTATATAAGTATTTAATATCATGTATAAGTATGTAATATCAGTCATCAGGTATACTATAGTACAGGCTCTGCCTAGTTTGGGACCTGAATACCTTTGTGTGGTTGTTGTCCCATATTTTTTATTTTATTTATTATTCTAAGCCTCTAGGTACAATGTAAAACAATATTGTTTCATTTGAATCTAGACGATTAAATGTAGCCTTCAATACAAAACTCGTCGCCGATCGTGTTATACAAATTTGAAAGTACATCAAAAATGACGCCTTCACGAATATGGTATTACGGTATTACATTAAAACTTTGAACGTTACGTCGGTACATTAAAAGTCAGTTTAGACATAAAGCGATCCCGGGAAAGTATTTGAGTTCTCCGCGGAGTCCGAAACTTTGATGGTCCGATACGGATTTTTCATCTCAAGACTTATTTGAAATTATAATTTGCGCTAAGAAATCAAATCTAAATTCCATTTAAAGTTGGTATTTCAATATCTTTGTTCGCAGATGTCTGTTATTAGGGGACATTCAGACAAGGGACAACTAGTGACGTCATTACAGTGGGACTGGTTAACCCTTCAATAGAGCAAGGTACGGTACAAGGGTTGTAACCAGGCTGGCTGCGATATCGGAACGATAGACGAGATGCGATGTTGGAAGAAAGAACACGGTTATGTGAAAATATAATTAGATGGGTACGGAATTTGTATAGGGTATTATTTTGAGGTTTTAACCTACGTGATAGTAATGGATTGGATTTAATTTGTTATGATCTGATTACTTGTCCAGTATAAGTATTTATTTATATGAACCGAACTGTATCATACTTAATTATATTTCACACTGTTAATAGTAGTAGATAAAGTTCCATAAACTAATTAGAGATGAAAACAATCAAGGAATAATGATCGGATATGAACAAATAGGCAATTTTTATATTTTTGGCCTAAACGGTAGTAGGCACGTCAGCAGGCCTAGACAAAATTTAAGTTGGCGTTTTTCCGCACACGCTACAGTCAGAGCTATCTCGGGTTCCGTCTTCGAACTTAGTGTGAAGTCACGTGACTTTTCTACAGGCCTCAGGCCTAGACAAAAAATGTTTCTGTTAACGTTGACGCCAAACGACAACTTCAAAATGTATGGCGTTGACATTACCTGTGGAAAAGTCACGTGACGTCGCGCTAAGTTCGTAGACACATTTATGTTTATAGCGTGTGAGGAAACACGCCTTTTTAAATTTTGTCTAGGCCTGGAGATTTTTGAACGAAAGATTAGAAGGACAGGCGATCCAACTCATTAGCGCCCATAAAGAAATAGAAATTCTATCATTGGAAAATAGTCATCTTAAGTGTATAAATATGGAATGAATGACAAAAAACGAATAAAATATCATGATATTCATGGTCAGAAAAATATCATGGGAAAGAGAAAGGCAAGATTAAGAAAGTAGAAACTTAGCGCACTCGCGCTTTATCTGTTCAATGAAACTGAAAACACATCAACACCACATCAGTTTCTTATTGATTAAGAGATTAATAGGGCGTCTAAAATACAGTTTTTAGCGCAGTTGAGTATGGCTTGTCGTGTAAGTAAATAAGTCTCTGGAACTGAAGCTCCCTGAAAAACAATGAATATAAAAATTATTGTTGCTAAGTAAAATTTGAAATTAATAATCACTACTTATATTTTATAAAACTGTAGAGGTAAAATTTTTGTACAATGTCAAAAAAATGCTAAAAACCGAGTCAGGGGGATGTAATGAGTGAAATCGAATTATATTAATTATTTTCTTATTTTTTGTTTCTCTGTTTGTACGGGCTAATCTCCGAAACGATTAGACCGATTTAAATGAAATTTCGTATGGTGGTAGCTTATATCCCTGGTCAACATATTTTTGATCCCAGTAAATTAAAGCGTGCCCGTGGGATAGTTAAAAATGTATAAATGTAATTAACCGTATCCCGCGACGCCATGCGAGGGAATCCGCTGGCGGGTGTGCTAGTTATAAATATGTTTGAGAAAGAACAGAGGGATTGTAGCCGATCCCACCCTTAAGTACAGTGGTTAACGCCAGCTGGTACCGCAGGGGCGGCTTTGTGGCGAGCCGTCGGTGAGTGGCGACACCGTGGACTCCGATTCTTCCTGGGGCTAAATGGGACCCCTGACCCCCGGTTTGCTATAATTGCCTGTCTGGGGTTAGAAACTTAAGAACAAGTAATAAAATACTCCAAGGGTGGAAGGGTGGAAAGGGCACAACGCCGGTAGTAGCGCTATAGTGAAACCGCGACACACCTCTCGACACACTTTAGCCATCCACACCAACGTTTAGTGGGTGGCAAGTCACCATATTTAAGGTGAGACTGAAATTGGCAGGTGCCGTAGTCTCGTTTATAACCGGTTATCTCCATTATCACTTATGATTCATGTCAATAGTTTTACAATTTTATCCATTTTCATAATAGATATAAGTAACATTTTAAAAAATTTTCATCCAACATGCTTCTGTTTTTTACTACATACTATTATACTTTATACCAAACTACTTTATACTCTAGGTGTTGGCTATAGCCCCACTTATGCCTCTATAAAGACCCGGAAGGGCTATTATGTATCTCAGTTGCTAACAAATGTTGATTGAAATCTGGAAAAATGGCGACTCTATGTCATATTTGACAAATGTGAATAAGTTGATGACTGGAGCTGATAAATTGGCATAAAGCCGCCATTTTTTTCGATTTTAATCAACATTTGTTAGCAACCAAGTTTGAGATACATAATAGCCCTGCTGATGTAATCCGTAAATTAAATGGAATAAGATAACAACGATCATCATAAATCAAAATAAAAGAAATTCAATTATGTAATTTACGTAAGTTCCATGGTTGTAAATCTTTTAAGTATTTAGGTAATACTTTTGTTAGGTGTTTACGCTTTTTCACATCATTAAATACACATATTAGGCGTTATAGTTTATACTTCAATAAAACATTTTATAAGGAAAGTAAGTAATCAATTAAAAAAAATAAACAATATTGCGTAGAGTAGTTATTTAGTTCATACAATAACTGCGAGATATGGATGTACACTCAACATTCAGAGCTTGGTCTACGACCTACGTCCTACGGACTCTACATAGCATGGAACGCGGTCTCGCAATGTTACGTAGTATGTATGTATTTCATTTAAGCATAGACTTAAATCGTGGCTCGTTGAGAAGGCGTTCTACAGTGTTGACGAATATATACTAAAAATAAAATGACATTTAAATAATTTATTTTGTATTTAATATAATTTATATAATCTAAATTGACATTATTATTAAATAATAATAATAGTATGATATATAAATACATTGTATTTAATGTAATTTACATATATATTCACAATTGACATATCTTATAATCTAGTGTTATACTAAGTTATATGTGATTATTATTATATTGACTTGTAATATTTCTTACCAATAAATTGATTATTCTGATTATTCTGTATGTTATCCCACTAATATTATAAATGTGAAAGTTTGGATGAATGGATAAATGGATGTTTGTTACTTAAAAACGGCAGAACGGCTGAACGAATTTGGATGAAATTTAGCACAAAGATAGATTATAGTCTCAAATAGCACATGTAATACTTTTCATCATCATCATCGTCATCCAACACCACGCGGGCGAATAAGCATAATATTCTTGGGCACAGCATAGACAAAATAACAAGATTTCCGCCTAGGTTAAGATCGTAATTATGACAGTTCTGTCAAATTTTGTGTCAGTTTCTAATAGCTTAGTTAAAATCGCGCTATCATTATAACAATATACAGAGCTCAAGACGTGCTCAATGACCGTCAAAGGTAATGAAATGGAAGAAAAATATCGTCAAGTGTGATTAAAATGTAATGACAGTTTTTTTTTCCATTGTGATTAACTTTATATATGTATGTTTGTAGGTACTGTACTTTATTATTAGTGTTTACTGATTGATTAACTAAGTATTTAAATTTACTAATACTATTATAGCAATTGTAAATGTAATGTAAATATTTTATCACATTTTGGTATAGAGATAGTTATGGCCTCGGAGACGATAATAAGCTACACGAAGTACCTACTAATCCTACGCAGACGTAATCGCGGGCACAAGGTAGTAATATATATATATATAATATAGTATTCTTCTAAGTAGCCTTTTTTGGTTCAAAAAATTCTAGCAGGTGATAATATAAACATCACTATCATGAATTTCTGGAAGTACTTGATACAGATCGGCTGCTAAAGACTTTCTGGATTAAGAACCCTTTGCAATAGAATAGGCACGGTAAAGAGGTCCCTTTACAAATCAACAAAGATATCTATTCAATCTATTAAAGAAACCATCCCTGGAGGCTATTCAAGAATTACGAGAGTTTTCTGGCCTTTTGATATTTAAATTTTCTTAGTAAATACAATGACACTTATTCGGGTTTAGCAGTTTCAGAATACAAGTAACAACAATACAAGTACTATATAAGCGTTTTAGGAAAATTTTAAACAATTTTCGAAATTCAATTCCTTTTCAGTTCAGCCTCCAGCGGTTTTGACAGAAGTTCAGTGTATTGACGCATTTTTTTAGAAGGATCGTAAGGTGGAAGGAATAGTGGGATATACAAGTTTTCATAATCGGCTACCTTTTCAAGAAATCCCTTTAACAGATTCCCTGAGACGGGAATTTCTGAACTTTTTGTCCATAAATCTACTGCGCGTCTTTTGGTGTCGAAAGGGGATAAATGGACAAAAAGTATAGATATCCTCTTAATCATTTAATTGGACAAAAACGCTAGCAATCCCCTTAACCATTTATTTGCAATAAAATTAAAAATTATCATTATCATGTTTATTCGTAATATTAATTACTTGTCAGATTGAAGATAAATTACAGTCATACGAAATATTATACTTGAAAAAATCAAAATAGCCAAACTTCATGTACCTATTGTTGTTTTCATTATAATGTGATATTCAAACATTCAATACAGTGAGCAGTTACGTCAAATAAATTAAACCACACGTAAACGTAAAAAGTGCTATGCCGTGGAACTCCTCACGAGGGTTGTGGGATTCGAACCGGTGATATCATAATTGGTGCCTGAACTTAAGAGGATTGCATTCTTTAAGTTCTAAAAAAGGAAATTTATAGTACTTTGAAATACTGAAAAAATCAAAACCTACGGGCATTGCAAACAATGTCTTGATTCCATGAAAAAAATCACTGAAATCGGACAATGTTAAGAGGTAGAAAAGAGTTTTCTCTTTTAGCATGGAAAGTACTAGCTATGCAATCCTCTTAATTAACCATTTTTGGTTAAGAGAGTAGGGATGATCGGGGCTGTCCATTAAATAAACTAACTAAAAAAAATTTTTTTTTTAATAAGGCCCTTGGCTTGTTAGTGGCATGTTTGCGTTATAAATATTTTGTGGTTTTTGTTAATGTTTACTTAACCAAATGTGAGTTATGGACGAAAATGCATTATTTAGTCCTGCCCGTACCTATGTCTATTCAGGAACCAAGATGGGACAGATGGGGTTGCGCTAGCATTTACCATCTGAATTAGGGTGATCTTGCTTATACCAACTCTAATGCCTAGACGTGTGGAAAAATTTAATAGCAAAGGTATCAGGACATGTTCCAGGCGCAAACGTGACCTTTTGTGGCGTTACCGGAAACATCGTAACGAACAGACTAAAAATAATTACAAAACATACTCTGCTCGCCTCAGTCGAATCATCAAACTGACACAAAAGTCGCAAAACGATTACTTTATTAAATCTGCAACAATTAAATCTAAAGCAACGTGGTCAATTATTAATAACAATAAGCACATGTTACCTAGAGACAATATTAGACAAATTAAGGTTAATGGCAAAATTATCAATGATCCTACTGACATTGCACAATCATTTAATACATTTTTTATTGACCAAATAAAATCTGAAATTAACAATAAATTAAATATAAATTCTTTGACATTAATTGACAAATATTCAAAATCTATGTTTACGAATCCGACAAATTCATTTGATATAAATATAATTATACTGCATTGAAAAATACAAATAGTACTGGTTATGATGAGGTTTGGACTAAAGTTTAAAAAACAATGTAACGTATCACTGTATGTACGTGGAAGATATATGAGATAAAATTATTTTTAGAAACTTGAGACGTGTCAAGGGACACCCGGATGGAACGAAGTTCCTCATCAGAAAAAATAATGCTAAAAATACAAAACCATGGTAAATATTCCAATAATAGGTTCCGATAATCGCGCGTATAGGGTTACTTCAATAAAACTCCTTTCTGCGTATGGGAAGTGTTCAAAACAAATATTTAACTCTCGGTAGAGAGTTAAATATTCCTTGGTTCAAAAATATATATTTCTCAAAATTACATATTACATCCAGTGGATGAAATGCCTCCGCGAGCTAACTTTACCTGAGTCGCCATCTAGTATAAATTTACGGAACAAAATGGCGCCACTTGCTACGATTACAACATCTGGCTTGCTTTCTATAAGAGAGAGAGAGAGACAGACAGAGAAACATGCGACGCCGCACTTGCTTTCTATAAGAGAGAGAGAGACAGACAGACAGCTTTCTATAGCAAAAAGTGTCGTGACAACTTTTCGTAAGAATTTTTTCCGTCTAGCCCCCTTTCACAACGCGCGATAAGGAACTTCGTTCCAAAAGTATCAACTATAATTTCTCCAGTCCTTAGTTACATCATTAACCTGTGCATATTTAATGGCGTGTTTCCTGCTAAATTAAAAATTACTTTAATCAAGCCACTTTTCAAACCGACAGTGAAGACATGCAATTCTTGGCAAAAATTGATATTAGGGCGATAGGACGATTCCTATCGCCCTAATATCAATTTTTGCCAAAATATTTGAAAAAGTTATTTATGAGTACCTCTATGAATATTTTGAATATAACAATATGTTGGTGAAAGAGCAAATAGGCTTTAGAAGACACAAATCAATAAACCTGGCAGTATTTCAATTTCTTAGTTCGATAATGACAAGTTTGGATAAAAAACTAAACGTCTGTGCTTTATTTATGGACTAAACTAAAGCCTTTGATTATGTGGATCATAATATGCTTTTGAACAAACTTGAGTCATACGGAGTTAAAGGTAACATTAACAATCTAATAAAATCATATTTGAGTCACAGACAACATGCAACTCAAGTTAGTAGAGTATGTCCAGAATTGAAAAGATAAATACTTATACATCAGACTGTCGAGAAGTGCGGTACGGTGTTCCTTAGGGAAGTATTTTAGGGCCCCTTCTGTTTATTTTATATATTAATGACCTACCCAGAGCCACCGCTCAACGTATGGTGATGTTTGCAGATGATAGCACAGTTATATTTACAGAAGATAAAACATCAATTGAACTAAGTGTTAGTGACGCCCTTAAATCAATTGTAAACTGGCTCAAGTATAATAACCTAAAAATATACCTTAAGAAGACCAAGGTCATGACTTTCATAAACAAAGGCAACCAAAATAGCGTAGTAGATATCAACTATTTAGGAAATAAGATTGATAACGTAGAGGCCACCAAATTTCTAGGTCTCCATATTGATTTACAACTAAATTGGAAGCAACACGTAAACGATTTATGTAAAACGCTTAACCAGTTTTCATATGCATTGTATATGTTGAAAAATGTATTCAATATAGCGGCAGTTGTTACGTCTTATCGCGGTTACATCGAGTCTGCTTTGAGATATGGTATTATATTCTGGGGAAACTCCACCTATAAAGAAACAGCATTCAGAGCGCAAAAGAAATGTGTAAGGGCAATGTATAATTTATAACAAACTGACACATGTAAGCACCATTTTACAAATGTAAATTTATTGACTTTGCCTTGCATGTATATTTACGAAATTTCTATTTTTTCAGGACAAATCTAAACTTGTTTGAGGTAAAGAAAAGCAAACGCCTATATAATAAAATAAGCTTTCCAAAGAACAGAACTGCTCTCTTGAATAATAGCGTCTTTGGTATGGCCCCTCGAGTATATAACCATTTGCCAAAAACTGTGCTGGATTGTACCACCGTAAATAAATTTAAAGTTACTTTGAAAAAAATTCTTATAGGTAAAACTTACTATAGTGTGAATGAATTTTTGAATGATAAAATGTTGTAATATTGGTTAATTATAAAATATTGTAACTTTTCCATTAAATATTATGAATTAACTTTACTTTTACTATATTTCTTGTATTCAGTTATGCTGTTTTTATTACTTATTATTATTCTGACGTAAATTGTAACCATTGCGACATGTATACATTTTGTTACCTGCATTTGACATTTGTTTCTTTATATTCTACATAAGTTAATTTAATATTGTAATGTTGATTTTATTTCTTTTTCCTTTTTATGTATGGATTTTACGTAGATAATGTATTTTATAAATGAGATATTATTTGGTAAGGTTATTGTAAATGTAAATATATGTAGATTTTGTTTTGAACGGTGCACACCTCTATAGGGGTAAGTTGTAAGGAACATTTGTAATTATACCTACTTGTCATACCTTTACCTACCTACAACTGGCAATAAATAATTTTTAATTTGAATTTGTGGGGCTGAGCTGTCGCAGAGTTCCTTCCCTAGTACTAAGCTATGAACACGTTGATAAAAATGTACACATATAACCTCGCCATGTTTAGCCATATAAATAGAATTTATAAACACATTTATTATCCTCCTCGCTATTCCACGAAATCTACATTAAGAAGTGTATATCAGCAATCCATTATAAAGAAAAGAGCCACTCTCCATCCAGATAATGATGATGTTATAGAGGAAAAGGAAATTATAACAAAGGGAAGTACCTAATAAAGATCGAGCATTGGGATATAAATAATCCGGTCAATGATACGGAAAAAGTCATGACTAAGGAACTCAATGAGCATTCTTTTTAAATACGATTACGTGGGTGTGAAGGTTGGAGGTGTTTTTAACTCCCAACGATAAAGGGGAAAGGGGAGGAGGGAGTTATAAGTTTGACGCCTGTCAATGTGTGTGTATATTATGTAGATCAACGGAGCTCCAGAAGACGTATTGTTTGTACGACTCTTTTTATCTACCGACTTTCAAAAAGGAGGAGGTACTTTTAGCTAACAATTCGACTGTTTTTGTTTATGCTTGTTAACTCATAATTTTCGACTGGGTGAACCGACTTTCAAAATTATTTTTTTGTTCGAAACCTGGTACTTCCCGTGTGGTCCCATTTAATAATATATATCAAATAGTTTTATCAAGTTTGGTCAAGTAGCTTTTGAGTTACACTCCAAGACCTGAAAAGAATGGAAGTCGGTTTCAAATTCGGAAGTGAGTGTGGTACTTCCCCGGTCGTGCCGGCCCCCTCCCCGTTACAGCGTGGAACTACCACCTAAAAGTTGTTCATGTTGTTTACAATTTCAATGACATACGGAGCGATAGTGTTCTGAATAGCACTGTATTGTGCTAGTCAGTCCGAGACAATGAAGTCGAAGTCCAAATTTAAATCATTTATTAAATTTTGCCAAAAATGACAAAGACGCACTAAAGTACGTCAATTATGCATTATAATGTACTCTAAAGACTCTACCACCGCGTTCCAAAATATATAGAAGCAAGAAACTCAGGTTCATTCTTTTCATATAGATTTTTACAAAGTTTCTACTAAGTTACTACTAGGTACTATTACATTTTATGGGTGGCAGATGACATCTTGGCAGAAGTGGAGTATTCCAAGCATCTTTGTGTTCAAAATAATGTCCAACTTTATAATATGTTTTTTTTATTAAAACGTTTTTACAGTCTACTTGAATTTACCCTCTGTGAGCTCAGTTATGAGTATTGGGATTTTTTTAGTCTTATCCTCAAGGGCATTGAAATATATGGCACTGAATTGGTACCCAGGTCAACTCTAACAGAAGAGTATTATCACCTATTGTGTAATTTAATAATGTACACCCACGAACCGGGTGATACAAGTCGCCAAAGGTGGCCGTGTGAGTGACTTAGCCCCCGAAGTTTAAAAAAATGCCAACTATTTGAATCGCCCGCTCCTTCGTTTACTTGCTCTATGAGTTACAAAGCTACTTAAATAAATTGCATAAATATTATCAACAATTAAAAGCTTTAGTAACAGATCAGGTTTCACCGGCAGACAGCTGATGTCTGCCGGTAAGATCCTGTGAAAATCCGCCCAGTCGTTGTGAAGATTAGCCGAAATGAGCAAACAGATTTTGTTTTATTTTAGTAGTGCCGTTAATACTGTGATAACGCGTTTATTTAAAAAAAATAACATTTTATAATTGGACACTTCTTTTTTATTTATTTGTAGTATAGATGTAGATTACATAATTAATCATACAGAAGGAATCAACTTAATTTATACCTAAGTAACTCATTACTCTGTCACGAAATAGACATTAATCAAAAATCTATAAATAATTAACGGGCCTTATTTGACCCATATCGGAATATTACTGACAATAAATATAGTGACAGTGAAGGATCGTAATTAATAATTATTTAATAATTTTAGGTTTTATCAATGTATTTATTGTTGTTGAAGTATCGAATAGGTGGCGCGTAATAGGCATGAAAAAATAACAATTCAAACGTTCGAATATTCTACTACGAGTATTATTATATTCTAATAATCAGTCATTCTTAAAAACTATCAAACATAAAACGTCAACACAGTAACACGAAAGTTTGTATGTATGGATGTTTGTTACTCTTGTACGCAAAAACTACGGAATGGATTTCTATAAAATTTGGTATGCAGATAGATGAGAGGCTGATATAACATATAGGGTACCTTTTTTATCATCACCACGCGACTGTAAAATTAGTTTAAATTTCTAGATGATATATCACCCAACACCGTGGTAGCGGCCCCAGTAATTTCGCGAAGATTTCTCGTCAAAAATACCTCAGTTCCTCAAGACAAGAGTCTTCGAAAAATGTGTGTTACCAGTGATGAATTATGGCACTGAAACATGGTCTCTTACTATGGGCCACATAAGTAAGCTCAAAGTCGCACAACGAGCTATGGAGAAGCTCGGGATTTCTCTATGTGATCGAATCAGAAATGAGGAGATCCGTAGAAAAACGAAAGTCACCGACATAGCCCAGAAGATTAGCCAGTTGAAGTGGCAGTGGGCAGGGCACATAGTACGCACAACAGATGGCCGATGGGGCCGAAAGGTTCTGGAGTGGAGACCACGAACCGGCAAGCGCAGCGTAGGTCGTCCACCTACACGGTGGACAAACGTACTGTTAAAGGTCGCAGGACTACGTTGGATGTAGGCCGCTTCCAACCGGTTCTTTTGGAAAATCATGGGGGAGGCCATATGCCTCCTCCATTCAGCAGTGGACGTCCTACGGCTGAGATGATGATGATGATGATATCACCCTTGGACGACATAATTTCGATACTCTTGTACTGTATCTGTGGGCTCTCGATTTTTACCTCAAACATTTTCAACCCCAACACATGTTTAATTACTATAATAATTACAAAATAACAAACGGTATAATCTTAATTAAAACACAACAAACGGAAGCACAACAATGTTGAAAATTATGTTTTATCCCAACATTTTGATGATACAATCTAGATTTACCACAAGCCGTTGTAAACAATAACGAATCCTACATTTTCTCTTCCGGTGAAACGAACATCATATATTGTTATGGGTAGCCGTTATTTTTCGCCTGCCTGGAACATAAATTAAATAAAATATGATATATTTTAAATATTTTTTTGTTATGGAAAACATTATGCTTACGTAATTCAAGGCTGTTGGTACGCATTACCAAAACTGAAACAGGACTGAATCGCGACAAATGACTGATCTAGGCTAGTTGTATCGCAACAGGCCTGATTCATTTATTCAAGACTGATTTCTGTATCATTTAGCTTATCTAGCTTAACGGTAAAGGGTAAAATGATATATGCTTTTGCATACACTATTTTATTTTCACTCATACAGTTATAATAAAACACGATGACACTTTTTCTTCAGTAAGTCAATGAGCATATACGTGCCAATAAATTAAAAAGTAAAAGTGTGCTAGGTATAAAAATTAAAACGTTATTTTATGATACAGATGTTTGAAAATCGAAGGAAACTGTTGTACTGTAATGGTCTTTTTTTTACTTGACCTATCCTCGAAAAAAGTACGTGTTTATACAATCTTTTTGAATTCATATTTAGAATATATTATTACGTTGTGAGTGTACCTAGATAAGCCAGCAACAGAACTCGATGGAGAGAAACAGTAAAAAAACTGTAACAGATGAGTCACGATCCTCAGTATGAGGGAACGATTAAGGAAGAAGAAGTACCTAGATAAAATATTATTCAACGCAATCCCTCTAAGAGTAGTTGTTTTGTTTATTATATTCATAATCAGACCAATATGTTCCTGCTCCTTGGACTCGAGCCTTCATCTCAGAGAGATGAGTCGGGCAATAATCCACCACGCAGGCCCAGTGCGGCTTGGTGAATGAATGAATGAATATTTATTTGCCTCAGTTTTGGGTACAATATTGCATCACGCAGTATTTATCAGCATACAATATTGCAGTGGATAGGATAGTGGTCACCCTTGTCGAAGTTTTCAGGCTGTCAGTATGCCTGTGCTGCAACATAGCCTAACGACTGTTGACCTACGACAAACAACCGTGAACAACGGTTTAACGTACCCTCCGAAGCACGGAAGCGCTCATTTGAACAATGCCACTAGAGTCTCCCAACCAACTCCTGATCGCAGCAAACGTTAGCTTAACATTGTTGATCGGTTAAGATCGCCAAGTTAGTTCTGCTGCGAGCGGTATGCCTTACCATTGTCGATTTCTGAAAAAGAACTTCAGCTTTATTAAATACGAAATTATTTTTTACCTTTGTACCGCAACAAGCAGAGTCGATAAGTTACCGGCTGTCCCATAATGGGAGAGCGTTTAAGTAAATGAGGTCAAAGCCGCTCTGTTTAGGGACAACAAATAAAACGAGAATTGATCCTCCCACTGAAGGCTTATTGGCTTAATTACCCGCCTGAATAAAGAAAATACAAAGGGCATGGTTTAGCTGGAAGCAACGCTGAAAGCGAAAACGTAATAATTTGTTTAATATAAATGTTCAAAGTTTATAATACCTTTGTTTCATGGTAAACATCAACATTTACTAAATGTTTCTTTAGTCTGTTTCACATCTAATTTAAATGTATGAATACGCACTAAAAAAAATTCAATACTCATTATTAATTAGAAATACGGGATTACTCACGTAATATTTATCGGATAGGTCCGACTATAGTAGCACTGGTGCTAAGCGAGACGTCATCGACGCGGGCGTCCCGAACACTCCTTGAAAAAGACACCGAAAGTGGTCGAAACTATAGTCTGACCTATCCGATAAATATTACGTGAGTAATCCCGTATTTCTAATTAAAAATGAGTAAAAACCACGTTAGTTTTTTAAACAAAAAAAAAATTCAATACAAAAACAAATATTTCAATAGCGATTTACTTCTTTTAGAGTTATGATACCCACACACATAGCACGCACACCCTGTCGCACACACACTTACTCCACATACATACACACACACAATAAGAGAGAGTGAAGCAGCTCTACAACTTCTCGTACTATTCAAAACATCCAATTTTATTATATTGCTGTTTGTACCTATCTTCAATTTGAACACATAAAGGAGTTAAAGGGAAATAGCTATAGGGTAAACACGAATCGATTGCGTTACAAATAATCAATTGCGGTTAAAAAATAAACGTTTACACTGAATTAAATTCTATTAATGAGAAAATAAGGTCATATTTTACTATCGGAACATAAACTTAAAGTAGTAAACGGGATAGTCAGGTAGCCGGCAGGTGCAGCCGACCAATCAGGGCAGGCCAGCGAACGGACGCTTGCTTCAGAGATCGGCGGTGCTCAGGAGTGTGAACCGGGATTCTAATAACGACGGTCGCGCGCTCGTTTAAAGAGAAAAGATATTTAAATTAGAGTCGAGTGGAGTGTAGTGTCTTCCAGGACTAATTATGTAAGTGTTTCTTTAATTTTAACCTCTCAGCGAAACTCTGTGGGTTTTGTTTTGAAATTAGACTTATTATTTAAATTTTAATATTTCAAAGCTTGCTGTTTTTAGTGATTAATATTAACGGGATAATTCCTATAATTTTATGGTCTTTTATAAAATTTTGTCATTTAAAACATAGCAAAAATTGTCTAATAATTCACTATCATGCCAAAATAATTAAATAATTATTGTATGATAAAATGATTTACATATAATATAATATTGATTCAATACACAATTATTTAGATGTTTTCTAATATTTATGTAGTTAGGTTAAATCGAATTCTAGTATTTAGCATAGAAGAACATATTCATTATTCTATTATTAATATAATAAACCCTTCAGAGCTTTGTCTGTGAGTGATGGTATCTTTTATGCATTTGAAAGAGTAGAACATTCATTAAATGTATGAAAAATTGTTTGTTGTAAAGTAATATTTTAATGAGTGTTTTATTACTTCTGTCATAATCATATTTTTATTGTATTGTTCATTTTATTTCTCGTGTTTGGTTGAACCACTCATATAATTACACATTACATTATAATATATAATTTAAATTCAATTGGACGTGAATTAATATAATCCACGGATCTAAATGAATTGTAGGGAATGCTTACTCAATAAAAGTAATGATTTATTACTCTTAGGAGGATATAATAAATCATGAAATTGTGACAACATAAAATTAACACAGCTTAAATTTAAGTAACATTTAGAAATAAGTAGTTACCTTCACATTTTTACATCATAAATTACACACCATAATTCATTTACCAAGATAAAAGGGAGCCTCGACATCATATATAATTGAATAACTGTAATTTCGTCTGTATTAAATTATTTGTATTGTGGCACAAGGGCTAAGATTAATGGTGTTAACTGGTCGATATTAAATCGAGATTATCCAGACGATATCAAAATAATCTTGCATGGTCGATGGGTTTCAATTTATTGATTATCCTATCGACAACCCTTGTGACTAAATTCAAATTTGTTCATAAATAACAACACGCAAGTACACAACACTACTTAACAACAATTTTAAAGCTATTGGTTTAAGTCGCTAGAAATAAGGCTATTTGTACATGCCTTTCGATTTTAGTTTTTAAGAATTTAGGGCAGTATTAAACCAAAGCTTGAGATTAAATCTCTGTAATAATAAAATTAGTAAGATACACCTTCTGTGTATTTAAATAAATACATATGAGTGGTTCACCAGTTTTCAGCTAGTTTAAGTGGGAAGTTAGGGCATTTAATAGGGACTGTGTAACATAACAAGAAACTTAGTTTGTATGCTCGTTATTTAGAGCAAAGTGCTAACAAGGGCGACTGCTTTTCGAATGAAGTTATTTCCCTTGCAAGTAAGAAGCCATAATCTTTAATTAGGTTTTTTATGTGTGAATGCACTTAATAACTTTAATCATTTGGTAATTAAATATGAACACAGACGCGAGTATAATATTAAGATTATTAAATAATAAAATCCTGTCGAAGTTAAATAATATAACATTACTTTTGGAAATATCAAAAATGTCCGAAATTGGATTTGATACTCTTTAAGTAATGAAGAGGAGAAAGTGACAAAAAATAATCAAACTTGTGGATACCCGATGACGTGCGCCGGAGGTTTCATGTAGATTTAAGTTAATAACTTTTTCTTTCAGCGTCCACGTGTAGATTAAATTAGATCTAAGTGTAGTTAGAAACATGAAACCATTAGTGATGGGCGATTGGGGATCTGCTTCTCTCTCCTCCGCGGTAAATTCCTATGTATATAGTTGTAATAATTGCGTTATTTCTTCGATTTGGGGGGGTGATAATTCTGTTTCTTCCAGAACACAGGAAGTTCGAGAGCTGTTTGCCGAACTGTGGGTTGTCATGTAGATTTATCGTAAAGAATTAAATTATTTTAATATCGTCAATACTGAAATTACGTATTAAATTAGTAGTGTACTAGAGTAGGTACAGATGTGTAAATTTTATCCATTGATTAAACGAGACTTACTAGGACGTATTGACGTAGTTGAATCTTTAAAGCAAGTAACTATTTACTGGATGTTAAACTTGAATTATTTTATTCCAAAATACAAATCATTCTTCTGAAGTCGACGAAATAATATTCAACGTAAATTCAAGCGTAGTGAGGTTTAAATAATAGATTGGTACTATTAGGTAAATTTCCAGGTTGAATTACATGACGACTCACAGTCTAAAAGAAGTCTTCGAAGGTTTGTGGCATGTTATTTTAAACTCACCATATCGGTTTTGTTTACAACCAACTGTTGTACTATAAAATTAAAATTATATTTGAATTAAAATAATTGTCTTACAAAAAATATATTTTGAATTATATTATTTCTAATATAACTATCATTTCTCAAGATGGAACGTTGTGTATGCTTAACCGATATGGAAAATCCTAGTTAATACAATGGGTGACTGATTACTTTGCCTACATTTAATTTATTAACAGTAAATAATTACAAAGTCACTTATTGTATAACAAGGAAATACGATGAACTTGTCTATCCATTTTTTTTCAGAGATGCTTACATATATGTTTTATATTATCTTGCTGTATATTATAGTTGTGTATATGTTGACGTGATCACTACTTTCTAGGTATATCAGGCGGAATACTATTGTATATCAAGGGAATGTATGTGCTTTTGTTTAACCAATTTCTTTCAGAGATGGTCATTGTTTATTTGATATTAATTTATATTATGTTTTATGGTTACACAACTTTTTATAGGTATGTCAATGGAACGTTATATTGAACTTTATTTAACCAATTTTCAGAGATTGTCACATCGATAAATTAAAACTACCTAATCTAGCGGAATATTATAAATATGAGTATGTTTGACGTATTCACCATTTGTTATAGATTTTTCGAAGGAGACTTATACATTTTACGGAATAGTTAATATTGTCCTACCTTACCTAAGTTTTACAGCGGGTGGTAGAATATTCACAAGATATTTTTAAAGTTACAGCAAATAAGGCGACTCTTAGGGGTCAGTGTGTTTTTGGCTTGGAATTTATTACTCTTACAGGAATGTATGAGGAATATATGGAATAGCCTTGGCTTAATATATTGATCTTTAATCGATAAGCAATTAAGCGTAAATAGATTCACTTACGAGTTAGAAATGGACAGGGACCGGATGTAACCTGCTTTTAAAGTAGCGTGTTGCAGCCCAGCTTTGTTATCATTCTGTCTTTTAAGATGAATAATTAAGTTATTGCAGTTAAGGCGTATCTGTTCAATAATCATTTATTGAGTGCCAAGACTCGGAAATCATATTTCATAATCGATTCGGTTGTGATAATACTGGTTGCCTTTGACTTGATTAAATTAGATTCTTGTTAATTGAACTTAACTATGAAACCCTAAGTCCTTCTTTCGTTAATTCGTTCAAGTATTTAAATTGTGATATATTTAACCTGACAATAGTTTGATAAATTCATCAGACTGGAGTGCTTTTATAATTATGTAATAAATGTTGAGCTAGTTGCGATTTTGGGGCCTCACAACCCCCGGGATTAATAAACTCCCTCGCATGATTGCTTAATTTGGAAAGCTTCGACTGCAAGCATATGTACTATACACGCCGCTGAGAAATTTTTCCCACACTGAACATAGGTTCGATAAAGGATGCTCTACGGCCAAAGAGTTATTTATTTATTGAACCATTTACAAACATTATACACGACATCATCGAATTATGGTTGGGTTAATATTAATTGATCGCGGGAGGTTGAATTCCTACCCTAATCCATTTAATCACTTCCTACCCTTCTGTTCCTATATATTAGAAAGGAGAACTGATATTATTACAAGTAACTGAATAAAACTATTCAGCCCTAGCATGATGTTACTTGTGAACATAGAATGAATTATTCTTAAACTATACACATACTAAGTTTTATGTGAGAAAATAATTTATATGAAACATACAGAACTAATTATAATTTCAAGATGAAATTAACTTTCTTTAACTGTTAAACAGTTTGGTTGTAATAAACCTCAGTATGATATGGTTCTTGATTACTTTCATGAATAACCAGATTGGGTTGAACCCCAAAATAATAAACTTTTATCTCATCTTGTGAGGCAAGGAGATATATCTGACTGTATTTATAATACAGGTATAAAACTATAACCGATTTACAGTCGTATTGAGTATTGATTACTAGGCCACTGTTGTGTGCCAATTTACAAACCTTTTTTTTTTTTTTTTTTTTTCTCGCAGACGATGGTTTTATACCCTGATCACCAGCTCTGGGGAGAGCTGGTGCGCGTGTGGGAGTCTCCGCCAGAAGGGCGACCTACCCACCAAACCTCTGCGGTGTTCCTCCGTCGTCGACAGGTGGCAGGGGGCGCGGGCCCGCTACTGCATTCAGCCACAGCCCCCACCGACGTCGCTGCCCGGCTACGCAGGCCCAGACTCTGGGGTGGGTGTAAAGAGCCCACCACATTTCCGCCTCGTGGGATGCCCCGGAACACAGGGTACATCTACACCTCGTGAGGACCTAACCCTGATGGGGGGCACCGGCCGTCCCCGCAGCCGATGCCCCAGGTCCTCGGAGCGGAGACGGAGTGCGAGCTCGATTGGCTCGCCTCCGTGTCCGCACCCTCCGGAGCGGATGAGAGAGAGGGTTTCTCTCCCTCTCCCGCTCCTCCGCCTCCCTCTGCGAAACAATAATTTCGCAGAATGAGGCCACTGCTTCCCATGACCTCTCGTCACCGACCATCTTCGTAATAATGGCCGACAAGGAGAGATCGGATCCTACAACCGCGATCAGGGATCGCCGCGGTCCCGCTTCTCCTGGGCATGAGTCCAGCGCGTGCTGGGCGGTGTCTTCGACGCAGCCGCACTGGTGGCATGCCGGGGTGGGCTCTCTCCATGCGACGTTGCAGAGGTATCTCCCAAAACAACCGTGTCCTGAGAGAACCTGTGTCAGCCGGAAAGAGAGGCCACCATGCCTTCTTTGCACCCACTCTTCAAGTACAGGCCGGATCGCTTCAAGGAGTCGTTGAGCGCCGGCCCCTCTCTGTGTGGGCCCTGCGAGGATCCTATCCCTCCATTTGGCGCGAGCTGACGCCCTGGCCCGATCACGCCAATGCGCCACTTCCCGCGGTGCCAGTCGCTCGTCCCGCTCCCGCGCTCGCGCTCTGCGCTGGTAGACCGAGGCCAGGACTTCCGCCTCAAGGTCCCATGGGAGCTGTCCGGCGAGGACACATGCCACCTCGTGTGAGAGTGTTCGGTAGCCTCGACACACTCTCACCGCCATAACTCTCTGCGCCGCCAGTAAGACGGCTATGCTATTCCGCCGCAGAGATCCCGCCCATATGGGGGCTCCATAGAGCGCCATGGAGCTTACCACCGCTGTATAGAGGTGGCGGCAGCTCCCTTCTCCTCCTCTGGTGTTTGGGAGGAGGCGACTCAACGCGCCAGCTGTCCCCAGAAGTTTAGGGGACAGCTGCCGCATATGCGCCTCGAACCTCCACTTACTGTCAAGGACGACACCTAGATATTTCAGCGTCATCCTGACTGGAATGGAGGTTCCGCCCACCACTATGGTGGAGTCTGCCGGAGGCGCTCGTCGGGGGCCGTGAAAATATATGGCCTCGGACTTATGGAGCGCCACCACCAAACCCAGCCTCCGGATTCTGGCCACAACTGTCGCGACAGCAGCAGTGGCCAGAATCGCCGCCTCTATGTATGTTTTTCCACGGGCAGTAATCAATGTGTCGTCGGCATAACAAACGATGCCGACGCCACGGAGGTTAGTGCCACGAAGCACCCAGTCGTATCCGATATTCCACAAAAGAGCTCCTAAGACGGAGCCCTGTGGAACGCCGCACGACATGGGACTTCGTCCCTCCCCGTTGGTCGTCGGAAAGACTACCTCTCTGTCGGAGAGATAGTCCCCGACGAGCCTTTGGAGATACTGGGGCACTTGGTGGTGTTCCAGTCCCCCCAGTATCGTGCTCCAGGGCAGCGAGTTAAAAGCGTTGGCAATGTCCAGCGACACGGCGAGTAACACGCCACCACTAGAGCACGCCTCCTCAGAGAGGTCGCGGACGCAGGATATGGCGTCTAGCGTCGAGCGACCTCTCCGGAACCCGAACTGAGTGGGAGCCAGGTTGTGTCCTGTCAACCTGTCAAACAGGGTTTTCAGGAGGGGTCCCAGGTGCTCAAAAGAGAGGGCCCAAGCACGACCCGGTATGCCGTCAGGCCCAGGTGCCGTATTCTTGGCCCTCATCCTGAGCATCGCAGCATTCATCTCTCCCTCGGAGATAGGGGCAGGCTCGTCCCCGATCACACTGAAGTCCCTCGACGAGACCATCGTCGCGGTGGGAGGCGTAAAATCAGTCCCAGGTGCACCGGGGAACAAGCCCTCAACTACCCTCTGGAGAACAGCTGGCTGGAGCAAGACAGTGGTGGGGGGGGCCCAGGGACGGAGCTTTTGCCTCGCCCACCTATATGGGCGGCCCCACGGGTCGCGCTCAAGCCCTGCCAGCAGGTTTTGCCAGGCCTGCTTTTTAGCCTCATCGATGGCCACGCTCAGGGCCCTCGAAGACTCTCGGTAGTTAGCGTATAAAGCCTGTAGCACCTCAGTGTCCCGCCGCCTTCGTCTCCGATACCGCTGGTAACGGCGGCGCCTCGTCACGCAGCTTCGGCGTAGTTCGGCGATCTCCTCCGACCACCAGTAGTCTTGACGTCTGGGCTGTGAGGCTCGAGCGCGTGGCATCGCTGCATCACAGACGTGCGACATGGACTCGCACAGCCCATCTGCCTCTGAGTTCACGCCCACTGGGACCTGCCCTGGACGAGAGCTACTCCAAGCATGGACAAGGGCCGCCTCCTGCAGCACTTCGGCGTTGAGGCGCTTCAGGGCCCATCGCGGACCGAACTCGCGCGATCCGCCTCTCACTGTGCCCGTCAGGGACGAGGAGACACTAAAACGGATATACCGATGATCGGAAAGCGTCTCCTCGTCCACCAATACCTGCCAGTCACGGATACGGCAGGCAAGGTCTGGGGTGGCAAATGTCAAGTCAACTATCGAGCCACCCCATTGACGTACACAAATGTTTTCCGTCCCGCGGTTTATCAGGCAGAGGCCAACTTCGGTTACCCACTCCAGAACCGTCCTACCCCGCGGATCTATCGTCGGGGAACCCCACGCCGTGGATTTGGCGTTGAAGTCCCCAAGGACGATCACGGGCCTGGGGCGGGCCTGAGCGATTAAGCTTCCTACCTCACCGAGAAGGGTCTCGAGCTCGTGCAGGGGTCTGTTACGGGAGTGATAAACCCCCACTACTAATACGTGTCCGACTTTTGCTGCAACAAACCCTCTGCCCCTCGACACTCCTTCGAGGGGAGGAGAATGGGCCGGCGATTGGGTGGTGATTGCCGCCAAGCCATCAAGGTCTCCTATCCAGTCGGATCTGGACGGGATCGAGTATGGCTCGGCGATCACCGCCACCTTAATCAATCGCTGCGCCAAGGACTGCAGTAGAAGTGCCTGAGCATTGGAGCAGTGATTAATGTTAGCCTGGAGGAAAGTCAGGGCCATAACTAACTTTCCTCCATGCGCATCACCTGCCCTGTGTTAGGGCCAAGCGGCTGCGTCTTGGCGTTAGCCTCAGATGCAGCGGCCTTGCGCTTCTTCCTAACTTTAGCCGGGGGCTTGGCGCAGGCCTTGCCCCCGGAAAGGTGGTCCGCCGCCTTACCCGCAGCAGCACATAGGGTGCAGCGGGGTGCGGCAGAGCACTCATTGGCCTTATGGCCTTTTAGACCGCAGCGATAGCACTCATCGCTGCGGTCTACCTCAGACTTGCACTGGGCAACAACGTGGCCAAGTGCAAGGCATCGGTAGCAGCGGCGGGGTCGAGCTTCGAGAAACCGGACCTGTGCCGCTACCCAGCCAATCAGTAGCCGGCCTCCACTGTCCCGTATTTTTGTGGCTACCGTCATGGGGCACCGCACAAAGGCGGCCCCCATTCCACCGGCTCCTCTCCTAATCCCACCGGCTTTGACAGCCGATGGATCACAGCCGCCGGCACTGGCTATGACCTCCACCAGCTCTTCAGGGGTGATTGAGTCGTCGAGCCCACTCACACGCAGATCTGCGGTTGCTACGACCCTGGAGACTCTCACGTCAGACCCCTGTAACACCTCTCGGAGCTTGGCAGCCAGGGTGTCCGCCTTAATCTCCATGTCTGCACCCGGAACCTCAAGGATGCGGGCACCGGTGGCCGCAGTCCTCATTTTCAGGGGTGGCACACCTAAGACTCCTAGATTGATCCGGCTTTTTGCTTCTGCCAGCACCTTAGCGTAGGTGACGCCTTTCTCTGCCGCCCCTGGTTGCAGCGTAATCACCACGGCTGCAGTACGTGGGGAGCGGAGTTTGGGCACTCTCGCTTTTGCGGGCTTTGGCGCCGGTTTCTGCGGCTGCGCTCGCACCGATGGAGTAGGACTTGACTCCCGAGGTCCTGCTACCCTCTTGCGTTGCCTCCTGCTGGAGCCCTTTTTTACCACTTTCGTCCACTCTGGCTCTGCAGCAGCAGACAATGGGCGGGACTCCGCTTTGCCAGCTGTCGCCTTCGGTGTAGTACCCGCTTTCCCTTTCCCTCGGGGCTTGGGTGTAGGTGCAGTGCTTTCTGCCCCAACACGTGCCGACGCGGCAGGCGCTTCCCCTCGGGGTTTGGGTTTGGGCGTAGTGCTCGCTGCCACAGCACCCATTGACTCCTTTTTCCTATCAGCAGCCAGGGGAGGTCTCACCCGTACTTCCGGGAGGAGCCTCTCCTCCAGGTTCTCGAGTCGGGCGGTCATCATGGTGCCAACTTGTACCATGATTGTCCGCGTCAGCTCTTCTGTGGTAGGCCCCTGTCTAGCTGCCGGCTCTGTTCTGAGAGCCCGCATCTGCTCCATCTCACGACGGAGGACTTCGACCTCCGTTACCAGCCTTTCGTTGGCCTTCACCAGGAGGGCTACTTCCTCGGACATCGAGCGGGCCCTTGACTCCTGGAAGGACGCCTTTATCGTTGCCGCGGCGTCCTTGAGGGCCTTAACGTTCGTGCCCTTGAGATTCTTTGATGTGGTAGCCACTGTCAGAATCGTGTTAACCGAGGCCAACACCAATGCCTCCAGCTGAGCCGTATCCTGTTCACCAAGGGATACAGATGTAGGCTCAGATGGACGAACTTTCCTGAATTGGGCGGCTGTTGTTGCCCACCCATTTTCTACCTCGCAAGCCTCCTGTGAGGCTGCCTTTCTCTCGGCGCCAGTCGTAGTCGTACGCCCTCTTCCACGCCGTGCAGGGAGCTTGGGTGACGGTAAGGAGTCCCCCAAGTCTTCCTCCTCCCCATTTCTCCGGCGCTTTCTCAGTGAGCGGGACAGCGAAGCTCCAGAGCCGCGAGACGACACTGTCACACAACTCATATCGGAGTCAGACTCCAACATGTTGGGATGGAAGTCGCCGAGCTCATTCTCCACAGCCAGTGGGGACCCACCCGTGCCCAAAGAGGATGCGGGAGAGCCACCAGTGGCTTCAACTTCTACTATGGAGTTCTTCGAGCGTATCTCAGTCGCACCAAGTGCAATATCCGGGGTACGCTCCAGAAGAACTCTCACCTCCTTTATGCCGCACAAAGATGCGCGTGCTACCAATTCACTTGCATTTTCAGAGTCCAATTTGAGATTGCTGTGGTCGTTAGTACGTGGGCCGGAGCCCACGAGGCGGATGTTGCCCCCCCCCAGATACGTCGGGGCAGCCTCCTGTCGGAGGGTGGGATTTACCCACCTGGGGAATATTATCATTCGCCGTATTTTCCATGTTGCTTTTTTTTCCTTTTTTAAGGGGTGAGGTCCCCTTGTTGTGGTGCCCTAGAGGCCGAGTTCCCCCCGACCATGCATCCCATAAGCGGGCACCAAACCGTAGGATTCGGAGAAGCCAGAAGCCCGACAGGGTGGCCGAGTTGACCCTCCCTGCCGCGCCGCGGGCCTTGCAGGCCCGCCATCCCACGACCCGAAGGTCCTCTGCAACTGCAGTAAAACAGCTGCTCTCCTATTATTTGCCCGACAGGGTGGCCGAGTTGACCCTCCCTGCCGCGCCGCAGGCCTTAAAGGTCTGCCATCCCACGACCCGCAGGTCCACTGCAGCTGCCGTCAGACAGCTGCCCCAAGCTTAGCCCGACAGGGTGAACGAAGATGACCCCACTGCCGCTCCATGGGCTTCACAGCCCCCTTCTCGGGGATAGCTCCACCGAACCAGCCACCCCTTGCCCCGTCCACTGTGCCCTATGCTAGCTTCATAGGGACACGCGGAGGAGCCCACCGTGTCAGATCTTTCGCCAACGGTCAACGAGATCCCGTGAAGAGAAGTTGTTAACCGTTGCCCAGGATGCACCGTCCCGAAATACTGCTCTTCCCCCGGGATAAACCGTATCCAAGAGGACTAGCAGCACTCGGGCACACGAGGAGGTAATCTGAAGGTTGTGTGCCAATTTACAAACCTAGGACAACTAGTCCTTTTACTACATTACTAATCAAGGCTAGTGCAACAGAACACCGATTTATAATCGTATTGATTGCTAGGCCACTGTTGTGTGCCAATTTACAAACCTAGGACAACTAGTCCTTTTACTACATTACTAGTCAAGGCTAGTGCAACAGAACACCGATTTATAATCGTATTGATTGCTAGGCCACTGTTGTGTGCCAATTTACAAACTTAGGACAATTGGTCCTTTTACTACAACACTAGTCAAGGCTAGTGCAACAGAATTGAAGTTCCATCAAGCAGAGTTGAATGGTTATTGTTATACACTAAGTTAACCATTCCAATATCTATCCTTCCCCTCCAAGGGGGTGCAGACATTGGATGGCACTCATAGTTGTGGGCGATGGATGGGGCCCTCAATCTTATATAACAAACAAAATTTTTATTACTTATATATGCACACATTAATTACCTTGAAAGTCTCTACAACTCTAAAAGAACCAAGGTTACTTATATTTTCACAGTGTATGGGTTGACGATCATTTGGCCAAAACATGACGAGAGTAGTTTATTCTTTTGAGAGAGGTGGTATAGTTACATGTTACATTATATTATGTTGTGATACTGGCATAGTTGGGATCAAACAATTAAAGAAAACCACACTCTCTCAAATGGCCTCATCACTATTTACTTAAAAAAATTTGCATCTATACTATCAGAATAAAGAGGGTGGAAACTTTCAGCGGGGCAGTAAGGGAAGTACCTTATCCGTTGCAGCTACTCAAAAATGGTCTTAGGAGACTATCCATATTTTTTTATGGAACTTTGATCCCCATTCACAGATTTTCAAAAAAAAATACAGTTTGCAAGAAAATAGCCATTTTCCATAAAAAAATGTTTGATGTCAATCGATCCTGTTTCATACTGATCAAAAACTTCTATGGGACCAACCATCGTTGGAGTACTCAAAAAGTCACAAATTGCAAAAAACTTTCCCGTACATTTTGTAAAGAATTTGTGTAACTGAAATACAAAAAATAAAATAAAAGACAAATGATCACGTAGAATTTTAAACATATCCAAAAGAAGGCGTATTATTAATTTTCATACAAAATGTACGGGAAAGTTTTATTGCACTCTGGTTTCATCAGAGTTTCTAGATATTGCATCGTATTCAATATCTATTATTTTAGCATGTTTATCTATATCATATTATGTAGAGATATATACATACATGGAAGATATAATAAAAATATTATTATTAGTTTTAAGACCGAAAACAGAATTAAAAAAAAATGAATATTAGAATTTTAGTATGTTTATCTGTTTGTATATTTATCTGTGCATTTGTGCACGTTTATCTCAGAAACGGCTTATCCGATTTAGATGTGGTTTATTTATTGTGGTAAGCTTCACTTAACATGTAGCGTTTGTTTCATGTCAATTGGTTCATAAATAAAAAAGTTATTGAAATTTAATTAATAACTCTCTTGCCACTACAGCAAGAGCAAGCGAGCGAAGCCGCTGGCGGCTCGACTAGCTACAAACAAAATGTGGGATTACATAATATGCAATTTATGCAGGAGAAGGAAACGACATTTATTTCTTGATACGTAATATGAAAATCCTTAAGGCGCTGTGATATCATGATGTAGATAAAAAATTGTGTTTTTAAAGCAGTTCATCTCGTAAGCAGCGATTTCATTTAAACTACAAAAAATAATATGACATTTATAAGATTTCTAAGTACACATTGACAGAATTAAAAACATACAAGAGTAAATTAAACAATATTCAAGCATACCACTTAATTTCACCATTAAACAGTTTTTCCATCTATTTATTTAATAGCTTGCATGTAATAATTAGTTAATAAGATAATTAGAGACACATTCATGTAAGCGTAGTAGGAACTAGGCATATATGTCACATGTATCGTGTGTTCTGAAGGATATTCAACTTATGCCGGCCGTGCAGTTTTATCATTGCACTAGCCGCCTACGCCAGAAAACCTAACCATCGGTGGAAATTACATACCGTTCGAAGATGTGAAAATTATATTGTTGTTTTTTCAGCTGTATATGTAATATATGTATCGTCATAATTAATTAAAAAAATAAAATTTATTTACTTTTCTGGGTAGTACCTGGATGGTCGAGCTTTGTTCGATTTAGATACGAATACAAAATAGCAACACATGTTCCGTGAGAATCTTCTCACCGCGATTCAGGATTTTGCAATGCGACTGTTATGCCATCTAGTTTGAATGCAACGAACAAACTGTTATTTCTAAATGCCTGAAAACACAAACAAAACGTGGTTTTTTACAAATGAAACCTGGCTAGATTGAGTTCATCATCATGACCGCCTCGTTGTACTCCATTGTTGGATGTAGGCCTCTTCCCTATTTTCCATTCTTGTCGATCTTGTGCCCAGTGCATCTAGTCCTGGCCTGCGTGTCTCCTGAATGTCGTCTACTTAGCGCTGCGGTGGGCGGCGTTGCCCTCGTATGTCGGCCCTGGGTCTCCACTCAAGAACTCGCCTCACCCATCGACTCGCATCCATTCTAGCAATGTGTCCTGCCCATGTCCACTTCTTGTTCGCTTACGACCATCGATTTCCCGCCCCCGAAACCCCCTGGCTACAAAACTTCATGGAAATCGCTGGGGCCGAGATCCAGATTACATAATGAAAGATATTTCGTTGAAAGTATTAGATTAAATTTAAGATGAATCAAAAACTGTAAGCTTCAATATTCAGCTCATAAGAAGGTAGTCTAAGTGTACCTACCCAAAAGGTATCATTATGTACATTTTTATTAATATTCGTTTGAAAATCATCTTGAAAATAAAATACTTTCTATTGTCTATTGTCTTGTTATAATACATTTGGGGATTTTTTGTTTAATGTACTTAAGGTTTAAGAAGTCTAAGATCAAAAAGCAACTAACCGAATATTTGTCAACGCACACTTATAATTTTCTGGAAACCATTTTTCTAAGTATTGTAGCTTCAGCTAAAGAATATTTCTGCGCTCATTCACAATACTGCAATGGGTGACTGACGACGATCAGTCTGTGAAACGTAGCTAAGCTTAATCACGGGATAGGCTATGCAAAAGTACTGATATAAAAGTCAGAATGTTACACTAGCCTTAGATGTAAGTAAGTAACAACCCTAATTGTCGTTTTCAATATTCTATCTATTCACGGTTTTCCTTACTACCGATAGAAATTTGACATAACGTCCATACAAATATTGTCAAATATCTATCTTTAGTAAGGTAAACCGACGATAGATAGATTATTGAAAACGGCCGTAAAACAAAAACGTTATTTCCAGACAATAGCTATATCTTCGGAGGTCCAGTAACAGAATTGCCCGTTTTTTCGGCCAAGCAATTATTCACCAGTTTAAAGTCGTGCGTCCCCGCGGTCGGGTGCCGCCGTAAACTGCGAGACGCGGGCACACTTTGACTTTATCCATGTCCTTGTAAACAGTACCCGAGGTTGACCTGTATCTATCTACATCGTAAGTACATATCTACTACGTAAGTGGAATAGAATATTCCCTCGATGTAAATCGAATTATGACTCGAATAACAAAAAGTTACCTATCGAACAAAAAACTATCCCTTAATTTGGTTCATAATAGGCGTGTAAACACAATATAAATAATACTCGTAGAATCTTATCCATTTTTGGATTTCGTTAAAAATGGAATAAGGTAATTTAAAGTTGCATGGAGCTTGTTACAAGTACTCTTAGTAACTTCCAGGAAATTCTTCTAAACTGATAGGCCTGATTTAAGCAACTCATAAGTAAATGTATTTTGGTTTAGAGCTTGTGTATTGGTACTTCTGATTATTATTTTCCGAATTATGTTTGCATATATTTTTATTTACTTAAGTTTATTTAAGTCACTATGCACTGAAATAGAATTAAAATACGTGTGATAAAAAACATCATATGCTAACACATACGATAAGGGGCAACCCTAATAAATTGCACGCTTAACCCGGCTATGCTCGTGAGACAGAGTGCGTGGGTAACTCTGTTTGTTTGTAACCGATGTACTGGTGGGTAGTGTCGCCAGGTCCACCCTCATCGATGTTTATCTGCAGCAGCGAGGGCTGGAGTATCGCCTCGGCCGCGGATTTGCTCGCTTTTATCCCGAATTTATCGTTTGTCCACCTCGTCGGGACCGGCCTGCTTTACTGGATTTCCAGGGCATTATTTTTGGTCTCACGAGAATTGGGTTAGTAGTTAAGATACTTCTGGGTGTAATTAATGTTGTTCCTTTAATTGACTATTTAGTTTTGTTTGTTGAGCCTAAATACGAGTATATGTAGGGATTGCATACGCGAGGCTTTAATAGATCTTCAGTAATATGTCAATCGATTGGTTTTGGAAGTGAATGGTTTTTATTGGATGTTTGAGGATTATAACATGTACTTTGCCGTTAAGCTACCAAACAATGAATCGAACGAGCGAAGCATTTCAGCTTTAACTGGCCAAATTGACTTTCATCTGGTTTCGTTAGGTTGTTCGTTTGTATTCCTGTACAGGTCGCATTATAAAACCAATCTTGCCGCAATTTGGTATGCATGTACTACTATTTAATATATTTTTTTTCACGTCGGTGATTTTCAGTGGTTCACTTTTCTTAATAATGGGGGAAGTTTGCTGCGGCACTATTTACCGACTGATTTTAATAAAATTTGGTAAACACTTACCTGACTACCTACCTACTGACAAGTACCTGACTTTAAAGAAGAATTTCAAATATGAGCATATTAATTGGTCAAGTGGTTTTCGAGATAATAAGTTGTGAAGTACTGCGAAATTTCCGCTTATATTTGTGGTCGCAAGGTCTACTTTTCGCAGAACTACTAGTTAATATTAATATCTAAAAAAAAAATGCAATACCTGCGTACTATGATGCTCAGTGTCGAGGGAGGCATGTACATTGTACACATCACACACACACACGCAAGACCAAGAACAAATTCCCATCACACAAGTGTTAGGGATCGAGCCTAGGACCCCAGATTATGTAGAACTTTTGCAGTGTCCATCTAGAGAAAAAGACATGTAAAAATAAATGTCGAATATAATATGAACTGTCATGGGCTATCGTAGCGCTTAACCTCAGACGAGCGACTTGATTGTATTGTCACCGATTTAAAAAAACTGTTTGTACGTAGTTGTCAACGCAACAAGCAAAATATCTACGTATATAACAAAGAAAATTTGGGAAATTGGAAAAAGCCGTGGAAAAGGCCTCATTGCCTACATTCATGGCTATGGCGTAAGAAACAGAAGAATCAAAACATCCACACATCCATCAAAACAAAACGGCTACAAACAAACATGTTTACCCTAAAAAACACCTGTATAAAACTCGATACTCACAAACCATCTCCCTAACATCACCTCCCCTCCCCGCTCCCCCCACCGCGCCGCACACGTCACGTATTCCCCGAAGACACAAACAAGCAGTTACTAAAGATTCTCCAAGTCGTGCCGGCGTTAATGATACCGTCCCGAGCCGAACGTAAACCACATAAAACTAAGTCAATCGCGGTAAGCGATCGCGATACGCGCATAGAGCGGAGATACGCAGTACGCGATACGGGGCACGTGACCTGAGTTGGTACGCGCAAGGATTAAAAACGAAATATCGGGACATCTGGGAATTGCGGTAGGGTTGATAGGTAATGGTTTTGTTGAAGTTTTCTTGTCGTTACTCTAGATTGGAAGCAAATCTTTTTGTGAGTAGATTATTGGAAAATAAATATCAATAATACTCAGAGTAGAAATTTTTTAGTATAACATTTCATACGAACGATGTTAGAATTTGTTATAATATGAAAACAAGTAAGGTGTTTAATATTTTTTTATACAGCGAGACTAGCACGCTCTTTGAAAATACTATTACGGCCTTATTAATAAACTTGGCTTACACCCGGAGTAGTTAAAACATCTATCTGTCAATTTTTCGCTTGCAGTAAATGTCACGCGTGAAAGCAAGACAAAGCATGTTACGCCTAATATAGGTTTACGCAACGTTTATTAATAAAGGCCTTAGAGTTTTCTTTATGCTAACCATATGTCTTCATCGTCTGTGGGACTAGCACGAGTAACTGCGTCAGTGTAACGTAACGTGTCGTTCACGTGCAACAGTACAAACTAACATTTATCTAGGGCAAATGTGACATAGACATAGAGATAGTGTGACATAGGTTGTACGCCGAAGCGTGACATGTTGACGCTTTTAATAGGAATTCTTTTTTTTTCAATTGTTTGTGCTACGGCCTATGGTCTATAAGACGCAAGAACGGGCAAGCGTGTGTTTCATGGACCAACCAAAGATAATTACAATGCTTCTTAATGGGAAACATGTAGTACGTCAACAACTCCTTTCATATTTAAAAATAAAGTTATTATGCCTATGAAAACAGTATAACTAATATGTTAAAACTGGATATGCAATGTAGACAAAATCAAATACAAATATTATAATTATTTATTTACGTATTTTCGTCGACATGCATATTACTTTTAAAACCATTTATGTAATGTAACAAGCGCAGTATAGATAAATATTGTTAATTCAATGTAGCGCAATTACTTTCGTAACGATTATGTAATAAAGTTATTCTAATTGAAGTTACGGTTCTTTTATACATATATATATTATATATATATATATATATATATATATATATATCCATATATACAAATATCCTGTTTATTGTTGGGAATGTTTCAGCAATTGTTTATTACGTAAAGTCGTTTTTAACTTATTGCGAGAGAAATAAATGATCGAATTAATGGTGTTTTAAATGTTTAATTTTTCCGATTTTTCACTATACGTGTTGATAATTAGATTTATTCTAAATCTCTATTTGATTCGAAGAATTTGAAACGAATGTGATATGAATAATTTATTTATATATTTGTAACTTAATATTTAATAGTTTATTAGTAATGTGTGTTAATTGATTAACTGGTAAACTGCCGTTTTAATTATTAATTTAGTTTTAATAATATAAATAAATAATGCAATGACAAGTACAATTTGAAAAACTTTATACCGACTTCTATTCTATTCAGTTATTGGTTATTTCTATTCTATTCAGTGTATCTCAAAAACTACTGGATCGAATTTGATGAAATTTAAATGGGACCACATGGAAAGCATCAGCTTACAAACAAAAAAAATGAGAATCGGTTCACCCAATCGAAAGTTATATGGTAAGAAACAAAAAAACATACAGTCGAATTGAGTACTCCTCCTTTTTTTGGAAGTCGGTAGAAAATGGTTAATAAACATTAAAGGTTTTCCATATTCTACATCCATATTCAGCCCCAACTATAACCATAATTATTGACGTCACTGCTCTCACAACAAACGCGAAAAACAATAAAAACCAAACACGCCCACGAACAAAAGTATCAGAAAAACCACTTTTATTATAATAAACTGGCAAATCAGATAATCCAAATTGGTTTTTAGACGTAAACTCGATTTTGACGTGTATTTTACTTTATCGCGGAGGGAGATAAATTGGCCGAGATACGACGTCGGAATGTAGCAAAGTGTGAATGTTGTATACCAACTCGTACTCCTACTTGTCAATATCGGGAAATTTGCTTGCAGATGTTATTTGGGATAAGTGCGGAGAGAGTCGAGTTGGCGAGAAATTAAGTGCCTCAGAATATGGAGAGAGAACTTTGATTATTGTGGGGAAGGAAACCATATCCATACTCATACGACATACGGAAGAGTGTTTGGCAACTGTTTAACAAATTTAAATAGCTATATAAATGTAACTTGAACGAAAAATATACACATATTAAAACAGTATTAATTGTCAGGGAAAGTTATCCAATTGGATACCTTGCGTGTAATTAAAGTATCAACAAACAAAGTAAAACAAAACCTATAATTATTTAAATAGTAACATTTTAATTGTACGTATTCGTCAAAGCTAGAGATGAATTGCATCATTGAATAATTTATCGTGAAACCTATTGAGTGTTTAGTTGTTATTAACTCCATTGTTGTACAAAAGTAGACATCATATAGAGCAAGTTTTACTTAAATTTATTCGATTTTACGATTAGTTCTATAAACATCTGCCTGTCTGCCGTTACCAACACATTTTTAATCTGTCCGAATCAGCAAGACCCATTAGAGGCAAGTTTCATTCATAAATCTATTGTTATTTTTTGTCCTGATGTTGAATTTTGTCGTGAGTAATTGGTGCTTAGACTCAGATTTAAAACTCAAATTAAGATAAAAGCTTAGCAAAAAACTTATGATCGTTCTGTATTTTAAAGTTTTAAGCGTCGTCAGGTGCGACGTGAATCAGCCAACTGATCTGTTTTACCAACTTTTGTCACGGCAACTCTCAATTACTTATTCGTTAGACTGAATCGTCCGTTAAAATATTAAAGTAAGAATATAGTTTTAAAGACCTCACGAAAGGACGATAGTTAGTGAACTAAGTTCAGACAAGTTATTTTAAGAAGCATAAGATGCATGGGTGAATCTTTTAGTTCAACAAGGCAATGTGGCCAGTAACCGGGAACCCTTCCGCACACTGGTAACTTTTGAATTATTGTTCTGTTTTATTATTCATTCTGCTATATTTTTTAGGTTCATTATTAATGTTTATCAAGATGTACACAATACACCATCATGGTATAGTAGTTGTCTTGTAGCTCGAGCTAAATGCACAGAGAAAAAGATAAAAATATAATCAGCAAATTACATCCTGTCTACTGGGACTCGAACTTTCCTCCTAGAGAGAAGAGTTCATAAGATAATCTACCACACGGGCCCAATGCGGCTTGACGGATAAACTGGTAGCCAGCCTCTATTGTCAGAGTATTTAGAAGTGAGCGTCAGACCTTTACCACAGAATACACATGTGTTATGTGCCTTTACACAGTGATACTTGCTCCCCGCAGCAGATTATCTGCGTTTGCGGTGGTACCAAATAAATCGGCCGTTTTTGGTTTATAGAAACATGATTTATTACAACTATACCTTTCAGTGATAGAAATTTTCAGAGTTTGTCGAGGCTAATAACCATTAATGCTACTTCTTTCATCTAGTTTCAGATACAAACACGAAAATGTATCAAAGTAGTGTTTTATTATTTATAAAGCTTACCGAGTAATTCTATTTGTATTTACTGAGTAGTCGTAATCGTCTTGAGAGCTCCTTTCAAGTCTTTTCAGAGAAACAATGTATTAGAAATTAATACAAAATAATATGTATTTTAACCTGATACAGCGCTTGTTTCGGCTCGTATAGTAGTTCTTAACGGCTCACAAGGTTAACACATCTTGTTTGTCATTACGTGGAACAGCATGGTGACAGCATAGTCACATTTTCAACAAGGTACTTGCGTGCCTCAACTTATTATCGTAAGACAGTAAGAAGTCCTTCAACTTATTGTCCTAAGAGTGAAATACGAGGCAATGCAGGTGTTTGATTGGCTCAAAACTAAATCCGCACCGAGCCTGTTTGGTAGATTATGGCCGATACTGCGATCATCTATAATATAATGGTAAATACAAGAAGAAAAGTTACAAACAATAAATATCTGGCAAACCACGTGGCTAGTTAACATGTGGGTTTGCCAGATATTTATTATTACATTGTACACGGTCACTGAGACGGTCATCTTTTTCATACAAACTTGAAATAAAATTTGATGTGGAATAGAAAATAAATTTCGAAATCGATGTGCGGCAACTTGTATAAAAGATAGGTCTATAAAGACAATTTATTCAGCTACGGTGAAATCGACTCGCTTGCTGATTCGGCTAACTAAAGGGCGTAGTATAAAGCATGAGTGTTGTAATAAGTAACTTTTTAAACTTTCACGAATCATATTCATGTTTTATTATTCATTCATTCATTCATGATTATTTATCTAAATATAATTTTGACTAATCTTGATGTTTCGATCGATTTGCATCGACCGCGGTCACGAGTAGTCAATACCAAAAGTCCTTCTTGTTACGTGGCTGTCATAATATTGTGAAACATGGATGTAATTCCATACAAAATGATAACTGACATTCATTAGAGCATCATCGACGCCTAAAAAACGCCTTAAGTTAAAATTTTATTATGTAACGTTTTAGTTGGTGGGATAGACAAGCGATTAGCTAGATAGTAAGCCGCACGCCTACCCTCAGCAGCACAGTCCTACTCAGAACTTTATGCTTGAACGGTTTGCATGGCTCTACACAGCGTACGTCTCATGATCGTGGCTAATTACCGCAGCATTTCCAAAAAGTACAGTAAACTTCTAACTTAAGAGTGCAGTAAGACCACCAAGCAGATATTATCACGTTTTAATAAGAGATAGTATAGAATAGATGCAGTACATACCTACCACCCACACAAAATGCATAAGTAGCTAATCCAAATAAAACCATCTCCAAAGTAAGTAAATATCTATAGGTAAGTAGAACGTCCCTACTAGCGTTGATTCACGCAGGTTTAGCGCGAGATGCGTGTAGGGATGTCAACATCTATCTACAAACAAATCTTCAATCGATCTGTTTTGTTGGTAGTATACACACAACAGAAAACAATGACATTCAAAACTGCTAACCCCGACCGCTCTGCCGGCACTCACGTAATGATCGCCGGCAAGCATCCTCCGGCCCCACCGCACCACCTCTTCCCACTTTTGTTGCCTATTTGTCGCGAAGTGTATTTACTCGGAGCCGCGCGCTCCAAGTCAATCTCCATCTCCATATGTCTAATGTTAAATAACCAAAAATGTCGCTGGTTCGCTTCCGCTTTTCCCTTGCAGAGGGTTCTACCTTTTTATCAGGTCAACGGATAGGTCCAGGGGTCACGCAATGCGTCTTCAACTCCACCCGAGCGTACCGGCCGCGTCACACAGAACTATTGAATTATGTTCATTCAAGGAAAAGATACTTGGAGAAACTTGGAATTAATATTTTTAACGTATTGTTTGTACACGTTCTGAAGGTCACAGGATAGTGAGATGGAGAGAAGGTAGTTTCAGTTCACCTTGGCCAAATTGTTCGTTGTTAGTTAATGTAGTATATATATATATATATATACTATAAGTAATTTGTTTCAGATTTATCTTATTTTCTACGGAAATTTATTTATGTAAAAATTTAACATTGATTATTTTATAATATATAAAATAATCAATGTTAAGTAGCAGTTTATAGATTAGAAATATATTGGTGTTTATTTAATAAATTATTTCCAAGAAAAAGATACAACTGTCTTTAAACTCATATTATCGTTTTGTTTTTTATTAAAGGTATAACATTATATATATCGGCGCAACTACAACAGTTCGTCGAGAATAATTAAGTTTAATCATTTGATTGCCCTAAAAATAGTTTATAAATTATCAGTTGATTATTTTTGAGTTGATTACGATGTAAAATTAATGTTATGATTGTAATTTCAATACTTTACCAACAAACTTGTAAACTCATGCACGTGCGCCGAGTCCTATAAATACGGCCGCACTGTAGGTGCTCGTCTCAGTCGCTCTCGAGTCGCCGTACAGTACGGACCTCTTTGTGACGTTGTTACGCTGCTCGTTGAATATACGAAGCTTATAAAAGTACTTGTGAAGTTTTACTTCGAGGACCCAAAAATGAGGGATCATCATTACAACAACAATTGTGACGTCAGCAATGCTGACGTCACACTTTTTAAAAACACTCCGGAGGTTCTTTCTCCGTCAGAGGTGCTTTCTCCGTCATCAGAAGTGGGATCAGAACAAGCTCTGGTCCCAACCACATCCTCATCGACTTCGGTTCAACCTGTCACGACTGGAACAGCGCAGGGCAGTACCAGGCTGATAGGCCCTGCCTCATTGAACACTTCAGGAGTACCAGCAAACAACTTTAATACCATGCAGCCCATCACAACGGGAATTACCACAGACATGACGTCCACACCAATCGCTGCGGGAGATGATCTCGATACACTGCAAAACAACGCTGCAATCGCCCCTGATTCAGTGTCATCCACATCTCAAGCTGGCCAGTCAGTCCGGATAACTCACAACGACGAACACGCATCAACGGATTAAAACCGGCGAGTATAAAATTCATTATGTTTCACGATATTTTCAACTAGAATCTACAAGAATAAAATGTCTGGAGAGTGATACCTCTGAGCTAAACCATGTGTTACCCTTGAGCTAACCACGGATCCTTGATGCATCCACAAGTGAACCCTGAGATACCGTGGGGACGCCTTGTGGAACTATGGGTAGACACGTATACACCACAGATTCTAAATTAATAAGGCAGTGCACTTAGGATGTCTTAGTGTACTGTTGTAATCTACAAAAAATGTCTGGAGAGTGATACCTCTGAGCTAACCATGTGTTACCCTTGAGCTAACCACGGATCCTTGATGCATCCACAAGTGAACCATGAGATACCGTGGGGACGCCTTGTGGAACTATGGGTAGACACGTATACACCACAGATTCTAAATTAATAAGGCAGTGCACTTAAGATGTCTTAGTGTACTGTAGTAATCTACAAAAATGTCTGGAGAGTGATACCTCTGAGCTAACCATGTGTTACCCTTGAGCTAGCCACGGATCCTTGATGCATCCACAAGTGAACCCTGAGATACCGTGGGATCGCCTTGTGGAACTATGGGTAGACACGTATACACCACAGATTCTAAATCAATAAGGCAGTGCACGATGTCTTTGTGTACTGTTTACTAATCAAAAGACTCCTAAGGTTACATAACAGTTGTGTTAATGTAACAAACAAGATAAAGCAACGTAAGTTGTTTACAGACTCACTACTCAGAGAATATCTCATTCTTTGCAGGCCAGCCATATTTAACAGCAGTCTGCGAGAGTTAACGAGTCAACAAGGCTTGTGCAGAGCGCGCACCGCCTGTCAGAATGGCCGTATCGACGCGGATACAATAATTAGTCAACGTTTAAAACGACAACATGCTGTTGCCTTTATGAGCATGAGAACCACGGAAGCCGAGAGTCGGTACCACTCTTACGAGTTGGAGACACTGGCAGTGGTACGAGCTATAAAACACTTTCGCCAGTATCTATATGGGCGAAAATTTACCGTGATAACGGATTGCAACGCATTAAAAGCGTCAAAACACAAAAAGGATCTTCTGCCAAGGATTCATCGCTGATGGGCGTTCTTACAAAATTATGACTTCGAGGTAGAGTACCGTAAAGGTGAACGTCTCCGACATGCTGACTTTTTCAGTCGCAATCCAGTTGAGCTTGCAGTCAATGTTATGACAAGAGACTTGAACTGGCTCAAAATTGCACAGCGACGGGATGAAGAACTGCGTCCGATAATGGACAGCCTCAGTGACAATAACCCAGTGGAAGACTATGTGTTAAAGGACAACGTTTTAAAAAAGGAACGTCAATGATCCTGCCTTCGGTCAGCAGCTCAGTACCGTCGTTCCCAAATCATTTCAATGGAGCATTATAAACTCATTTCACACTGCACTAAAACACCCTGGCTGGGAAAAGACACTGCAGAAGATCAGAGAAACCTATTGGTTCAACAAAATGAGTTCCACTATCTGAAGATTTGTGGATAACTGTGTTGTATGCCGAACATCCAAAGGAAGATCCGGGGCCATTCAAGCCCAGTTACACCCCATACAAAAACCAACGGCTGCCTTCCAAGTTATTCATATGGACATAACAGGGAAGCTGGGCACTCCAGATGATCAACAATACGTCATAGTCACCATTGACGCTTTCTCAAAGTACGTTTTACTGTACTTCAGTACCGACAAAAACCCACACAGCACATTAGCCGCTCTAAAACGCACGGTGCATCTATTTGGTGCGCCGGTTCAAATAATAGTAGATGGAGGAAGAGAGTTCCTTGGCGAGTTCAAGGACTACTGTGACGCCATCGGAATAAATATCCATGCTATCGCTCCAGGAGTCAGCCGAGCGAATGGCCAAGTTGAAAGAGTCGTTGCAACCCTCAAAAATGCTTTGGTAATGATTAAAAATTACGAAGCAGAGCAGTGGCACACTGTACTCGAGGAACTTCAGCTGGCAATGAACTGTACAATCCACCGAGTCACCGGTGTTGCTCCACTGACACTTATTACACAACGAAAGCACTGTGTACCTCCTGAGCTTCTCAACCTGGTGGATATTGACAACGAAACCGTTGATATTGAAGCGCTCACTCAACAGTTGCAACAGAAAATGATTCGTTGTAGCGAACAAGATAGACAACGCTTCAACCTACACAAGGCCAAAATCCATCATTTTCAAAGAGGAGACTACGTATTGGTGAAAAATAATCCTCGAAACCAAACCTCGCTTGACCTTAAATACAGCGAACCATATGAAGTTTGTAGAATACTGGATAATGACCGATATCTGGTAAAGAAAGTTGTCGGTAGAGGACGACCTCGCAAGATTGCCCATGATCAGCTGCGCCGCGCTCCGCAACCTGGGGATCAGTTGACCGTATCGGCGGGAAACGAATCACCTATTCAACGAGATCCCACTGCAGAATCAAATGAGCCCATTCCGTCGACCTCACGAGAAGGGCTGCAAGTACAGCCAAACCACGACTCGAACCAAGACGCCCCATCAGAATAAAAGATAAGTAACTAAATCCAAATATTTCAAATAACTCTCCGAGAACTCTACGAGACCCTTCGAGAATTCTACGAGACCCTTCGAGAATTCTACGAGACCCTCCGAGAACTCTACGAGACCCTTCGAGAATTCTACGAGACCCTCCGAGACCCTCCGAGAACTCTACGAGAACCTACTAACCCTATAAGCATTGATATCCCCAAAAAGACATAGCAACGCAGGTCGCTTACAGACGCACTACTCAAAGAAAGTTATTTCATTTCTTTCAGGTCTACGAGAATCCAAATAATCTACGAGAATCCATAACAATCTACGAGAACCAACGAGGCTGGTGCAGAGCGCGCACCGCCTGTCAGTATGGCCGTATCGGCGCAACTACAACAGTTCGTCGAGAATAATTAAGTTTAATCATTTGATTGCCCTAAAAATAGTTTATAAATTATCAGTTGATTATTTTTGAGTTGATTACGATGTAAAATTAATGTTATGATTGTAATTTCAATACTTTACCAACAAACTTGTAAACTCATGCACGTGCGCCGAGTCCTATAAATACGGCCGCACTGTAGGTGCTCGTCTCAGTCGCTCTCGAGTCGCCGTACAGTACGGACCTCTTTGTGACGTTGTTACGCTGCTCGTTGAATATACGAAGCTTATAAAAGTACTTGTGAAGTTTTACTTCGAGGACCCAAAAATGAGGGATCATCATTACAACAACAATTGTGACGTCAGCAATGCTGACGTCACACTTTTTAAAAACACTCCGGAGGTTCTTTCTCCGTCAGAGGTGCTTTCTCCGTCATATATCAATTAATTACATTATATTTTATTTTGCATTGTTTAGTTCACAGTGATTATGTTTCCAGGCAAAGTTCACATTGTAATCCATTATGTTTATATCCGTGAGGACCTGTAATTGGCCCTTTGATTCTATTTTGTAACTATAACATATAAAATGGCTGTTGGTCTTCCTGATAATAAATAAATAAAAAATTTATGTATAAAGTGGATAGTAAACACTTAACAATGTCCTTACCATCTAGTAACGCCATATACAACTACGTGTCGAATTAGATCCTGCAAAAAAGGTATAGGAAACAATCTTTGCTTGTTTTTAAAATACTTTGTTACGAAACCCATTTCAATTGTTTGGTTTAGATTTTAGTATCATTTGCAGTTTCTCTATCACTCTGCCATTTCATTAGATAATGTGTTTTATATTAAGCAAAGATTAATTATGAACAGTTATCCTTCATGTTCATGCCTTAAAACCCCAAAATGTACCTAATTCATACATTGTCCCTTTTCAGACTGGTAACCAATGTTAATTTAAGAGAAAATACTTTTTTTATATTACAACCATTTTGTACAAAACTAAACAATCCTTACAAAAGCACCACCCTTCATCTTCTATTCAACTCTCATCTCGATTTCTTTCCTAAAAAAATATATTTTCATGCAAACTTTTATAAAGCGAGTAATCTGAATATTAAGTTTAATTTAATGAGTTACATTCTACTCTTTAATGAGTTATAATCTACTATTCGTTACTGCTTCATCAGATCAGCTCGCTATCATTATCGCTTATATACAACTTTAGATTAAAACTTTATAAACTTTTTTATAAGCAGGAATATTGTGATGGTTTTACTTAAAAGTGCTTATTCGTAATTTAGCTTCACAGGTATATATAAAAATAGCAACATATACCAATGTAATCATTTGAGATAAATAAACGTCAATATTACTATACTATATAAAAGGGATTAGTTTCTAACTAAGGCAGAGACACTAACATAAGGTCTAACACTAGCCCACGCTACTTTGTACAGTAGACTTACGTCCGATCCCAATAATCTATCTATCGCCGGTTTACTTTACTAGAGATAGATATTTGACACTATTTGTATGGACGTTATGTCACATTTCTATCGGTAGTAAGGAAAACTGTGGATAGATAGATTATTGGGATCCGCCCTAAGCCGAGCATCGGCTACGCTGATCTTTATATTAAATATTTATATTATATGAATTCAAAAGTGTAAGCCTACCTACGTCAGTGCTAGATCACACTCTGTTATATATAGCAGTCATTATTTTGTGGATTTATTATTACTTTTAGCGGAGGATGTATTATTTATGTATATTTGTGTTTTAGGCCTGAATTAAAATAACAAGAGCGGTGCGGCGGCACGTAATTTTTATAGGTGTAAGTGAAACAAAAACACTGACATGTTAATGCCTTTGAAATTAAATTAAAAACAGTTTGATATGGCACCAATAACAAACGAATGTGATTAATATTATTTATTACACCTTAGATTGGTTAGCAATACCACTACCTCGTGGCGTACAGATATTATAATCCGAAAAATTAGGAAGTTCTCAATTCGACTGGTTAATGTATGTAACTCGATTTCTTCTCCAATTTTAAACAGTATTTCTCGATTATTTATGTTTGGTAGGGTTCTAGTTGATCTTTTCAATTATTTTCCTAACGTCAGGTTTACTCAATCAACATGATCCTCGATTATTCAAATTCGTGAATGTTTTTGGCTTCAATATGTCCACCTGAAGCTTAACCCAATAATGGTGTTACGTTGTGTAATTGAACAGTTCTAACGACGACCGTCATCTACATACTACATACGAGTATGACTCCAGTACCATACGAGTAAGCATGTCACTGTATTTACTTAGGTATGGTTAATGTCATCTCGACCTGACCAACAAATAAAGTCTCATATAAATTCATCGAAGAACAGAAAGGCTTGTAAAATCTTCATCGTAAGTTTCTTAATCCATGCAGTATAGTCCTCACTTTAAAATATGAATACACTCGCTGGTGCCCGCGACGTTCAGCGCAGGATTAGTACTTCTAGTAGCTACTAGAAGTACTAATCCTGCGCTGAACTTCGCGGGTATTATCTACTCCAGATCCATATCTATCTTTATACTAAAATGTCATAAAATATTGACATGGTTATATGAGAAAGTTTAAATACTTAGTAAATCAATCAGTAAACACCAATGATAAAATAAAGTACTTACGTACATACAAGTATAAAATTAATCACCTCGGAAAAAACTGTCATTACGTTTCGTCACCCTTGACGGTCGCCGAGCACGTCTAGCGTATCGAGCTGTCAAAATGATAGCGTGATTTTAACTAAGCTATTAGAACCTAACACAAACTTTGACAGAACTGTCATTATTACGATCTTAACGTAGGCCACGATCTTGTTATTTTGTCTATTATGTGCCCAAGAATTTGCGCTTTTTCACCCGCGTGGTGATTGATGATGATAATGAAAAGCCTTCCTTGTTTTAATCCAGCGCCTCATCTACCTCCATACCCAAATTCATCAAAATGGGCCCCGTCGTTTGGGTGCGAAAGAGTAACAAACATCCATACTCACAAACTTTCACGTTTATCATATTAAGAAGGATGAACTGAGCTTTTTCTTGCTTACTTTTTAACTTCTAAGTTTAAGCTAATGTTAAATACCTAACATGCACATTGCCTTGCTGTATTTAGGTAATAAAGTTATGTATTCCTTATAACCTCTCTAAGATAGGTATCTCATGGTCAACTATTACCTTTATTGACAACTTACTACTAGAGCCACCAGCCTGTTCTATGCTATGATTTAAAAACTAACATTTTCCCCAAACGTAACGCCATCACTTCAGGGTCTGATAAAACCTCCGCGCTACAAAAGTCCCTCGCAATATTAAAAGTCGCGAGTTAGCGCGAACAAGTGGCAAGATGAAAGGGTAAGTTGTACCTGCGCAAGGCCCGGGAAGCCCGGGATAAAATATTCACCGGGAACATATTACGGGCACGCTGCTCCGAGATCTTCACTGTGAAATTAAACAAGTTATGAATGGGAAAGTTTCAAGACCGGGATTTAATAGTCGCGGATAGGTAATAACGCGGTCGCCTCGGGTTCCACCCGAATGGATTAATATAATGAAAGCTCGACTTTGGAACTAACTTAACGTAATCTCCTACAGTAATCGGACAGGCCTTGAAGATATTGAACGTGGACGTAACTCAGTTACAACTTTTATTTATTTTTAATTTACCAAATTTAAAAGCCATCAAAAGTATGAGGTATGAAAATTGAATTAGAGGGCAAAACTTTTACCTGGGAAATATTTTGCGTAAACAGTTTTCCGAGACACTGATATGTTTAAATATAAAATTAGAGTTAAGAAAAGTCTCTAAGTGTAGATTTGTTTTATCGCTCTAAAAAGTTGCAATCATGATGTTCCCTAATGAACTGAACTCGGCTCAACCGCTTGTGTTACAGAATCGTTTCAAATTCTGAAGGTTTACTTATCTTTGATGGTGGCACCGGCATTATTGGGCTAACGTCCCTCTTTCGCATTTTCGCCGCTTTCAATCAATTTTTATACAGGCTTCTGTTTTTGCATAAAAATTGTTTTAATATACTCTTACAAGTCAATTAACAATAAACAATGATAATAAAATAAAAGTCTACAATAAATAATGTGAAAATATAAGGTTTTGCTATCAATGTAAGACAACGTTTAAAGAAAGAAATTAAGAAAGGAGCTATCAATTGCAACAAGTACAATTGATTCATTCTAAAATACAAAAAATACATTAGATAAAAGACATTACAAAAATAAACATCGTTCTGTATTTGTGTATTGTTTAGCAGCTTAAAATCAGACTAAAGATGACGGTCGCGCTGTTTAAAAACTTAATTATGTTTCGTATGTCCTAACCTTTTGAGATTTCCTGAACTGCATTCACATATGCCAGAAACTTAGTAACAAATAGCTAAAATACTTTTAAAAAATGCCAATCGATGCCAATAGCAAAGACCAAAACGTATGAGAACACATTTTGGCGATATCTAAGATTTGTAGTACTCAAGTCTTAATTGGTTGGGACACAGTGAGGTTTGACTACTAGATATGTATTAGTATTTTTATCCCAATATAAAATAGGGTCGGTTAGCATAAAATATGTGAGCTTTTATTTCACTGGCGATGCATTTACGCAAATTTGTGAATGCATTTCAGAATATATCAAAAAATATGGAAGGTCTCCTAGGATCGTTTTTCCGTATCTATATCGGTATGTTGCATGTGCCAACTTGACGCGTATATCCTGAAGATATCACTCAAATCTCCGCATTAGTGCTACGTTAAAAAACTTCTAATAAACTGGTTTCCTTTAAAATTTCTCTATTGCACACTAAGCGAAAGGGTTTATAACAAAGCACAACGACTATCGTCTTCTGTTTCACTGTGATGAATATTAAAATCTTAAAAAAGCATTTTGTATGAACTACTTTCTAACCGAACACTGCATATTTGCTGTCCCTGTCACACAAACATAATGCCCTTTCGTCAATCGCTTGTCCACTAGTGAGAATGATGTCCTCAAGGGCCATCGGGCCTGATTCGATTTGCGAAGGCCTCACGATGGGCCCTGAGTGTTTTAGTCCGCGTACCGAGGACGTGCTCGAATATGCACTCGGTTAGAGAAACATCGCTTGTGGGAATTGGGTTTTGATTTGTTGATTGTTTAACAATTATTTACAACTAGCTGGTGCCCGCGACTACGTCTGCGCAGGATTAGTATATCGAGTAGCTTATTATCTTCACCAAGGCCATATCTACCTTTATACCAAAATGTCATAAAATATGTACATGGCCAAACGCAATTGCTTTAATAGTATTATATGTGTAAATTTAAATACTTGGTATCAGCAATCAGTAAATAATAATAATAATATACAGTACCTACGTACATACAAATATAAAATTAATCACCATGTAAAAAAAACCATCATTAAATTTCATCACCCTTGACGGTCGCTGAGCACTTCTAGTGTATCGAGCTGTCAAATTGACTTGGCTTTTGACTAAGCTATTCAAAACTGACACAAACTTTGAAATGAAATCGTTTATTCTGCCTACAGGGGCATTTACAAATTGTTATTAGTAGGACTAGGTAATATTACATAATATTAATTTTAACCAATACACAAATATATATATTTTAATTATATTATAACCCTGTTAGTAAAGCGAGAAGATACTATCATTTATACATTTTCAATAGATTTAATTTAACTTTATTTAGAAAAGGAAACGTCTTATCGTTCTTGAATCTTTTGTTAAAGCTAAGATTATTCCGCAAAGGTTGGGATCGAGTTCTAGATCTGAGATTCTTTTGAACTGAATAGAACGTTGAAGGTCTTTGTCGCATTTCCCAACAATGGAGCTAAGCAGGCGAAGGTACATTAGGTTATAGGATGAGTACTACTTGTAGCACTGTTATCTAGTCTTTGGTAGTTGCTACTGATACCTTTGTACAGAGCGAGTGCTCTTGAACAGTTTGCGGTAGACTGATTGTTTCTTACTATGGGCCTCATACGTAAGCTCACAGTCGCACAACGAGCTATGGAGAGGGCTATGCTCGGGGTTTCTCTACGTGATCGAATCAGAAATGAGGAGATCCGTAGAAGAACGGAAGTCACCGACATAGCCCAGAAGATTAGCCAGTTAAACTGGCAGTGGGCAGGGCACATAGCACGCAGAAAATGATGGCCGATGGGGCTGGAAGGTTCTGGAGTAGAGACCACGGATCGGTAAGCGCAGCGTAGGTCGTCCACCTACACGGTGGACAGACGACCTGATAAAGCTCGCAGGACGACGTAGGATGCAGGCCGCTTCCAACAGGTCCTTTTGGAAATTCATGGGGAAGGCCTGTGGAAGGTTCAGCAGTGGACGTTCTACGACTGAGATGATGATGATATGATGATTGTCTCTTATTAAGTAGTAATACAATTTACGAATAGTATTATTACCAAACTCCTTTCGCTAACTTATTCATTCAACGGCTTGTTTGCAGCAGTAACACACTAGCAGCTGGTCAAATCGGCCTATGAGTGAGAACCTTAGTGCCCAAACTGAACAATACAACCAGGGAGGGTGATGCAGCTAATGAAATTATTAATTGACAAGACATACTATTCCATTGAAGAGTTTTTAAATGATGAATTACTGATGAATAATATTAATGTATAATTATAAGTAAAATCAAAATAAACTAAATGTATAACTTCATACGCCTGCAAAGGCAAGTTTTGGCGTCAGCACATGTAATTTTAAGTTCCACCTATATACCTACCTAAGACTTATGAATTGATAAAAATAAATAAATAAATAAATGAAAACATGTTCTGGCGATCAGCAAAACGTGAGTTTGTAAACATTTTATTCACTCGATGACGCGCTAGGCATAATAGCTTGAGATTAATATGGATTCGCATTGCAAAATTGCCCAGTTAGACAATCTTGCGTAAGCTGATTATCTAATATATTCGGGTCCTTAAACTTATACCAAAGTATTGCGTGCCACTTATGTCTTAACAATCGCAAACGTGACAGTGTCGTTTCCATTTCTCTGAATATTGTGATGTTCTTTTGAAAACCTTTTCATACAAATTTTCTTAACCATTCCTGTTTCTACTTTACTTATTCCTAAGAGATATAGCTATTACCTGATACAAGCAACAAGTTTCTTTTTGTTATATCTTTGCAAAATATCCTTGTTGTTTCCGGACTTGGATGAATATCTCTGCAGTATCTCCAGTCTGAATCCAATCTTGCATTCTTCCGGCGGGGTCATCCGACTCGATACCAAATCGATTTTGAGGACGAGATCATTCGAATGATTTCGATTAAAGTTAAGCAGATGTAGCGATATAATTTGAAAGATCGCAGCCTTTTGAGTTACATAAATCAGAAGGCGGAAGCTTCGTCACAAAATTAAATTGATGGGGAAGCTTTTTCCATAATTGTAACAGCCGTTTTCTTTTTACACTCTATTTTTGGCATCGTTTTCATGCTACGTATAAAATTATATATGAAAAGTTAAATGTGATACCACAGTAAAACGTAGACACTTATCAGTTTTGTAAACATTTCTTTGGATCTGCGCGTTGCTAATTGCATTAGCACTTTTTTCTTTTAGGTTGTGTTAGATGTTAAATAATGCTTTTTTAACTTTATCTATTTTGATGTTATGTCGTGCTGCATCTTGAGATGTGGTATCGCTATTGATATATATCAGGTAAAACTCCAACAAATCCTTCGTAAAACAGACACTCGAAACACATTAAACTGCACTCCTTGACAGTGCGTTATCATAAAATGGAAACGCTTCATGCGTAAAGTTAGAATATTTATCCTGAACAAAAAAATCTGCAAAGAAATAGAAAGAACATGAAATACGACGACTTGTAATCTTAAGTGTTTTTCCAAATCAGCCTCGCATTATCAGACAATTTTGATTGGAAACTATGAGACTATATGGCATACCCCACATACAGTGAGAGTTCACTTGTAGTGTGAAATCCAATGCATTTTCTGCGGAATAAGCCCGGCTTGTTTATACGCAGGGAGTTGTTATTAAATTCCGCTCCCAACTCATTTCTACAAAACATTCCAATCTGCCAATTCTCTCATAACTCGATTATGTGCTGAATTCTTCCGAACTCCTCCCCGACGGTCGCTCTTCCACCTCATCCCATAATGCTTGTTTATCGTGTTACGCCCGACTCCGTGATTTCCGGATCTCGGATTGACGGAGATGATTTTTAATATCTGTCACAGTGAGTTTTTCTGGGGAAAATCCGTATGATTTATCATTTAGAACTGTGCCGGCTTTGCGCGATTCGACCTTTTGACCCATGTGATGGATGCGTAACAATCCTGTTACGTCTTTTTCTTTGTTTCATAATGCGTTACGGATTATTATTTCGTGTTGGTTTATCAATATTCCTACTACATTTAGGTGAGTTTATCATTTATTTTGAATATTATAGCACTGTTTTTTATGGGTAAGGTTTACAAACGGGCAGGCCACTCACGTGATGATGGTAAGAGGTCTTTAAGATGCGTTGCCAGCCTTTGAGAAAGGAAGCGTAATGACATAGGGAGATTAAACAGTGTTGACTTAACACTATTGACTAGGTAGGCTTCTTGTGCAAGAGGCTGTGTTGGTATCTAGATCTAGATCAAGATGTTGTACCACCGCACTGTCAGATAACCTGCCGTGAAACAAATGTGTCGGTGTGATGGGTGCAGTGCAAAAAACTCAAAACTGCAGTTATAATCTCTTGGTGGCACTGCAACTGACACGGGCAAACATATTGCTTATTATCAAGCGACTTGTTCGTCTTATCACTTATCATAAATCATAATCAGCCCATTATGTTCCCACTGCTGGGACTCGAGCCTTCATCTCAGAGAGAGGAGTTGGGCCATAATCCACCACGTTGGTGGATAGGTTAGTGGCCAACCCATGTTGAAGTTTTCAGGCCGCCCGAACATATCCTAACCACTGTTGTCCCACTAAAATCAACCGGGACCGACGGCTTAACGTGCCCTCTGAACCACGGAAGCGCTTAGTTGAATAATGCCACTAGCGGTCACCCTTCCAAGTCCTGACCGCAGCAAGTGTTGCTTAAATTGTTGATCGGTTAAGATCGCTAAGTCAAGCTCCGCTACGAGCGCTTGTCACTTAATTGAACAAAAAAGTTATCTCCCACACAACACCAAGAAAGAAAGCTCAGGCGTAGTGTCGCTCGCCGGTGACGCAGTCAACGATTGAATTCTGTTTAACTTTTACCACTAAGTGTTTTTATGGTATTAGAAGACGGTACAAGCATGAGGTCCACCTGGTCTTCAGTGGTAATCCCTTTAGTATCGCCCAAAGTGACGAACTGCCCTATATCAACAACTCATTCACAAAAAAATCTATTGCTACTCAACTAAGGCATTCAGTGAAAGCAACATCGTGAGGAAAGCAGCAGCATGGTGACAAGGAGCAAGAAAACATTCTTATGCCCGTTTAGCTTACTACTAACATCGCGGTGTTTCCGACAACTGTCCTTGAAAACTAGTCGCAATTCTGTTCTATGTATAATATATCTTCGCCCGTTTCATCACTGACCGCCAATAATTGAAATATTGATCAACCACTATACTGAAAAAACGATATTAAAAAATATTTAGTGACACTTCCGCTGAAAAGAAAACAATGATTTTGGCCTATTTGGGGGCGTGCACCACCCTCCCTCCCGCATATCACTGTCTGATGTGATCTCTGATCTGTCGGTCTAGCGCTCGACGAGTCAACATCTCCTGAGGATGCCTCGTGTAGAGGCGAAACACGTGTCGAATCGGTTTTGGTTGATTTAGGGTTTCTTGTGTTTTTTATTTTGTATTCTTCCTATTAGGGTGGTGCACGCCCCCAAATAGGCCAAAATCATTGTTTTCTTTTCAGCGGAAGTGTCACTAAATATTTTTTTATATCGTTTTTTGATAATGGATTTCCGCAAAGTAACGCCTGAATCAATAAATTAACTATACTGAAAACTGAAAATAAGTATTAATAATCAATAAGGAAACAAACACTTTAAAACAAACAAAATGATCGATGGCTTATGAGTAGTTTCATACCAATATTGTTATAATCAATACGAATTTACTAAGTAATACATGTTCTGTTTGATTGATCACCACAGAACAATCAATCCTTCTATATATAACGTCTAACGATAATATTCTATTCCAAAGGTCAATATTTCAATCCAATTGTCAATTTATCGTATTGTCTTAATAACGTCGCGTGTGTACTGAAGGGTGCTTTCATGAACGTAACGTATGTATATTCTAATACTTATTACAGGGATCAATAAAAATAATAATGTTTTAAACATAAAAGTATTCTGTAAAACACATAATATTTTATTCCGATGGTACCCGTTTGGGTGGGAGCCTATAATCAAATCCGATCCTGATCCCGAATTAATTTGGTGACGATCAGGTGTTGACTTATCTAAAAGTGTACCTGTTTAGCTAATACTAAATAATTGCCAGATATTTTGTATCGAAATTGTTAATGCAAAGCCTGTGTGTTTTGATTGAAGGGCATTGTACATAATAAAATTATGTATTCAATTGTGACATCACAGACGTACCTATCAACGTCAATTAATAAGTAATAGTTCCGCGAACAGTAGACCTCGCGAGCACATAGTCTTATCAGCAGCGATTTTTCGCAGTACTTCACAAGCTGTAACTCGAAAGCCCTTGACCTATGCTTCTATTCGAAATTCCTCTTTAAAGTCAGGTAACTAATGTGTATACTTAATTTTATCAATATCTGTTGATAAATAGCGCCGCAGCAAACTTTCCCCTTTTCGGGGAGAGTACCCCCCACTTATAATCGACAATTTGGCCTGCAGTTAAAGCGGAGACGCTTCGCTCGCTCGCTTGGTCAATAAAAACTTTAATACTTTAAAAAACTCTACTGCCGCTTTCCAAAATAAATAGAGCCTCTACCCAAATACACGGACAAGAAACTCGTGGGAATGGGACATGCATATCACGGGTTCACGAGCACAGTGCAGTGCCACTCCCATCTTTGAAGCTTGAAGACTTAGGTCGCACTCCAGCAGTCATGGGCAAATTTGAGGCATACTATAAAGCGATTTAAAAAATAGGTGGCCAACGAGATTGGATTAAATACTAAATCATTAAATTAGTCTTTCTAATATTAACCAATACTTTATATGTCCCACTGTCTTTTTTTTGCACGTTCGGTAAAATCGGGTCAATTCTGCTGAATATATGCTTCGGACAGCAGTGTGCTACTTCACACAAGTATTCAAAATGCAACTTTGTATGCATTGCTTGTGCACCAGGTGTGCTACCAGGGTGCCGATTCCACTAACTAAATTGCAATCGAACCATAACTGAACGGTGACTTTTTTTTTCTTATTCTGCTGCTGAACAACAGATCTGCTGCAGTTAACAACAGTTAAGAGCAATACTTTATATTCTGTTAACTTGTTAGATAATGAACGCAACGTTAGCTCATATTTGTAAATATTAGCGTTTAGTGTATATTTAATATGTAGTTGTCTTTAAGATGATATTACGTTCTAATTTGTCTCTAGAAATAGTTGAATGGCAGTAATCGAAAAAAAATAATTTGTTGGGGTAATCAAACAATACCACAGTAAAAGCTTAAACCTAATAAAACTTATATTTAACATAGTACTAACTATGGTATCAGCACCGTTTACCACGGATTATATAAAAAGTATTAACTCTATATACATAATGCGATAGGTGGTAGTACTATCTATTCTAGAAGTTGTATAATTTTATTCTTAAACATACTAGGTCGCGTCGCCGCAATATCAATATTATTAAAATGTGTGTTATACAGTTGTACCCGCCGATATAGCGGAGAACGCTTACCAGCGTTAGTGCGGCAACGGAAGGTTGCAAACAATTGTGAAGGTTTACGGCAGTGCGTTCTAGTAGGTATTTTATAACATATCTTACTAATGATAGGTATACAATTATATCTATGGTGACATAGGTCATAAAGCAACATTGCTTCCAGTTGTTTACGTCTAGACTGGAGTTTCAGCGGGATAGATTGTTGAATGTTGTGAAATAGTACAAGTACAAGCAGCCTCCAGAGCTTCTTCGACACGTGTTTCCTCTACATTAGGCATTGTTAGGTTATGTTGATTCATTATTAATCGCTACAACGACTTCAACACATCACTCATCAAATACGTACAATTTTTCGTACTCTCACCTAATACACATAAGTTTTCTACAGTGAAATCAGTATAACTAAATAAAAATATCCAATTCACCAGCGAACGGCCCATGTCGGATAATATGTCAAAAATAGCGACTAGCTTATCTGCGAAAATTTTATCGTAGGTTTTATTTAATCTATTATTTTATTGAAATGTGCCTGGTTTAGGGCTGCCATCAGCAAAATTAAAACGCTTTAAAATGTTAATCTTCTTGTTGTGTACATTATTTTCATCGTTACACTTTTCTCATCTAATAGTACTACTAGTACCACTAGTAGTTTCATTTATGTTTACATTCAATATAAATAAGTATTTTGGAGACCCAAAGCCTGTACTACACCCGTTGCAGTTCCTGGATAAGTAGGTTGATTTCTGCGAAATCTATTGTATTATTGCCCAAATATGGCAAATAGCGAGTCAACGGGTTGATACACAGTAGCACAGTAATTCTAATAAAACTTCAGCGCAAGTTGAGTTGAGTTTAAATTATCGTTTGTACTGAACAAACGATAATCCAAACTATCTACTAAGCTATCTTGGTTCGTAAGCGTTAAACGTGCCCGCGTCTTACCTAGTAATCTTAGTAATTCTTAAAACGCAGTCCAATCCCAATTTGTAAATAATTTACAATGCTTTACGTAAGTTTGAAAATTGCTTATTAGATGGACGATGCAATACGGAGATGCATTCATTTTGTACTTAATATATATTTTTCGATATATGATAATACAATTAAAAAAACTATTGCTTACTATTTTAATACTATATTCTATGCTATATATTAATATAACTATGTATTAATTAAAGCGCTCGTAGCGGAGCTCGACTTGGCGATCTTAACCGATCAACAAGTTAAGCAACACTTGCTGCGGTCAGAAGTTGAATGGGTGACCGCTAGTCGCATTATTCAATTGAGCGCTTCCGTGCTTCGGAGGGCACGTTAAGCCGTCGCTCCCAGTTGTTTGTCTTAAGGTACCATTCGGATTACGGTCGCTGCGACTGGGCGGCGCTGCTGAGCTGCGCCGCCACACAAGGCGTCGGATATTAGCCGCCGCGACCCGGGCCGCGACTGCTTCGTGCAGTAGTCAAGCAGAAATCAGTGTGAACAGTTGTGCGTTGGGTCGTGTTTTTTTAAAGCTGAACTATGTCTGACAACTTAAATAAACGAAAACGAGAGCTCATGCAGCAACTGATAGAGGACGAAGAAGAGGATGATGAAACAATGTTGCTCTTACTTTCTTCAATGAAGCAATAAATTCCACTAAAACTTCGTCGATTTCATCCGTAAAATGACGCCATTTTGTCAACCGCAACGAGCGGGCAGCGCGACCATACTGCTCACAGAGCGGCCGGGCGGCGCCGCCAAGTTCGCGCTCCGCAAATCCGAATGGTACCTTAAGGACAAACAGTCGTTAGGCTATTTCGATTTTTTGATTCGGTTGGCCACTAACCTATCCTTCAATCCGCACTGGGCCTGCGTGGTGGATTATGGCCCGACTCCTCTCTCTGAGAGAAAGGCTTGAGTCTCAGCAGTGGGAAGAAAATGGGCTGATTATGATGATGATGATTAATTAAAAAAATAAAGTGTTACCACTGAAAATTCTGAGAGTTTGCTCGTGAAGGTATTTATTTAGGTTTTTGTTATTATTTTCAATTTAGGAGTTTTTTTTTTCTGGGGAGCGCGAGTAATATTTATGAATTCTATTCGGTTATTTTCGTGTTACTTTTCTAACCTAAGTATTTTTTTTCATACAATATTATAGATCTGTTTCGTTATACTACATGTTTAAATATATACCAGCATGCCTTTACGTGGATACTTGTCATTATCAGCATCACCACCCTTCACCACGCGGGTGAAACCACGGGGCGCAAAATAAACTTTTTAAGTATATAACATAAACTAGAGAATCCGGAACAGGTGGCAACCCTAGTCATGTTCAACTTAGTATAGTTGACTAAGTTATATATGTACGTATATCCCCATTCTCCCTCAGGTCCGAAACTGTCCATCCAAAACAAAACTCCGGAATAACAAACATCGTTTTTGTCTCGACATCGTTTGTTCCACCTCGTCTTTTTTCTGAATAAATTTGTCAGGATATTTGGCAAAAAGTGGGATAAGTGAGCGCTATTTGCATTCTAAACGTGCTGGGATGGTTATGACGTCATATTTATGACGTCGTGTGTCATAAATATGGTGATGGTGATCGATAAACGCATTACGGTTGTTCGAGGTCTTTATGCCAAAGATGTAGTGACGGTTGTATCCAGCTGTTTCACAAAGGCGCTTTTGTTCGGTTGTTTCAAGATACTAGATAGACTATTGTTTGACTGTCTCACTTGATGTTTAGTGATGATGCGGTCACAGGTGGTTCCACAATAGGTCAAGAATGGCGACTGGCTAACGAGGATATCTATCAGAGCACACCGTTTAGAGCTCAGCTTATCTTGAGAGTGGTAGGTAGCCAGGCGGCCACCAGATAGCCTACCGCCATTCTGTGTCATCACGATATGGCACACACGACATAGATATGTTTATCTTATACCTATGTAATTTGAGTAATATTTAAATTAAACATCTTTTAGTGAGTGTGGTCATAATTCAAACTGAATAAGTGAAAAGTGTTCAAAACGACATTCGAGTAAAGAAAACTAAAGTACTAACAAAATTATTTAAAATAAAATTTACTTCCTAGAGTAAAATGTAGTACGTTGGAGTTGTATGTATACTTCTGTCTGCAGAGATATACATATGACGGCCTTGGCCGCCTATTGTGACGAAGCATGCGCACCGATGACACATTTCTTTTTGCGTGCACCACCTTAGATACAAATTAAGATTTTCTTCTTTCCCTCGATCAATAAAACCAAATTACATTTATTTCTTGTATTATCCCTTACAGAGATAGGTCAAATAAGTTTTAGTAATACATTTCAGGTAATCATATGTATTTAAAAAAAAAATGTATTATGAAAATTGATGTTAAAATGATAATGCTATATGATAATTTTGGTTATTTAGTTTGTCTAGATATGTAATATTCCGGTTATTCTACTCGTATTTTTGCCTTTAATTGTACTTTGTTATAAACTTTTTTATATTCAAATTCATAGAATAACAATCATATTCTGTTGTATTTATATAGCACTACCTGCACTCTGCGGTTTCACCCACGTGGTGATGGACGATGATGATGATGATGATGAATCATCACAACGCGCGAAGTGTCTCGGAATGCACCATCTTGTTTGTTTTTGTTTTCTTGACTGTATTTTTGACTGTAATTATAATAATTATCTTTGTTTCTTAATACTATGTATCTTTGTTTATTTTCTATTGTTTATTTGTTTCTGTTGTGTCACTAGTTACGTTCGTGGTGTCAGTGAGGAGCGCCGACTGAAAATCAGTGCTTGGGTTTACCCTTGCGTATGCTGAGTCGGGGCTCTTTCATGGCATTACGCAACATTATGATGGTTGTCCTATTTTGTCGGTATTTTTGTATGTTATGTTGTGTGATGTCCTGAATAAATCTATTTTCTTTCTTTCTTTCTTTCAATCAAATATAGCCTATGTCACTCAGGAATGATGTTGCTTTCTACAAGATATAATATTTTCTAAAACTGGTTAAGTAGTTTTTGATTTATCCATTACATAAAAAGCAAACTATCAAACATTCCTGCATATAATATTAGTGTAGATATATTTAAAATAATTATGTAAGTGTCGTGAATATTTTAAAAACAGCGACTGAAAAGGTTTCCCATACTGTGTGGTCATATATCGCAAAAACCTTAGCACAGAGCTAGAAAACGATAATAATAGTAATATAATAATAATATAATAATAATAATAACAAAGACCGGATCCTTCCACGTGTTAGGAGCGGAAACTCATAACCATGACAACAAGTTCAACCAATATCCCGCACTTGACTTTGACAATTCCACACAAAGAAAGCAGCTTTACTACGATCAAGATTAACTCTATTTATTTTCGACTAAGGGAGCAATTCTACTATTTTACTAGAGACATTAATATTTTTTTTTCCGTTTTGCTAGTGATTATACATTTTCATTGATGCAAATAGAACTTAGTAATTGTCATCATTAAGCCGTGATATCATAGATGTAAGCTGATGATGAATCAACTCATTACAAACAATCAAACAATACAAATTACAATTAAATTTTAGTTCGATAGTTTAGTTTAGTTTTTTGAACAAGTGATTCGACAAACATAATTAAATTTTAGTTCGATAGTTTAGTTTAGTTTTTTGAACAAGTGAATCGACAAACATTATTAAATTTTATTTCGAAAGTTTAGTTTAGTTTTTTGAACAAGTGAGTCGACAACCATAATTAAATTTGAGTTCGATAGTTAAGTTTAGTTTTTTGAACAAGTGAATCGACAACCATAATTAAACATTAGTTCGATAGTTTAGTTTAGTTTTTTGAATAAGTGAATCGACAAACATTATTTAATTTTAGTTTTAGTTTAGTTTTATTTTTTGAACAAGTGAGTCGACAACCATAATTAAACATTAGTTCGATAGTTTCGTTTAGTTTTTTGAATAAGTGAATCGACAAACATAATTAAATTTTAGTTCGATAGTTTAGTTTAATTTTTTGAACAAATGTATTGACAACCATAATTAAATTTTAGTTCGATAGTTTAGTTTAGTTTTTTGAACAAGTGAGTCGACAACCATAATTAAATTTGAGTTCGATAGTTTAGTTTAGTTTTTTGAACAAGTAAATCGACAAACATTATTAAATTTTATTTCGAAAGTTTAGCTAAGTTTTTTGAACAAGTGAATCGACAAACATAATTAAAATTTAGTTCGATAGTTTACTTTAGTTTTTGAACAAGTGAATCGACAACCATAATTAAATTTTAGTTCGATTGTTTAGTTTAGTTTTTTGAACAAGTGAGTCGACAAACATTATTAAATTTTAGTTCGATAGTTTACTTAAGTTTTTTGAATAAGTTAATCGACAACCATAATTAAATTTTAGTTCGATAGTTTAGTTTAGTTTTTTGAACAAGTGAATAACTACCAATAGCTAACACATTATACAAACTATGCCTGCTTCTAAGTACTTAGAGGCAAGCAGATATAGCTATGACGTCACCGGTCATGACCTTTAAAACTTTTACTGCTTAATGTCCGAAAATAAGCCAAAATAATCCGGAATAAGCCGATGTGGCAACCCTGCGCAATAGAGCACGAACGTGACTGACAAATAAAAGACTTAATTGTATTATTTTGAAGCAAAACGACGAATTATAAATAGTAAATATATAATAGTACACTGTTGTAGACGTCTGGACAGGTCAATTACTCTTCCAAAATTATAGAAATTTCATTGAAAATCTCGTACTTTTAGGGTTTCTTGTTTCGACATCGCAACAAACGTAGGTAGAGGTACCTATTGAGAAAATGGTAAATTCCAAACGTATGTGATTTCTGAATAGACATTCTAATAAACCGTAAAAACTACGAGTAACTTCCTCGTAACAAAATGGTCTAAAACAAATAATTTTGGCAGACCCACATTTAATTATATTCCAAGACAACTGAGAACAATGCTAGTGTATGAAAAAGCAGTTATTGGTTGTTAGCAACCCTGCCTTCGAAGCAAGACGTCCTGGGCTCGTTTCCCGCCCGGGGCAGATATTTGTATGATGACCAGAAATGTTTCATTGGGTCATAGTTGTTTGTGATGTGCGGATGTGTGTGAAGGTTATGCTTTAGTTACCAAAGATACAGATACCGTATACATAATGGATAATTATTCTGACCGCAAATCAGTTATTCACAATTGAAATACGCTTAAAAAAACAGTTTCCGCTTTGAAACCAGACCAAACTAAAAAGATGTTCATCCAATCGGAACTTCAAAACGGATAAAACTTTTATTGTTACCTGCATAAAGTCCAGATGGAATATTCAACAGGACGCCGTAAGCGCGGGGACTGGAATTAAACAAGTTATGAAATGGGAACTTTTTAAAATAACGCGCGGTCCCGTCTTAATTCTTAGGTACTTTCCAACAGTTTAATTAAGAAAATTGCGAGTAAAAACGAGGGCTGAGTGCAGGTGGACCCGTGGACGTGACGTCCGTAAGTATTGCCAGTTAAGGCGAACAAAATTGCCAGTAAAAACGGAAAAATTGCCGGTTTTTTGAAGGACGATCGCTGATAAGTCCTTTTGAATGTCCAAAGGGTTTGGAACTTGTTTTTTTACCTTAACAAGAACAAGGGCGTTTTGCCAACAGATTTTAATAATTTCATGGTTAGATGTAGGCGTTGGAAAGTTTGGAGGGGAATGAAAATTTTATGTAAAAATTGATAAAAGTATGGTAATTGAGCGAAGCACTCAGGGAATGCAACAAAGGGTTGTTTAAGGTGAACTCACTCACACTTTTAACGAGACACATAAAATCTAAACATATTTATTGTTATATGTCTATAACGGGCGGGCAGTTACTCGACTGTTATATTGTTTATCAAGTATCCGTACACATTTATTAATTTACTCAAGTAATAGGCTGCTATAGTGTTAAACATTATTACTAGATAATGAGAAGAATTTTCTTCAAATCTCAAGAATAGCATTTCATAATACCCAGTCTAGCTATATCACTATAACGGTAACTTGTTCAGTATCCCGCTAAAAGCGACAGCATTTAGTTATCACCTATAAAGATATCAAATTACTAAAATAAATATAAGTAAGATGCCTGTGTAAGTTTGAGTGTATTCGTATATGTTGTCTGTAACGCACGTGCTATGTATTCATATTTATAGAGATACTCTAAGCATATGGCACTGAAACGTGGTCTCTTACTATGGGCCTCATAAGCAAGCTCAAGGTCGCACAACGAGCTTTGGAGAGGGCTATGCTCGGGGTTTCTCTACGTGATCGAATCTGAAATGAGGAGATCCGTAGAAGAACGAAAATCACCGACATAGCCCAGAAGATTAGCTAGTTAAAGTGACAGAGGGCAGGACACATAGCACGCAGATCAGATGGCCGATGGGGCCGGAAAGTTCTGGAGTGGAGACCATGGACCGGCAAACGCAGCGTAGGTTGTCCACCGATACGGTGGGCAGACGACCTGATAAAGGTCGCAGGACGACGTTGGATGCAAGCCGCTTCCAACTGGTCCTTTTGGAAAATTATGGTGGAAGACTATGTTCAGCAGTGGACGTCCTACGGCTGAGATGATGATGATGATATTCATAAAGTATCTAATTAATCCACCTCTTGATGTACACCACCTCACCAGTACTTCGGTCTGTCTCGTATCGACAATGTGAGGCGATGATACCACAGGTGTAGAAAAGCCTACTTCGGTTTTGAGATCCGGTGAAAGTAACGGAATCCATGTTATAATATTAATAATAATTTTTATTTGCGAGAAATGTAGGTACAATAGTTCTTATAGTTAAGAAAGGATCCATTACATTCTGCCTCATCGAGACGTGAAAAATAGTTTAACGTACAATTTTAAAACATAGTATTTAAATGTATGAACCTACCAAAATTATTAATAACAATATCAAACCTTAAATGGAATCATGCAAACAAAATTGAATACTGATTTAGATTACATAGAAATTATATTAGTCACATAGAAGTCTGTTTAAATTTTATTGTCAATATCAAAATTAATTAAATGATAAATGTCAGCAAAGTTAATTTTATAAGTAAAATATTTCTTAACATCATAAAAACATTTGTCTGATAACCACATTTTTAATTTCAATTTAAATATGTTTAAAGGTGAATCTGTGAAGTCATTTGGCAGTTTATTGAAAATCGTAATGCCATGATAATAAACATTGCGTTTGACAAGGTCAGACGACATGGGGGTACATACAGTCTGTTTGTGCCTTGTATTCCTGGCTAGAGTATCGGAATATTTTTTTAAATAATGAGGATAATGTTTCATAAATACACAAATGTCCCTTATGTACATGTCAGGGTTGTGAGAAAACGTATAGTGGGTTATTGATGTCGATCGAATGTGATGTTTAAAAATGTACCCATCTAATAACGCTGTATTTAACTGTGTGCGACTTGTATAGCCATAGCATGCCCTCCAACACGTTTGCAAGCTTATGGTGACTATCAACGTGGTTACGAGTGCCATGATTTTTAATAAAGTCTATAGAAATGTTTTGTGTCCGATATTACAATTTACGAATGTTACATTTTAAAATGGCAACACCAAAGCTAGCATGTGGTGGGCTGTCAGATTATGACAGCCAATCACAGCAGATTATGGTCGACCAATGGAAGAAGATTTACTGGCATTGAGTTTTGAAGGAAAACTAGCAAGGAAGCACCAGTCAGTCGGTTGGTTATTCATTCTGGCCTAAGCTTTCGAAGCGACAAGTACTGTTCTAGAAGTACTTGTAAGTCTTGTATATACGTTCAAGTGTTAAAAATAAAACATAGCTAATAGAATTGAATCCAGTTGTTTGAATCTATAATACGAGTGACAATCAAGAGCATTGCTAATTACCTACGCGTATATACTTTTGCTGTGAGGTGCCGGCTCAGTATAGTATCCCCAATTGTTCCCGTGGGTGGCAACAAGGGCAGCTAAGGGATTGTAACCATGCAGAAAGTAGGCAGCAACATTTGATACGTTTAACTTGATGTTATACTAAGGAAGAACTGCGCCTGCCAACTCCCCTGCCAAGCGTGGCGAGCAATTCGCAAAATCTCCCTATAATTTATTTAAAAGGAATCGCGGAACACCACTCGCGCGGTCACGGTCGCGCGGACCCCGGCAGCCAAGCTACTTCTGCCAACGATAGCATCGTGCAATGCTGCTTCCAACCGGTCCTTTGAGAAATCTACGTGGGAGTCATATGTTTAGCAATGAACGTCCTACGGCTAAGATGATGATGATGAGCATTTGAATGTTAAAACATCATCACGTCATCACTCTCTACTTGTACTGATTCAAACCAAAAAAGTTGTACCCGGTACCAGCGTCGTGTTGCTACTGAACAATATAATTGTTATGAAAATAAGATAACATTGTAAAACTTCCACAAGCTCGTTAAAACACTGCAAATTTTTGAATAACAAAAAAGCCTATCAATTTTTATCACCGCATAAAGAACGCAAAAATCCATCTATTTATTACCCAGTGACAGGTCAACAAATAAAAACTTTTAACGATGCGCCAAACAATAAACTCTAGGCAAATTCAATTGACAAATCGAATTGGAACGAGTTGATTGCCACACCTTTACCGAAAACGGGAATTCGGTAACAACGCGGATTACTCCTCTCTACTACAGCTATGCTTTTAGGGATGGGCCTTTTTACGAGGTGGGTATCACCGCCTTGCCAGATGTTCTCCATCTAATCATTACTTGTCTTTATTGTGCAGTACGACTCTTTGTGAATGAGTTTGTTCGGGGAAGTACTGTCAGCATACCTTGCACCAGTGCCCTTCACACACCAATACAAGCTTGCACACCACTGCTTCGCGTAAGAATATCTGGCACTGTGGTTGTACCAACCAAGACCACCTCCCGTACAAGAGGTCTACCTGCTACTAAGTCGAGTTTCCTCGCCTATCATATTCTTTAGCTCTACCCTCTCACGGGGAAATTTAACATGAATGTCTTAGTTCTTGGAATGTATGTTTTTCCCGCATTCAGAATCACCAAAAATATAATGTAATGTATGTTCGTAAAAATTTACATAAATATATGTTAAATAGTGATCACCACACTTTTAATACCAGAAATACAAATAGGATAGCTGTACCTAGTTTTAGACTTGCGAAGACTAATAAGTCATTCCTAGGAAATTGTGTGTGTTTTTACAATAAAATCCCAAAGCACATAACTGAGCTCACAGAGGGCAAATTCAAGTTGACTGTAAAAAACGTTTTAATAAAAAAAGTTTACTATAAAGTTTGACATTATATAGAAGATAAAGATGCTTGGAATACTCCACTTCTGGCAAGCTGTCTCTCTGCCACCCATAAAATCTAATATTTGTAGTACTTACCTAAGTAGAAACATTGTAAACATCTTCACGTTTCTTGCCGCTTCTTCTCAGTGGGTTCTATATATTTTGGAACGCGGCGGTAGAGTCTTTAAAGTACATTATAATGAAAAGTTGACGTTCATAAGTGCGTCTTTAGTGCCTAAATTGAATAAATGATTTTGACTTTTGACTTTTGACCAAATCATAGTGAAATTGCTAAGTATATGTTTAAGAGTGGAAGCTACACACACCTTTATTACATGATTTTCATTAAACACCAGTTACAATATAAGTTCAATGACGTTCCATTGTGTTTTTTTTCTACATCTACAGTAGCAGGATATCCGCATTGTCCTCCTCGATACTAGTTGTATATAATTGGCGCACGTATTTACTTTATTGTGCCTGCCGCAACCCCCGCCTGCCACTCACCGGCCGGTTAAGTCAACCGCACCTGCAATCGTCGCGCAATCCGATTCCACTGGAATAGGGCGATATTAAAAACCGCCTACGACGAATTTATTCGAGGGCGCGACCCGCCCGCCTCGCCACCGCATTAAAATTCGCTAAATCGTTCGCTAATCGTCACGCAGACAGCTTGAATTTAGCTTATTTTATTACGTGTATTAAATAGCTAAGTATTTCGTTTCGAAGCAATAAAAATATGAAATTACGTCAAGAAGATTAGGGGAACGAGATCGGCAAGTCATTTGATTTGTCGTGAAAGCCAATGTCTGATTTATGTTTTTAACTTCTAAGGCATTTTATAAACGTAAATAATTGTATAATCTATAACTAATAACGTACACTTAACTTTAACTACTTTGTTTCTTCATCATACTGTACTCGTATAATGATGGCTCATTTTCTCAGAGAAATAAATTTATTATATATTTAAGTAGTAAAGTCACAGTTACATAAATGAGCCTGTTGTTCAGTCAACTTCTTATCTAATTCACGTTTTAGTAAAGCGGTGTATACATTATAAATCTTTCTAACAAAGATAATACACAAATTATTATATCTTTCATTTTAGTTTAAACCGACTTTATTATAGTTCACTCGTCGTAGCTAAGACGCTGAAAGTGCCTGGAGAATTATTTATTTGCGCGTAAAGCTCTTCGTTCAACACACTGTACTACTAAATAATATGGACTTGCATTTTCTAGAAAGGATCCGAACTGAGAAGAATTCAATTAAGTCAATATTTACAACTTTCTTTGAACTAATTGGAAAACAAACAGTGCTCGTGAAGTTAATTTAGACTAGGTTTTTAGAATTAAGATTGTTTAGACAATCTTAATAAAAAACGAAATATCTACATTTCAAAGATGAATTTTAATTGTTTATTTGTAATGGACAAACTCACAAACTATTTAACTGATTTTGAAAATTATTTCTCCAGTAGAAAGAAAAATTATTCCTTAATGACATAGGCTATGTTTGATTCATCATCATCATCGTTCATCACCACGAGGATGAAACCGCGGGTGGCAGTGGTAAATGTATATCTGTATAGCTTAGAGTCATATCTCATCACACTGGATCAGTCGAACGCCTTGAGTATCATTATTTTTAATTATAGAAATGTATATTATTCATCCATAAAGCAGTAGTGTGCAGACATTACTGTGTTTCGTTGAAGCGCAATGTTTCCAGCTAAATTACAGGGCTATATATTAAACGTCTTATTTTTTTATGTGATCACCGTCGCCTACGGACATCCGAAATACCAGAGGTCTCGAGGATGCGTTGCCGGCCTTTGAATAAGCTCTCTTCTTGAAGGTTCCCACGTCGTACCGGTTCGGAAATATTTCATATGGCAGCTGGTTCCACATAGTGGTAGTGTGAAATGGGAAAGTGGCAGAAGAAATAGGTACTCGGAATCGCACGGTTGTGTATTTCCACTTATATCTTAAGGTGAAGAGCGCAACGCATTGTCATGCCGGGTATTGAAGTCGTGTATACATTTTGAAATACTAAGTGGCAATGAACTTATATGGCTAAACGTGACGCTTAACATCAGGCGAGCGACATTACACGTCTCGTCACCGATTGACATAAAAAAGATAGTCAGACCCATAACCTATAATCACTGCCCAAAGCTGATTTTTTAAAGAAATTGCTTCGAAGATCGTTTTACAAAGAGTTTTACTTGTACCTAAACTAACCTTATATTTAATGAATATAATACATGAAGGGTTCACGAAAAGAAGGGGATTATTAACAAAACTAACAACCAGAGATAATTGCCAATTAAACTTTGAAATGCAAATATCTACTTAAATAGACATGGTTAATACTTATGAATTGTATGTTTAATACCTTACATACCTTGTGTGACTGAAAAATTAAGTTTTGAATCTATTAAATCAATAATCATGAACTTATAATAATTTCACCAATGTAACTCCTACGCGCGTACGACGCATTTTTGTATTGAGCATAGACAATGAGAACCTTCTTTATCGGTTTCGCATGCAATGTGCACATTTTATTCAGGTTTGAGCTGCAATGGGCTCCTTGTCATGGATGGATTTTTATTCATGTGGATTATCTTTGAAACGAGCTCCTTCTATACTGTTTTGAATACATCATACGAAAAGCTCATTTACAACAAATCTAATGGTAAACTTAGTTTGATTTATGCAAAAATGTCGATGAACCCCTTCTTTTCGTGTACCCTTCACATGTTTACTGCAATAACCAAGACACTTTTCCCTAGCTCGTTACAAAGTTATCACGTACTAAAGTAGCGATGTATCGTGCCCAATGTACCGCACTCGCACACCTGTGTGGCGATAGTTTCGAACTGCGAGCGAAGAAAGCTTACTGTAATGGATCACTTCGTACTTGCGGACGCACGCGAGCGGTTCATCAGAATGTGGGAAATGGTGAGCAGTAGCGGACGTCAAATCCTTCTATTATCTACCGACTTCCAAAAAGGAGGAGGTACTCAATTCGACTGTATTTTTTTATATTTTGTTACCTCATAACTATTATTCGATAGGGTGAACCGATTCTCAAAATTTAAAAGCTGGTGCTTCTCCTATAGTCCCGTATATTTAAATTTCACTAAATTCGGTTTAGTAGTTTATGAGTTACACTCCAATAACTGAATAGAATGGAGGTCGGGTATATTTTTTTTCAAATTGTACTTGTTTTAATATGGTGTTACAAAATATATTATTGGTATAATGATTTCTTAGGCATGCGGGATTCATATACATTAAAATTAAACAACTTAAATGAATTAAATCACGTATAATTTTATATTTTTAATCCCGATGTTCCGAACATTTTATAGTGAACATGCTCACGGGTAGATTAGGTGTTATAGTTATGGAAATGATGTCCATGTACCGCCATCATATTTTAATCAAAACGTTCCCGATGCACGCAGTAGTCACTCGCAGTGTCTTGCAGTGTTGTGCTGGACGCGGGATTGCAGCTTGATCACTGGATTCCAAGCAGGTATAAAATAATATAACATTATACTCGACTTAATCTAGTTTAAGTTGTTAATTTCAATATATTTAAGCTGACCTGGCGAAGTTCGTACCGCCTAACAGTCGACTCTTTGCTATGCTATTCGGGACGCCGGGTCAGCTAGTAAGATAAAAAAGAAAGTAAACAAGTCAACAGTTACATTATGTCAAAAACAATTTATACGATACTAACGTCACTCAATTGTTTTGCCTTCCCGGAACATCTCCACTAACACTTAAACTTAATATAATAAAGTTCAAATTGACTTTTATATATCATGACGAATTGATTGTATGGGAATATAGAAAAGAAATTTGTAGACCTTTTCAGGCAATTTTTTTAATTTTTTAACTGCGCCGAAATATCGGGAACTCCAAAATCTGCATATTCGTGGTGTACATCCCGTGAGTACTAATTATAATGTAGTATTTGCCCGACACCAAAACTGACGTTTCGAACTGTATAGAGTTTACGTTCTGTTTACACATCTCTGTGACCGAACTGAAATATCGCTCGTTTGACCTTCGTTCCTCACCTACTTACAGTATTTACGGTGACCGTGGGAACCCAAGTTTATACTTAACTGATTTTTGGGTAATTAATCAAGTTCAGGAGATGTTGGGCGGGGAGTTTCGGAATCGCGAAGGTTGCTCGTTTATATACTTTTGATTTAGAACCAAGTTTATACTTTAATAATATTATTATGGTTTAGAATTTGTTGTTCTTTTTCATGCCGTTTAATTTCAAAAAAGGATTATCAAACATATACTTCCAGTATATTGTACATAGAATATTGAATTGTAATTAAAGACGATTTCAAAAAAATTTTTTTTTTTTTTTTACCAAAGTATGGAACGGACTTTAACACCTGTTCCATTATTTGGTATCAAAAAGTTTTCACTATTTAGTGACACTTGCTACTTACGGGATCGACTGTTATTGACCATCAATGATGATATCATCAAGATAGGTGTAACACTTTTCAGTTATTGGAGTGTAACTCAAAAACCGAATTTAATGAAATTTAAATGAGATTACCTCAGAAGTATACTCTACAGAACATAAAAATATTTTTTGAGCATCGGTCAACAAATAGAGGAGAAATCGTCTAACATACACGAAAAAACATATAATCGAACGTATAACCTCCTCCTTTTTAAGTAACTCATATTTTTTCACTTTTGTAGAATCTATTATATTAAATTTTCTTGCCGCTTCTTCTCGGTAGCCTCTATATATTTTGGAACGCGGCGGCAGAGTCTTGATAATGAAAAATTTACGTTCATAAGTGCGTGTTTGATGCCTAAATTGAATAAATGATTTTGACTTTGACTTTAAAGTTATACGTATTATATGCAACTCATAATAAATTATTGATCCATCAATAAACACTTGAAACGTATTTTTATTTACATAAATTACATACAAAATATATCATAATGTACTGAACAAAGTGAAGTGTCCGATGTTTCTACAACAAACTGATTCTTGTACCTTTGTAAGTTTGTATGTTTGTTTAATGATTACTTGAATGTAGGGTCGAACTTTTATGAAATAAGCAATATATTAGTTCGTATCAACAGATTTTTATGTTTTTGTGTGGCCAAATCACGTGGGCTATTGATATTGGAATTGTTAAAAGGACTGAAATTTATGATAAGATCAAAGTGTAATGAAACGGTTTCTACTGTTGATTAACTAATAATTAACTATTAATAATTAAATAAACTATTTCTTGTTTTATTTTTGACGTCATTATTATTAAATCTAATAACTATAATATAAGGTTCCCCTCATGTGTCGATGTCATTATAACAATGAAATTTCTATTGTGTCTGGCCGTGTGACCTTTGATGGAATATATTTTACGGTTATAATTTGCCCGCAATCAATCTATCAGAAGAAGGCTTTAAATAAAACCATTACTGTCTTGCCTCAAATATTTGGCACATCTATTCGTAGTTTTAGCCTTAGTGCACTTATGTTTCCTTAACTTGGCGTAGGTAATTTTTGCTGCGTAACGTTCCTGTAGTCTGGACATAAAGGCGCTTGCAGGAACACCCCTGGTTTTTGGTGGGGATACGGACTCCCACATAACCACCGTACTCCCGCCGGGGGCGGTGGTATCTATAAAAGATTTTCCCGGGAAAAAAAAAGTTTTTTTGCCTAAAAGACATTCTTAAGCAGCTAGCCCAGTGTCAGCCCAGCCCTGATAGCGCAGAGTTGTCTGACTGCCCGAAGTGTTCGACAAGGTCAAACAACTGTTGTCCTACAAAACTAAAGCCGACAACTGGCTTTCCGAAATAATTTTTACCTGTTTTTACCCCCCTTCCCCCTAGGGTTCCTTGTGTCGCGGGAGGCGGGGTGGGGACATACGGGAACACATCAAAATTTACTCACATCTGCTCATCGCACAAATAGTTGCCCTGCCAGAGATTGGGTTATCGGGACCCCCTCTGACATCTCATACTTGGAAGAACGGTTCGCTACCAACAGAGTAAACGGTACTGTCAAAATTCGAAATATATCAGTTGAAACTGGCACCTTGCTCAAACACATTTTTCAGTAACAAACATTGAGAAACAAACATGTAAGGCTAACTGGACTACAAGCGCTATGAACACCGCCTACTCTACTCGTCATAAAACGATCAGTTTAATAATTCAATGAACTAGCCTATCAATAGCATACATTTACCGTAGAGTAACCATTACCCGTGGAATACCCGCTGTCAGCTGTCGTTGCCCTTCGTGCCCTCGATACCGCCGCAATGGAATAATTAAGCGACAGCTTCGAAGAACTGTCCGGTGATGGTAGCCTCATGCAGAAGGGAAATAGTTTTGTTGTAAAATAGACGCTAACTGACGGAATAAGAAAGTTGGTTACAAGTCTTTATAACCGACTTCAAAAAAAGAAGGAGGTTTCGCAATTTGGCCGTTTTTTTTATGTGTTCGCGAATAACTAACTTTGTTTTGATAGAGTATACTTCCGTGGTGGACGCACATACATTTCATTAATGTCGGTCGAGCAGTTTGTGAGTTACACTCCAAAACTGAAAAGTGTTACGCCTTGATGATGATATCATCATTAGCGGTGAATGCCAAGCGATCCAGCAAGTAGCAAGGGTCACTAAAACATTTTTTTTTACCAAAATTCTCTCTCTTGACATCATCATTGAAGGTGTATCCCGTAAGTAACAAGGTCACTTAAAACAGACTTGTTGAAGTACCGACTTCAAGTTATTTCACACGTTTTAGTGTAAAAGTCGGTTCTATTTTTTATATTTTTTAATATGTCATATTGTATAAGTGACACTATCCAAGTAGAAGACCTCTTATGGGAAGAACTGCCTCCATACCTATATCTAATGTTTGAATTACAATGTTGCGGTTTGAAGGTTCGGACGACGGTTAAATGACAGGCACATGATACTTGACTTAATGTCTCAGGGTTAGAAAGAAAAAAATACATTTATTCAGCTTAATAACTACACAATGAAAATATATAATAATTTAAAAATACCTAAAATAGGACCTAAAAATAAAAATAAAACATTAAATCTGAGAGTACTTATTTCTACTCTAATAGTTAGTAGTTGCTGAAAAGGCTTATCTCAGCACAAAATGTTCAGCAGATCTGAACGCTGATTTTCAGATAGGTTACGGATGCAGTGCAGTTCGTCACTTGTGACGGAATGCATCTGTTTTATGCAAAGGTTACCAGGCGGGCCTCGTACTTGTGCGTCGTGTTCAAATATGGTCAGGAATCACTTTAAACTTTCGCCAAATGATTTTAAGACTCATTTTGTATAGTGGACGATTAAGTACCTAGCTGTGATCACACAACTTTGTAATTATTGTAACAGAATAATTTAATATCTCAAACGTTTTTTTTAATTTGTTTATGTACGTTGAACATGACTTCATAGTAAATACAGACGAGTAACTTCGTAGTAAACGAATATAATTATATGATCAAAGTAATTCACTCACTTGTAATGACTTTCGATTAAAAATACTTATGAAGTAAACACCTCGTCTGTATGAAAAAAAAAACAGTACGTCATCTAAACCAGAGAGGCTTGGTAAATCTTAGGGTTTACCGTAATTGGACCTTTACAGTAGGTATTATTTATATTGTATATTAACCACCATGTTATACGGTTGCCTTACTTAAGTAACTAGAAGCTGTAATCTTACCGCAGGAGAACGTCCTCAAAATATTAAATCCATACAAATGGAAACATGTAATATCATCCTCAATCCGTACCTGAGCTAATCCGATCCACGAGTATGCTCATTGATCACACAAACCTCTCGACAAATGAACCTCCTGTACTGAGACAAAGTTCTAATAAGTCCCAGGTTCACAGACGATAAAACCCTGTCATTGCAAGGATTCTACGTAGAGCAAACATATATCTACAGTGGAATACAGACATATTACAATTGAAGCTGCTTTTACAAGAGCTGTGACTGGTTCGTCTATGGAAGTTATGCTATTGTGGGCTTGGTTATAATAGCTAAATAATTGATATGATTTAATTTAACCACGCAACCGCCCAACAATTTTGCAGTTTGATTTACACTTTTGAAGGTAAAACTTCTTTAAGCGCGTTGAGCACTTTTTGGGCGAAAATAAATTTATGGAACTCGCTCATCGTCACCGAACGTTTTAGGCGCTTTGAGCACTTTTTGGGGAACAAAAATCATGGCACTCGCTCATCGTCACCGAACGCTATTGGCGCGTTGAGCACTTTTTGGGTGAACAAAAATCATGGAACCTGCTCATCGTCACCGAACGCTTTAGGCGCGTTGAGCACTTTTTGGGTGAACTAAAATCATGGAACCTGCTCATCGTCACCGAACGCTATTGGCGCGTTGAGCACTTTTTGGGTGAACAAAAATCATGGAACCTGCTCATCGTCACCGAACGCTTTAGGCGCGTTGAGCACTTTTTGGGTAAACAAAAATCATGGAACCTGCTCATCGTCACCGAACGCTTTAGGCGCGTTGAGCACTTTTTGGGTGAACAAAAATCATGGAACCTGCTCATCGTCACCGAACGCTTTAGGCGCTTTGAGCACTTTTTGGGGAACAAAAATCATGGCACTCGCTCATCGTCACCGAACGCTTTAGGCGCGTTGAGCACTTTTTGGGTGAACAAAAATCATGGAACCTGCTCATCGTCACCGAACGCTTTAGGCGCGTTGAGCACTTTTTGGGTAAACAAAAATCATGGCACTCGCTCATCGTCACCGAACGCTTTAGGCGCGTTGAGCACTTTTTGGGTGTACAAAAATCATGGAACCTGCTCATCGTCACCGAACGCAATTGGCGCGTTGAGTACTTTTTGGTTGAACAAAAATCATAGAACTGGCGTCACCGAACGCTTACTCGAACCGAGTTACTTAGTTTCACTTCTATCGGCATCCCCAAAGACTGTCCCACCTTTTTTTATAACAATACTGAAATTTAACAATAGTATTTGCAAGGGTCGTTAGTCTTTATGTTAAAATCTACCTACTTTACATATAACTGCCAAAAAGCAGCCCATAGGAGCGTAGAACCTTTTTGACAGCTGACTGCTGATATGATATTGTTGTCGTTTTATGCAGACCACCGAAATACGAGGCGCTTATGTGCGATACAGCTTCCATTCTGCAATATATTCACGCATAACTTTTCAACCAATTTATTGAAATAGTTTTAAAGTGATGTTATAAAGTATAAGCGGTATTAAAATTATCAACGGGATAATTACCATGTATATCTTCTATGAGTTTCCGATATTTCGGCACTTGACTGTTGCAAGCGCCACGATCACGGATGAACTGTGAGTGTCGGTTTATTATAAAGATTTTATAATTAATATAGAAAATGATTATTTATATATGATTAAACATCTTCCTTTAACCGTAGGAATGTCATTTATTGAGATCCAACAGCTGCACAGTGTTTGGCCTTTTTTGAACTGACTGCGCCATTCGGAGCCCATATAAAAATCTAACCATATTATTAATCTGATAAAATAGAACCTAACACATTAGTTTCTGGATCATTCATTGCGATTATTATTCAATTAACGATTTGAGTAACTTTGTTTAGAGCAAGTTGTTCCAAATTTAATGCAAAACAAATTCAAGGATGTATTGCGTTTATTTCATTAAAATACCATATGCATGCGTTGGAGAAGCAGTTGATTGTAGGACAAATGCAGAGGAAGCGCTCCAGGGCCGAATTCCAACACGATGGTGTAAAAGTACTGTAGAGGCAACAGGAGAAACTCTACAAAGATCTGTTGAACTGGCGCAAAACAGAAGCAAATGGCGTCAAATCGTATACGGTCCCGTCTTTTACTTCATGAAAAGTTTACGTGGGATAGATATTTTCAACACAGGCGAAATGGCGGCACCTGTAGGTAAACATTCTTCTACGCTTTATATACTCTAACGAAAACATTAAGGACAGCATCGCAATACATTCACTACATAATAATCACACTAAGTAATCTTAATATGCTATTTCTCACCCTTAAACTTGTCTGCGCTTTGAGTGTCTCTATGATAAGAGTGTATAGCTATACACCATACTGATCATAAACATAATCATTCCGACACGTTCCCGCTGCAGGCCTGCCACTCAAAGAGTATGGATCATATTCTATACCAGTATCAGTTGGTCGATCAAGAAGTTTTCACACCGCCTGAAGGCGGCGATATGATACCGCACTTCAGCCTCGTAACGACCGCTTAAAACTGGTTGTCAACTACATTATACCTCATTTATTTGTATATTGTTTATCTATCTACTTATACCTAAGTTAAAATGCAGTGCCTTGATCACGTGGTACATATAATTAAATCAGTGACGTCACTAGAATGTGCAGCGGCTGTACGACACTGACAAAGCATCAGCTGGATAAGGGCGTGTAGCGAACGACAGGCATACTAACTAACTCATACTAGAAGTGAAGCTAGGGGTGCGGTTATTCACTAATACCTAGAAGTCTTTTAGTCAACTTCAAATACCTCACGCAATTACAGTTATATGTACCTAGGCAATATGACACGTTTTATGTGATGGATAAGAGTATGTAAACAAGACAAAAATAAGAGTATTACAAATAATTGAAAGAATTATGAAAAAAACGTGAATTTACAATGGCTTTGCAGCTATGTTACAGAACATGCGTAAGGAATCAATCAATCAATCAATCAATCAATCAATCAATCAATCAATCTTTTATTGATAACGCCAAGTTACAAGTCAATATAATAATAACAATTGGCACAAATCGTACTGTTATACGGGACTCGGGAAATGTCTTTTTAAAAAAGAACAGTTTTTATGAACACAGGGTTTTAATTGATATTGAAATAATTATAACTTATTTTTACAAGAAAGAGACAAGTGTTTGGAACTGATGACGGATTGAGACTGACTTGAAGTATGAACTGAGAATCAAAATGAAACAAAGAGAAAATGCTGATATTGCTTTAGGCGTGTAGGGGCTCCATACTATAGTAGGGATATAACAACCCCCACGCTAAGAGGAAACTTACTGGAAAATGTAAGTTTACATACATGAGTTCAAATTGCACGTAAGCGCGGTTGATTTAATTCTATACTTTCATTATCGTCTGAAGGAACTGTAGTCTCATTTGATTTGGAAAACAACGATTTCAAACACTTGTTCTTTTTACAAAAGTATAAAGAAATAAAACTAATACATAAGGTTATTGATAAAATAGTGAGGATTGGAAAGCTAATGTGATTACTTAAAACATTTGAGTTTTCTACTTTCTCTAAATCTTGTATGGTTTGGTCAGATACAGATTTCATATTTCTTAATTTATCTAAGTTAACGTTTTTAATAGTAGAAAATGGAATATTTAATTCGTTAAGGCGACCTAAATTACAACAGCTATCATTAATTATATTAAAATCAGAGGTTACATAAGGTACATCTATTCTAGGAAAACTTTTCTTAAATATTCTAACGTTCTTATAATAGGCTATACATTCAAGTGGAATATCAAGTACACTCGTACCGGATAATACTAATTCAGTTAGCTCGTTATTCTGACATTCAATAGAAATTTTGGTGGGTTGTGATTGAACGAATATCCATTTACCATTATTTAACCTGTGGCAAATATCTATTTCTCCATAGAGGAATCTAAACTGACAATTATTCGGCAAAGAAGATACGGCTTTGGTAATGATTTCCATTTCACAGGATGGATTACTTGAAACACTGTAGATGTCGCTGATTTCGCAAAGGTAGGTTTCACTTAAGATATGTTTACAGAGGTTCAGGTTATTGAGATATGTAAATGAAGATTTGTCTTTACTAAGAGCTGAATATTCTTCGGTAGGTAGAATCATTATATAAGAGTTAGGATTTTCGGAAGAATGTGGAGTAGGTAAAGGTACATTCTTATACAAGTTATATTCTAATGCACTAACTAAAGGTATTCTAATTACAAACACTATTTTACCGTCTAAATAATAACAAACTAGATCGGCAATATTCATTAAGGTGTGAATGTTGTTAAATTCGAGATTCACTGGGAAGTCTCTGTACTTAGGAACTAACTTAAGGTTACTTATAATATCTTCGTATAATTGACGTGGTGTAACAATAGATGGGTGAATACTGTTGCTTTTTACAAATAACATAGAGTTAAGGATGTCTTCGATTTTGAAGGAAATGGTTAATAGATTACTTTGTAAGACGTTCAATGCAGTATTAATTCTAATCTTAAAATTATCTACTAATACAATATGAGATATATTGTTGAGAGATGTGGTGACTTCATCAATGACGTTATTTAGCTTAGCTTCATTTTCATTCAATTCATGAAGTGATTTGTTCATGTTAGAAATAGCGGACTGTGATATAATTATACTTTTCTTTATCGAATTTGCTAGGATTTTATCGTTATTATTCAAGTTTTGAATGGCTTTGTTATAACGTATGGCATCATCTTCATCCATGGTGCCAAATATGTGTTTGAATACGCTACCAACACTAGCAAACCATGCGGATCTTTTGGATAAACTATTAGAAACTATATGAGAAATAGAGTTAAAGTCGCGTAGAATATCTGTAAATAGAGATTCTAATGGTTCTAGCATATTCAGACATTTGCTATCATGTATTTCTTTATTTTCGCGGCATTGGACTTTAATTATATTGAGTACGTTTTGAATATTCTCAATATGATTTTTAAAAGTAGTCACATCTACTGGGATGACAATATCAAATCGATCATTTATAATTTTCAGAGTACCCATGGGATCAAAGAGAATGCCAGGACTCTTGGTAATACGTTCCACTATTTTGCTGTCTCCGGAGGTTAAGACGGCGTTACATTGAACAGCGATTCTGTAATGATAATTTAACTAGGATGAATAACTTGTATACTTGAGATTATAAAATGTAAACTTGTAACGTAAAATAAGAATGAAATATGTATGTGTGTATAAGTTATAAAAGTAAAATAAAATCAATCAGTAGTATATAGTTTTAATTTTAATTAAGGATTTTCATGAGCTAGTTTAACTTCGTCGAAGTGGTGTTTGACATGGCGTCGATTAATTAGGAGGGATAAAGTGTTAAAGCCATGAATTTTAACGACTTTATATGGACCTTTCCATAGGGGTGAGAGGGCTTTCCGCAGTCTTAAATGATTTTTTAAATATACATAATCACCGACTTTGTACTGGACTGGGCGAGATTGTTTGTCGTAGTATGTTTTTGATTTTTCTTTTGAGTCGCAGATATTTTGCAGTGCTTTTTCGCGTGATGTTTTCAGTCTATGATGCAGCATTTTAACATATTCCGGGTAAGTGACATCGGGACGAGAATCAAAGATAGAGTCAGGGATAAACGGTTTATGGCCAAAAACGAGTTCATACGGAGTGAACCGAGTTGTGCTATGAACACTGCTGTTGTAGGTTAGCATGGCGGTGTAAACGAATCTATGCCAGTTAGTTTGATTTTCGTTCACGTATGATTTTAGGTACTCTTTTAAGGTTGAATGACTGCGTTCTAGGGCTCCTTGTGTCTGTGGATGGTAAGGCGTAGACCAGATTTGCTTAATTTTAAGAAAATCACAAGTTTGTTTAAATAGATCAGCAGTAAAGTTTGTCCCTTGATCTGTTAGTATAGTTTTGGGAATACCGAATAGGGATATGAAATGGACTAAGCATTCACAGGATTCTTCAGCAGTTACGTTAGAGATTGGGCAGGCTATGGAAAATTTGGTAAGGTCATCTTGTAGGGTAAGTATGAATTTTAGTTTTTGTAATCCGGCTTCAGGAAGAGGACCAACGATGTCAAGGCTAATTCTCTCAAAAGGACGAGTAGAAGTGGTCGTTATTTGCATAGGAGATTTGTTTATTTTACGAAGAGCTTTGTTTGATTGACATAATTTACAGTTCTTTACATAATTTTCAATATCTGATCGCATGTTTTTCCAGTAATAACGTTCTTTGACCCGGTCATACATTTTGTTAGAGCCTAAGTGTCCTGCAATAGGGATGTCATGATTTTCTCTTAAACTTCTTTAAAACTTTAGCAATTTCAGTAGGTACAAGGTAAATGATGCTGTTGCGGTGAATATTTACAGTGACATTAGTATTGTTGAATAAGTACATTAGCATACTATAAATTTTGACGTAGGAATACTGTTGGAATAGATCTTTGAAATCGGATATAGCAAATTCATTTATGGTTCCGGTAAGTAAGATATCGTCTCGTACTGATTTCAGTGTTTTAAAGATCTCAGGGTATGTGCAACCATCGAAATAATACACTTTTGTAAAGAGTAGGTAATAGGTCTTGTCGTTGTGTTGCAGTCTCCGGAATGAATGGAGTTCTCGTTCTTCGTTAATAAAGGTTGTTGAGTCGTAGAGTGTAGACAGGATATCTTGAAGGTAGGGATTTGATTCGTCAAGGTCGATAGATACGGGCATAAGAATAACTTTAGAGCTGCTTTTGAGGAGGCTTTCGTTATGCTCCCGAATTTGGACATTAAAAGTTTCGTTTTTATTACTCATAGTTTTAAGAAAGTCGGAATAGTCTTTGTTGATATTTGATGGAGTCGGTTCTGTTATGTCACTAGTCTCACTAGGAGAGCCTATTTGAGTAGGAATAGAAGGAAGACTTAAGTCGATGTCTTGAAGGTTTACGTCAGGTGGACTAAACTCCAAAGCATCTAAGTCTGCAAGGTCGTCGAGAAGGTCTTGAGGAAATCCTGGTTCCATGTTTGAAACAGGGTTGTTGATGGGGTTGTCTACTGCGTTGGAAGTAGATGGTTGTGGATTTGGTTCATCTTGGACAATTGGATGAACTGGAAAGCGAGATAATGCGTCGGCATTGCTGTTGATTTTGCCTTTTTTATATTCGATTTCGTACTCAAATTCTTCGAGTTTGAGCCTCCATCTTATGAGTTTGGATCCAGGGTCTTTACAATTAAATAACGATTTAAGAGGTCTGTGATCTGTTATTATTGTGAAGCGCCGACCATAAAGATAGGGGCGAAAGGTTTTTGTGCCGAAGATGATGGCTAGGCATTCCTTTTCAGTGACGCTGTAATTGCTTTCAGCTTTATTTAGGGTTCGAGAAGCATAGGCAATAGGGCGGTCGTTTCCTATGGGACCTTGGGAAAGTATAGCAGAGATAGCAAAGTTCGAGGCATCGCAAGTGAGGATAAATGGTTTTGTGAAATCAGGGTAGGCTAATAAAGGGGCTGAAATCAGAGCATATTTCAGCTTTTCGAAGGCGAGTTGGTGTTCGTTTTGCCAGTTGAAAGGGACGTTTTTCTTCAAGAGGTTAGTTAAAGGTTTAGCTATTTTGGACAGATCTGGTATGAAACGACGATAGTACGACACTAATCCCAGGAAAGATTTTATATCTTTAGGGCATGTGGGAATTGGAAAGTTTTCTACGGCTTTGGTCTTTTCAGGGTTTGGTTTTACTCCTTGATCTGTAATAATATGGCCAAGATAAGATACTTCATTGTGGAGGAATTCGCACTTGTCGGGTTGGAGTTTTAGGTTGAAATTACGAATTCTGTCGAATACGTTAGAGAGGTTTTTCATGTGAGTATCGAGGTCAAACGAGTGAATTACTACATCATCTAAATAGACAAAACATTGAATTCCCTGTAGGCCTGAGAGAACAGAGTTCATGAGTCTCTGAAATGTTGCGGGGGCATTTTTTAAGCCGAAAGGCATCCGAGTAAACTCGAAATGACCTTGTGGGACAGAAAAGGCAGTTTTGGGCGCGTCTTCTTTTGACATTTTGATCTGGTGAAAGCCAGAAGCTAAATCAAGGGTGCTGAAGTATTTGCATTTGCCTAATTGATCTAAAATCTCAGATATGTTAGGTATAGGGTAAGAATCTCCGATGGTTATATCATTTAATTTACGGTAATCAATGACGACACGCCATTTGCGTTGGCCAGAGGCATCAGTCTTTTTAGGTACGACCCAGATAGGGGAAGACCATGGGGAAGTAGAAGGTTTGATTATTCCTTCGTCAAGCATTTTATTTATTTGAGATTGAACTTCTTGTTTATGTATGTCAGGGAATCTATAGGTTTTCGTATTGATTGGAATAGAAGAAGTTGTAGTGATCTCATGTTGTAAAACGTCAGTCGTAGTCAAGTGATCGTCAGGAAGGTGAAATATATCAGAGTAAGTAGAACAAAGGTCGTACAATGCATCTGTTTCTTCTGAATTTAGATGAGACACTCGTAGTAAATTTATGACCTTTTCGGTTCGATTCATGGCATTTATCTGGTTCTCATCGAATCTAGGCGTATAGAAAATGTTATGTTGGTCACTTTTGTCTAAAGGTATTATTTTTAATTTCAGATTTGAATCTACTTTAATCGGGGATTCTGAGGTGTTAACAACGGATATATTAATTCTGGAATTTGGTTTTACTTTGACAATACAGTTTGCTATTAATAGATGTTCGATAATATTTTGATCGACAATAAGTCCTTCTCTAATTTCAGGGTTCAGTACTGAGCACTCAATCACTGTTTCGGTTCGAGGCAGAATGGTGTACATTGGTTCGGTAAACTTCAAGGTAAGTCTCGTGTTATTGATAGTAAGAGCATTTGCTGTGTAGTCTATTTTGGAGTCAAGAGTGGATAGCAAGTCGTTACCTATTATTCCATCGTAAGGAAAATTTATATTGGGTACAACGTGAAAGTGATGACTTATTGCATTAAAATTGATCAAAATGTGACCTAATGAGTGCATTGGATTTTCTGTAGTCCCTATTCCGCTGAAGGATATAATGTGGTTCGTGATTTTTGGCATTTTTTCGATTGTATTTACTTTCAGGAGACTGATGGATGCTCCACTATCAACGAGAAGTTTTAAAGGTTTGCTAGAGACAGATGATTGAACTTCTACGAAAGGTAAGTATTTTTTCACTGGGTTAGATATTATATTATATGTTTTTAATGTGTTTTCTTCTTTTACAGATGCTGTACAGGACGGGCAAGACATGGATAACAGTTTGTTAGGTGGTAAGGCGATATCACAGGTAAGTTTAGATTTAAGTGAAATTTCATTTTTGGTTTCAGACTCTTTGTCCTTGTAGTTAGCAGGTATAGAATTAGTAGTTTTCATGTGGGCACTATTTATTTGGGGTTGGTTACCCTCGTAGTTATTGGATTTAGTATATTTAGAATTAAAAGTTTTAGTAAGGCCACTATTTATTTGGGGCTGGTTACCCTTGTAGTTAGTGGATGTAGTAGGTTGAGAAGTAATAAATCTCATATGACCACTATTTATTTGGGGCTGGTTACCCTTGTAGTTAGTGGATGTAGTAGATTGAGAAGTAATAAATCTCTTATGACCACTATTTATTTGGGGCTGGTTACCTTTGTAGTTAGTGGATGTAGAAGTAGTAAATTTATGGCCACTATTTATTTGGGACTGGCTACCCTTGTAGTTAGTGGATGTAGTAGATTGAGAAGTAATAAATCTCTTATGACCACTATTTATTTGGGGCTGGTTACCCTTGTAGTTAGTGGATGTAGAAGTAGTAAATTTATGGCCACTATTTATTTGGGACTGGCTACCCTTGTAGTTAGTGGATGTAGTAGATTGAGAAGTAATAAATCTCTTATGACCACTATTTATTTGGGGCTGGTTACCCTTGTAGTTAGTGGATGTAGAAGTAGTAAATTTATGGCCACTATTTATTTGGGACTGGCTACCCGTGTAGTTAGTGGACGATTTACAGACAGTAGAATATAATTTTGAAGTATTAGATATAGCATAAACATCGATTTTATCCCTTATTGTTCCTGTACGATGTTGAGAGGAAGGGTTTCCTCGTTTAAATTTCGGCCTATATAATCGACTTCGTCTCGTGAGTCTTGTTCTTCAGGTAAGTTAACAGTATGGATAGGTTGATTATTCCGATAGAAGGTTTGTCGGTTTGGTTGTTGAGTTTGGGAGTTTCCAAATCGACGGCTGTTATTGTACTCACGTTTACGGCAAACGTCAATGGTATGACCTACGGATTTGCAGTAGCGACAAACGGGAAGAGTAGAGTTAGGTGATATTGGTGCGGGTCTTTGATTATTAAACCTGTTCGGAACATTCACACTATTTTGAGTAGAGTTTCGATTTTGTTGAAATGCTCGCTGAGGTGAGCGCTGTTGAAAGTTAGGCGAGTTCGAATTATTATTAAAGGAAGAGGGTGAATTCCGCTTAAAAGAAATTTGATATATTTTTTCCTCCGAAACGGCAAAGTTAATAGCATCGTTCAAAGTTTTGGGGTCACGACATCTCACAACAGTCGATAAACGTGGAATGAGTCCTGAAGTAAACGTATGCAGAGCTAAGTCCTGCATTGCGGCGACACGGCCAGGTAATTCAACTTTCTTAGTTGAAGGTATTTCAGTCAACAGCTTGGATAAAGTAGACTCTACACGAAGAGCGAATTGATTGACTGTTTCATTATTAGATTGACGACTTTCCTGAAGGTCTGAGAGAAGTGCAGCATAATGTTTACGTTCTCCAAATTGCGATTTCAAAAATTCCTCTAGTTGTTGCCATTTTTCAAATTCTTTTATTGAACATGCACTTTCGGCACGGCCTTCTAATTGACTTAATATATATACTAATAAAACGTCTTGTTGTGATTGTGATGCGAGGCTCATCGCATTTCTACAGTTATTTAAATAAGCATTTAATTTTTCACGATTTCCATCGAATTTACTAATAAATTTACACAAAATATTCATGTCGATTTCTTTCGTAGTCATTGTGTTTGGATCGGTTTGATTGTCCTTACTGTCTTTAGGCATAGTGTGCTAAGGCGTTAGTCAAAACAAAGTAAGACGCGAGGCTTAGACTCACGATAAGAAAGGAATGTTGCGCTAAACTCGGACCTTAGTAACTGAGTTAAACAATTGTTGTACAATATGATTAGATCTATGTATGTTATTGAATACTAGTACTTACGTAAAATATATTTAGGTGAATTGCAATATTATAATTATCTTTGTAAGTATTATTTAAATAAATCACTGATGCTGATTACACAATTATCTTCACAGACAAGTATATTTAAATTCAAATGTTCACTTTGATATATATGTTTGCGAAAGTTAATAATTTGTTTCAAGGACTTACAGGATCGTGACGACTGCAGGCGCGATACTGGTCATCTTGGAATGGCGAGGTACTCCTTCTCTTGAGGTGAGTTGGTAGTTGATGTTATGGGCTTCCGACGGCAGGACTAGTAGGTGAAGAACAGGTAAGTTTCACAGGTGTTCACAGGATACAGCGGCACTCGGCAACAGGATATGGCGACAGGATACCAAGGTAGGTACGGCGACGAAGTACGGGCGTGGAATATTGACACGGTGATGCGACGACAGGACTTCTCAGAGTAGAGCAGACAACACGGCGATAGGATACTGAGACAGGATACAGTGATACGACGAGATAGAAGGTTTCTTCTTATAGGCAGTGTATGCGGCGACTGGTTGCGATGATTTATGTTCTTGATTTCTTGTAGACTTCTTGTATGATTTTTCAGTTTTCTTGAATTTTCTTCCAAAAGAGGCGATCCGAGGATTTTAAAAATCCCACCGCTGCCACCAATGTTATACGGGACTCGGGAAATGTCTTTTTAAAAAAGAACAGTTTTTATGAACACAGGGTTTTAATTGATATTGAAATAATTATAACTTATTTTTACAAGAAAGAGACAAGTGTTTGGAACTGATGACGGATTGAGACTGACTTGAAGTATGAACTGAGAATCAAAATGAAACAAAGAGAAAATGCTGATATTGCTTTAGGCGTGTAGGGGCTCCATACTATAGTAGGGATATAACAGTACCTTCATCATTGATCATAATTCAAAATTAATAAAGGTATTAAGTAATTGAAACATGTCATATTATAGAAATTAATACAAAATTAATTATGAAAATACATTAGATTAAAATAAAACACAATTATATAACAATATTACATAGATCAACGATACATAAGTCAAAAAATATAACTATAATTTTACAATTTACCAATTAGGTAAATTGTAAAATTCGTCTACAGAGTAGAACGCGTGTTCTAAAAGCCATTTTCTCAGTCTTAATTTAAAGACCATAGTGGAAGTTGCATCCTTTTTTATAGCATCCGGAAAACGGTTGTAAACAGAAAGGCCCATTACATATACGGACCTCTCCGATTTGCGCAGCGTATGCGCGGGAGTGACGAGGAAACTTGAATCCAAAACACCCCTTCGTGTTAAAGCCACATGAACTGCATAAGTCCATGTTTCTCTGGTATTCCAATTTACCATTTATATATCTTCAAACCATCGCATCGACAAGAAGTTTCCAAAACCCCAAAATCACAATCACGTAACGCCGCAAACACGATGTGCAGACGCTTCCAGACTAACCCCTCCCCTCCTCACCCCGTGATCCCTGTGAAGGAAGGTAACGAGAAATACCCTTTCGTTGACGCATTCAGAATAGACTACCGTTCGGGGCCGCACAGAGGCACCGCGCAGGCAACGCTCAGGAAATTGAGTAATATTTTAAAGAGACTTTGTTGATGCGGCTCTGAGCAATGCTAAGATTGTGAACATTTTCTTTTGGCGGGTGGGACGCGTTATCTGACAAGTACGTTTTGGGGCTTTGCAGGAAAAAAATTCAAAAAGAAAACCGTGCGAGTTATATATTACGTGTTATATACGAGTTATATAGTATTTGTAGAGAAGGTCCAGCCACGGAGAAAACAATATATATATATATATATATATATACATATTTCAATTTGATTTAGTTTTCGTCTAATTACAATTACAGTCAAAATCATTTTGTTTTAATTTAGGCATCAAAGACGCACTTAAGAACGTCAACTATTCATTATAATCTACTTTGAAGACTCTACCGCCGTGTTCCAAAATATATAGAGCCTACCGAGAAGAAGCGGCAAGAAACTCGGGGCCATTCTTTTCGTATAGCCGTCAGATATCTACTATACGTTTATATAGTATACTAGCTGGATCGACTGTGGCCTAGCTCGTGTGACCTCACAGGATACGGGGCATCTTATATAAATGAAGTGTTTCAGTATAAACCTACTCGTAACTTCAGCTATCTGTCAGTGAAAGTTCCGTAGTAAATCGGGTTTCCTCGGCTCTTACGATTCCAACCTGACGAAGGAGGGAATATTCTTCAACCCCGTCCCCTCACGGAGTTAAAGTAAAAATTGCGTGTAACGCAGTAGAAGTTACATCTGTTTGTATGGAACCCTGTTTGCTTCTGTTACAACTTGCACGTGACCGGTTTTTAAGATTGTACAATGTGCAATTGTACATTGTACAATCTTTCCAATCAATTGTACACAATCCAATGTATAAAACACTGTTTTAAACTATCTGTTCTCTAAAGTTATAAGATTATTAACGGGATATTTACCGTGGTAAGGTTGTGGAATGAGCTCCCGATATTTCGGCGCAGTTACATGTACCATGTTCACGGGAAGACATCCCAGACATCCCATAGTCTTCCCGTGAACATGGTGCATCTAACTGCGCCGAAATATCGGGAGCTCATTCAATCATATAACCAATGTATAAAAATATCCAAACATAGAAAAAGCTAAAAAAGCTGTATTATCTTCGCGTAGATCTAAAATCCTTTGATGTTTTCCAGCAATTATATGTTCTGTCGGATCCCGGCGAACTTTTAATTAATGGTACATTCCTTGCCGCCCTTTGTGGCTTAATTTCTACGTGAAAATAATACCTTTTTGCTGCACGGAACAAGATAATATGAAATTATTTCTGCAATTTACAAATTGGGAATTCCAGTCCAGGCCTGGAATGTTCCAGATTGAAATAAGCCTTTATCACAATTTATGAGGGTAGGGCCACGGTCAGGGCCACCATTGTTATGTGAGATTTTCTTTATAATCAGCCCTCTGTATATAAATGAGACTAGAAACTGTCTAAAACATCAAAGAACTAAACTTAGAAAATATGTTTTCATAGATACATCCTATAGCCTTATCTATTAAGCGATAGTACTGCAAGTACAATAAAGTTAATAATAGAGAATAATATATACCCATATCATATTATGTTCCGATGCTCAAATGTTTAATGCAGCTAAGTCCATCGATAGATCAAATTACCTTTTCAAACCCTTCAACAGCGTTCGAAAATCTCCGTGCAATGAGTCAGTAAGGTGGGGTTAAAACGACCTCTCGTCCAAATCTTTATTATGTGTTTACTGCGTCCAGAGGGCCCCACGCGCTATCTGATCATTCCAAAGGTCATAAGATAGGAACGGATGTGGTCATAACTTACATTCATAAAGATACTGGACGGAATTTCCCCTCTCGACCCTCTGGGGGTCAAACGTACCACTCGTTCCTTTTCAGTATTGTAATACGAAAATTTATACGAGTTTCGCTTCACCCTTTACAAATAATGAGGTATAATGAATTCATTTAGGGCCATAATGGAATGAGGTAAAGCAAATAGTAAAAGGCACGTGAGAGCGATGATTTTAATTAATAAATAGATTTAATTACGAGGATTTTACACAAATTATGTTTGTTCAAGTCTGACAGGGAAGTAGGGCGATTGCGTTCCGGGAGGGAGTAAATCGGAAACAATCCTAATTAGGGGAATATGTAGATATTACTAATTATGTTTAGTTTGCTTCAAGTTGCTGGTAGTAGAGTATGGTCCGCAACCCGACTTGTAATTACAGTGTATATAAGCATAGCAATTAGGCGTAGGGTACCTACTCTAGTAGTGCGTTCGAATAGAACCCTTGTGAGCGTTTTTAGCGAAAATAACGCTAAATACGCTCACAAAGGGCGTTCGTATTGGGATTCTGTGGGTGAAAATGGCGTTCATGTCTCTTTTTGTTCAGCGTTCGGAAAGCTAAATAAAGAGGTATTTTCGCCACCAAAAAGTGCAATTTTCGACCCACGTCCGGAGCATGGTTGTTTGTGATCGTTTTTTGACAGCTATGTATTTGACCGCATAATCATGCGATTTTTGAGCTTATGCTCAATTGAGCGTTCGAGTAGGGTGTGGGCAAAAGTGGCAAAAATAACGTTTTGCCACTTTTGCCAGTTTTACCAACAAACGAGCCATCAATGAAAGCGTCACCAATGCCCTAAAAGCTAAACGAACGCACCAAACTCAAAGGTACTAAAGGATAATCAATATACATTTTTTTAGGTATTTCACTATACCTAAAAGGTAGTCCCTACGTAATTTTGAAAAATACTCAGAAATGAAATAAACAATTTATTTATAATAGGATAGCCTAAGAACCTATTCTGTCGCTAAACACCTTACTGTGTGTTCTGGTATTTGTTTTTGAGAGTCAGTCGATATCTAGATCTAGTTTGGTACCACCACCGACCGCATCATCACTGAACATCAAGCGGATCAAAGACTAGCTCATAAACAATAAAATAAAGTCATGCAGGTTTTACAGTTACATTATGTACAACTCCTCGAACACGCACAGTAAAATCTATTCAATTTTACCGATACACTAAAAGGAAATATCAAATATACAGGGTGTTTGGTAGAGGGACCGACAAACGTGTTCGGGGGCCCACTTGGAGAATACAAGTTGGTCAAAAAAAATCCCCGACCCCCCAATTTTTTTTTGTGAATTTTCCCGTTTTGATAATGAGAATCTTATTTTAACTCAATAGGTACAATTTCGGAGAAAAAGAAAAAAATCACAAAAAAATGTTAATAAAAATTTGGGGTCGAGGATTTTTCTATATGAGCATCAAGATTAAGCATATTTATATTATTTCAAACTTTTAAATTCACTTTGAGATTAAACACTATCGAACTCTTACTTTGTTGTCAGCATTTAAATCGTTATAAATACTTCTGGAAAGAAAACTAACTTCAAAGTGTATTTCTAAATACTGAATAATAAAATACAGATTGTTTGTCACTCAGTGTCAATTAATCGCGTTGTAATGTAATGACTGGACGGTCTATAAATGATTTAAGCAGCCGTGGGATTCTCAAAGAGCAAACATCGTTGCATCTTTGACAACATCCGTGAAACAAATGACGAGATAACAAGAAACGTTGGATAAACAACCTTATGTACAAGGGCGATTTCTCATGTATTTGACATTGGTGAGCTCGTCGACGAGCGCATCGACGAATCTTGAGAGAATCGCAAGGCTGTATAGTTTCGCGGGTAGTGTATAGGAGTAGAGTAGATAACATAGCAACACATACAATAATCTTCTGGATTTGATAGCTATATTTTAATGTTGATTTGGCGAGTCGCGAGTTGGTATATAACTAAGTGATTTCTTATTGTGGTGAACAGAAAAATCAATTTCAGAAATAAGAGTAAGTACTAAGTTAAACTTAAGTAAATATCTGATGATTTGTTCATGAATATCAAAGATATGTCAACTTTACTTTTTGTGACGGCGTATTTCCTTTGAGATTTATTCTTAAGTTATTATTAAGTTATGTATACGTGAAACATTATAAAAATATCCATTATTTTTACTGGTTTAGTTTGTTTTCATATTTGTTTTGTAAAAATGTAAGTTTTTATTATATTATTGTCAAATGACGAAATGAAAAGTAGTAGCTAACTGGAATTACAGAGTAATTTCAGGGTTCAGTATACAAAACGTAAAATGGGACCCTATTACTAAGACTCCGCTGTCCGTCTGTCTGTCTGACAGTACAATTTTTCACAGATGATGTATTTCTGTTGCCGCTATAACAACAAATACTAAAACACCGTATTAGGTCCCTGAAGCAGAGAAGGTACAGAGATGCGCATATACCCAGCACCCTTCCCAACACCCTCTTCCTAGGACACACTCAGGAAGAAATGGAGACCCTGACCAACCAGGGTTATGGTGAAGGCACGGGGTCGCGCATCCTTACCATCCATGAAGCACAGGGACTGACATACGAGTCGGTCATCGCCATTAAAACCAAGGGCAACATGAGTCTGCACGAGAGCGTCCCGCACGCAGTGGTTGGAGTCTCGCGGCACACCAGGACCTTCACCTACTACGCCGAAGACGAAGAAGACGCCATCAGCCGTTTCGTGCGGCGTGCGGTGTCTGCGTCACCAAATGCTATCCGCGACTACAACTTGCAGATGGCCATAAAAGATCGGAATGTGGATGTTACGGAAGCCCTGGGCCGGGTGGAGAAAGCCGACTTAAATAAAAAAAATTACAAGTACGGCTTTTGTATTATGTATGCGTGTATACCTTGAGCATTCACGCTCACTAAAAGGCTTCTTCTCGCGGCGGCGTCGTGTAGCGGGTCGTCCTCTTCCCTCAAATATGGTTGAGGAGGGCGATGGCTGGCACACGTGTAAAGCTCGTGAACGGGCGCTGCTTGCGGGAGCCGGAATGCTCTCGGTATGTACGATATTTAGAAATTAGTTAAAAGTCTATTTATGTACAAAAAAAAGCAAAAATGCCCCTCTGGCTTCTTCTTAAATTGTATGTGCCCCTCAGGCTAAGAAATTAAAAAAAAAAGTTTTGAGCATTTCATGCTCTTATCGTATTGTGCCCTTCAGGCTTAGTAAGTTTTCAAAGTGCACTTCAGGCCTTCACAAATGTATTATGTAAGAAAAAACAATATCCTTCCGTTAGTAATTATAAAAAAAAATATAAATTATAAGTTTAAAATAGAAATGTAAGCAATGCCTCGGACCCATTGAGTCTGTGAAAAAAAGCAATAATAATTTAAAAAAAATAAACACCGGCTAAGTACGAGTCGGAATCGCGCAACGAAAGGTTCCGTACTATTCTCTTAAGTACGAGTCGGAATCGCGCAACGAAGGGTTCCGTACATAAAAACTTCCGCTCTATAAAAACGGCCAAAAAATCAGGTCTGTTGTATGAGAGATTAAAAGTACAGAACCATTCGTGCACGAGTCTGACTCGTGTGTTGCAATTCTCATCCGAAAAAATATTTGATCAATGTCAGTGACGTTAGTCCAATATTATCCAATACGCCGACGCAGGTTCCGAGTATCCCACATGCTCATCTTCAGAGCGGGTATGCAGCGGCGTCTGCGAGTGGGTACAAGAGAAAGCTGCTAGTGTCAGCGCGCGTCATCTTGAGACATAGTCCTTTTTATCACTTTCACTCAGTTACTTGCTTTCTACAGTACCTTTCAAATGAAGAGGCACTGCAAGAGCAAACATTTAGGTATTTGAGGGGGTAAACACTGGCCACGACAGGAACAAGCGTGTGTATATTAACAGTATAACATTTTCACAGTTTTAATTTGTCTAAAAATAAAATAAGCCACCACGGTATAAAATATACTATCGAGTTAAGAGACGGATTTTTGTCAGAGATAGTTGGATAACCAAGGAATCTGATACATAAACATTCACGTCAAATGTATTAGTAAAATGTTATGTTACACGAGGACAAACTTGACGTAGCTGAAAAAATCAGAATTGATGTGGAAAAAAATTGTAATTTAAAAATTTTACATTAATACGTATAGGTTTTTTGCGGTAATTAAATAGTAAAAACACATATCTATCTAATTACATTCAAATATTTGAATTCGTAGAAGAAATTATATCATAAATCAACTTGCAATCTGACCACAAAAATTAAGTTTTATCAATAAATAATGCTTACCAAGACAGGATTTTGATTTGATATTTATAAATATTTTGAATGTCTAGAACAGAAATATTATTTTTACCTAGTAACATATGCTTAGGTTATTAATAATTACATAAAAAATAAGAGCTACTTTGAAATTTCGGCCAATAATGATTTTTTTTTTCAACTTGGGGGCCCATTTTCTAGACTTAGACATGGTGATTACTAAAAATTTTTTTTTGTATGAAATATAAATTTTCTTGTTGGTTTTTTTTATTTTATTGGAATTCTTATTAGAAATCCTACAAACCAAACTAGGTTTCAAAGAATAATTATATATCAGAAATATTTAAAAAAAATTACAAATTTTGAATTTTTAGTACAAGCTAATTTAACTGTCACGTGACTTCGATTTTTTATCGATCCTGACATGATATGGCGTATTTATCATATTCTGAGTGGGTGTAATTACTTGACAACATTATTTCTGTGATATTTTACAATGTAAAAGTATAATCTATTCAAAATAAAGCAAATTATAACCAATCATAACAATGAGAAATCAGCTTACCGAGTGTTGTCGGTTCGTGACAAATTTATATCGTAAAATTTTAATGTCAGAACTTAAATCACATATTTACAGTATTCCTTACACATTCACGATCATATTCATGTTTAATTTGTATCAAAATCATGAGTTTAACCCGATTAATTCACTAAAAACTATAGCACAAAACATAACCTCACTGCCAAACACAGATGAAAATATAAACATTGAATATATTTTTTTTTTAAAGTTCACAGATAGTACATGTCCGTGTGTAGTGTTGCCATAGAAAGAAAATATATTACGCTAAAGAATTAAACTCTATGGTTAAACATTGGGATGACTTTAAAAAATAAACAAAAGAAAAACGCGCGTGACACTTACTTGCAACAATTGTTGCGCCGACACTTTGGACCTCAAAAATCCTTGCAGTTTTGTGGTGCCGGCAAACTAGTCGTTATACTCTTAAAACTATGCACTGTATTTTTTTCAAGTGTGTGTCAGTAACTAGTATGTCTAAACTGTGCGACGAGGAACAAAGCGTGTTACGGATCTTCGGCTTCGGACTGCGCCTTAACCCTACGACTTCTGAAAGAAACTCTTTACTTAACATCATTGATGGTGTACTTATTGTGGATCATGGATGGTGTATTCAATTCATACATTATACACACTAGACTTAGTTGAGAATATATATTAACTCAATATCGATTGCCGATAGGAAAGCGGGGTAAGGCTGCCTTTTAATATGTAGAGAGGTAATGGATAGGCGGCCCTGCAACGTTTTATTGTCAAGGCGATGTCGATGTGAATAATGTATCGGGCAGTAAAACTCATTCTTATTCACAAACTACTTTTGATAAACATCAACACAAATTGGAGTGTCTTTTAGATGTATATACATAGATAAACACTTATTCAAATATATTCAATTTTAGATATACACTGGTAGTAATTCGCTTGTTCAGAACACCAAACTAAACTAGCGAACTAAAATCTATTTTTAGTAAATATGTGTTAGTTCTTATTATGTACACGCTTAAGTTCAAATTAGTATAATGCTTGCAAATGACAATTCTTAAATCTGCCGTTTCTGTTTAATTGTGGGTATGTTTAGTGCAAATTTAATAGTCATGTAAGTTCGTGCTCTCTAAACTAGTCTAAACTGATGTAAAACTACCCACATTTGAATAGAATAATCATATGTTTAGAATTAGAATTCTAAGTGTTACACGAATGTGGATTTTAGTGTTAACATAATAAGAACTAACATAGTTAAGAGAATTTTAGTTTAGTGTACGCACAAGCGAATCAGTACCACTAATAAACTTAGTTGAGTATACAGGGTGTCCCGAAACTCAACGATAACCTAGTGCCGGGTGGGAGTACAAGGTGTACCAGTTATGAAAAAAATAAGAAAAAAATGTATATCACTGAGCCTAGCAATAACAGACTATTTCAAAAAAGTTGAATTTTTACAGTGATTTTTAATGATATAATCTCAATAACAGTGCTATTAAACGCAAATAAAAATACACACAAATAAAAGTAATAAAATTACACTAAGTAGAATAAATTAAGTATTGACGAGAAATGTTTTACAAAATTGTTGTCAGTTTAGTTTGACGCTCCATGTTGGAAAAAAATATTTTTGTTCTTATTTTGTCAAGACTGGTATACCTCGGCCAGCCGGGTACCAAGCTATCTTTGAGTTTCGGGACACCCGATATGTATTTATTACACAGTCATACTACATACTAGGATTTCATGTGTAGCGGGAGCCAAGAACAATTATTTTTTCATCCCATCTATTCGAAAAGGACGACTTGGTTCGCCTTTATGTGCACCCAAAGGTGGTGTTTTCTATAAGAAAGTTTTAGCGGGCAGTAATGAGTTTTTAATCCTCTTTATAAGTGCGCCGCAATTATCTTTGCCGCGCACTTTTTGAATTTGGAACATCTTAGTGTTCAGCACCAAAGAAATCGAACGCAAATATTGTTTGAATAAAGACTGGCTGGTACGACGGCCCATAGTCACGCCGCCGGATGAATGAAAAAAAAAACAAATTAAAAAAGCGCGAACTACAGCCCGCGTTTTCGTAAATTTTCACGGATTGTTAGAAATTCATTGTTTTGTTTTGTTTTGAAAAATGAGTTCTTCAAGTGACAGTGAAAGTATAGAATTAACTCCTGAAAGCATTAGAACTGACGCAAGAAATGTGATGGATAATCTATTACCTGCAAAATCCCGGGAGAAATATATGAAAGCCTATGGTAATTTTATTGAATGGAGAAATGCAAGAAGCGCCAAGAATTTTTCAGAATCTGTGTTTTTGGCCTACTTCCAGTACTTAGCCAAAACTAAACAACCTTCCACTCTTTGGAGTACATACTCAATGCTAAAATCAACAGTCAGTTCTAATAACGATGTAAAACTGGACACATATTCGAAATTAATAGCGTACCTGAAGAGGATGTCTGATGGATTTAAACCTAAAAAATCCAAAGTGTTCTCAGTCAAAAACGTGGAGACTTTCCTTAATGAGGCACCCGACAAAGTCTTTCTTGCCGTAAAAGTAAGTAGGTAACTATGTTTACGGTGGATTAGTAAAATATAATCATAGTGTATAAAAATGCACATTTTATTGTAACCTGTACTTTGATAGATACTTGTCTTATTCACATTCGGTTTTGTTACAGGTGGCTTTAATTTTCGGATTACATTGAGCTTGTCGTGGCAATGAACTTTTAAAAATAACTGTTGATGATGTCGAAAATCACTCGGTTTCAATCACTGATTTACTGTTAGTAAAGCTGACCGATACAAAAACCAAAATTGACCGATCCTTCGTAATACGAGGAGAATACAAAACTATTGTACAGAAATACCTGGACCTGCGTCCTGCTGCTATGAAGACCAATCGGTTTTTCATCCGTTATCAAAATGGCAAGTGCTTCAAACAAGTGATGGGAAAAAATAAAATTTCTAACATGCCACAAGAAATTGCTACTTATTTGAAGTTACCAGATATCAAACTGTATACAGGACATTGTTTTCGTCGTACTTCTGCTACCCTTTTGGCAGATACTGGAGCGGACTTAACTGTTCATTATACAAGCCTCAACCAGTAAGAAAGCCATCCTGGCCTGGTATATAACCGGACCTCACCTGCGGTTCGGTTATATGCCGACCTGTTCTTCTCGGTGGGCTCTATATATTTTGGAACGCGGCGGTAGAGTCTTTAAAGTACATTATAATGAAAAGTTGACGTTCATAAGGGCGTCTTTGATGCCTAAATTGAATAAATGATTTTGACTTTGACTTTGACGTATCGTATACTTGTTGAATACGATACGGTCATTACGGTCCAAACTCATACTTGGCCAGGAATGCTTACTTACTGGATTCTGCAGTAATGTACTAATTCTAAAAACTTTTAAAACCTGTAGTAAGTTAAGATGTTAGAAATGTGGTAGAACTAACGTCGTGTGTTGTGATGTACTGGAAGTGCCAGTGAGGTTGTTAGCAATTTTTCAATAACCCTGTATACTTTCATATGCATTTAGTAGACAGCTGTTATTTGACATAAACAACATACACTTCAATTTAATTTATTATATAGATATCTCACATATCTTTGTCAAAAGTAATTTATAGCTTATAAGACGGATGCTAACCGATACGTCATTTTCATCTACACTGTCTCGACGCTACAGCGTTACCCTCTATCCATTGCCTTCCCAGTTATCAGAAGTTTGTCTCGCCCCGCTAGTCTGTTAGCAGTGAATATTATAGTTATGCTTTCACATTTAGTCTCGTTTCTGAATACAAAATATGAGAATTAACGTTAGAAACGGGATTTTTTTCATGTATATGTCATACAATACAAACATTGTTGTAAATATCACGTTTCTAACGTTAATTCTAGCATTAGTGACCATGTCAGTATACAAACTTGTATTATAAAACATGAATTGAACATGATAGAGTTTGTTTAGTTTGCTAGTATCAATGTGTATTAAATGGCAGACGCAACATTCCGCAGTTTCTTGAAAGTAACGATTGACTGTCGTGTGCGAGAAATATTAGTAAACAAAATTTAAAACAAAACCGCCCACAGTTATATATATTGACAGTTTCTTGGCGCTTCCTATCAGTAGTAAGTCTATTTTATTGAACACGTCAGTCATTCATTAATCTTTATTCTTATCAAATAATTTGATGTTCATAAGTGAGTTTTTGATGACAAATGACATTCTAGCTGGTAGAACTCCCACTCACATAATACATAATTATATTAAAAATGTGCTAAGTCTAACAGAAAATTAAACTAATAAATTATAAGTCTAAAAATTTGTGAGTGTGTATGTGTTTACTTTTTGTTTATTACTTCTTCGCCTCGAAACAGCTCAACGGATTTGGACAATATGGAATGGAGATTAAGGTTTAAGATACAATGACGACTAAGATGCAACAGCTCCCGCCGGAGGGCGCGGGCGGATCGCAGGCGCCGCTGACCGACAAACGGGATATTTACCATGTGCTTATTGTATTGATTGTGAGCTCTCGATATTTGGTCACAGTTGCATGCGCCATGTTCACGAGTAAACTGACGTTTCTAATGTTAATTCTTGTATTAGTGACCATATCAGTTTAAAAACGTATGCGTTGACAGTAATAGTTTAATATGTGTCAAACTCACGAGAATTTCAATACAAAACGTAGAAGCTACGTTCTAAACAACCTAAACACTTTTATAATACATAAAATCACACAAGAAAGCCAGATATACTAACCAAGCACGATATATGTCAGCCTGTAAAAAGAACTTTCAAAGAAAATCAACGAAATGTTAAAGTAACGGCTCCCATAAATCCGAGTTCACACTATCGCGCTATAAAGAACTCCATGAAATCCGCATATGCTATGAATTTGATAGATGGCTTGAGTGATCCCAAGCGCCGTAAACCGCCATTCATAGAGGTAAGATAACGTAGAGATGTACTGTGCATCATTACAAAGACTTTTTTAACCTCCTTCGTAAAGTATGAAGTTATGTTTATCTTGTGCAAAAAATATATTCTATAGCAATAGGGCACAACAACTACTGCTTAATGTAATGTAACTATATTGAGAAGCGCAATGGAGTGCAAAGTGTAGTTTAAGTTCTGGACGATGCTGCAACTGCCACGGCCAGACGTGGCATTTATCATCAAGAAATCATGTATAGTATATATATCTGGGCAGTTATTAATAAAGGGTTGATCGGTAGTTTTGATTGATGTAAAATTATTGCTATTGCGTATATGCTTGTATGTAGCCTTCAGAAAGGTATTGCTTCAACGATATAGGTACGAGTCATAAATAAAAATAATTCTTCGGAAAAGGAATATACTAGCAACACAATTTTCATTAATATATTACACAAAACCATAGCTGGCAAACAATAGGTGTTTAAATCCGTGATCCAAAATCACAAGATATATGTACATCAAGCGGTTAAATTCATAATAAATAAATCTTATTTTCTTAAGACGCGGTCCAACCCCAATTAGAAAATAATTTACGATGCTTTACGTAAGGTTGAAAATCGCTTGTTAGATTGGACGATGTAATGCGAAAATGCGTTAATTTTGTACGTTTTCTTTATATCTTTCGATATATACTAACACAATTGAAAAAACTGCTGGTAGTAAAACTTTAGTACTATATGTTGGCTAAGTATTACTTAAAAATTCTGAGAGTTTGGACGTGAAAGTTTATTTTTATGCACCTATTTAGGATTTTTTCTGCATAGAGCGAGTAATATTTATGAATTCTGTTCGTTTATTACTCTTTGCCTGTTCCGTTTCTAACCTAAGTGTAACGAAACAGATAGATTATTATCTATCTGTTTCGTTACTATTATCTTAAATTATTATCTTAAGTTTACTATTATCAGGATACGACCGCGCCTTAATACATACCTTGAAGACTTGACATGACGCCTCTAAGAGCTTGTTACGTCGATGCTACCAAACGAGTGATGGAAAGTTGACTATTGCATGACTATGAAGCGATGTGTAGATATGGCTTAACATGGCTCACGCGATGTTTTACAAAGCAGTGCCACAGAATACGCAGCAGTCTCTGCCTGGTTATGGCTTGAACATTAGCAAACATGCTCGTGTGGGGAACAATTATTTTTATAGTGATAATGTTATTCACAAGCGTTTGCACTTAGCATGGTTGCGCAGAAAAGCTATTAGGGAGTGGATTTTAGATTAATTCGTAGAGTACAAAATAAAGTCTGATCAGATCTGTATGTAGATCTGACTACAGAAGATCTGTAGTCAGATCGAAAGTGATTTGAGTGGAATCTCTCTTAATTTTAGAAAAAGACTAAAAATGTAGTGGTCGAGCACAATCTTAATTGTTGGACAGTAATGACGTAATTGATTGTAGCGCACTGAATTGGCAACTTGCTCTGAAAGATGGCAGTCGGCCGTGCGATTCTCTATGAGCAAACATCGTTGCATCTTTGACAACATCCGTGAAACAAATGACGAGATGACAAGAAACGTTGGAAAAGCAACCTTATGCACAAGGGCGATATCTCATAAAGTATTTGACATCGGTGAGCTCGTCGACGTAGCTCGTCGATGAGTCATTAAAGAATCGCACGGTGGAGCCCACCGTCAGGTGCTTGGAGACCATATTAAGTGCTCTACCTCCTTCAGGTGATCTGACAGAGAACTAAAGTACGTATATGGCTATTAATAATTATATAGAGGAAAGATTTGTTTGTTTGTTTGTTTAAATTGAATAGGCTAATCAACAAATTTCACACTTAGAATCCTACACTATTCCTTATGTACATAGACTATTTATTTTGATTCATCAGCATCCATCATCACGCGTGTAAAAACGCGGAGCGCAGCTAGTGGCTGATAAGATTACCAAACTGAAGTCGCAACGAGATGAACGAGGCATGATACAATGAACAAACTAAGAAATATCCTTATTCATAGTTTAGTCCAAATTAAAATTAAATAGAATGACTAACTTATTTTTACATTATAAAATGTAACTAAGTAAATACATAAGTATTTTTTATAAGAACATTCAACATTTTTATACGCACCATTAAGTTTTGCACGTTACATTATAATCAACAAAGGAAAGTAACGTTCTTCAAATAGCACTTACATTTACTCTCCTTTCCCGCTCTATATACCTACTGATGTTTGATAATCCATCGTCATGACGCCCACTCCCATCCCGAAGAGGCACTCGCCAAGCTGTAGCGTGCTGAGCAATCTGCCGTGGGAGTTCCTTCATAAATAACAATGGTTCCGTATGATTTACGCGGAGAGCGGCCCGCTAATTATCGCTTAACACCCCGTCATCCATTACCGGCCTTTATGTACCGTAAAACTGTCAAATTGCGCCAAGTTCGGCACAATGGGGTGAGGAGATGTATGACAGTTTGGTTTTTAAGGGTGTGATCTGGAGCAATAATTATAATTAAGATGTTAGCTTGTGTCATTACAGAAATTAGAAACTTACATTACTTGAACATTAATTTACTGTTTTAGCGTAGTTTGACTTGATTTTATCATTACAACATATAAATCAGATGACATTATTAATAGTCTTTAAAACTTTTGTCGTGATAATGTCTTATAAATCGATGAACGCCGGCTGCACGCACGAAAACGTATGACTCATTTTCACACATTGAATTGTATAGAGAGAAAAATTCAGATCTTCGGACGGGATTCGAACCCGCGTCTTCTGATTATCCGTGTCAGACGCCATTGATCTACTAGGCTACCGAGGCTCGGGTCCGAGCATCGAGTTTTAACTCTCTGACTAACCGTCTTACGGGGACGGAGCGACATCTATTGAAAAGCTTTGACAGTACTATCCTATACTTAAACTCTCTCGTCTCTACGTCAAGACCAAGCGAGGGGGCCGCTGTCGGGTCATCTATGAAGTTACATATATTTATAAAATAAGTATTCATTTTAGATGTACAAAATAGATTTTATTCGAATGACTTCAATGTATCTTTGAATAAACCTTTTTCATTATAACAAAGTACTCATTATGATTAACTTAGCCTTAGACTAAAATATATTTAGTCTTTTAGAAGTTATTTATTTTTTTGAAGTAACTGAGTATCTATACACAACACAATAAATATCATTACGAGTATTATTCATGGTGATATCAAAATATCTAGTATTATATCATTACTGAGAAAAGCTAAAATAAGATGTTTTGTAGCAATCAGTTATCTGGGTCTCATTATTTGTATTATTGGGAGCTTAGACGCACAAATATTATTTGAAATGTATGTACTTTTCCAAAATGATTCTCGTTGAGCTAAAGTCAAGGTAAGCTTCGGTAAAATTATAATCTTAATAATATAACTCCTAAAACATTCTTTGTTGATCATCGTCGAATGTATCGAATATGGAAAAAAATTGGTATAATGTAAAATGTATAACTGCATTTAAAGGTCGCTTGGCGGATATTTCAATCATGAAGTCGTCGTCCATCAGCTCTCCACCTATTTGCCTTCCTGCCCATTAGCTTTTCACATATTAGCTATTTATATACAATTCCACGTCATTCATTGAAATTTATATTTTATACTGGTCTCTTTGTTAGCTTATCTTACTAAAAATATAAATGTGAATGTTTGGAAGGGTTGATGTTTGTTATTTACTCACGCCAGAACGGTTGAACGGATTTGAATGAAATTTGGAATGTAGATACTTTTTATTTATTATTATTACTATCCATCACTACGCAGGTGAAACCGCGAGGGTGCAGCTAGTTATGAATATTGCTAAATCAACTCTTTAATGAGACGGACATCACATGTTGTTGCCAATAGTTTTGATACGCGGGAGACAGATTTTCTTGTCCGAGTATCAAACACTACTCTAATAGTTTGTGTTTTGTTTTATTTTATTTTTTATGTATGTATAAGTACCTACCTACATTGAGATGAGACCCATTGTTTTAGACAAATCGATAACAACAATATCAAATATAGGCACACTATGTTTGTCACACAGGTTTGTGCTTGTATTTAGTTTATTTTGTTCACTTTGTAACTAACTATCTACTAAACAATTTTTGTATCGCATTTCTATTCTAGTACATAAATAGGTACCAACCTATGTATAATCAAGTAAATTGTAAATTAATTTAAGCACATTCAATGTACATACACTTTTTGAAACAATAAATAAATTTGAATAGTGCGATTGTCATTATTGCTAACGCTGCCTTATGAAATAGAAAACTATTTACTTAACAATGAAACAGACTTCTACACTAAAAAGGATGAAATAACTTGTTGCAGTCGGTACCATGATAGTTCAAAAATATCTATAATCACAATATTGTGTGCATGGCACCGACTATGACAAGTTATGTCATTTCACACTTTTTAGCATGTTGAAGTTGGTTTCATTTGTTGGCAAAAAACATGCAGGGCAGTCTTTAGGGCCTGCCGATAGAAGTAAAGATTAAGTAACTTGAAGCGTTCGGAGACTATGACGTGAAATCTATGATTATTGTTCACCCAAAAATTGCTCAACGCAAGTTTCCACTTCAGACATTGTTTTCATTCTATTTAATGACCCTTGCTACTTACGGGATCAATTGTCATTCACCGTCAATAAGGGTATCATCAAGATAGGCGAAACATACGTTTTCAGTTATTGGAGTGTAACTCTAAAACCGCTTGACCGAATTTTATGAAATTTAAATTGTGGTCCTATCGGAAGTATACTCTACCAAACAAAGAAAGAGAAAGAATAAAGAAAAAACATTTCTGTAAATAATCAAACGAATCTGTCTCTGTATCCTTATTTCTTCTGCAAACTTTGCCCCACACCATTTCTAAAGAAATTCTCTTCGTAGTCCCGTGAGCGTTCACCGTCGAGCTGGAACTGATTTTGTTACTCTGTTACAAGTACTCGTAAGTATGTAGGTATCATTAAGTTTCTTAGTTCAGTTTACAGCCGTGCGATTCTCTAATGATTCGTCGATGCGCTCGTCGACAAGCTCACCGATGTCAAATACTTTATGAGATATCGCTCTTGTACACAAGGTTGTTTTTCCAACGTTCCTTGTCATCTCGTCATTTGTTTCACGGATGTTGTCAAAAATGCAACGAAGTTTGCTTTTATGCGCGGGTTACACGAGGCCAGTTTTTCAAGCCAGAACAGCAAGCTAGTTTTTTACTAACCTGTCCTGGCTTGCAGAACTGGCTTGGAACATGCAAGTTCTGTTTACACGAAGCTTCATTATTTGAAGCCAGTACTATTGCAGTGACTAAGGTGACCGTGCGTACAACATGAATTGCATGCGAAATAAACACATTATTCGACTGAAGGAGTTAAGCCAATTCGCAAAAGATGAATTACAAAAAACGGTACGGGACAAGAACCACTTTCTTTATTTTGCCCCACATTTTTTGTACCCGAATCACGTTTATAGTCATCTTTATAACTTGGAAGGGTGGCGTTTCATAGACATTAATGGTGTTGGTACAGTTGTACAAACTTTAAATTAATCTCCGTACTTAGTTTGGGCATCTTAAAATCACAAAAACACGTTAAGATAAATTAACGATAAATTAACAAAACACGTGGTTACTGCTTACTAGCCAACTCAAAACTTGCTTCACCGGCCACATGAAGCTACTACACAAGCCAGGATAGTAAAATCAGTAGTAAAAAGGGCTCTACAGGCCTAAAAATAGAACAACATCCTATTAAAAACTGTCCTGGCTTACTTGCTTACTGGCTTAAAAATGAAGCTATAGTTCTGTCTACACGAAGCCAGAAGTACTAGCTTGCTAGCTTATTGACACTATCTTGCTGTCCTGGCTTGAAAAACTGGCCTCGTGTCACCCGGGCATTAGTGGGCGATGAGTACAATCACAAAATACACATTCTAGAGATAGCTGCGATAACTAGCCTCTTTCAATTCACTGACGACAATGTATTTATACTTACTGATCGACAAAATATGCAACGTCATGCCATATAACGTTCTCGTGTGAACATTTACACAGCATCACACCTTTATATCGCTGAAGGGATCGGTAGAGACACATAACATATTTCGCCAGTCACATTCGTTTATCACATGGTGAATATCATTTATTTAAAATTTACATTATTACGAGTATATCACATCTAATATGGGGCGAACCTATATCACCAAGTCGGATCTTACAACATGTAAGATATTAAACAGCACAAGTCTTAAGATGGAAACATTGCTGTTCAATTATCACGTCTTTCCTGACAATGAAATTCTACAACATGCAAATTTTTTATCACTATCTTCTTTAACAGACCAACCAAAAGCCTTTTTTAGATATAAAATTAGAAGTAGAATTAATTAAACGAATTTCATAAGCATTAAAATGGTCTCTCATTAACCACAAACAAAGCTTTGAAAACTAAAATAGAAACTCCCACAAATCTAGCTCCGAAATTTAAACAACACTAATTAAGGCGAGTTGAGACAAAAAGCCGCGTCCAACAGGGACGGCACGCGTTCGACCGAGTTCGTCCTATTTCCTAATTAATATTTTTTCAACTCGTAACATGTCGATGCCTGCACGCTACGCTTTTTACCAATTAAAACTTGGGCAAGTTCTAACAAGTACAATGATACGAGTTACATAAAATCTGAGGCCTAGCGCGCACTGCGTTGCGTTTTTACAACGCATATTCTCTGAAGTACACGCACGGGCATGCGATACAGTCACCGCTGCAAATTTGCTGTGAGCCTACCGCACAAAACTTTGTATCGCAGATGTATGTATGTATGTAGAACGGTACCCTTTTTTTACGTAATAATTAATATGTGCAGATAATGACTCTTGTATAGTAGTCTATGACTATGTGGTATACGGCCCACAGCTGTAATTTGAATACCAAAATGTGCGTTTTTTGGGCGTAGTGCAGATCCCTGATTGCACCGCAAGGCAGTGCGTGCTAGCCCTAAAACTCACTGTAGGTACTTACGTCCCCATATATACACTCTTCTCATTATTTAATGTTGTAAGACGTAACTCTGCCACAATCAAGTTCTATTTTAACAGATACAGTAAAAGGATGACTCGCTACTCCCCCACCCCTGGAGGAGTGACCATTGTACAATATAGAATCGAAATAAAATAATCTCCTAATAATATAATGCTTTGGGTCTGTGCGGTCCAGGTTCATACGAAATATTCAACTTGGCCAAATGTTTGGTTGAAGCGTCAGGCGACCAGAATGCTGGCTCATATTTTGCATAAAAACAACGAGTAGGTATATTCAACGTGAAAAAGCAGCCAGCATTCTGGGCACTTCTCCTTTTCAAAAGGGTATAATACATTTTTGCGTGGTTTTAAACTTTGTCCAATATTTTGTTTAACTTTATTATATTTTATATATGAAAAAATTAAATATATATATATATGCGACTGTTTGGATGGATGGAGGTATGTTACTAAATCAAGCCAGAGCGGCTGAACAAATTTGTATGAAATTTAATATGAGAGGCTGGAGTAATACTTATGATAATTTCGTTATCATCATCTTTACGCGGATGAAACCGCAAGGCGCGTCTAGTAAATTGATGAAAATATAGGAGACAATAAAGCATAGCGCTTTATTCCAATTTTAATAGTGATTTTACTTGTTTCTGTTAAACTTACTACCAATTGAAATTTCGCGATTTGTATACATTGAAATCAAACCACTTTAAACGAATTCAATTGCGTATAATTTTATAATATAGTCACGGATAGACAGGATGGCAGTCAGTTCAATTATTTTATTAGAAAATCTGATGTATCCAATTAGGCATGTTCCCAAAGATGAAAATATAATGAGTACACGATAAATTCTTAGTAGTTCGTTCGCTTGATAGACACGAAAATAACAGCGTATAAAAATAAAACTGAAGCGGCCCTGTAACGTCCCAGGGCGAATTTTAATTCTGTAACTGACAACGTCGACGAGGCGAATTAATATCCAATTACATTTTTGTTCATACCAGTGTTCGTACAAGCAGAGTATATCGAAAATTACATTAGTCTAGTCAAATTAGGATAAAGTATGGAAATAATTCTGACAGTAGTAGATTATTCTGGAATCGTTAGGAAACACAACTAGGAGTATCTCCCGGTTTGCACCGTTTCTAGCACCTACGGAACCATGTTAAATATTAGGTATAAACTTTAACAGGCCGTTAATTAGAAGAGTTCAAAGAAGTTGAAAAGTGTATTGTATATATGTATATAGGCTTCCTTTATGTATAGTGGCTTAGAGTGAAAAAAGGCGTGCGACGTACAGAATATTTGCCATTGGTTTTTTTCATTTGCATTTGGAAAATGCCGACAAAGGTGCAAACTTAAGATTAGGTATTTATAAGCATCATAAACGTTCAGATAAATTTGCACCAATGTGCAAGTTACGGATCGTATATTTTCAACCAACTTCAAAATACAGGTGTTTTATCAAGTCGAAGTGTATTTTTTTATGATAGGCACGTATAACTTTGAACAGAGTCGTTCGATTTTAATAATATTTTTTTGTCTATCGATTCCCAAAAAGGAGGAGGTACTCAATTCGACTGTGTTTTTTTTATCGTTGTTACCTGATAAATTTCGACTGGGTGAACCGATTTCCAAAATTATTTTTTGTTTGAAAGCTGGTGCTTCCCGTGTGGTACACGATACAAACAAAAGTAAAATTTTGCAAATAGTATACATACTTATTGATTTTTCAAACCCCACATGTAATACATGCCTTTTTTTCAGTAATACATTAAAAAGAATGGATGCAAAAATAGCAATAGAAGTATAACTTTTTCATTTTGTTGTATTAGTTTATGATTAAGCAAGTTATATAATATTGTTTTATTTTATTTAGAATAATTCTAATGGCAGTTACTCGTATCTAGAGTGACAGTCAAACACATTTGTGGGTTTTAGAACTAACCAGGTTTTAGAAGTCACCGATTCTTGTTAAAGTAATTATTTACTGTACTCGTATCTCATTGTAAGTATATAATTTTACATCTTATTAGAATACAGTTCTTTAAACCTATGTGATGAGGTTACGGAAAAAGCACGAGGCTCAACTAGTGCTAAGCGGTATGCCTTCAACCACAGACCATATATGGTCTGTGCCTTCAACAGATGCAGTCAGACACAAATGACGAACTGCACAGCGACTGTAACCCTGGGATGCGTCCCAGCAAGCCACAGGACAAGCTAAAGTTTGGCAAAGCAACCGATCCACGATGCCTCTAGGCCAAAATTTGCACTGATATAGATTTGGTCACGCCCGTTTTACGACACCCTGTCAAGACAAATTTTGTCCCAACTGGCCAAAAATTTTCTAGCTTTTGAGACAGCCAAATCTTGGTCAGCTGTCAAAGGTGACAGAGTGTTGATAGTGACAAAGTATTTGTTGCATTTTCACGACGAATGGACAGGTTTGTTTATTTGTACTAAACTAGAAGTGCCTAATTATATATTCTTGACCGGTGGAGAGTAATAATATCCTCAAATTAGTTTGAAACCAACAAAGCTAACACCCAAATTATGTATGTTAAACTCGTTTTTGACAGATAATGGTAAAAGACGTTCTAGCAACGCTCGATCAAATCTTGACCTAATATTATTTGGTCTAAAGTTTGCTGGAACGCAGCCCTGGCATATAAGTAGTCAAGTCTCAAGTGCCTGTAATTGTTATCGGCGCTCACACCCTTCAACCCAGTGCAAAGTACTATGGCAGTACTTCCCTGGATGAATTTGTTCACATAGAGTTCCACTTCTACTTATTAGATATAATTCATAATTTTAGTGAGAAGTGTGTGATTACTTTAATCTCATAATTTTGGCTTCCTTTCAGACTTTTGTTCCAGTGCTAGCTGTCATGAAAATATGAATTTGTTTGTGGAAAATAACTTATAAACACTTCGCAGGTCATAAAATTATAGTTCGTTTTTTAAAAATAATGTTATATATAACGTGAAGGTATACATAGCTCTTTCAGTTTTGATAGGCTAAGAATTTACAAATAATTTTATATTATTGTCTGATCTATTAAATTATTGAAAATACGTATATTGTAATTTCAACACCTTATATTTAAATATTCACTGTTTTGTTATATTATCTTCATCATTTAATATGATTCAAATTCATATATCCAATAGGAGGATGTGTAGACAACACTACAGTTATGAACAATACCTGGTCCACATGCCTCAAAGAATGATTATACGAGTAGGAATACTGTTTATAACTTTAGTTCCTGGTGTTAAAAACTAGATGTCCTGACACTTTATCGTTTTTTGACACTACTTCCGCAGTACGATTCCCTGTACCGCGCGGGATGCATGGACACTCAATAACAAATCACAAACATCAATTTGTGCCTATCATCACCATCACTAATATTTGTGTTTAAAGACATAAACATTCTAACTGTTGTCTCTCAGTTTATCTATGAAAATCTAATGTATGTAAAGAAAAACATTAGCAGTTTTGAGAAAAGGAGTGATGCTCATTCCATCAACACGCGAAAGAAGCACAAGCTATCCGTACATGTAACGCGTCTCCAAAGAATAAGTCATTCTTTTATGGGACAATGTATACGATTCTATAATAAAGCTCCCAATGTTATCCGAGATTTGCCTATTAATAAGTTTAAAATTACTATTAAAACTAAACTCTGTCAAAAAGGTTATTACAAAATTTCGGATTACTTGGAGGATAAAACAGCTTGGGACTGATCACTCCAGGATCTATCTACTCGTGTACTAAAATGTCAAAGTGTAGCGTGTCTTGCCCTACTGATACCATTATTATGTTTTCTTTTGTAAGGCAACACACTGGAGCTAATATTTGTAGTACCTAAGTAAAAACATTGTAAAACATCTATATAAAAAGAATGGCCCCGAGTTTCTTGCCGCTTCTTCTCGGTAGGCTCTATATATATTTTGGAACGCGGCGGTAGTCTTTAAAGTACATTATAATGAAAAATTGACATTCATAAGTGCGTCTTTGATGCCTAAATTGAATAAATGATTTTGACTTTGACTTTGACTTTGACTTTGCTCATCTTTCTTTTGTCGGCTTGCGATCAAATCTGGCATCTGTTGCAGAGTTGATGATGTATGCTATAAAATGTATCCTTTAATCAAAGTATTTATGGAAACGCTGCAAAAGTACCGATACGGATAAGACACGGCTTCTTTCTTTCATTTGGATCCCGTAACTTATCCTGTACGTTGGGCTGCTCCTGTTTTTCCTTATTATTTAATAATATTTAGTTTATTCCACAAGATACACAAGGCTCTTTATTAAAACAGTTCTTACATTAGTGTTTTAAAAGAAAAATGTAGAATTTAGATTTTAATTTTACAGGGTAGTCCTTAGTTGTGCAGTCATTATTTCGACAAATTATTAAATTTATATATGTATATGTTGGAGTGTCCACTGTGTGTGTGAAACGCTTCCGTGAGTGTGCGGTGTGTGATATATAACTATTGATCATCAATTATTCTTATCTCACTGATGTACGCGATTATATGGTAGAGGCTGACATCATAGTTCTTAAACTGGCAAGGATATAAGATCTAAGTTTAGTGATCTAGGTGTGGAAGCGAAATGTACCTGATGGTGTTAGACGAAAGATTTTGAGCCAGAGAGCCAGGCCTATATTGGCCATTAGGGTGTTTGGTAGAGGGACCGACAAACCAAATGAGCGTGTTCGGGGGACCACTTGGAGAATACAAGTTGGCCAAAAAAAATCCCCGACCCCCCAATATGTTTAACTTTTTTTTGTGATTTTTCCCTTTTTCTCCGAAATTGTACCTATTTACCACCATAACATTTGTAAAATCTGTTTAAGACCAGATGTTTTTAGTTTAATTTGGTCTCTAATACGCCTTCAGGCCACGCAAAGCAAAATTGGTACAATATTGGAGAAAACGAGAAAGTTCACAAAAAAAGTAAAAAAAAATTGGGGTGTCGGGGATTTTTTTTTTGGCCAACTTGTATCCTCCAAGTGGGCCCCCGAACTCGCTCATTTGGTTTGTCGGTCCCTCTACCAAACACCCTGTATATAAAGGCCTGGCTTAAAATCCTTTGAACATGCTTTGGACTTTATCAGTATGTTTCTGACGGTACCTCGAGCTTGGCATTGGATGCTGCTACCCTCAGCAACGTCGACTATCACTTTCCTGTACAGTTATTGCTTCACATTGTGTGTTGGAGCGCTGTTAGTGATATGTATTAACTATGTTTATGTAAATAAAATATGATAGAGGTTTTTATAGATAGTGAAGCGTGTGTGACTTTGCTCAAAGAAGGCAACACAGTAGACCTAGACTTAGCTGTCAAAGGACGTGTCCCAGAGTTAGAAGTATAGCGAAAGATTCTTAATTTATAATCTTGCGTGTGGTAGCTAAGATGGCTACAACTGACATAATATATTACTTATTGCCTAAACAGTGTATATACATATTTGCCTTTAAAAATGCTAATATAAGCGTTATTGCAACAGAATTGAATGATTGAAATTTATAGAGAGAAAAATTCCATCCTCGGACGGGATTCGAACCCGCGTCTTCTGACTCTCCGTGTCAGACGCCATTGACCAACTAGGCCACCGAGAATCTGGTCCGAGCATCGAATTTTAACTCTCTATTTGACTAACCGTCTTGCGGGGACGGAGCGACATCTATTGGACAGTTTAACAGTACATAATTACAAGGGCCGCGATGTCAATACGAAAGTTTCAAGTATTTCTAAATAATGCTTCTTTCGGTTGGATGGTACTGTTAAACTGTCCAATAGATGTCGCTCCGTCCCCGCAAGACGGTTAGTCAAATAGAGAGTTAAAATTCGATGCTCGGACCAGATTCTCGGTGGCCTAGTTGGTCAATGGCGTCTGACACGGAGAGTCAGAAGACGCGGGTTCGAATCCCGTCCGAGGATGGAATTTTTCTCTCTATAAATTTCAATGTTTGAGATCGCTTAAGCAGGCGTTAGTGCTTTAAAAAGTAATACTATAAGAATTGAATGATATATAACAATAATTAACCATACATCCAACCTAACCTAAAGGACCATAATTTTAATCCGATTACATATAGGACGTCCGCGGCACTTCATAGAAATAATATTATACTTAAAACGTCTGAATTATATTTTGTATCAGGTTCCGAACAACACTCACAATAGAACGATGCTATCTACTTTGCGTAAATCGTATTAATCTGTCCGAATCAGCAAGACCCATTAGAGGCAAGTTTCATTCATAAATCTATTGTTATTTTTTGTCCTGATGCGGACGAGTTAAGCAAGTATCTTCTAAGTTGCTAATAGTCAATATCATAATTTCTTTTTCAAATAATACATACATTTAAATTTCCATCTCAATAGTGTTTCAACTATGAGCCGATATTCCGTAGTTTGATAGAATTAATTCTAAGGTCGGCAAACAAGCTCTCTACAAGCGCCAAGTACGTAAGTAAGTTAGTTAGTTAGTACCGCGCGTACTGTCGCCGGCGGCGTCAAATTAATCATTGATCACATACATGAGTGTAACTTTCAAACTAGATTCTGTAACATACTTAGAAGTAGCTTGTAACATGCTTTCGATTAAGAGTTCCTTAGTTCTAAGTTCACAGCGAATGCTCCCATTTAAATAGAATTAGTTTGCTAACGGCGTATGTATAGTACCGTAATCGTGTGACGTACATATTGAGGTAGGGTTTGTTCAGATATATTTGACTTAGCGAGCGCACTGTCTCTACTTTAACTGGCCAAATTGACTTTCATCTGTCCGTATGTTTGTTAGGTTGTATGTTTGTCCTCCTGGACAGGTCGCATTTTTCAACCAATCTTGACGAAACTTGGTATGCATGTTTTACTATTTAACATATTTTTTTGTTATTAGCGATTTTGAGTGAGGGTGTTTTACTTAAAAAGAGGGAAGTTGATAACATTTGGTACACATATTAGGTACCTGACATTAACGGGGAATTTCGAATATGAGCATTATTGTTCAAGTGGTTTCCGAGATAATAGGTTAGGTATGAATTACTACTTACCCTTGGTAAGACTATGTGCTTGCGAGGTCTACTGTTTGCAGTACTTCTACTTAGTTATGTAGTGTACTGGTGATTGTACATTTTTAAGCCTCAAGCTAAGTCAAGCCTGTCTGAATAGCTGCCAGCCTCAAAAGTCAATCAGGCAGTTCTCGTTGAGAGCCTGTCGCTATTCCAAGTTAGTGGTAGTTACTACCTGAGACCGCATCATCGCTGACCACCGAGTGAACAAACGCTAGTCTTTAAAAGAGTAATAATAATTCTGGGATGATAAAGTACGATAGACCAAAACTACGATAAATCATGAAAAAGGTAGCTTATTAACATTTACTTATAAACTTTTTATATATTCTATAACTTTGTATTCTAGACATAGGTTAATTTCTACCGACTTCCAAAAAGGAGGAGGTACTACATTCGACTAAATATTTTTTAATGTTTGTTACCTCATAACTTTCGACTGGGTGAACGGATTCTCATTTTTTTTTTGAAGTTGGTGCTTTCCGTGTGGTCCCATTTAAATTTCATCAAATTCGGTCCAGTAGTTTTTGAGATTCACTCCAATAACTGAAGAGAATGGAAGTCGGTATAAAATTTTTCAAATTGTACTTGTTAACTACTGACATCCAAAAAGGAGGAGGTCAATTAAAATGTATTTTTTTATGTAGTATTTTTTATGTTTGTTACCTCATAACTTTTTACTGGGTAAACCGATTCTCAAAATTCTTTTTTTTGTTTGGAAGCTAGTGCTTCCCGTGTGGTCCCATTTAAATTTCATCAAAGAAGTTTTTGAGTTACACTCCAATAAATGAATAAAATGGGAGTCAGTATCAAATTTTACAAATTGTACTTGTTAATTAGTCAGTAAAGTATGAAAATTTGTTATAAATGTAATTAATGGAAGAAATTTTTTAATTGTAATTTTATGTTATTTTATTTTTAAAAGATTAGGTAATATATAATTTGCAGTTATTCTATTAACATTTACATATTTAGTTCATACATTTAAAAAAACCTTCTCGATTTTCGTTATAAAATAAGTACTCGTAGATGAAATGTTGCAGATCACGTGCACAGGATAAATCAGGTAGCTGTAGGTACATCAAGAAGTTGAGTGTAGTATTTTTTTATATATTTGAGGAGAGTACTAAGTGATGGTAAATAAGAAATGAGCCTTTTTTTTAGGACAACATTCACGTAAAGGTCTTCAGGTCCCAAACTAGGCAGAGCCTGTCTCTTTTAGAATCATCATGTATTTAACTGCGAGAGGATAAACAAAATAAGAACAATCTCTAACGAACTTAATGATAATCATCAATATCATCCCCATATTCTTTAAGCAACTCCATGCTTCAATTTTTGTAATAATCTTGAGCTCGTAGCATTTTTTTCTATTTCTCAGTCCATACAGGACTCAGTCGTTTCGCAATAAATATTTGGAATATTTGTCAAGTACGCAATATGGCAGGAACGCTTAAGTGCGCTTTTATGTACGTAACATTACGCCTGAAAGGTTTGTTTGCTTGGCGTCGAACGTTTCATACTTACCAAAACGTTAGCAAAACTCTAAGCTATAATTTGCATAATAATCGCCGTTTTCGTTGCGGCAATTTATACCTTCAAATATATATGAATTGTGAAGTGGTTGTAATTGTCTGAAAGATTGAGTTAAGGATATCTCGTTGTTGAGTTCGTTACATGTTGCCAAGATTCACTTTAAATAACCTTAATATGTATTTTTTTAAATTAATCCCTCACGAACATATTTTTTGGGTGGTAAAGTGGCACCCAACGCGACCAATTTCATTCTTCCAATAAAATAAATGCAAGTACATTTATTAAGTTTTTATCTAATGAAATAAATAATGTTTGTTATTTTGAAATGAATGCAATATATAAAAAATACCCGGTTTAGTAATTTGGCGCCCAACGTGGGGTTTTGTAAACGCTCAGACGTGAGAGTATCTAATCACAATTTAGTCCATTTGCTTATATTATCGTAGTTTTAATTCCCTCATGGCCGAAACACGCACACTCACCATGATATTTTAATGGGAATCGACGAACAATCGAACATCCATTTCCTACTGAACGCACACCCTACTTAAATATTAGCTCCATTTACGGTATTAACTTTTTGCAGAAGGTTTCACCTACTATAATTACACTATATTAAGGAAATAGCACCTACCTTAAAACAGGGACACAAACACTATGCGTTTAATGAACAAAATCACTGTATATGTGTAGTTCAATCCACGTTAATGGCACACGTCATTCACGATGCATTCGACACACACAAACACTTGCACTGTCACGGAGTTTGATATTATTCGGAATATCAGGAATCACTGTTCGCTCGATGCGATTGCAGTATCTGAGAGCAGAGCCAGCGCGCGCGACACGTCCGCTCAGAACCGAGTCACGGCCACTACTGAAGCCTCCTGCCGCGCAAGCCTCTGCGGGACCCGTCAAAGAACATCCACCCATTGCGCTCGCTACACTTGCTAAGATTTTGGCGTGATTATTTGAAACGTGTCAGGGTTTGATGTTTAATTCTGATTAGTGGTAAGATCTGATACTAACAGAACTTAGTCAGTAAGCTACGAAATAAGATATGTATTTGATGTTTAGTATGGGTTCTTTACGTAATGGCGTGTATAAGTTTTAATGATGTTTAGCTCTTAAACCATATTAAGAGGTAAAAATCAGAATGGGTAGGTATGAAATTTTAGGTGAATTTTACACTGTACTGTACTGTACCTGGGTCATAGAGGTGCAGTTCTTTACGATTCTGTTAAAGGGTTCCACAACTTGATGAGAATAATCGTATTCAGAGTTATAATAAGTATTTCTAAGACTTAATTAGCATAAGTTAGTTATTCCTGTAGCTGAAGACACGAAAAATATGACAGATTATATCGTAAAATAGATTTCGTAAAGTATTGTACCTAAGCACTATGAACAAGACCAGAACTTCACTTATGTTCAACTTAGCATTCTAACCTTCTTATCTGACCGATTTGGATCTGCCCTTCAAGCCTTACGCATTCAACGTTAGTTTCATTCAATATTCCTTAATTCTAAGCGTTACCAGGATGCAGAGCCATTAATAGTAGATTAGTAGCCAAGGGCTGTAAGGCATCAATTGCAGCCCGAGATATTTAGTTCGAGGGTGCAATTGATGCTTACACCCAAGCTAACTACTCTGCTTTACATCTAGATTGTGAGGTAAGTAGAAAAAAACCGGCATTACAAAAATAAAATTGATGACTATTATACTCATACGAAGACAAGGCTGAATAGCGAAGCGACCTCTTTTGTCATTGGGCTGAATGCATGATGTCTATTGCCAGTGTGATGGTTAGATGTACGCGAACTTTTAAAAAAGAGTGAAGTGTTTTTTTTAATTACTTACCGCCCTAGGGCTTTTCTAGCTACAATATTACCCTAGAGCGTAAATTAGTCACCTACAAGCCCCATTTGGGGGTAATAAGGACCTACTTACCGAATATGAGAGATGCAAAGTTGTATTGCGTATATAGTCTAGGTAATGCATGTCTGTGTTTCGAGCGGTTCAAATTCAGACTATCGACATGAAGTTCAATCTCGTGAAATGAAATGTTGAGGAATGACATGCACTGCAATGTATTCTAGAATGATGAACAGGTCAACCATGAACATTAGAGATACGTGACTTTCTACTAACTTGACTACAAAATACAGTACGGCTGAAGTGGATTTTAGTATTAAGTAGGTTGATTATAATTTTATGACTAAATAAGATACAGAACACTGTAACGTAATAAAATGAATCACGTGTTGTATGTGAAACTGGTTTCCATGACACAGGGAATCCTAGTGTGGAGACCAGGGCAAATATCAACATGTACTAGTATATAGAAAATGTTTATTATTAGACTGTAAAGTGTTATTTTGGCTCAAATAAATATTATTTATATTACTTCGGGAGATAAGTGCGTCGCAGTGTCATGCAAAATACGTACAAAACTTCTGTATCATTAAGATGGTAATTAACAGCTGGTGCTTTTACTTATCACGATTCTATTAATTATTTTCTTATTGCTTTTACATGATCTTCACACTTCTACTGTTCTTCTGACTAGCTGTTCTCATCATACTGACGCCTCTGTTATTCTTTGATTTTGATTTGATGAGATTGTGACCTGGCTTTCGAGAGAAGAGGACCCAGGTTCAATGCCTAGCTAGTGCAAGTATTAATGTGATGATCAGAAAGGTTTGAACTCAGGTCTTGGATGGTTGTGATGTGAAGAGGCGGTGTGGTGTGATGAGGGAGGCATGGCCATGCCTCCTACGACACAGGGATTCCAAGTGCGGGTTATAAGTGTGTACGTTACGTTATTATACTGGTCATACACAATTTCACTTTTTAAATGTTATCATTGTATAGTTCTTGTTTTTTATATTTTTTTATTAAGTTTTCCTCTAAGACGGTGTCCACAGGCTATTGGCTTGCAAAACACGATATTCGTAATACTGATATTCCTAACGTAACAATTTAGAAAATAAACAATTAAATCGTGCTTCATTTGAAAATAATTGAAGTGTAATGTAATGTTATTTATTAAACTGTTTTGTGGTTTTATCTGTACGGGACATGGCGACTGGCCCTCAAAGACAGCTGCCGGAATACACATTAAACAATAACCGACTTCACGAGCACGACAGATGAAAAATATTTAATTATTTGGTCAACCCCGCGGGTCTACGTTTAGGTAAATTGAGTGACCCACGTGAACATTTGCGTATGTGCCAAAGAAGAATGGAAAACACCTCTGTGTGTTTTGGGGTCCTTACATAGACGGACCCCCCACGAGAAAGAAAACCATGCAAAACCAGTAGTAAGACTAAGATATTATAAAATTGCACCATATTTTTATAAAAGTTTTCAGCATTGATATTTTTTCTAGGTTAGGTTAGATAGGCAGAATTCGTTGCTTAAAATATCTGACTGGGTTTTTCAAAAGAAATCTATCGTAATAGAGGAACGGGTGCTTGGCAATAGGTATCGTTATCGTAGATATGGATGCAACTACTTATATTTTATGTGATAACAAATGTGCAAAATGTATGAGTCCAACAACAAAGGAAATAACTATTGGTGTCACTTTGTCATGTCATTTCCACTCTTTTGGCAGAATATACGTAGTATCAAGAAAGTTGTATAGTATCCTATAGTCTATGAACGTTAGCTTTTCGTTATTGCCCACAAGCATCTTCTGCGTATTAATTTTATTGTTTTCCATTAAGGTTTTCTCATTTTTTTCCCAACTGTTAATTGAATATAAAAATATCAATTATCTTCTTTTTTTTTATTTTTTTTATTATCCAAAATTATTACAAAAAAACAAATTGTACTTAACATTAAAGACTGCGGAAGCCTGAAGGGCTTATGAGCAGTCAATGAGTTCGGTAACATATCATATTATGTATCTATATATAAATTATATTATAACAATTAACTTACATTAGAAACAATTTAATCACATTTACAGTACATAATCAGAGTTATTTAATAATATAAGTTTCTTTTTAAGTATGTTGAAAGGGCGTGGAGTGTGGAGGTATATGTCCTGTATGTCTTTAGGTAAAGTGTTAATTAATTTAGGTAGAAGGTAATTGTAGGTTCTCTTTCCATATGTATTATTATATGTAGGTAGCTGAAATGGTTTAGAGTTATTTAGGGTACGTAAGTTGTTAGGACGCTTATATTTGTTTAGGTTTAAAGTATGGATTTCGTTATATTCTTCTTTTAAAATTGACATTTTTATCATGTTTTGCTTGGGCAAAACGTTACAATATTGAAATAAACCTGAATAGTCATCACGGTGTAGCAGCTTTATTTTCCTTGGTACAATGTTTTTTTAATATTCGTATCTGAAGCATATGAATCTTTTCAAGATGCGTCTTATAGGTTCTGCCGTAACTGCTAAGTCCGTAAGCAATTACGGAATCAGCTAAGGCTAGGTACAGCATTCTAAGGATCTCATAGGGTAGCTTATATTTCAGTGTGGCTATTCTACTGAGTATAGATCGTAGTTTGTTGCATACGTGCGTTATGTGAGGAATCCAGTTGAATCTGCTGTCTATTACAAGTCCTATGTACGTATGTTCTTTTACAATTTCTATAGGAATACAATCACAAGGACGGCCACTAGCTAAGTGTAGACACGCGTGTTTATGTGCACGGATGACAGGTTGGTATGTTGTGGTGTTATGTGATGAGTGTATGTGCATTACCTTCGTTTTGTCGACGTTTATTACCAAACCTGCATCGTGCGACCATTTACACAGTGTGTCAAAATGGGTTTGTATATTACGCTCGGCGACGACGAGTTCCCTGTCTGCGACAACCAGGCAAGTGTCGTCTGCGAACTGGTATACAGAGTTCTCCCCCGCAACGTTACACATAGTGTTTACGTAAATCAAGTACTCACTGGGTCCTAAAATTGAGCCCTGTGCGGTGCCTTTAGTCGTTTCTATCATATTGCTATACGAATTTCCGAGCCTAACTGTCGTAAACCTATTACTGTGATAATTTTTAAACCATGTCAGAGTAGGATCTGCTAATAATAAATAAATTTGGCATAGTTTCGTTCTCCGTGGTTTTCATTCTCAGTGGGTCCACCGAGTCAACCGATCTTCTTTGGATATATATACTCGTAATAGTATTTCTAGACAAGTTTTACTCAAGCCCGCCGAGCCAACTCCACCTTGAAGAAGTATCAAGCATACACTCACTTATAAAATTTCGCACTTGTAATGTTAGTGTGAATTTGAGTTTTGTCTCATAAATATTAAGATGTACTTGAAATTCTGTTGCCAACAGTACAAGCAGATTGACAAATGCATTTTTTATGACTCCGGCCGCTACTTGCACTCGCACTAATGATGCTGTGTGCATTACAAAGCGCCATCTCGCGGGCAGCGGCGACAAGTCACATTAGTCGCCACTCACACACACAACATTTTTACACATTACAAAACGCTTCCTCTTAGGGTTATCTCTTAAATATTGCCATATTTTTTTTATTGATACGCAACATTCGTATAACAAACTACTGTAACCAAGGCCTGACTTTGCTCTGAGTAGGTGGAGAGGGCTTATCAATCCATCAAAAATTGATTTCATTAGCTGTCATATCAATACTATATACATTTATTGTAATATACACATAGTATACAATACCATTACACAATATGCATTTTATAGCAATTTCAGGAGAGTCAATAACTATTGAATTTACATTTGAAATTTTAGCTGAATTACTAACATCAAGTTACATACTTGTTGTAATATGTGTTCATATTTATTACCTAATGTAGGTATGTTTATTCGAACACTTTATTTTCTCGAACAATTTAAGGAAATCCATTCCAAACTAAACTTAAAATAATTTGTAGTCGACAAACGTTAAATTCACTTAACTTCGAAGTCCAACTTTTTCAAAGAAAAGTTATATTGATCGCCAGCCTAATTAGCACCTGAAAGCCTCCCAAACAAACAACCTTTATGAAAAAAGTGGAAACTGGGGCAGTGACATCCCTGGTTGAAAGCGGCACACGCACATGCACTCGCTGCAAATACCGGTCACGCACACATTGGCAGTCGTCGCTGTCGGCTAGCCGGTGAAGTTGGCAGAGCAAACGTGTAAACGGAAAAGATAGGCTTTTCTTTGACTCCTTTTAACTGTCCGAGGGAGTTTTAAATAGGATGCAAACAGAGATAAGACTACCTGCCGCGATGAATGAAAAATTAGTGTCTAAAGGGAAGCTGTTTGCCGTGTTCAGTGCTCAGGCTTCGGCATTGTTTGTACAGGAAAACGTTCAAACTGCTGGCTATTAAAGAGTTGCTTAACTTTTTGCTATTATATTATTCATAGTTTATAAAACGTTTTTAATAATATAATTTGATAATAATGTATTCATATAAAATAGCATAAGCCAACAATGTCCATAAGAGCTTCTTCAAAGATACTTATATAACACGTATCCTTTAAATTCTTGAACATTAGTTACATGAGTTACTTTAATCTTTTCAGCAATGGATTCTCCTGGACAATCTGCAACAATTTCTATTCATTATTCAGTTGACCTATTTGCAAACGTATTGAAATAAAATATACATACAAACTAAAATGTATCTGTGACACTGTTGTAATATATAAATAGGTGTTTTCATTATTACTCATACTTTCACTCCTTGCGTCGACATCCCAAAGCAGTACAGTTGTGACCCATCATGGCATTAGCCGGAACAGATCGAGATACATCGTACGGGAGAGCCGTACGATGTATCTCGATCTATTCCGGCCTCCAGCTGCACGAACCGCTTCAGTGACATTTGTATTGAGAGTAGTGCAGATCTGATCTGTCCAACGTATTGAACTGGTGGGCAAGAGATAGAGGATCCATTCTGTATAAGCTTTTAAACTATCACGGTCACTATTACAATACAATTTTACTTTAACAGTAGAATCAGGATATTTACCGTGTAATTATTTTTGTTTGAGTTCCCGATATTTCGGCACAGTTGCAAGCGCCATGATCACGAGTAAACTGAAGTGTATGCGGGTGAGCGACACTAAGAACAAACGAAAGGAACTACCGTCTTTCTGTAGAATTGTATGCGCACACCGCCCTATACATACGTCATACAAATTACTCGCATCTATATTTTGTTCACGACACTCGAATTGACAGTATACGAGTATTTGTTTTTGAACTTCTTTATCGTGTAAACAGAAAGGATTACATTGTTAATATCCCGTTACTAATGTTAACCATAATATGTCTCCTTCAAGCGATTTGTGTACAAAATCATCAAGAAGCAGTACTCTATCCGATAGCGGTACTGGTAACGTAGTAACTAATACAATAGTCTGTGCCTCAGGCAGCCCACTCCACCACTCGCGTGCCGCTGGATCCCGGCTGACACGCTGCGATAAGGTCACCTGTAACTGTAATAGCCAACAGTTAACCTTAACTTATTACGGGTTGAACGGTAAATTACATTCAGATTGAAAAGGTTGAAGAAAATTAGATAATATTAATATTAGGAATTAATATAGATTTCGGAGTGACGTTTAGACAGATACACGAAACGACCTTAAAATTAATAACAGTTTCTTTGTGGAATAGGTTGGCAAACGATCAGGCGGCTCATCTGATAGTAAGTGATACCGTCGCCCACGGACATCCGCAATACCAGACGTATGTAGATGCGTTGCCGGCCTTTGGAGGACGGGGAAGGGGAGATCGGGCCTCTGGAACCTCCCATAGACCGGCTGAAACGTAAACATAAGCTATATAACTTCACGTCGGTGTTATGTAGGAGAGTGGTACTTCCCCGTTATTGCCGGCCCATTTGGCTGCAACCCATAGGGTTACTGACACTACCACCAACTAAGCTTTTTTAATCCAAGTGCATGCCAGGATATAAACATCGTCTGCTGGACATGGTCAAGGACAGTTCCAATGCCATTGTACGTAAACGTATATAAGAAAATACTTGTTGGTGAAGGCGTGAATCTAGCTAAAGTCGATCGTAAATGCTAACCTGGCCTGTAAATTTTTTTGCAAATTATTTATGCTTCAACCTTAGATTCTTTGACCACTAATCATAGATTAAGTTCATAAGTGTCCTTGACCCATTTAATACTTTCATTTGCTACAGTGGCATTATAACTGATAAATATATGCTTCAACCTTAAGTTCTTTGACCACCAATCATAGATTAAGTTCATAAGTTTCCTTAACCCATCAAATACTTATATTTGCTACAGTGGCATTATAACTGATAAAAATATGCTTCAACCTTAGGTTCTTTGACCACCAATCATAGATTAAGTTCATAAGTGTCCTTAACCCATTAAATACTTATATTTGCTACAGTGGCATTATAACTGATAAAAATATACTTCAACCTTAGGTTCTTTGACCACCAATCATAAATTAAGTTCATAAGTGTCCTTAACCCATTAAATACTTATATTTGCTACAGTGGCATTATAACTGATAAAAATATGCTTCAACCTTAGGTTCTTTGACCACCAATCATAAATTAAGTTCATAAGTGTCCTCAACCCATTAAATACTTATATTTGCTACAGCGGCATTATAACTGATAAAAATATGCTTCAACCTTAGATTTTTTGACCACCAATCATAGATTAAGTTCATAAGTGTCCTTAACCCATTAAATACTTATATTTGCTACAGCGGCATTATAACTGATAAAAATATGCTTCAACCTTAGATTTTTTGACCACCAATCATAGATTAAGTTCATAAGTGTCCTTAACCCATTAAATACTTATATTTGCTACAGTGGCATTATAACTGATAAAAATATGCTTCAACCTTAGGTTCTTTGACCACCAATCATAAATTAAGTTCATAAGTGTCCTTAACCCATTAAATACTTATATTTGCTACAGCGGCATTATAACTGATAAAAATATGCTTCAACCTTAGATTTTTTGACCACCAATCATAGATTAAGTTCATAAGTGTCCTTGACCCATTAAATACTTTCATGCGCTACATTGGCATTATACTCGTAACTGACAAAAATAATGGCAAAATAATGGCACTGCTGTAATATCCACTAAGACGGAATGTCACACATAAAACTAAGTTTTGCGTGATACGAGCATGAGACTCTACAAATCAGTCTTGTAACAGATATTTTTAAGAAAAGGTAAAGGTAAGACATATTTTTCTTTAAAATAACTTTGTTTGATAATAACAGCTCAGTATTGGTACCAACACAACTACTTGGGCCTATACGGGACTTATTCCTGTATCCGTACTCATATATATTACATTTACTGATTCCTTTCTAGGTGTTGGGTAGACCTAGTCTTTCTGGTGATCCATTCCAGGTTTCATTTGTGATGTATTCTCGGATCCGGAATCGGTTGTAATACTTTTAACGATCCCTTCCTGGATGCAGAGCTTATACATTCATAGTATCGGTGTCATGTGAGTTCATTCATTTACCTTTTGTAGCAAACAGGATGATGTGAAAAATATTGAACAATAAAATTGTGATTATTCATTGCAATTTTAAAGAGATAAATTCACATCCACGGACAGGATACGAAACCGCGTCTTCTAACAATCTGTGTCAGATGCCATGACCATGTTCAATTGATGTCGCTCTGCCCCCTTACGGCGGTTAAAATCAAATAGAGAGTTAAAATTCGATACTCGGACGTCGTGGCCTAGTAGGCCTAGTAGGCCATGGCATCTGACACTGATTCCCAGAAGACGCGGAATGGAATCCCGTCCGAGGGTGTAATTTTTTCTCTTTTAAATTGCAATGCTTGGTATCGCTATGCAGGCGTTAGTACTTTAAAGATATGGTTCAACCATAAGAATAAACACAATTTTTATAATTTGATGTAAATATTATATTGACATATTGCCTGTGAAGAAAAGATAATATGAGTTAATCTTTTCAGGAGAGAGATCATCTTGATAATAAAGTAAAAAGAATAATAAATATCATCAAACCAATTCGTTTGTTAAATCTTGTATAATATCACAAATCATGTACCTATATAAAAATCGCAACGGTAATCAGCTTGTATTATTACTATAAAATGTTGATCATAAAATATCTGATACTATGTTCAAGCGCTGGTGTAAAAAGAGATTTATGAGTGAACGAACACAAATCTCGAAGTCGGTACAATGATTTAACCTACTCCGGAAGCAGTAACCCATCGAGAAACGAGTCGTAACCTCGCCTAACCTCCAAATTGATTGATTTTTCAACAACCTCATCAAGTTCAAGCCTCCCTTCCTACGTAATAAACCCTGAGTACAACGTAGTAATGCCGTATTATTTTCTGTGCTTACAATTCCCCAATTTCCTATATCCGGGCTTACGGCGTTAATCCAACAGAAAAAAAACATCAAAACGCTTGTTTTATTATAAAATCCTTTTTTTAGATTGTACAAAGAGAAATGTTAAATATAAAGTGTAGATTTTTGGGTTTAATATTCAGACGAGTTGGAAAAATCTACCAGAAACAAAAGAAATTTCTTTATTTTTATTCTACTCGTAGTTTGTACTAATCGACTTTCAAACGAATGGAATCAATGGAATCGATGGATCCCACACAATTTGACCGATGCTCAAAAACGGACCGCATCATTTGGTACCATGCTATGCTTGCCAGATACAAAGAAGGGGCTTAAAATTTGGTGTGGGACATAGTAACAGGTGACGAAACATGGATCCCAAAACGAAGCAGCAATCGTGCGTATGGGTAATAGAGATGAGCCGAAACCAACTAAAGTGGCGCGCGTGAAAAGTGCATCGAAGCGGATGATTGCGTCTTTTTTAATAAAACTGGACACGTGGCTACTGTTGCTTTAGAACATCGTCGTACCGTGAATAGTGACTGGTACACGACCATTTGTTTACCGTAAATTATTAGCAAACTCCGTGATAATAACGGTAAACGCCGTATAGCCGTATTTTGCACCATGACAATGCAAGTAGATCCTGACTACTGGTAGACCTGACCTAGCGCCGTGTGATTTTTTCTGTTCCCAAAAATCAAGAACCAATTACGCGTCGAAGCTGTCGATAATTAAAAACACGTATCTGACGTCACCACGGAGGAGTGGCACAAATGTTTTAAAAATTGGTTCAATCTTATGAAAAAAATCATAGACGTAAAAGGAGAAAGACACGTATAACACGTGTGGCGCGCTTTGATATACGCAGGGATAGTAGAAAATATGTTTGAGCTAAGTTCAATAATAGATCTATAAAGAAGATTTGCATGTTGACTTGAATTTAAGTAGTTAATTGAAATTGATTGTGTAATTCACCACCTGAATACATTCAAGAGTTGACGTCATTCAAATGCGAAGCAAAGCGTGCACGTATTTTACGAATTTCATCTTAGTCGTTTTCATATTTTTTGTAACATAATAGGTTATATTTGACTTAATCGTACTAATTTATTTTACTCGTAGAGAGACCCTTCGAGGAACATTGAGTTAACGGTGTTTAAAAAACTTCCGAACTAAGCAGAGCGTGTACTATGGTTACCTGATGATTGATAAACATACTTAAATACACATATACACACCCATCTTCATAATATCTTATTCAAAAGATCTCTTGCCTGCACAAGCATGCTGTCATATCTCCTCGTGGTTTTTATGTACTCATCACCCAATGAGTTATTACATTAGTAACGTAGTAACTATTACTCTGACTGTGTACTGGGTTGCGTCCAAAAGAAGTCTAGAGTCATGTCAAACTGTGCTGACAAAAGTAATAATAGAGACTTATGCTAATGAATATGAATATAAATATAAAGAAAACATGGTGTTAGTCAAAATTAGCGGGTCCAACATTTGAATTTGACAACTTGATCAACATTCAGATCATGCAGTCGTTGAATCAGCTTCTTTTATTATCATTTTTAAAGCACTAACGCATGCTTAGCGAGACTATACTTTGTAACTTTATAGTTAAAATAGATGTAATTCAAACCCACGTCTTCTCTGTCGGCATCTGTCTCTGAATCCCTTGACGCCAATATGCTAAGAACGTTGATTTACCGAGATGGTATCATACGAAAAATAGTCAAAACTAGTGCCAGTCATTCGACGACAGACAGACGTTGGCACAACCATTTATCATGGCGAGGAAATGAGCCGCGAGCGCTGTCATGTCACGTATTCCACTTGAACGAATAGATGCCATAAAAAAAGAATATGTACATATTATTTTTAAGGAATGCTGTTTATATGTATGTAGTTCGTGTTATTTACCCGACTACATCGAAGCAAATAGGGGAGGCATTATTGTGATAACGGCTATCCTATGAACATTATTATGCAACACTATTACATACCTACATTAAAATATATAACGTAAAACGTATTTATTTGAAGATAAATATTGCATTATTAATAATATAAAGCTTTCAGAGGAGAATATATTCTACTTTCATACTTTTAGAGCGTTATTTATCAGTGTCTTCTTTGTTTTCGAACTTACTTTTTACTAACTTTATCATATCAATAGAAAATCGTATACTAAAGATCACGTTAATATAACTAAGCATTATCATAACATCATATAATATTCCCTCTGCTGGGATACAAGTCGAAGTTTAATGGAAGACGAGAGTACATTTAAATTATAATCCACTAGATAATTTATTGATTCAGGCGTTACTTTGCGGAAATCCATTATCAAAAAAACGATATTAAAAAATATTTAGTGACACTTCCGCTGAAAAGAAAACAATGATTTTGGCCTATTTGGGGGGCGTGCACCACCCTCCCTCCCTCCCGCATAAAATGCTAATAGGAAGAATACAAAATAAAAAACACAAGAAACCCCAAATAAACCAAAACCGACCGTGAATCTGTCGGTCTAGCGCTCGACGAGTCAACATCTCCTGAGGATGCCTCGTGTAGAGGCGAAACACGTGTCGAATCGGTTTTGGTTTATTTGGGGTTTCTTGTGTTTTTTATTTTGTATTCTTCCTATTAGCATTTTATGCGGGAGGGAGGGTGGTGCACGCCCCCCAAATAGGCCAAAATCATTGTTTTCTTTTCAGCGGAAGTGTCACTAAATATTTTTTAATATCGTTTTTTTATAATCCACTACCCAGGTCCAGTGGGGCTTGGTGGGTAAATCACCCAAGTATCCAAGTTTCCAGATCACCCGAACATCCGAACAGTTGAAAATTGATCACGCAGCTTAATGCAGTAGTAGTAAGCTTTACTTAATTAAGTTGAACTGGTTTGAAAGACTGTATATAGGAAAGACTACTTCTCTACGAGGACATTGTTTATATATATACACACGATGCGCCTACTTCACATTAACTTAAACTTAACAATAACCTTTTTTTCATCTTATTAGTTTAAGCTAAGCATGCTTGATGCTCAGTTTAAACTATTAATGATGCCGTAATACGGGTACTAATGTGAAATAGAGTTGTAAAAGACTTTGTGTGTTGGTTCGAACTAAGGTTATTATTTTTATAACATATATACGATGGCTCCACTGGCCCAGTTGGTCACTACCAATTGCCACTGCCTTCAAAGCGAAGGGTCCCAAGTTCTTGTAAGTTTGTTCTCGGATCTTGTATGTTTGTGATGTGTTAATCGGTTTTTATGTGTGTGTGTCGATGGCTCACGCAATACCAACAATAGTGCGGGGGTATGTGTGTGAAAATGTTTAGATTTTTTTTTATCCCTACCGTGTAATTTAAACCTTCCAAATAATATGCTCAAAGCGTAGACAAAAGCTGACCTCTTGTATTTCTAAAATATTTTGTGATATTTTGTTAGAAATGTTTTTTTAGTATATTTTTTTATTTATTTATTTACCAAATTAAAAGTACAAACATATTTGAAGTAATATAACATAGCATTCATAAACCACATAGGTTTGTACATAATGCTATTGTTTAGTCTGCAAACTAGTCAATATATTATGTTTAATAAACAACAATCTGAACTCTTACACTGACTTATTAGGTATATATTACGTGAGATATCATTACAGGTTCTAAGATTATATAATTCGCCAGGAAGCTTCATACATGCCTATCAAAGTCAAAGTCAAAGTCAAAATCATTTATTCAATTTAGGCATCAAAGACGCACTTATGAACGTCAACATTTCATTATAATGTACTTTAAATACTCTACCGCCGCGTTCCAAAATATATAGAACCCACCGAGAAGAAGCGGCAAGAAACTCGGGGCCATTCTTTTTATATGGATGTTTACAATGTTTCCACTTAGGTACCACAAATATTACATTTTATGGGTGGCAGAGTGACAGCTTGCCAGAAGTGGAGTATTCCAAGCATCTTTATCTTCTATACAGACTGACTGGTTGAACACTTTACATAAACAAGGACATGATAATTCATGGTCACATGAAACGTTTAAAAAAATAAAATTAAAAAAATACCGTTAAACTACAGAGGAAACCTTCATTCTATGAATGTGCTATAACTCGAAAATTATGGACACCGTCCGAACGGGGTTAATGACCCAAAGCGCCGCGCCGCGTTCAAAGGAATCAAGCTGCGTCCGAACGGGGTTAATGACCCAAAGGGCCGCGCCGCCCGCGCCGCCAAAGGATGCCGCGATCGTCGGCCGCCCGCCCGGCCGCGCCGCGCTTTTATTACTACACGCGCGCCGCGAGTGACCATGTTTATTGTTTTGAGTAGACAATTAAAGTTAAATTAGGTAAATATTAGGCACCTATTTTTTTTTCTTAATTAGAACGAGAATCGAGTACTGAGCACTATATATCAATATGTAAAGTGTTCAACCAGTCACCCTGTATAATGTCGAACTTTATAGTAAGCTTTTTTTTATTAAAACGTTTTTTACTGTCAAATAGAATTTGCCCTCTGTGAGCTCAGTTATGTGCTTTGGGATTTTATTGTAAAAACGCACACAATTTCCTAGGAATGACTTATTAGTCTTCGCAAGTCTAAAACTAGGTACAGCTATCCTATTTGTAATTCTGATATTAAAAGTGTGGTGATCACTATTTAACTTACATTTATGTAAATTTTTACGAACATACATTATATTTTCAAATACATATAAGGAAGGCAACGTTAATATATTGGTTTCTTTAAATAAATCTCTCAAAGATTCACGGGGACCCATTTCGTATATTGCTCGAATAGCACGTTTCTGAAGGATAAAGATGGTCTCTATATCAGCCGCTGAACCCCATAGCAATATCCCATATGACATTACGCTGTGGAAATATGCAAAATACACTAACCGCGCCGTAGAAGCATCTGTTAGCTCTCTTATTTTACGTACCGCATATGCAGCAGAACTGAGTCTCCCAGACAGGGCATTTATATGAGGACCCTATATAAATGGTAAGAATCTAACTTAATCATACATCTAAGAGGGTGGTATACAATATACTCGTACAAGCATGTTTTAAATGTTGACGAAGATTATTTATTTATCTTCGTAGCCCATGCGATATGCGCTAGGTACTAAGTTATATAATCAACATTCGATGTGTTGAAGGAAATAATCATTGAGTTTATATTTAATATTACTTGGTGAAATGTTTTTACGTAAATCAATAGGTAAGTATTTATTTATATAGGTAATTAGAAACATTGTTATTTACAAGTAATGTTGATTAACTTAATTCAAGTTAACGGGTTAGTTTCATTATTCCATTTGTATATGCCTACAGTCAAGTATTAATCTCTTCCTCTTTGCTAGAGATAAGCAGTGGTAAATACAATGCCTGAAACACAGTACCAGCCATAGCTTGAGCTTGAGTCTGCTCTGCGCCAATCACCCCAAGACATCAAGTGCTAGCTGACTCGCCAACGGCGTAGTTTCACCTTGTAAAATCGTTTCTTAATAACTGCGTACAACATTAAAGGAGTCACGGCAACAATTTCCAGTATTTAGTCTCAGCGGTTTAAACTCTACGTTGATGAATCAGACAGACAGGATGAATAACTAATCTCTCTGTATATGATAAGCCGTTCAGTATAGTGTAGTCAGCTTGCTATGTCTACTCCTCCCTCTCCGACGGCAGTGTGGGTGTCGTAACCCACCATCAGGCGAGCTCAATGTGAGATAGGACACAACAGGGGCCAACCAAAGTGTCGTACAGACCGCCCATAGTATGCCTCTAACTATCTAAGAATAGTAATAAGTTAAAGAGTGATCATCACCCTTTTAATGCTAGGAATACAAATATGATAGCTGTACCGAGTTTTAAACTTGCGAAGACTAATAAGTCATGTGCGTTTTTACAATAAATGCTTGTGGCGTACCCCAAGGTAGGGATTTGGGTCCTTTACGTTTTTTACTCTACGTAAACGATCTCCCTGACATTACTAAAAATAAATGCACTCTTTTTGCTGATGACATTTCAATAATAATTAAATTTTGTGACAATATAAATAATTATGAAAATGAATTTAATAATACAATTAATAATGTGACATCTTGGTTGAGTAATAATAATTTAAATGTAAATTTGACTAAAACAAACTATAAACAATTTCGAAACTATGGTAGTAAACCGATGAATCTTAACGTAAATCACAATAATACCGCAAATAAGGAAGTGCAAGAAACTAAATTCCTCGGGATTATTATAGATAAAAATTTGAACTGGAAGTCCCATGTGGACTATATATGTAAAAAATTGAATAGTTACGTTTATGTCCTCACCAGGTTGAGACAAACGTCAGCGCAGAGTACAATGCTTGCAGCCTATCATGGGTATGTATCATCTGTTCTGAGGTATGGTTTATTGGTTTGGGGAAATTCGACCAATATTAACAAAGCATTCAATGCCCAAAAAAAATGCATACGTGCAATGTGCGGGGTGCCGCCATACGAGTCTTGTGTACCGCTTTTTCGAAAGCTCAATATTATTCCCCTTCCATGTATGTATATATATACGAACTTGCAATATTCGTAAAAGCAAATCCTCATTACTTCAAGACAGCGCGTGAGATTTTTCCTCGATGTACACGCAATCCAGACTGACTGGTCTTTGATGTTCACCCCAGGACTACTCTGTATCTCAAACAAAGTCAAGCAATGTCCGTTAAGGTTTATAATAGTATTCCTGATCATATAAAAGCTTTTAATATAAAAATGTTCAAACTAGAGTTACTTAATTGGTTAAGGACAAAAACCTTTTATTCTGTACAAGAGTTTTTGACATCAAAATAGTTTAATTAAGTAGCCTGTAAACTACCTAATAATAATTCATGATTGTATGACATTTATTAATTTTATATACCATGTATGACATCATAAATATTTGCATGCTTTAATTAAGGCTGAATGTGAATTAGAACTTATATTATTATTATTATTTAAGACCTCAAACTGTACCACATTTACAGAAAATAAACAAATTTCAATTTCAAGTTCAATTTCAATAAAATCTCAGAACACATAACTGAGCTCACAGAGAGAAAATTCAAGTTGTCTCTAAAAACGTTTTAATGAAAAAACATATTGTAAAGTCCAACGTTATATAGAAGACAAAGATGTCACTCTGCCACTCATAAAATGTAATAATAGTAGTACCTAAGTAGAAACATTGTAAAAATCTATATAAAAAGAATGGCCCCGAGTTTCTTGCCGCTTCTTCCCGGTAGGCTCTATATATTTAGGAAAGCGGCGGTAGAGTCTATAGAGCACATTATAATGAATAATAGACGTTCACAAGTGTTTTGGATGCGTATATTAAATAAATGATTTTGACTTTGACTTAAGTTTCTGAAATCAATGTTAATATTATTCACATTATTGAAGCTATTTTCTTATAATCCCTTTTTTTTACTATATGTCTATATAAAATACATTATGAAATAACTAATCCTAGACCGTTACCGGTAGTGTGGCATCACCTAAACTACCGGTGGTTAGGGTTTCAGACTGAAGGATGTCAAGGAGTCTGCCTTCTGTAACGGGCCATTGAGCCAACTGTCTAGCGAGAACCTCTAAAGGTGTTGGTCTAGGCTTCTTGCTATAAGGCTGTTTGCTGAAACGATCATTGTTGCAAGTACAAGGCGAGGCGCAACCGCGACCGTTCTGCGCTCTCCCTTGAAAAAGACACCGGATGGCGTTGAAACTATAGTTGGTCTGACTTATTAACGTGAGTGATTCATGTTTTTCATATTAAAAATGTGTATAAACCACGTTAGTTTTCATAATAATATTGGAGCAATGACTGTTATTAATAATATTTTCTAATACTTTGTTGTCAGCTCATGACAACTGTCTGAAACACGTGTCTAATAATATGAAAACAACCTTTCAGAAACATAATTCAACTTAAATAATTATCTCGTTATATTGAACCTCAACTACCCTGAGGCGTAAAATAATAAACATTCTCACATATCATTTACCGAAGTTTAACAAATTGTATTTTCGTGAAATCTAAAAATACAGATGAAAAAGATTTGGATGTGGAGTTTTATTATATCTTGATCTTGCTTGAAGCAGAAATATATTTTAAATGTAAAATATTTTCTTACGCTTAACGAAATTAACTTTAGCTTATTCTATTCTGTATTCTTTATATTCTATTAATTTGCATGTTTATACGAAGTATGAAAGTTTTTAGGTTCGGCAATTATATTTCTACAACATTGCCTACATTATTTGGTTTACTTTTACCCTATGTTTTTATACTAACTTAGATATAATTAAGGAAAATTTACCAAATTAAATTCATATATCACATTTAGTAAAAGTCAAATTTAAATAACTCAATGCTCATACTACAATGTTTGTAATCTAATGATGTACATGTTACATACGGGTAGATACTTATCGTCATAAACGGATAAAACATAAAATTCGTAATCTGTTTAAGGTTAAAAATATAGAGATATGCGATGAACGGCAAAATAAATAAACATATGCAATAAATATTATAATTGAAAGTTAGTTACCTATTTATTATTATAATAATAAAGGTTGTTTATGTAAAGGTCAAAATGCTTCCAATTTTAATTTTAAATCGTAAAAAATAAAATATCTGAATGAAAATTAAGATCACAAGCAGCGAAAGAAAATTCATTCGCCGATCACAAGCTATAGATTCATTTCTTTTTTGTAGACGGCTGTACAAATGATTAATGTAGACTATGTTTTCTACAAGTACAGATTTATCTTTATAAATAGCATACATATGAATTTTCTAGCAAATAGGTTGTATCAATTAGAAGTAGGTATATGTCTTGACCTCATTTTTAAATGTATTAATCAATTAACCTTCTTATTAATCAGTATTTTTTTAGGTTTTGTAAACTGATTAGAAACCAAATATTTTTTTCTAATATATGTTATATATGTATATACCTCACAAGAAGTCAGTTTATAGAAAAAAGAAAAGTACCCAAGTACCTACTTTGGTACTTTTTATTTGAACACATGAAGAGAAGGGCTACCACGAATCTATTATATAAAAATGAACCCCTATTTTTCCTGGTCACGCTTTAACTTGATAACAGTTATACCGATTACGCTAATTATTTTTATGTTGTGTTAATTATTGTCAAGAGAAGGTTCTTATGAAAGAGAAATCATGAAAAGATGGAAGGTTATGGCGAAGCCGAAGGCCGAGCCTACTACGCGAACGAAGTCGCGGGCAGTCGCTAGAAGATAATAAACGTTCAAGTAACATTAAAGTTTTATTAAATGATTTCGCCTGATACATGTTAAAGATGTATGGAAGTGATTCCAAGCCACTGCTAACAGAAACTAAATCTTAACAGCTATCCGTCCTCTCAGAAAGTCAATGAGCAAGTCTGCTAAAAACTAGTTCGTTTTTTATTCAAGACAGGCAGAAACCAGCGCCAATCAATCTTGTGGCTTTCCTGAATGAATGCTTCCTCGGTGGAGGAATGGAAACGTGAACTTGGACTCATTCCAAGGAAACCACAACAAAATAGAAAAGTACGGGGCTGCCTTTAAATTTTGCTAGAAAAATGCATTTACTGACGCTATCTGTGATTCGGAGAGTGAATACTAAATCAAAGCTGCGTGGGTGTGATTTGGTTTTTAAGTGCGATAACCGAATGTATATCAGTTGGAAAGAGCATCTCAGCTAAATGAATTCTCAGCTAAGTCAACAATATACTAAGCATTTTTATAACAAGTTTTTAAACGCTAACACCAGCTTAGTAGAACAGCCCGAGTATATGTGATTAGCTCTCTTTAATTGCAAAATTTACCTATACTTAGTAAAATAATTGGGCGAACTGGTGCAGTATGCTGCATGATTTCATCAGTTGAATTTGTGAGAACTGACATTTGTTACAAGTTAATGTGTATGTTACCAATCAACAAGTTAAACAACGCTTGCTGTGGTCAGGACTTGGATGGGTGACCGCTAGAGGCATTATTCAACTGAGCGCTTCCGTGCTTCGGAGGGCACGTTAAGCCGTCGGTCGCGGTTAAGACAACAGTTGTTAGGATTTGTCGATGGCATTCGGGCGGCCTGAAAACTTCGACATGGGTTGGCCACTAACCTTTTCACCAAGACGCACTAGGCCCGCGTGGTGGATTATGGCCCAACTCCTCTCTCTGAGAAGAAGGCTCGAGTCCCAGCAGTGGGAACAGAATGGGCTGATTATGATTTATGATGAATGTGTATGTCCATGCCTTTTTTTGTCCCGGGGAAATCCTTCATGGATACCACCTACCACTGGGAGGTAGGTGGTTATGTGGGAGGCCGTATATTTCTTGGCGGCACGCCAGAACACATGGCGCACCGCAACTGCCTCGGAGACCAAACCCGCCTACAATGGGCGCCGGACTTCCCCGCGTCTGGACGCCGGTGGTCCCCCTGCGGTGGGTCGGATACGTAGCCCCACCGCCTGCTACGTCAGCCACAGGGGATAACCGACTCTCCCTCTCCCCCACGACCCCTCCGCTTCGAGTCTGCGCCGAGCGCCCGGACCCCACCTCCTCTAGCCTGCAACAAAGCGTCCGGACCCCACCACTTCGAGTCTGCGCCAAAGCGCCCTGACCCCGTCACTCCTATGTGGACTTGGCGGTCAAAGCCTATAGGAACGGCCCCGCATGAGCCGGCCAGCGCACCCCAACGCCGGCGTGGCCCCTGGGTTCCTCTTAGTTTCAACGTGGTGATCCAAGCCACGGCTACTGAGTCCCCCCGCCACGTCAATGCGGGAACCCTTCAGGGGGGTGTATGTCCATGCCTCCCGCAACACGGGAATTCAAGAAATTACGTTATAATAATTTATTAAGTGATTATTGTTTATTGTTTTAAGAATGAACTTAGAAGTAAATAATTTGTTTTTTTTTATTTAATATGTTTCGGTATAGTAGTATTTGCTATGAGTACACTAAAGTGTACACAGTCGTCACCAATAACTAAATAAAAAACACAAACTAAATAAAAATTTGTTTTATTTTTATGTTATAGATTTTTACACTTTACTCGTGAATGTCGCATGAAACTGTCCTGAAATATGGATCCAGAATACAACTAAGTAAGTACAACACTTAAGAAAATCCCGTATCTAATATTCATTTTTGAATTAGTAACCATAATGTGCGTTGATAACCTTTTTACATGTTTGTTTTTTGTTTTGTTTCTTCATTGTTACTATTACGGGAGCATACGGACTCATTCACACATTAGGTATATGTATGAAAATATGTATATGTATATAATGTGTAAATACTAAGATATTAATTTTTATTTACTATTTCTAGACATTAAGTAGAAACTGGCCTTATAACTATTTAATTAAAATCTAGGCCTTATACAAAATCTGTAGGCATTTAAAGGTATAAATAACTACACTAAAAAAGGTCCAATTAATGCGGGGTCCAATGGAAGGGCCCACCCGCTCTATTGTCAGTACTGTACACGACTCCAACGAATCACATCCTATTTGCTATTCAGAATCACAGAGCTCGGAGCCTATTTAACCAAATGGGAACTAATAACGAGCACGTAGTCTAGTCCATAGGAACCCTTTGTTAATCTGAAATACTACTAGTCCCCTTACAATAGAACTCCAAAAGAGGAATTTTCGGCTAAAATAAACAAAGCTGGACGTGTATTTTAGCCGCACAGGTCCTGGCTTAAACAATTTAAGTTTTATATTTTCTTAAATGGATGCCGTTAAAGTTACGAGTATTTTACAGTTAGTACAGTACCTCTTATCAAATATTTTGACATTATTTTGATTAACTATGTTCCAACCAGTTTACGTACCTTGATTAGTAATATATTATAAAAATACCATAAAATATCAATATTGAGTACGAAATACCAACAAGAAGGAAGAAAAATAAATTTCCTAAAGTCAAATAATAAGGAGATTACAACAACACGTTTAAAACCAGTCTATTAGGACAAATAACTCAGCATTTGACTTGCCGACCAACACATTTGTGCACGCAAGAATCCAGCCTGACTACACTTGTAATGATATCCTGTCATCATGACATGTAACTCCCAACTTGAAAATTAGACTGTTCCCTATACTTCCAGATGTCGTGAAGTTTGCGCTAAGTTCACACTGGCTATTTAGAAAGTCACATGGCCGCAGCATTTTTTTTTATTAGTTTTTTTTACATTAAACTCTTCACAGCTAACAGCAGTACTATTTTTGAAGTTCATTCCGGCCCTTGGGTGGGAAGTAATTTGTATGAGTTTTCCCCTTTCTATGGAAGCAGCATTTTCCACCCAATAATCAGATCAAAACAACACTATTCTCCGAGTATGAGAAATGAAAAGTAGAGTGTTTAACACGGGTAAAAAAATCAATTCCTACTCGGACTATAGCCGCTCTCACTGCGCTCGGGCGTCTAAATACCTCGGGATTTGATTCTTTCGACCCTCGGTTAACAATCTACTATTCATATATGATCATATTTCATTGCATAAATCCTTATTTGATTGTATATTTAAAAACTATTTCGTTACTGGCCAACAGTATGGGAAATTTAAAAATGAAAGGAAAAAGGATGGAATGACACATAAGGACGTCACGGGAAAGGATTAGATTTGGGATTGAGAATGGATTCCTGAAAAAGAAACCCAATTATTATTTTTAAGATTGGATCGATGCTATAAGGCCAATAATAATAAAACGCTTATCACTATGTGTCGTATATCCCCATAGAAGAATGGATTTTAAAATGGATTGGCTTTGCCATCGACCATGGAGTGATTGGGCTTGAGAAGGACTGGCTCGATGTCATAGGCCAATAATAATGAAGAGTTCGCCGTTATAAAAAGGACTCCGTAAAGTGAAACTTCGTCAGGTCACGTTATAGAAAGAGGGACTCCGTAAAGTGAAACTTCGTCAGGTCACGTTATAGAAAGAGGGACTCCGTAAAGTGAAACTTCGTCAGGTCACGTTATAGAAAGAGGGACTCCGTAAAGTGAAACTTCTTCAGGTCACGTTATAGAAAGAGGGACTCCGTAAAGTGAAACTTCGTCAGGTCACGTTATAGAAAGAGGGACTCCGTAAAGTGAAACTTCTTCAGGTCACGTTATAGAAAGAGGGGCTCCGTAAAGTGAAACTTCGTTAGGACATGTTATAGAAAGAGGGACTCCGTAAAGTGAAACTTCATCATGTCACGTTATAGAAAGAGGGACTCCGTAAAGTAAAACTTCTTCAGGTCACGTTATAGAAAGAGGGACTCCGTAAAGTGAAACTTCGTCAGGTCACGTTATAGAAAGAGGGACTCCGTAAAGTGAAACTTCGTCAGGTCACGTTATAGAAAGAGGGGCTCCGTAAAGTGAAACTTCTTTAGGTCACGTTATAGAAAGAGGGACTCCGTAAAGTGAAACTTCGTCTAGTCACGTTATAGAAAGAGGGACTCCGTAAAGTGAAACTTCGTCTAGTCACGTTATAGAAAGAGGGACTCCGTAAAGTGAAACTTCGTCTAGTCACGTTATAGAAAGAGGGGCTCCGTAAAGTGAAACTTCGTCTAGTCACGTTATAGAAAGAGGGACTCCGTAAAGTGAAACTTCGTCAGGTCACGTTATAGAAAGAGGGACTCCGTAAAGTGAAACTTCGTCAGGTCACGTTATAGAAAGAGGGGCTCCGTAAAGTGAAACTTCTTCAGGTCACGTTATAGAAAGAGGGACTCCGTAAAGTGAAACTTCGTCTAGTCACGTTATAGAAAGAGGGACTCCGTAAAGTGAAACTTCTTCAGGTCACGTTATAGAAAGAGGGGCTCCGTAAAGTGAAACTTCGTCTAGTCACGTTATAGAAAGAGGGACTCCGTAAAGTGAAACTTCTTCAGGTCACGTTATAGAAAGAGGGACTCCGTAAAGTGAAACTTCTTCAGGTCACGTTATAGAAAGAGGGGCTCCGTAAAGTGAAACTTCGTTAGGTCATGTTATAGAAAGAGGGACTCCGTAAAGTGAAACTTCGTCTAGTCACGTTATAGAAAGAGGGGCTCCGTAAAGTGAAACTTCTTCAGGTCACGTTATAGAAAGAGGGACTCCGTAAAGTGAAACTTCGTCTAGTCACGTTATAGAAAGAGGGACTCCGTAAAGTGAAACTTCTTCAGGTCACGTTATAGAAAGAGGGGCTCCGTAAAGTGAAACTTCTTCAGGTCACGTTATAGAAAGAGGGGCTCCGTAAAGTGAAACTTCGTTAGGTCATGTTATAGAAAGAGGGACTCCGTAAAGTGAAACTTCGTCTAGTCACGTTATAGAAAGAGGGGCTCCGTAAAGTGAAACTTCTTCAGGTCACGTTATAGAAAGAGGGACTCCGTAAAGTGAAACTTCGTCTAGTCACGTTATAGAAAGAGGGACTCCGTAAAGTGAAACTTCTTCAGGTCACGTTATAGAAAGAGGGACTCCGTAAAGTAAAACTTCGTCTAGTCACGTTATAGAAAGAGGGACTCCGTAAAGTGAAACTTCGTCAGGTCACGTTATAGAAAGAGGGACTCCGTAAAGTGAAACTTCTTCAGGTCACGTTATAGAAAGAGGGACTCCGTAAAGTGAAACTTCTTCAGGTCACGTTATAGAAAGAGGGGCTCCGTAAAGTGAAAATTCGTCTAGTCACGTTATAGAAAGAGGGGCTCCGTAAAGTGAAACTTCGTCTAGTCACGTTATAGAAAGAGGGACTCCGTAAAGTGAAACTTCTTCAGGTCACGTTATAGAAAGAGGGACTCCGTAAAGTGAAACTTCGTCTAGTCACGTTATAGAAAGAGGGACTCCGTAAAGTGAAACTTCTTCAGGTCACGTTATAGAAAGAGGGGCTCCGTAAAGTGAAACTTCGTCTAGTCACGTTATAGAAAGAGGGGCTCCGTAAAGTGAAACTTCGTCTAGTCACGTTATAGAAAGAGGGACTCCGTAAAGTGAAACTTCTTCAGGTCACGTTATAGAAAGAGGGACTCCGTAAAGTGAAACTTCGTCTAGTCACGTTATAGAAAGAGGGACTCCGTAAAGTGAAACTTCTTCAGGTCACGTTATAGAAAGAGGGACTCCGTAAAGTGAAACTTCGTCTAGTCACGTTATAGAAAGAGGGACTCCGTAAAGTGAAACTTCGTCTAGTCACGTTATAGAAAGAGGGACTCCGTAAAGTGAAACTTCTTCAGGTCACGTTATAGAAAGAGGGGCTTCGTAAAGTGAAACTTCGTCTAGTCACGTTATAGAAAGAGGGACTCCGTAAAGTGAAACTTGGTCAGGTCACGTCATCTATTTAATATATTTATAATACTAATCTTACTTTTTATTATTTATAAACTAGCTAGGTGTTCTTGTCAATGTAAGTATCTATATCATTACATTTGTAATGATATATGCAATTAAATATGATCAGATATGAAATTATATTACAAAGACTCCGGCGACGACGGGAGACGTGCGTCTGTCTGCGCTCTGTCAATTTATTGAGTGATGTATAAGTATTCACTGTATGTACGCACGTATAGCAACGCCCTCTATTTTAGAGAACAAACAACTCATCACCACATCAAAAGCCAAAACGACTTGTGTAATTGGATTCTTGTATAAAACTTTGATCCCTTGCATTCCTTAAAGAGCAAAGTTACCAAACTCTAAGTCTGCGTTGTGTAAACGCATAATCGTCTATAAAAACCCGCTTTCAGTTTTTGGATGACTACGAAGTTTGGAAAAGTTTAGCAAGGTTGTGGAGAAAAAGCGCGTGAACGCACAAAGATGTTATTTTAATCAACTGACTTCCAACTTGCGAGTGAACGAGACGTAGGTAAGTACGTGTATGTTTTAGAGATGGGCGATGGAATTGGAAAACGAACGGAACAGAGTTTTTACTTACTTTTTAATGTTTATGGGCTCTGCAGATACACATGTTCCGCCCGAAGCTTTTTTCTGTTTAAATTAACTGTAGCACGTTTTCTTTCAGAAATACATACTTTTAGTAAGTATTGTGGTATTTTTTTTTAATCGCCCGTCTTATACGCGACAACCTTAACGGAGATAAGAATATATTTTTTATGCATAAAAACATGAAATTTATAAAATAATTCCCATAAATGTGATATTATATTATAATTTTTTTCATGTTTACATAATAATACCACAAAATTTGTTTTGACATCGTATCGTCGCGCAATTCCTGCTCTAGGTATCTACTTGTGATGTGCTGGATCGTTGAAAATGTAATACTAATACTTAGCCATTTCCAGGGGAAGCACTAGCCGCACCTATGCATTCTGTAGTGATAGATACTGGACCTATGTTCTCATTCAGTCGTTCCCTCATAACTTTTTTATTTTGATCCAAAAGGACAAGTAGCGAACCCATACGAAAGCAAGTTGCCGCGAAGAATGTTCTCCAAACTTCCAGATTGCTCTGCGGAGTTTTTCCCGTATTTACTTCACCAAAGGCTTTGTCTTCTTTACGGATTGTTACTTTGGTACCGTATAGGTACAGTTGAGAACACTGGAATGTATGGTTATATGGAAGAAAGTATGTATTATACTTTTTAGATATACCTGCATGAAATACGTAATCTGTATAGTTTATCCAATGAAGCTCCCTACGATAATTAAATTTACGGACCAGAGATTGCAAAAACCCCGCGAAAATCCGCCATTTAAAAAAAATGCGGTCGCGGTAATTTAATTGTAGTAAATTACCTATTGAAGATATTTTGTATCTGTAAACGGCATAAAGTAATACTAAGTATCCAGTAGTACATTCTCTTTGATTGTAAGAATAAGTCATCTGTTTCCTTTTAGTCAAACCATAGATATAAGAACAACCAGATAACTCAACGACGAGACGACATAGAGTAAAAATAAAAATAAATCGAAAAAATTCGAAAACGACTATAAAAATCTCTACAGCACATGTAAAATAAGCATACATAAAGATTCAACGATATTTTGGACTTTGAAAACCATCAACAAATGTTGATGGTTTTCAAAGTAGTACTAATTTTCATATATATATGAAATTTATTATTTACCTAATAGAGGTCATAATCTTACTCTCACTTGTAAAAAAAATTACCCCTGTCTATAAAATACATAGTTTAGCAGGATCATAATTCTTTTCTTAGATTTTTTACTTAAAATGGTATTAATACTACTACTTTTTACTAAATAATACACTAGCAAACACGTACTTGCATACAATAAAAAAAACAAGTGACTGTCGCTTTTTCGTTTATATTACCGATCTGGTATCTTTCAATTGATAATTTGTTATGTAAACAAAATTTCCAGGTCCTTTACAGCATCAGAAAACAAAAAACATTAGCTGAAATCTATCGTATATTTGAAAAGTTAACATTTCTAATTGGATCCTTATTAGATTTGGCCTTGGCATACCTGTATACCAAGGCGGCTTTACGAAAGTTTTGTTTGCCAAGGCAGCTTTGTGGGTTTAATGATAACTTGGCTTGACCTACTGATTCAAAGTCAAAGTCAAAGTCAAAATCATTTATTCAATTTAGGCATCAAAGACGCACTTATGAACGTCAATTTTTCATTATAATGTACTTTAAAGACTACCGCCGCGTTCCAAAATACATAGAGCCAACCGAGAAGAAGCGGCAAGAAACTCGGTGCCGTTCTTTTTATATAGATGATTTTACAATGTTTTTACTTAGGTGCTACAAATATTAGCTCCAGTGTGTTGCCTTACAAAAGAGAACATAATAATGGTATCAGTATGGCAAGACACGCTACACTTTGACATCTTAGTACACGAGTAGATAGATCCTGGAGTGATCAGTCCCAAGCTGTTTTATCCTCCAAGTAATCCGAAATTTTGTAATAACCTTTTTGACAGAGTTTAGTTTTAATAGTAATTTTAAACTTATTAATAGGCAAATCTCGGATAACATTGGGAACTTTATTATAGAATCGTATACATTGTCCCATAAAAGAATGACTTATTCTGTGGAGACGCGTTACATGTACGGATAGCTTGTGCTTATTTCGCGTGTTGATGGAATGAGCATCACTCCTTTTATCAAAACTGCTAATGTTTTTCTTTACATACATTAGATTTTCATAAATAAACTGAGAGACAACAGTTAGAATGTTTATGTCTTTAAATTTCTGTCTAAGGGAAACTCTGGGAGCCAAACTGTAGATCGCTCGTATAGCCCTTTTTTGCAGTATAAAAATAGAATTAATATCTGCAGAACATCCCCAGAGCAGTATGCCATAAGTCATAACGCTATGGAAATAACTAAAATAAACTATTCTAGCTGTGTCTTCATCAGTTAATAGTCTAATTTTTTTAACAGCATAAGCTGCTGAACTGAGCCTACTAGACAATTTTTTAATGTGGGGACCCCATTGCAATTTGGCGTCTATAGTAATTCCTAAAAAGACTGTTGACTCCACAAGGTCCAACCCTGTTCCATTCAATTGTATATTGGATTCTACTTGTCTCACATTTGGTGTCGAGAACTTTATACAATTAGTTTTCTTCTCATTGAGGGGAAGATTATTTGTATTGAACCAATTCACAACTTTAGCTAATGCATTGTTAACATCGTCATAGTTTAATAACTGCCTTTTAATTTTAAATAACAGTGAAGTGTCATCTGCAAACAATACAATCTCGTGATTCTTCTCTACATAATAAGGTAAGTCATTAATATAGTGTTAGAAGACATTTGAACAACAAGGGGGCGGGGCTAGCCAATCACGTGACAGGGCCAGCCAATCACAGCACTTCGCGCCACATCGCCTGAGTTGGAGGGGACAACCAGAGCTGAAGGTGAAGAGCGGCGGGCCTCGTCACTTTTCCATCGACGGTCGGAGGCGACAGACGTTCAGTGATCTCTCAGTTGCATTATTTGGTGTTATGTAAATTAGTGTTTTGTCAGTATGTAAATTTGTTAACTTTAATAATTTGATTGTTAATAATTAATTTGTGCATTTGTTATATTTTTTTACTTTACCCACTTCTGGTTGATAAAATCAGAAGTGGGATAGAACTTATTGCCCGCAAAGATATCTTTTAAGAAATAACTATCTTCAAGAGTACCCTCCTGGCATTTAATTTGGTTTTTGAGTTAATCATATTATTGCAACGAATTTAAAGCATGTCTGGTGGTCCGTCTAAATCGACAAGGTCTCGCACCACCAACGCCGATGCCTTAGAGGCCATTTTAGGTCGTCTTAATGCGATTGAGAGTAGAATGTCTGCCTCGCTTACGTCAGCATCGATGTCCGGACCATCTTCACCTATATTAACTGCTTTGCCTATTCAAGTGCAGGTTCAAACGGGCCCGGACGGTGCTGCCAGCGTTGCATCCACAGAGTGCGAAACATCTCACCGCTCTCAATCGTGCACCTCACGTGGAGAACCTAATGTCAGCGACGTAGCGGACAGGATTGTGGGAGCCTTATCATCCTTTGTTCAAGTAAGATCCAACCATTATTATGTTTCCAACTTTGATCCGTCTGTGCATGACTTCGATGTTTGGTGTACAGAGGTAGACCGTGCACGCGAGGCGAACCGTTGGAGTGACAACGAATGCCTTTCGCGTGTTGGTAGTTGCTTACGGGGAGATGCGCGATCATGGCTTAATGATTGGGTGGCGAGTGATCGCACATGGTCCAATTTTAAATCGGAGTTCAGATCACTCTGTCCGCGAAGCATCGATGTAGCTAATATTTTATTTGAGGTTATGTCCACTAACTCGAATAATTATACTACTTTTGCGGAATATGCGCGGCACTCTTTATTGCGCCTAAATATTGTCAAAGGCTTATCTGATGAACTGAAAACGGCAATAGTTATTCGAGGCATAGTGGATCCTCAAATTAAGGCGGCATCATCGAATGCTAAACTATTGTCTAAAGATCTGGTGGAATTTTTGTCACATTATACACAACCGAAGAATGAATGTCGAAGCAATCACAATCCTGTCCGCACATCAGTAGGGGGAAATCTACATACTCGTAAGCGGGAAGCGGTTAGGTCTGACATCAAATGCCTAAATTGCGGTAAATTTGGCCATAAGCGCTTTAATTGTTTCAAAAAGCCTAATGTAGAACGTTCGAGCCCTGGTCCCGCTTTGCACAGTGATATACCATCAAAATATTGCACACTTTGTAAAAAACCAGGCCACGTGGTTGAGACGTGTTTTGTAAAACAGCGGATGGAAAATAGTTCACAAGGGCTCTCCGAAAGTAATGAATCTTTGTCACAACGTACGATCAAACGTAATTAGTGTTATGTTCATAGACACAGGAGCTCATCTGTCCTTGGTGATGTCGTAATCTGCACTTAGCACTTTGTTCACAATCATGTACCTACCTGCCTATCATCAACTGCTAGGGTGACCAAGTAATATAATATACGGCTTATGTCACGTTAGTGGTCTTGTTTCTCGAAATTTATTTGGAAGTACATTCGTATGTAGTTGTGTACGAGTATGTAGTAATGTATTGATACACCACTCCTAGTCCGTACAGACGTGTTGAAAAGCGAAGGGGTTGTTTTTACTAGGACACCCAGCGGTTATTATATTCATCAATCTAAACACGTAATTAGTAGGTTATGAAAAAGATAAAAATCTAAACCATAACTAGATTTTCGGAATCTTTTATCACTAGAACTTACCTTCACGTCTGCATTAAATACGGGTAGCATTAAAATCCGATTAAATAACATAAAACCTGTAAACTACCGTCGAAACAAGACTCTTACAATTGCGGGTTTTTCGATTAACCTGAATAATTATAATTTCCTTACCACGGAAGTAAAATATGTCAGTCACTTTATAAGTCAGGGTCAGGTGAGGCCGAGCCCAAGAAGAAAAAAAATAATTGAGAAGTTGAACTGTGTTCGTCTCACTACAAAATACTATAAGTAGGTAATGCCTATACGTCAATAGGCGCAGTTGCTATGCTATGTGCTAAATAAAAGGTCACTTATTAAGCTTCCTTCGTATCTTCCATGACTAACATTATGGTATCGGTATAGAAAAAATCATAGATATCATTCTTCGCCATTTTTGGCTTTCCGGCTTAGCAACAATTTGTAATGAAATCAATGTCACATCTGCCCCTTTCTCCACAATACACATGGGTGTGCTTGGCTCGCGGTATGAATCCAGAATATTCAAATATATCCTCATTGCTAATTTTATAGTCGTGTTCTTGAAATTTAGTCTCATATTCGTGCTGATAAGACCAGATTCACTGAGGCTGAAAACTGTATCTTCTAAATTTCATTTGGCTATTTGGCACCCTTAAACTGGTTGCTACTAGTATCAGTAGAATGTTTGAAAGCTCAAGTTTTCAAAGTCTTGTTACAAACCTTGGGTGTACCACTCATTTTATAACACCAGAAATGCATCATGAAAATGGTCAGGCCGAACGTTACTGCCGGACGGTGCTAAATATGTTGCGCATTGAAGTAAATAACAACAAATGTAACTGGTCTGATGTCTTGTTGAAAATTCAGCTTATACTTAACACCATTAAACATAAAACTACACAAACGTCCCCTCTTCAGCTTTTCGTCGGTATTGAGGCTTCGACGCCTATTATTCGATCGCTAGTGCGTGACGTGGCCGCAGATAACTCCTCCCCGAACAGAGAAGCCTTGCTTGCATTGAAAAGACAGCGATGTTCTGAACTTTTAACTGCTAACCAACAAAGTCAAGACGCGCATGTTAACGTGGGACGACATGAACCACGATTGTTCAAAGAGGGGGATTTAGCTTTTGTAATCAAAAGTTCACAGAGCACAGGAAAATTAGACTCTGGAATGCGTGGCACATATAGGGTGGTGAAAACTCTACCGCATCATCGATATGAGCTAGAGCTAAAATCTGGTTCTTATGGAAAACGTACGAAGGCTGCCTCTGAATACATGGTACCATGGCGAGGAGAGTGGACACCGGACACGTGTGCTGCTTTCTGTGCTAGTGAGTATTGGTGACGTACGATTCAATGTTTGTCACGACAGAGCAAAGTTTTACTTTCACTTTGTAAACAAACTGTCGCATAAAATTACTAATATTATGTACTTACAGCATATATATGTACTTACCTATTCAGATACGACGCTCTGCATCCTATCTGTGCTCTTGCTGAGCGTGCTCTTGTGAGCGGCAGATGTACGTATCACACGTACATATTCAGATACGACGCTCTGCATCCTATCTGTGCTCTTGCTGAGCGTGCTCTTGTGAGCGGCAGATGTACGTATCACACGTACATATTCAGATACGACGCTCTGCGCTCTATCTGTGCTCTTGCTGAGCGTGCTCTTGTGAGCGTTATATGTACCGGTTACATATTCCGACGTGACTTCCTGTGGCCGATATCCGAAAGGTGCTCAGTTGTAGATATTAGTTTGAGTGAATATTTCACTGTAAATGCCATACAAAGTCTGCTCCGATCTAAACTATTTGCCTATGTTGGCAACTGAGCGTACTTTTGGATTGAGGACATAAGTCGTGTCTGTGCTCTTGTGGAGCTTTAGTAGAGTGTTAAAAGTGCGTCCTGTGCGTATACATTTTGTTATATCTTTTATTTTACAAACCCTCAGGTGACCAGGAAGCCGACGAACCTACTCAAAATCTCGATGAGAACACCACCGATGAACACTTGGCCAACGAGAATCATGCGCTCTCGACCAACCATATTTCGGCGGACGAGGACGTCTCGCGGTCAGGAACGGCCGTGTTAGAAGACATTTGAACAACAAGGGGGCGGGGCTAGCCAATCACGTGACAGGGCCAGCCAATCACAGCACTTCGCGCCACATCGCCTGAGTTGGAGGGGACAACCAGAGCTGAAGGTGAAGAGCGGCGGGCCTCGTCACTTTTCCATCGACGGTCGGAGGCGACAGACGTTCAGTGATCTCTCAGTTGCATTATTTGGTGTTATGTAAATTAGTGTTTTGTCAGTATGTAAATTTGTTAACTTTAATAATTTGATTGTTAATAATTAATTTGTGCATTTGTTATATTTTTTTACTTTACCCACTTCTGGTTGATAAAAATAGATTAAAAACAAGAATGGCCCTAGTATTGAACCTTGTGGAACGCCCATTGAGATTATAGAGCCGGGCGATTTTTTACCATTTATGTCAACCCTTTGAATTCTACCATTTAAATATGAAGTCAAAAGGTTGAGAGCCATGTTCCTAATACCGTAGTGTTGTAATTTCCTGACAAGTATATCATGTCGGACGCAGTCAAATGCCTTAGATAAGTCACAAAAAAACACCTAAGGCATCTTGAGAGTTCTCCCAGGCATCAAACACATGTTTTATTAGTTCTATACCTGCGTCTATAGTAGAGCGATTCCTTGTAAACCCAAATTGATTTTTATGGAAAATTTTGTTTGCACTAAAATGAGTTTCTAATTGATTTAATATGATTTTTTCGAATATCTTACTTAGCGTAGGTAGTACAGAAATAGGCCGAAAATTTGTTGGATCAGTAGTACTACCAGATTTGAATAAAGGAACCACTTTACTGTGCTTCATTAGGTCAGGAAATACACCACTTGCAACACAACTATTAAACACAGCTGCTAGATTGGGTGCAATGACATCTATAATTGAAGAAACGGTCTTCACAGAAAGACCCCATAGGTCTGCCGTTTTTTTTGCATTTAGACTTTTGAAGCTGCTTACAATATCTTTGCAATTAACTACTGAAAATTTAAAAGTTGTGTCACATTCAGTTACACTTTGTTTAAGTAAGATTTCGGCAGAAATGGAGGAAGATTTTAGAGTTTTGGTTGTTAAAGAAGGAATATTAGTGAAACATTTCTCAAACTCGGCCGCTACCTCCAAATCTGCTCTTACATCTTTATTATTAATTTTTAAATTAAAGTCTCGATTACGCACTGTATTTCTACCAGTTTCACTGTTTATAATGTTCCACGTCATTTTTATTTTATTAACATAATTTTTGATCTTATTTCTTAAATAAATAGATTTTGCTGAGGAACAGGCTCGTTTAAATAACTTAGAATAATGTTTGACATATTCCAAAAATACAGGATTATGATTATGCGATTTTTCATGGTACAATTCGTATAACTTTTGCCTACTTTTATGAATTCCTGGAGTTGCCCATTCCCTAAACTTAGCACGATTACCAACAGATATTGTTTTTGGTACAAACACTTTGCCAAATTCATCACTGATAAGATGGAACAGTGAGTTATATAATATATTTGGGTCATTGTGACTGGTCAACTCTGGCACTTTCTGGGATATATTACTTCTTAACAATTCTAGGCGGCTTGCATTTATTGGAACAAAGCTAACATATTTGCTTTGGGGTTTGTTTGTTTTTCTTGGAAACACTGCTAGTTGACCACAGTGGTCTGATTCTAGATTATTTATAATGAAATTTTTAATAGGTTTGAGATTAGTAAATATATTGTCTATGCAGGTGGAACTTGTGGCTGTTATCCTAGTTGGTTCCAAGAAAATATTGTACATATTATAAGATTTAAACAGTAACAAAAATTTATCCACTATCTGATTGTTTTCTAGCAAATTAATATTAAAGTCTCCACGGATAATCATTGATTTATTTGTATTAGAAAGCTTAATTAATGTTTTCTCCATGCACTTTTCAAAATCATCATATGGTGAGCATGGAGGTCTGTACACACATAGAACAAGGAACTGCTCAAACTCAATACAGGACATTTCTATTACTCGTTCAACAGATAGGCTCACAATGTCTTTTCGTTCTTTGAGTTTTATATTTTTATTTGTAATAATTAAAGAGCCACCACGTATAGATTTTTCTCTGTTGAAGGAGCTAGCAACTTGATGATTATTAAAATTAAATATATATATTATATAATTCATTTCATTCATTCTACGCAGAACCTTAACCACTGCGGTTACAAACTTGAAATTTTGACAGTTGATGCCTTTTACGTGGTTGACATCCACTGAGGAAGTAGTTTTGGAAATTTTACCCCCTGTGGTGGTAAAACGGGCAATCCACAATGTGGGTTAGTCAGTAAGTAGAATGACTAGATCATTATGTGTCCAAACACGATATGATTATGTAGTAGGTATATTTAGTTACAGAAATCATGAAGCCACCTTCTGACTACATCCAGCTCCATGGTACCATAGTATATTGTAAGGTCACCGTTATATTCGCCAAGTTTCACCTCAATTTGTAGTCAGGCATGATTTGAAAAATTATTAACTAATTTTGAACTGGTAAGACAAACATATGAAGTTAGTTAATTAGAAGTATTCAAACCTATTATCAAGCTATTACAAAGCTTTATATCAAAGCCTATAGTTTCATAACCACTCATATGAGTACGTAATTCAGTAGGTATTTATTCTGCGTTATTTATTTGTATCTAATAGATGTCTATATATTGCTGATTTTATGTCTTTTGCAAAACAAAGGGCATTGTCTCTACGTTTACTGATATGCTAATCATTAGCCAGACGCAGTTAGATTATATTTCATTAGCGGCTAATGCATGTCGTGTCATTGTAGATAGCGAAATAAAAATATGATAATGTCAAAACCTCCTCATAACTTAATTGTTTACTATTACTAAACCTCTCGAAGCTGTAGATCGTCTACTCAATAAGCAAACGTTTCAAGTGACTTTTAAAACAACTCAGACTAGCGCTGCGGTGATGTTCTCTGGCAGTTTATTATAAACAATTGGACCTATAACATAGAATATTATTAGATTTCGTTCAAGCTACAGCATTGTGTTTATTACGGATGTTACAAATCACTGTGTTTTGTGAAACACTCCTGATATGACCATACATAGACGGTAACCTGAAATATAACAACCGCAGTGAGTGCGAGCATATCCATCCTCTTGAAGCACGAGCGAACAGAGGGACCTTGTGGGATATCCTGTGAAATATAACTACATGAGGCCAAAATCATCTGTAGAAAACTAAGTTAAGGTGGCTTAACTTAGTTTTCTACAGATACCTAAGATGACGTCATGGCCGAAATGGCGTACATAGTGGTAGGACGTTTTCAGAGTTCGCCTGGAGCAGTACCGGACCTTTGCCAGTTACACAACCGCTAAGCAGTAGTGTGCAAACAGTTACTATGTTTCAGTTTGAAGGGCAATGTTTTTATTATTTTAGACAGACCGGTTGGCGCAGTTGGTAGCACCCCTGCCTTCTGAGCCGCTGGTCCCGGGATCGATCCCCGGACAGGTCAAACATTTGTGTGCATGAGCATGTCTGTTTGATCTGTGTTTGGGTGTGTATATGTATATAAGTATGTATATCAGTCATCAGGTTACCATAGCACAGGCTCTGCCTAGTTTGGAACCTGAAGTGTGCATGTTATCCAATATATTATATAATATATTTATATTAAACTTACCTGGTCAGAGGCCATGACCGAGCCACCCATCTGAGTATCAAATTTAACTCTATAGTTGATTTTAATCGTCTGCTACGTCCTTACCAAAACTAGTCGTAGTATTCACCAATTTATATAGAACATGGAATATAAACAATATTATAACAACGAATAATGTAGGAGTTACATATTCTTATGACAGTACTTGCTCGACTCAAACAGGTCGCAGATAATGTCTTAAGTTAAATAATGTATAATTAAACAGCTGATTCTTACCAAAAAAGAATTAAGGGATTGAAGGAGTATGCTTCTTTTCTAAATCTCCCCGTATTACGAACTCTAACCTTTTTTATTTTAAGAGAAAAAGTCACTTAAACACTTAGATAAAGTTTAACGAAAGCTTTTTAAGTGTACATGTCAGATAGAAGCTGAGTAAAAAGCTACCATCCAGCCACCCTTCATTTTTACAATAAAATAGTGGAGCAAGTGCGTGCGAGCGTTAACCGAACGAGTGTAACGTGTCGGCTGGAGTTGTGTGCGGCTCTCTGGGGAGGCATACACTCCGGAGACACTTGTCCCGATGTTCCCGACGCGTTTGTTGCTCGTACGCACACGGTACATTACACGCAGCGGTTATGTAACGTTTATCTGCGTTCGAAAGTACAAGCGAGTGATTTTCACGTCATCCGTTACATAATTCCCAGTCTAGATTATTTGTACCGAAGAGTCAAACCAATGTCTCATTAATCACATTTGAAACATTGGAAGGTGAGGTATGATTTTCAACCGATTTCTAAAACCGGCCAAGTGCGAGTTGGACTCGCGCACGAAGGGTTCTGTACCATTATCTATAAATCTCCCAAACAACAATCATGATTTTTGCCGTATTTACGGAAATCTTCGTGCGCGAGTACGACTCGCACTTGTACGGTTTTTTAATATTTGTTGTTATAGCGGCAACGGAAATAAATCATCTGTGAACATTTCAACTGTCTAATTATCACGGTTCATGAGATACAGCCTGGTGACAGATGGACAGACAGACGGACGGACAGTGATACCTTCCTAATAGGTTGGGTTTTTACCTTTTTTACTAATAGGTTGGGTACGGAACCCTAAAAAGGAAAGCTGGTAGTAATGACACACAAAAAATGCTTAATTGAGAACGCGATTTCTTCAGTGATTGTCAACTGATTTCAATGATTTATTTCAATAAGCTAGGTCCTTCTACTTGGTCCCATTCATCAACATCAGGTAAAAAATTTAATAGTTGTGAGTTACAAACGTTGATCAGTAACATGTGTTATAGAGATTTCACACTTCAGTAGCAGAAGTCAGTAATTTTTAATTTTACATTGTTGCTGTTGCGGTAGGTACCGGTTGTTTAAGTTGCAATGTCGTTATTACAGAAACAATTACGATCATTACGGAATACATATAAGTACAACATAATATAAGCAATTCGGAATCCCGTCCGAGGACGTGAATTTTTCTCTCTATAAATTTCAATGTTTGAGATCGCTAAAGCAGGCGTTAGTGCTTTAAATAAGTAATAAAAGAAAAAAATATTAAGCAATGTACGAGTTAACGAATACTTTCAGCAAGTACTTTCAAGGATGGTGTGTCTGAAGCGTGTTGTGAGCGACACTCTAGGGAGACATCCACTCAGGAGAAACACTTGCACTGGCATTCTTTACGCATATTTTTCTGTTACGCACGGCATGTTATAAACGCAGCAGGTGTTTTGAGGCTATACGCGTATGTCTTAGTCGGATTTGTTACTACTAACATGTAGACTATTGTCTTGAATTGATTCTTGCATAAAAATAATATTATGAAGGGTTATTGTACAGAAGAATTAGTTTTCCAGAAGGTTCGACATAATAACAATAGCGTCTAGCGGATGGGAGAAGCCACTAGCTACTGAAACACAGTTTTGACTAATTCGGCTGCCTATGGATTCAATGAATAATTTTACTGTACAAGCACTTATGTCAATAATATTTTTTTTACTTTACTGTACTTTATTTCATAAGATCTGGCTAAAGAAGTTAATTGAACAGAAAGTGCGTGTAAGTGTATAACTGAGCAGTTACCAGGTACACATTCTACATAGTTATGAGGAAATCTTTTGGGAAGCATGTATTCAGGCAACGGCGTGATGTTCCAAGGGCGTTTGTTGCTATAACGCGCAGTTGCTCTAACGCGCAGTGCAGCACGTTAAAAAAAACAGGTGCAGATATAAGGTTGTGGGTTTTTCTTGTAACGTTTAGTAACAGTTGTCGCGTCTCCTATAGTCAGGAGATGAGCATAATGCATTTTAATATCTTGACAATTTTAACATGCATATATAGGATGTAATCGTTAAGTGTGCACAGGCGATTTTCAACAAGATGGAGCACCTGCACATAATACAAATGTTGTAATGAATTTCTTACGAAACAATTATAATGGCCTAATAGCCAATAATAGTGCAACCCCTTGGCCTGCCAGATCCCCGGATCTCACGCCTTGTGATTTCTTCCTATGGGGATTTGTCAAAGGCCACGTGTACGCTAAGAGAGTTCACAGCCTAGAAGAGTTACAGAATCGTGTACGTCGTGCAATTGCTTTAATTACTACGCAAATTTTAAGGAAAGTTCATTTAGGAACTGTAAATAGAGCTCGTCATTGTATTGCACAACGAGGACGTCACTTCGAACATCTGTTTTGAATACAAAATTTTCTATTTACTAAGAAATAAAATGTATGGGAGTGTTTAATGTAAAATTTTTGGATATTTCTCGTTTTATTTAAAAAAAGTTATTATTGCCATTTTACTCCTTAGGTCAAGTACTTTCGATATCAGTTTAAAGTTTTTTGATATCTGTAATAGTTACGGAATAATCGCCTGTGCACACTTAACGACTACATCCTGTATAGACATGCAGTCACATATATCTTGCTTTTTTAGAGTTAATTTGTTTTGTGTGTGATATGCAAAATGGTGTTTCTTGCGCTCGTGCTGACGTTCACCGTCAGTGCAACTCGTTCGCAGAACTTCAAAGTTTATAAATATGTACCTGCTACTGTCAAGGACAGGTGTGATGTTTGATAGAATTACAACTTTTCCATCTCATCAATTAAACTATTGATTTTAATTAAATTTAGGAATAACATATGCAAAATTTTAAAACCTCTACGTTTTCCAACACAGTGGGTAGCACATAAGTAGTGCGTACTGCTAACTTTTGCCGCCGAAGCGATTTACGGTAATAGAAATTTGAGTTATTAACTTTGCGCCAGCGGCGTCGGCATCGCCTTATCTTTACGATTGTATTCGCAATGATCTCGCGGAGATATCTCGATAAAGATTTTACTGCCAGCCTGGAGCGGGAACAAACGACTCTTTGGCAATAATAACTTCAGACGAAGACGGAGGGGGATGGAGGGAGGTTGTAACCGGTAACTAGGCTTCTTAATAGAGTTCCGATTATAATACATCTAAGAGATCAAGTGGAAGTGTTACCTGATAGGAGGAATGAAAAAAACCTACATGTGGAAAAAGTCCTTTCGAGGCAAATAAGCAGTTCATTGGGAGGTAATCTACGTAGAATCACTTTTTGGTAAGACATATATGTACAAATAACTTTTGATATATGAAGCAAGCATGCTATATGACACCATTTTCTTTATGAAACTCTGTGACGAGACGAGCAAGCCACTTGACCGATGTTAAACGTCACACTTGACCTATTATAGTGAACTATTATAGTTTAATGCCATTATGAATTTTAAACTTCAGGAGCTCATAACCCTGCACAGCAATGGTCTGCGCTCGTCACCCTGAGATATGAGATAGATGGTTATGTTGTGATGGTTAAGAAACGAATTGTCGAAAGGCTTCGAATCCCGTCTGACTATGAGTAACTAACTTTTTAAAATCATAATTATACTCATTCAATCAATTATAATAAAAATAAATATACCGCAGGGGCGACTTTGTGGCGAGCCGTAGGTGAGTGGCGACACCGTGGACCCCGATTTTCTCTGGGGTTGAATGAGACCCCTGACCCTCGGCTTGCCTTAATTGGCCGTCTGGGGGTGGAGATGCAAGAACAAGTAACAAAAAGCTCCAACGGTGGAAGTGTTAAAGGACATAACGCCGGTAGTAGCGCTCTATTAAAACTGCAGCGCACCTCTCGACACCCTTTAAGCCATCCACACTAACGTTGCCCCTTATGTCACTATTGATGGTGGCACTTATGGGGAGCCCGTTAAGTGGGTGGCAAGTCACTACCTGCCTAAATATTTTAAGATAAAACTGCAATTGGCAGGTGCTGTAGTAGCTCTTCCATAGCCCCCTATCCCCCTTAACACTAATAAGTTCATAACAATAGCCTTGCCATTTTTCCCATTTTTGTAATACCATGTCACCATCCATCCAAAATGTTTCTGTTACTTTGTATTTTTCATACCAAACAGCATCTAAGTGTTTTACAGCCCTACTGACAACTCCACACAATGAGCACCGTGAAAGAAATGAACTAATAATAATGATTTCAAACACACATTCCCACGTAATTGGCGTACGAGTAGGTATGATGTAGAAAACGGTCGCTCTCGAAAGAAATAGCTTCTCGAAACTTCTCGAAAAAAAATCTCGAGAGTGTTTACCTCAACAATCTCGTCATATTTGTTTTGTTTGAAGTCTTGAGGGCCCTTCACAAAGTATCTTATTTTCATTAACAGTTTCGCGTGCTTCAGCGAGAAGGAGACGAAATAAAGTGAGAGGGTAACTTTGACAAACGACGCTACAACGTTGATACACAACGACTTAGAACTAAAGAACCAAATGTGACAGATGGTGCAGTAGGGTTGTCAACACGTACAAGAAAGCGGTATGTTGATTCAGTACTTAATTCCGTTCAGTATTTAGTTCAATTAAATGATATTTAAAAGTAATAAGTTTATTTGCCAAAAGAAATGTGCAGAACATTTAAGCAGAACACAATACACACTATTTTTAAAGTAGTAAACAACGAGTTTTAGGTCGGTGTATACTGATAATGTAATGTAACACACACATTAACAATAGATTTAACATTGGGCACCAAACTAGGCTAGGCCTGTATCTTGGTGGCACAAAGTAAGAATAATTACGAAAAACACCTGCAAAAGCAAACTGGTATTTATATTTGTGCAGGAGGGCGTCTTGGTTGGTACCACCTCAATTCTACCACGAGCCAGTAGTGCGCAAACAGTAATGTGTTACGGTGTGAAAGGGGCTGCAACACGTGAGGTGAGTGGGCAAATGAAACTCAAAAACCCATGTCTTGGGGTAACGAGTGCAGTGCAGTGCCACGCAGAGCTTTACAGATTAAGCACTAATCACACTTTAACTATACTATTGGGTAGGCGCTCAACATGCACGAATTATTTGGGCGAGCCTATTGCCGTCAATTAATAGTAGAAATATATTTACCACAGATATGCTTAAAAACTGGATAATTATTATGACATTATTTTTTGAAATTCATCAACTTTAAACGGATTTAATCGCGTATATGGATGATTGTTGTTGTTTGATGTATACCACTCGCGAAAACCTAAGATATCATTAACAATCTTTGACAAATATTTATATTGGTGTATAAAGCAATTTTAGTTCCAACGGGTTGCGTTTTTATACTGTTCAAATATATCGTTTAGTTAATGATTATAGACATGTACGTAATAGCGTGATTTTTATATGAGTATTCAATGGTTTTCCTAGTTAATAATTGTTTTAGCAAAAAAGTTGTTATGTGATTCCTGCCTTGTGGCAACCCTACAATTGCGGTGTCATACTCTTCAGCCAAAGAGTGAATATTTGTGGAGTCGTGTAACATGCCTAATTAAAATTATTTGATAAGATTCAACTTGACTTTTAAGTTTTGGATTAATTCTCGCAGTTTAGAGTAATTTTGGCAAGAATTTTAATAAACATTACATTAGCGTTGATGGCGGCCATACATATTAAAGAATTTAATAAAAAATATAACATGTATGAATATATCTGCCATATCGGAAACTTCTATGTTAACAAGACATTTTAAAATAGGCTTTCTTGTCATGTTCCCATTGCTACTTTATTATAGTAAATACGAGTACTCTAAGGGAGTCCTTAGTAAGAAGCATGGCAAAAAAGTCAGTACAGAATTGTCCCCGAAAGACTACAATAGGCTGGCCTCTACTGCACGGACACAAATGACACAATATAATATTTAAACAATACGAAACTGACTTGCACTACAATGTTCCTTTGAACCTAACATCACTTAAAAAGTTATTTACCGCTGGTGGTAAATTTAAAAAAAGGTAAAGTGCAAGTTGGTCTCGCGCATCCGAGGGTTCCGTACATAATTAAAAAAGCATCTAACAATATTTCTCTAAGGATAATTAAGAACAAAGTTAACTTTGCCGTTCAATTCCTAGACACGATTATTACACCGTTTGTATTCAAAACCGATTTTGCTATCTTCTGAAGCCGACTATCGTTTTTCAATTGGGTGTGATGAAAAAAGTTATACGTGGTCAAGATATCATATTTTTCAGTATTGGGGTTAAAATAAGGGTGTATGTAAATCTCTGCCTTTCCGTTCGCTTTACATCTATCTGCATGAGTTATCCGACACAATTAATATAGGATAATGCAGTGGTTTATTAGTTGCTGTTTTAAACAGCCAATTATTATTCTAGATCTTGTATGACCCCCCAGAAGGGTTCCTGCCTTGCCTTGGCGGGGGGTTCAGTAGCCGGGGCTTTGGTCACCATGGTGAAATTAAGAACAACCAATAGGCCTGCCAGTGATAGAAGATAGCTGGCGCTGTATAGCTGGCTGGGGCCGGGGAGGACCGCTCCTATGGGCTTTATCCTCCAAGTCCGGGGGCGGTGTCGTATGGGCGGCATTGAGAGTTGGAGGCCGTGGCGAGAGAGGAGTGCCGGTATTGCGGTGAGCCGCTCTTCCGTGGTCTTGACGGGGCCGCCACGTTAATCGCGGACGCGATGGGGCCGCAGGGGAAAAGGACTGTCGGTATTGAGAGGCGCTGCTGTCTCTATCCTCTGCGGCTGATGTAGCAGACGGTGGGGTTCCTCACCTGACCCATCGTAGGGGGACCTCGGGCGCCCAGTCTCGGGGATGTCTAGCGTCCATTTGCGGGTTTGGTTCCCCGAGGCAGTTGTGGCATACCATGTGTTCTGGCTTGCTGCAAGGGTGAGGGGTCGCGGCTGTGTGCGAAAGCGTTACCGCCAAAAGTAGCAGTGTCGGACCACCGCAGAGGTTTGCTCCCCTTCTGGCAGAGACTTCCACATAAACACCGTGCCTCCCACGGGGGCCGGTGGTATCCATAAAAGATTACTCTGCGTCAAAAAATAAAGATCTTGTATGATACTGACTTAATTATATTACGTCATAGTCATACTGGTCAAAAGCAAATCTACAAAGTATAGGTATATATAATTAAAATATCTACTATCCGCGAATTCGTGACATTTATTAATAATAATATAGGTACAACAATCACTCCCACGCTGGTGTACATTACGTGGGATATTAGTAATACATAGGCTACATAATATCCCGCGTATGCAATTTAACTAATGAGATGGGCAAGTCGTACATAGAACTGCTGTTTTAAGTGGCACTGCACTTCCACTGTCACCCCAAGATAATGGTGTTTTAGAGTCTTTCGCATTTTATTCGTTACAGTGCCCTTCATACCGTTACTCAGTAACGCTTGCGCACTACAGCTTCGCGGCAAAATGTCTGGCGGTGGTATCAACCAAGACGGCATCTTTAACAAAAGGCCTACGATGGAGGAAATATTAGTTAATAAAGTACTCAGCCGTGCAATTCTCTAACGGCCCGTCCCAATAATCTATCTATCGCCGGTTTACCTTACTAGAGATAGATATTTGACACTTTTTGTATCTACGTTATGTCAAATTTCTATCGGTAGTAAGGAAAACTGTGGATAGACAAATTATTGGGATCCCCCATAAGAGCAAACATCGTTGCATAGTTGATAACATCCGTGAAACAAATGAAGAGGTGACAAGAAACGTTTGAAAAACAACCTTATGTACAAGGGCGATATTTCATAAAGTATTTAACATCGGTGAGCCCGTCGACGAGCTCGTCGACGAATCAATCGCACGGCAGTGCCCTCACGGTGGATATTGTCAATTGTTTTCCGGTGAAAGTATAACACATTGAATACTTACTACTTCTTATTAAACATCAATATGTATGCAAACTACATATGCCATTACTTAGGTACATTATTTTTGTAAAGCCTCATGCCAAAATGTACAAATGCTTTAATATTGGTTGGCACTGGCACACATTTTCTCCAACGTAGACGTTATCTCTAAATTGTCACAGGACGACACAATTGTGTCACAAAGCTTACATCAAATCAAATACAATATGCGGAAGCAGCCAGCCGTGTTCAGAAATAATAACAAAAATCCTATTAATGTTTTGTTTTCAAACGTTTCCTGACATTCGAAGATCAAAGGTAGCGAGAAGAGGCTGTGTACTCGTATGCATACGTTATGTTCATCGAACAAAATAAGTCCTTAGAGGAGTTAAATTATATATTTGAAATAAAAGAGTTCGCTAAATCTATACCTAAATGTACCTAATTAAAAATGAAATAGCTGTTTGTAATGTGAAATTAACAGTTTTTTACTAAATGTACTCGTATCATCATCATCATCATCTCAGCCGTAGGACGTCCACTGCTGAACATAGGCCTCCCCCATGATTTTCCAAAAGGACCGGTTGGAATGTACTTGTATATAAACGTTTAAAAACAACTTTTTCTAAAATTTATATTGGTATATCTGTATGTCTGTTTGTTTTGGCTTATCTTTGAAATGGCTGGATCGATTTTAATGGGATTTTTACTGGCAGGTAGCTGATATTGTGACGAATGCCTTAGACTACTTTTATTTTAGAATAAGAGCTAAGCTCACACGGAAAGAAAATACTTTGTGGTACAGTAAGTAATACAGTTCCGTGCAGGTAAAGCCGCGGGTGCAGCTGGTGATTGATAAAGTCTGATTTAAAAGCCAATAAACTGAACACAAAGTAGGTAAAACATAGTAGGTTCGTTACCCGCTTCTGGGATACGGGTTTATCTTTCAGAGAGACAAAAGGGAATGTAAGGTCCTCCTGTATGTAAGCCACTGTGCAGGCCCAATGCCGTTTACTGAGTAGGCTAGTGATCAACCCGAGAGTGGAACTCAGACCGCTCGCATGCACATGCATTCGACATGACCGCATGATTGTTAAGACCACAGTCGCAACTGACTCCAACGTACCCAAAACACAGAAGCGCTCAGTTGAACTTGCCCTTAGTCTCATACCAGTACTGACAGCGTTTGATCAACCTAATCACTCATTTACGAACCACCAAACTGCGCACCTCTAAAATACAAAATCGATCGACCTCGATTTTATACATCTCGGTATATTTTTTTTACTTATACTCGTGTTCAGCAGATTAATTAGCATCTATATTTGAACTGCATATATTTTTCTACATTTTACGCGGCGGGCTAGAAAAACCCGAGGATGGCTGTCATTGATTTTATGAAATATTATTTTTGTGATTCCCGCGTTAATAGAAATAACCAAATTACCCTGCAAAGTTGTACTCGTAGTAATGCATCCACTGTTTTACTTACACTCACTTAATAGTAAACTTCTTTGGGACTGAGCTTTGAGATCGATTATTTGTATTAAATTGTCACTCGATACAACATATTATTAACTTGAAGAGTGGCAAATGTACAATCATACGAATCCAGTAGCTGTACTATGAGTTGGCAACACAAATGTCATCGACTCTATAGCCGTAGTATTAAATATAATATAGTATTAATATAGATTCAAAAGACCCTGTATCGATACTCAATATACAGGGTCTTTTAAAATGTTTAAACGTCATATAATTTTTTATTGGTTACTTTATCCCCTCATGTGTCGATGTCATTATAACAATGAAATTTCTATTATATCTGGCCGTGCGACCTTTGATGGAATAAGAGTGTACACCAAATTTCAATACAAGATGTACATTGAAATTTATAGAGAGAAAAGTTCACATCCTCGGACGGGATTCGAACCCGCGTCTTCTGACTCTCCGTGTCAGACGCCATTGACCAACTAGGTCACCGAGAATCTGGTCCGAGCATCGAATTTTAACTCTCTATTTGACTAACCGTCTTGCGGGGACGTAGCGACATCTATTTGACAATTAACAGTACCATCCAACCGAAAGAAGCATTATTTAGATATACTTGAACTTAAGCATTGTCATCGCAACCCTTGTTATTTTTATGGTATTACTTTATTTATTTTACATGAATACATAGACGATTTTTTACTACCTGACACGATAAAGCGTGTCAGGTAGTAAATAATCGTCTATGTATTCATGTACAAGGCTTTGAAAATATAATATTAGCTTTTTGTTGGGTTTCTGTTCATGTCTCAGATAAACTATAATTTGGTTTAGAAAAAGTTGAGAAGTACAATATGTCGCACAGACAGTCCACTGTTCAGTATATATAACATCACTTGTATGAGTTTTAGTTTATAATAATATTAATCTAAAATACTATAGTAGATGCTGGTAGGAGTTTGATATAAGGGGAGGAGCGCTGTATGCTGAAAAACAGCTGATAGCCTAGTTCAGCGGCAGGTACTCTAGCTTAAAATGTACACATGTTTCTAGCCCACTGATATAATTGTGTTTTACATATACCTACATTATACCTAACCTAAAGAAATATTGTATGTGCAATTTCTTTGAATAATCTATTATTATTATTCTCTTTAATTCTTTTTATTATCTCGAATTTTATCCGGTCCATTACAAAGGCATAAGTAGGCCTGTATCCAACCCTTAGAAGTCTGTTTGGTATAAAATGTACAATGTAGTACATAAACAGCATTTGGGAGGAAGGTTAAATGGTAAAGCTATTGCAAAAATTGGTAACATAGTAGGGCTATTGACATGAACTCTTAAGTGATAAAGGAAATGGCTATTGACGAGACTACGGCACCTGACAATTTTAGTCTCATCTTAAATATTTAGGCAGGTGGTGACTTGCCACCTACTAAACGCCCACCATCAATGGTGACATAAGGCGCAACGTTAGTGTGGATGGTTAAAGGATGTCGAGAGGTGTGCTGCGGTTCACTAGAGCGCTACTACTGGCGTAATGTCCTTTAACACTTCCACCCTTGGAGCTTTTTGGTACTTGCTCTTGCGTCTCCACCCCCAGACGGCCAATTAAGGTAAGCCTGGGATCAGCTGTCTCATTTAGCCCCAGGGAGAAACAGGGTCCGCGGTGTCGCCACTCACCGACGGCTCGCCACAAGGCCGCTCCTGCGTTATTATTAGTATTATATATATATATAAGATATATATATATATATATATATATATATATATATATATATATATATATATATATATAATATTTTTATAGTGGTTCATCAAAGTGACTTCCTCTCGCCTGATGGAAAGCGAAGATGGAATCAAAAAGCAATGACCATTAGTGCATCCGTAAGCTGCACTAATCGCCACCCGTATGATGACCTGACAATATGCACCGCATCTCTTGTAAGGATGATCTTATATCGTTCACATTGCCATCGATATACTTAATAAGCTTTCATTGTTTGGGCATAATCATGTCTCGATCATGTAACGAATTAAAATGATTTATGTATCTACGGTAACTGTCCTGCAACCTTTTATCTTTCGGTGTTGTAATTATTTCTATCAAATAATCAAAGCAGATAAATTTAAAACATTCTAGTCACTTTAGTCATTCATAATTAAATAAAATAAGACAGCCCCAGCGTGCAACCATTTAGAAATTAATTAAAATGCGCCATTTTATTTACTGTACAAAGTAAATTGACAAATTTCATTTGCTTTGATCTCAAATTTTTATAAAATATTTATGAATTTCAACGGTAATTAAGTAAAGTGGAAAAATTGTGATAGAAATTGCCTTTTCTATTTTATGTTGCACCCAGTATATTTACATGAAACATTTAAAGCTCTACCTTCGTGGTACGGGTTCAGGCTATAGTTATACGTGACGCTGCGGGTTTTACAAAGATCTACAGACCTACAGGTAACACCACTTCTCTGAAAAGACATTATAGTTAGTAGTAGTCTTTGGTTCTCTGTCATTTGTATCTGTCATTTTGATGTTGAAGATACCCGTAGAACTAAAAGAAACCCGTTGAAATTATAGTTAGTAGTAGTCTTTGGTTCTCTGTTATTTGTTTCTGTCATTTTGATGTTGAAGATACCCGTGGAACTAAAAGAAACCGTAGAAATAAAAGAAACCCGTAGAAATTATAGTTAGTAGTAGTATTTGGTTCTCTGTCATTTGTTTCTGTCATTTTGATGTTGAAGATACCCGCAGAACTAAAAGAAACCGTAGAACTAAGTGAAACCCGTAGAAATTATAGTTAGTAGTAGTCTTTGGTTCTCTGTCATTTGTTTCTGTCATTTTGATGTTGAAGATACCCGTAGATTTAAAAGAAACCGTAGTACTAAAAGAAACCCTTAGAACTTATAGTTAGTAGTAGTAGTATTTGGTTCTCTGTCATTTGTTTGTGTCATTTTGATGTTGAAGATACCCGTAGAACTAAAAGAAACCGTAGAACTAAAAGAAACCCGTAGAAATTATAGTTAGTAGTAGTCTTTGGTTCTCTGTCATTTGTTTCTGTCATTTTGATGTTGAAGATACCCGTGGAACTAAACGAAACCGTAGTACTAAAAGAAACCCTTAGAAATTATAGTTAGTAGTAGTAGTCTTTGGTTCTCTGTCATTTGTTTGTGTCATTTTGATGTTGAAGATACCCGTAGAACTAAAAGAAACCCGTAGAAATTATAGTTAGTAGTAGTCTTTGGTTCTCTGTCATTTGTTTCTGTCATTTTGATGTTGAAGATACCCGTAGAACTAAAAGAAACCGTAGTACTAAAAGAAACCCGTAGAAATTATAGTTAGTAGTAGTCTTTGGTTCTCTGTCATTTGTTTCTGTCATTTTGATGTTGAAGATACCCGTAGAACTAAAAGAAACCGTAGTACTAAAAGAAACCCTTAGAAATTATAGTTAGTAGTAGTAGTCTTTGGTTCTCTGTCATTTGTTTCTGTCATTTTGATGTTGAAGATACCCGTAGAACTAAAAGAAACCGTAGAACTAAAAGAAACGCGTAGAAATTATAGTTAGTAGTAGTCTTTGGTTCTTTGTCATTTGTTTTGTGTCATTTTGATGTTGAAGATACCCGTAGAACTTAAAAAGTACCTACTCGTTGGATGGCGCAGAAAAACCCCAACAATAGCTGTCAATAATTGTGTTTATTTTTTTCGATTTGTGTTTCTTTAAGTTTTGACGTGTAATAGTATTGTATTATTAATAGTTATGTGTTCGTGACGAAGTATTAGTGTAGGCAAAGTGTACAAATCTGTTTTTGTGTTTTCATCGTGAATTACCTTTGAGAGTTTTAGTCATAATAAGAAGAATAATAATAAGAATAAAAAAAGTTTATTGCTCCATATTAATACACATACAATTTACACATAGATTAGATACTATAATTATAATACAGAGACAGTTTCAGTCTGGTACATGTTTTTGCGAACACAAAGCAAAGGACTAAAAAAAACAATTTGTTACCAAATCAGAAAAAGTAACTACTTAGTTGTAGTATCTTGATGCTATATACAATGTCTGGGCAATAGGGCTATGCTCAGCGTTTGCAGTGTTTACATTTAGACATGTACTCACTGCGCTGTTTTTCAGCATATCCCTGCTCAAATTGATGTTAGTCGAGCAGAAAAAAAAAGAGTTAATGCGGGTTTTAAACAAAAGTATTATTAGACACGAACAAAGACAGAAACAGAATATACTTGACAAACAAGAGAATTATACAAAAGGTTGTATTAAAAATAACAATTATATGTAGAGGATGCATTTAAATAATAAATGTTAAATAACATGCAATGCAAGCCACATATGGTGGACGGTATACAATTGATGAAACTGAGGGTATGGGTGTGTTCCATGTGAGTGTGTGTTGGTGTGTATGGATGTGTGAGTGACAGATAAGAAGTGTCTAGATTATAGGTATGTGACAGTACCATTTTCAAGGTTACTTTTGACTGTTTTTTGCGTAAAGGTTGCTTTAAAGTTTTGTTTAAACCGCTCTACAAGATGTATATTTAATTTGTTTTTAAAAACGATATAATTTACTATTGTTCTCAACGGTGGCGGCAGATCGTTCCAAATTTTTGAAGCTCTGTACTTAAAGCAACCTTGAAACCCCTTGGTATTATGTTTCGGAACGCATAAGGTATTGCGGAGCTTTGATCGTGTATTTAGATTATGCTTATCGACGGGCCACGACAACTTTTCGAATAGATATTCTGGTTTTTTGCTCCAGATAACTTTCTGCGTCATACATGCTAAATGAAGTTCCGCTCGTAGCTTCATGTTCATTATTCCTTTTTTACAAGGAAGGGAGTGACGTGCTCTCTCCTGGGTATATTGAAACAGAACCGGGCGCATGCATTTTGTACACGCTGAATTGCACATTCTGTCTTCGCCCATATCCTGGGCCCATACACCGCACTGCAGTAGTTAAAAGGAGAGAGCACCAAAAGGTCACATAGTAAGATCCTAATCTCTTCAGACATATGCTTTCTAACATTGTATAAAACCTTAAGTTTGTAGAAGGCGTTTTTGATCTTTTCGTTCACATGTTTGACATATCTCATTTTAGTATCTATTATTAGACCTAAGTTTCTTGAATCATCTACCAACGGTATGTCTGTTCCATCGATAGTTAATTTAGGGCCGAATTGCATTACCTTACTAACCTGTGTCTTAGTACCCAATATTATCATTTTAGATTTTGTGAGGTTCAATATTAATGAATTACGAGTGGCCCATTTGTAAATTTCGTCTAAATCATTATTTATTTGCACTATAGCATCAGCAGTATTATCTGATTTAAAGCTATGGTACACCTGAGTGTCGTCAGCATATAAATGATATTTGCATACTTTTATATGGTCAGGTAAATCAGCCGTAAAAATAGAAAAAAGGATAGGACTTAAGATTAATCCTTGTGGCGTTCCTCTTGGAATATTTTCTACACTAGAGACCATTTTACTGCCGTTCTGAAGCTCTACGTACTGTCTTCGACCAGTGATGTATGTTTTAAACCAGTTGCAAGTGTTTTCTGAAAAACCGTAGTACGAGAGCTTAGCGATTAGTAAATCTGGATCAACGCAGTCAAATGCTCTGGAAAAATCTAATAGGACCAGTACACTACTTAGACCCATGTCTGATGCTGTTAACAAATCATCAGTCACATGTACGAGTGCAGTTTCAGTTCCATGAAGCTTTCGGAAACCTGACTGGTATTTTGGTATTATATTTTGTTCACACAAGTATTTTTCCATTTGTGCTAACACCACTTTTTCTAACACTTTAGACAGAACTGGGAGTATGCTTATGGGTCGCAGATCAGTTAAGTTATCGACTGTGTTGGCTTTAGGAATAGGCTTTATCAAAGCTTGCTTCCAGGCTTCAGGGAAGGTACTCGTCATAATGGAACTGTTAATTATACTTGTGATCATAGATAAAGACTCCGGCAGTGTGAGTTTAATCATCTCAACATTTATCTGGTCATATCCAGTTGCGTTTGTTTTTATAGTTAGGATAGTTTTACCAATTGATTCCTCGGAAACAGGATGTAAAGAGAATATACTATTAGATTTTTTATTAAATTTAAAATAATTATAAACTTCATTATTAATTTGCCTAATATTAGAGATGTTCAAAAAATGATTATTAATTAAGTCAGGTTTCATTAAATTATCTGGTATAGATGCAATAGTTTTATCGAATGTTTTGATTTTCTTTAGATACTTCCACATTTTCTTAGGATTATGTAAGTTTCTGTTAACATACTGAGTAAGAAAAGCAGTTTTTTCTTTTTCTATTGCTCCACCGCGTTACCATAACGTGAAATTAGACAGGGCAGTGACTTCATTACACAATCATAGACATATTTATGTGAGTGCGAATAGACTAAAAAATTTACCGACCTTCGTAAGCCCGTACTCGTAGTACGTTTAGGTTAGAATCAATCCGAGGAGATGCCATATTTGTCATCACCTCAAATTGAATCTTTTTGGAAACTATGCGAATAGATTCGTCTATTAAAGCTACCAATCTTGTATCGTGGGTTATTCTTATCACTTGTTAAGAACATGCGACCTGCGGTTTTAGTTACGATGTTGGTATATCTAGTGATATTCGTTCCAAACGCAAAGTAGATGTACCTATGTAGACATCTAGACATAGAATTTGTTATCGGTAAATGTATTAATTTCAATTCAAATTCAAATTCATTTATTGCATATGATTGTAGTTGTACAAAGATCTTAAATTTAAAGTTTACCATATACAATCTACCTCATAAAGAGGTGTGCAACATGTTCAAAAAAATACTTATGATTTTTCTTAAAACTTCTAAATTATATATACGATTTCATTTATTAATTATTATACATTACATTATTTAATTATTATCATTACATTAATTAACTAAACGAAATTAAGGTTATACAATAAGAAAAATCAGTGAGATAGTCAAATTTATGCGATTAATAGTTAGATGTCATAATATAAATATACACAATTCAAATAATACAATGTCAATAATTACATACAACGTCCATTACATACAACTTCCATTTTTACACCTATTCACAATGTTAATTTCTGTACTCAGTATATTATAATGTTTATTTAAATTTAAAATATTCCTCAACGCTGTAGAAACAATTACTTAGCAGCCAGGATTTCAATGTTTGCTTGAACTTGGTCTTATTTAATATTTTTATGTCTTTAGGTAATTTATTATAAATCTTTATTGCCATAATACAAGCGTTATTTTTAAACAATTGTAATCTACACGATGGAAGATAAAGTCTATTTCGATGCCGGGTTTGTTTTTGCAACATGTCAGAATGCTTGTCAAAAAGCTCTGGGTGATCCTGGACACATTTACAAACTTCCATGATGTACATGCAAGGTAATGGAAGGATATTGTATTTTTTGAAAATAGGCCGGCAGCTATCTGTAGACCAGGCTCCACAAATTGCCCGTACGCATTTTTTTTGTACGATGAACGCCCTATCAATTTCGACCGAATTACCCCACAGCAGTAGTCCGTACCACAAAACCGAGGATACGTAGCCGTGATACGCGCACAGAGCAGATTCTTTCGACACCGAGAGCCGCAATTGTCGTATAGCGTACACGAAACGATCAAGTCTGCCGCAAACATTATTTATATGAAGTTTCCAGGAGCAATGTTTGTCTATTGTTATTCCTAAAAACTTGCAAGTATCTACTTGTTCTACTGGCATATTTTGGAATTGTATATTAAAAGTATCTTCTTTAGCTTGGTATGTCTGAAATTGTATAACGTTAGTTTTATCGATATTAATTTTTAACTTATTTTTTTTTAGCCAATGTGTTAAATTTTTTATGGTACTGTTTATATCTAATTTAAGTTGCTCATTATTTTTAGACTTGATGACAACAGTGGTATCATCAGCATATAGAATACACTGATGTTTGGTGATATTAGGGATATCATTTATGTAAGTTAGAAAAATAAATGGCCCCAAAATACTACCTTGGGGTACGCCTGACCGAATTACCTGCAGTTCTGACTTGTATAATATTTTATATCTGTTTACTATTCTAGAAACTTCAGTGCATTGTTTCCTATTTTCTAAATAGCTTCTTATCCAATTTTGAGCATTTCCTCTAATTCCATACATATGAAGCTTTTTAAGTACTATAGTGTGATCAACTAAATCGAACGCTTTAGTCATATCTATGAATAAAGCTGCAACTTTTTCTTTATTATTAAGACTGTCAGTTATTGATTTAATTAGATTGAAACATGCTAATGTTGTAGAACTATTTTTTGTAAACCCATACTGTTCTGGACACAAGATCTTATTTTTTGCCATAAACTCATTTAATCGGGAAATAAAAGCTTTTTCGAAAATTTTTGACAGTACGGGAATTAGTGTAATCGGTCTATAATTATGCATATTATTTCGATGTCCTTTTTTGTGCATTGGTTTAACAACCGATATTTTAAATGATTCGGGAAAACGGCCCTCTTCAAATTATAAATTAATTAAATGACTTAGGTGATCACAGAAGTGATATCCACACAGTTTTATTATGTTAGTGTTAATGTTGTCATACCCTACTGAATAAGTATTGTTTAATGACTTAATAATATTTAATACTTCTGTTTTGTCAGTTGGTTTAAAAAATATTGAATTGATAGGATTTTTGTTAATTGTATTGTAGATGTCGTCATTATAATGTTGAATTCCTGTATTATTATCTATTGCTATATTAATGAAATAATTATTGAATAAATTGCATATTGTATTAGGATCAGTAAATGTCAAATTATTTGATTCAATAGTATTTATTTCGTCACATATTTTGTTTTCATCGGCAATGTTGTTACGTATTACTTTCCAAACCGCTTTTCCTTTATTTTTGTTGTTATTTATATACTTAGTGTTCTGTATTTGTTGTGATTTCTTTATGCATTTTTTTAAAATTTTATTATATGCCTTATATATTTTTGCATTCCTTTTTTTATTGTCCTTTTTGTAAATGCTATTCAAATAGTATAGCCGCTTTCGTACACATGACTTTTTAATCCCTTTTGTCATCCATTGGAATTTATGGAAGTTATTATTTTTAATTTTTATTTTGTAAAGCGGAAAACATAAATCATAAAACAATGAAATCATGGAATGAAATTCCAGTGAGAAGTGAATTGAGAGTAGTTTGTTCATATATTTCAGAAAATTTTAATGGAATAGTCTCTTCTAGTTTCAAACCATTCAGGATAAGTCATTTTGGCTTTTATTTCCATGGAGGCAGTTTGTGCAGTCTTGTGATCTGATAGGGCTAAGTAATGAACTCCTGCTTTAACATTTTGCTTTATGTTCGTTACAATCAGATCAATGCATGCCAGATTTCGTGTTGGAACGTTAATGACAGAGTGATAATTGTAGTTTTTAAAAGCAGTTTGCAGTATTTTGGTTCTTGGACTACATTCAAGTAAATTGATGTTCCAATCTCCACTTAAAATTACTTTTTTATTTTTATATTTTATAGCAATATATTTTAATAGATCTTCCAAGAGCTTTAGAAAGAGGGTTGCATCATATGTCGGTACCCTATAAATGCATATAATTATTAAGCTATGTGATAATAACTCTATGCCACATGCTTCAAACTTATTTATTGTTGCTAATGATTTAACCATTGGAATTTCTTTGAATTGCATTTGATTTTTTATCAGTATACATGAACCTCCTCTTTTACTATCCCTGCTAAATGCAGTAGCTATTTTGTATTGAGGTATTTTTAAGAGGGATTCTGTGCTCTTTTTTAAAAATTTATATTGAATATAACATAACCAATTTATTATTTGCACGTCTTCTTGCAGGCTAAGCACAGAGACCTAATTTAACTATAAGAACTTGAATATGTATCTGTATTATAGCAAATAAACATTTGATTTGATGTACTCAACATTAAATAAGCATTAACCCTTCGTAAGCATATGATATAATGCTGAATCGGTTGACCACTCACATCTGGCTGCTAACTCTTTTAAAATTACTTACACCTTAGTCCTTTCGTACAGTATTTACTTTAGCTCAAGTAATTACTTTTAACGATTATATAAAACATATTAGCCGTCCCGGCTCAAAGGCTTTTCAATTTATAACGTCGATTTTTCAATGAATGAATCTTCTAAGGCGACATTGTAAGTTAAAATTACAATATTTAGATGATATTTTGAGGAATTTGTAAACACACTAAATCATTTTCGCCATTTTATTAAAAAGTTATCACTCCCCAAGCTCTCTTAACTAGGTACACTTCATTATATATTTAATTATTGAACAATGTCTAGAGGTTACGCACTGCTGAAATACACCAGAGCGTGAAGTGTATATCAGAGACTTATATTGCTACAAAATTACTTGCATAACTAATGCTTCTACGTAAGAGTTCCTCACAAAGAGTGCTACTTCACACTATCGCTTAATAATTATATCATGATTCTAAACGGGTGATATAACATTTAGTATAATACTAAACTCTGAAGCTCTGACGCGTGCTAATCTAACTTGAAGATTTTGCCATTTACGATTTGTTGTTATAAGTGTATCTCAGTTATGCTATATAATTTCCTGTCCAACTTACGAAACTTAAGAGTAGTATAAAATAAGTAGGTGTTATTAATGGACAAAACATCATATAGTACAATGCATACACAGATTAGGTACAGTGAGTAAGAGTTCAAATAAAGGAATACCGTGAAAATAGTATTTCAATGAGTAAAAACACTTTTACTTGCTTCGCGTTACTTCATTACAAACTACCTATTCTACGTCGCACGATTTTAAGCAAATCGTAGTATGCAGGTATTTTTAGAATTGTATTATGTTATTGACCCAATATAGCCAATGGAGAGTCTATGGGTTAAATGTAAAGTTACGAGTTAAGTGTATTGGATTTGTGTGTTTTAGATTTTCGCGGTTGTTAACTAAATTATAATTATTACTCACGAGATGTACACCACGTTTAGGAAGGTTTGTAGTTTCCAATATTTCGGCGCTTTTACACGCACCATGTTTACGGGTAGACTGAAGATGCAGGTGGATGTGAAAAAAATTTGAGGTTATTTAAGAGCATAGAAAGCGGTCTACCCTCTTCCTCACTCTTGTACTACGGATACCACTGGCATTTGAACTCGATTTTGCTCGTGGCAAGCTGCGCCACACGCCAACTCTTGTTCACCATAAGTCTCTAATACGAATTCCAGAAATACGTAGCATCTAATGAATTGACACTCTGTAGCCCCTAGGCAATCTATCTACAAAAGCTGGAACTTAATTACTGTCCAAGCGGTTGTATATGATCAAGCACTCGTATATTCAAATGAATCTCGTTCAAGCACGTGGAATGTTTTAGTTTACGCAGCCAGATTAGGTTGTTACTGAGACGCTGATGAATGTGGTTATGGCGCTGCTGCGTACTTATGTGTCTTTGTGTGGTTGGAATACGATCTGTGAGACAAATCACACTAATGCTGGTGAGTACGTACTTTGTATACAGTGTTTACAATTAATTTGACTCATAAATAATTGTGGTGTTCTTAATAATGAATACGTAAATAATAATGCTATGAGTATATCTAAAGTACAACTCTCTTAGAGTTCTGTGGCAGAATTAATAAATGATAATTTATAATATTAATTGTGACCTCCATATTACTTTATGGTCAGCGATGCGATCGAAGGTATCACACTAGAGCAAGAATGTCAGCTGGCTGACAAGGACGGATGCAGGAACACAGCCTTATGTTTTTTTATGGGCTGTGTCATTGAGTGTCCACATCGCCGAAATGTGCTATAGTACAAGTACAAGTAATACAAGTAATTAACTTAAAAGCTATGTAATGACTAACTCTTCTAGTCTGTACACTATCCTGCCTGGTCAGCCATAGGACTTGCTAGTATACTGTTTGCAGTATCCACCATCCAGTAATCTGTCTCGGTTATGCATGGTATTCTATAGCTTCCATTCCGCACACACTTTTGTTTGGACAGACTTTCAATGTAGACAATCAGAAAATAACCTTCCTTAATGCTGTCAATACCATCACGATGTTACCGACACCGAAAGCTCAAACCCACCTCGGGTTTGAAGCTTGACTCGATGATGAATTCTTGACTCTTCTTGAGCTCGACTGATCAATTCTTACTCTCGAGCTTTGGACTAGCTATGATTGTTAAGTTTAGCTAGATGATAAAATTAATAAAGCGGGTAATAGTGGTTTTGTGTGAGTGGATAAATCGTTCGTTTGATGTACATCGGTTAAAACCGTATCTAAATGTTACTTAATCCCATCGATCCTAACTCCGAGAATCTTGAAGAGAAAATGTTAATTCCCGATTAAGGCAAACGCGAGCTGAGACTTCGCGCTAAATAAAACTCAGCTGACGAACGTTATGATATTCAAGGGCAGCTCTATAGATTCTTCGAAACATAAACATCATGGAGGTTCTTAATTCGTCTGTGTTTTTTATGTGCGTTACCTCATAACTTTTGACCTATATAGTGAACCGAATTTCTTGATTCTTTTTTATTTGAAAGCTGAGAAAGAAAAGATGGGAGGCTATGGCGAGGCCGAATGCTGAGCCTACTTTGTTAATGAAGTCGCAGGCAGTCGCTAGTAATTAATAAATCGTATCAATACATTTCAGGTTACTTTGATATACACGTACTAATAAAGTAGCTACTAATTTCACGTCATTCAGTTTAGGCTTCAGTTCAAGCCATTCTGTCAGTTTCGTTGACACTAGCCAACTCTCAGACTTTTGGCTAACTATACGTGAGATACGGGTGTTTAATTTAGTTAACAAATCTAGCTTTCTTCAATAAAACATATTTTTTAATATGAAAGTTAGTGATTGCGTAATTGAAGCTCCTGAGGACGAAATTCGCCATAGGACTTGCAACAGTAGTTAGACCATTAGTTTATAATTAGCATGAACACATGGGCTACTTTTTATACTGATTCAACGAGTAGTTCATGAGGAATAGTAGTTTATTGTCTTTTTAGTAGACGATAACACTTTTATGTAGGTATATGATAAACATTATTATCAGATGCTATTACTAGGTATTTATTATATATTTTTATATTATTAACAGAACTCTCGTTAATAATGAAATAATGCCATGTTCCTTCTGCAAATTTGGTAATAAAATCCTTGAAATATAAAATGGCATGGAACGTGGAGTCTATGTAGTGTAGATGTATACGTATATAGAAAAACATCAAGTACTCGGAAGCACTTTCTTAAAAATACCAACAAAAATAGCGCTTTCCCGTCTAAACTATGGCTGCAGCAAGGGTTGCTGTAACTTGTAGATTAGTGAAAGTCACACGGAAAATAAATAAATTAACATACAAACACACACCATCGCATATTTTATAATGTCGATTGATTCAAATTTATATTCATAATTTTTTTAACTTTAGAAAGGAGATATTTACTATGTATTATATTTATTTTCAGCTCTCGATATTTTGGCACTCGTGCTTACTCGTGAACATAGCGCATGTAACTGTGCCCAAATATCGCAAACTCAAAATAAATACAATACATGGTAAATATCCCGTTTCTAAAGTTAATTCTAGCATTTCTGACCATAAGAGTTTGAAAAATTATATCATTACATTCTTCATCAGCTTTTATATAGCATAATGTGTTGTTCATGTTAATGAGCCGTGTGTGTACGATATCAGCAGGCCGAGCACGTAATGAAGCCGGCGTCGGAGCGACACGTCGGCAGTACTCGTACGTAGGTACGGGAACGGGAACGACCGACAGCCTTTCATCAATATTTGTATCGTTTTACGTCGTACGCGGTGCTTAGCGACTGGTGCACTCAACTAGATGTTACTGTCAAACCAATTACTATGAAAATAGATAGATCTACTCATTATTGATCACCTTAAAATTAAACAATCAAACAGCTTGGAACATCAGTGTATCATAAGGCGGTCTTATCGCTCAAGCTACTACAGTGTGTAGTGCACAGTACATAACATTGAGTAGGAAAAACATATTTGAAAATGTATTGATCCACTAATTATACATACTGAGATTACATAACGATGAAAAATAAGAATAGGATTGAAAAGTTACAACATCATATCAACTAACTAATTTTAAGAAACGCAGAGTTCCTTCTGGTCCTGGTGGTCTGGTCCAACTATATATAAGTTGGTCCTGCCATAAGCAGTCAAATTTCCGGATATTGTCGCCAATTTAGAAGACCTAGGGGCCGATTCCACTAACTAAATTTGTTCCAACTGCAATCGAACCGTAGCTGATTGACACACATTCTTATTCTGCTATTGAAAACAGTGCAGCTGCAGTTACGTTTCTAATGACGCCAGCGATCGAATAACATTTTATATTATGGTAACTCGATAGATCATGAACACGACGCTAACTCATATTTGTGTTTAATATTTAACTATTACATAGTAACGTTTACGATACGTTTACGTGGCGTTACGTTCCTATTTGTCTACAGAAATAGTAGAATGTTTTTGGGTGATTATCGAACGACAACCGGAGTCGAACTGCAGTTGCAGCAGGGTGGATTGTTGAAAGTTGTGAAATAGTAGAATTACCCCCCTGTACACTCTACCCTCGCACTAAGATCCCCTGTGTCGCGAGAGGCACGGACACACTCATTAACTCATCACAAACATACAAAACCCGAGAACATACATTTCTGCTCATCCTACTAATATTATAAACAGGAAGTTTGTGAGTATGGATGTGTGGATGTGTGGATGTTTGTAACTCTTTCACACTCAAACGGCGAAGGCAATTTTGATGAAATTTAGTATGGACGACGATAAGGCGCTGGATTAACATATAGAATACTTTTCATCATCATCATCCATCACCACGCAGGTGAAGAAGCGTAATATTCTTGGACACAGCATATACAAAATAATAAGATCTCCGCCTACGTCAAGATCGTAAAGATGACAGTTCTGTCAAACTTTGTGTCAGTTTCTGATAGCTTAGTCAAAAGCACGCTATCATTTTGACAGATCGATACACTAGACGCGTTCGGCGACCGTCAATGGTGATGAAATGTAATAAGTTTTTTTCCATGGTGATTAATTTTATATAATGTCTGTACGGAAGTCCTGTATTATTTGTGTTTACTGATTGATATATAACTAAGTATTTTAATTTACTCTTATAATACTATTATAGCAATTGCATTTGACCATGTAAATATTTGATGACTTTTTGGTATAAAGATAAATGTGGTGTAATAAATGTGGTACTAATCCTGCGCAGACGAAGTCGCGGGCACCAGCTAGTCACACATATATTAGTCCCGTTCAGGGATCAAACTTTCACTCCCCGTGCTTCTAAGAGTTATCTACTACCAACTGTTGTCAGAGTGCCATCATACCAAGCTTGAACTTTATTTTTGAGTGGCACTGCAGTTGTCGTAAGCTCACCATTGGGGGCACGATTCTGTCTTCCTTTTACTTGGTAGTTCTATTTTAAGTATATTTACAAAATAATCAAACTTTGGGCAAAAAAATGTTGTCTAAAGATTTCAAATTAAATTAAAAATAAAGATTCAATGCCTGCGTGAAACCAAACTTTGGGATTCTTTTATTATAAAATTAACACCACATCCTACATACAAATTACAGGTTACATAACATATTATGACAAAGATCACGTTTCGAACATTTTGAAGGTGATCTGAAAAGCACATTTCTGAGAACTTTCCGTCCGATCCTGTACAGCTCGTTGCACTCGGCGAGGTCCGTTGGAAGCACAATGGGTGTGCATTCCCCGCAGTGAAGATATATGGACGCCAACACATAGGAGATGATGGATCGAACGCTCTATTGTGGATCGCCTTACAATCCTCCGCCGTTTAGTGGGAGCTGAGATAAAGCTTTAAAGCTTTCAGCTGTCAGAAATTGTGAAAAGAATAAACTCTTCGCGCTTTTACAAATATATTAGAAAACGGTCTTCAAATACTAGGAAACTATTATTCTATTGGTTTTGAAGAAATGATAGTCCAAGGTAACAAAGGTAGGCCATCGATCGTAGTACATTAAAATTTATGTGCCATCGATTAGACAGCCAAAATATCAAACATAGTATTGGATATTGTCAATTGCCATACATCGCTATACTCTGTGGTCTGTTCTCTTTGACAGTTACAATTCTGGTAGTCTGTGACAATAAATAAAATAAGATGTGAAACTAACATGGCGTGTTTTTATCTCCTCTCCTAAAGAATATATACGTAAGCCGTCCTACGCTATAAATGGAAAGCCAACACCTACTTCAGACTTCAGTTTTCTGTGAAGGCAACGTCATGATGAAAACCACAGCAAGGTTACCACCATGCTGCTGTGGATTTCATTACGACGTTGCCACTTCTGGTGTCCACAGATCTAACTGCCTCCCTCGAGCTTGACAACATTTCACAAAGCTTCTTACAGTGTGGTCCGGTAACTGGTAACGTTGAGAGCCACGAGCTATTCTGGGTTCAGTGCGATACCTTCGACCGCATCCCCACTTTTACGAGTAAAAGTGACCAAACACTGCCTAGTGTTTAACCATTATATAGAATCTAAAAATCTATCAAGAATTAAATAAATGATTGGTTTAGCATAATCGACCCATTACGTTCTGAACTACTGGAACACAAATGACCTTCTCAGAAATGGAAAAAGAATTTGCTAAGTTTGTCTGAACGCCTCCGATACGTAATGACTCCACAGGATACTGACGTTTGCTAGAGCAAACATTGTTGCATCTTTGACAACGGAGCGCCCGGACACCACCTCCTCGAGCCTGCACCAAAGTGCCCGGGCCCCCCTCCTCGAGCCTGCGCCAAAGCGCCCGGGCCCCACCTCCTCGAGTCTGCGCCAAAGCGCCCGGACCCCGCCACTCCTATGTGGACTTGGCGGCCAAAGCCCATAGGAGCGGCCCTGCCTGAGCCGGCCAGCGCAATCCAACGCCGGCGCGGCCCCTGGGTTCCTCTTGGCTTCACTGTGGTGATCCAAGCCACGGCTACTGAGCCCCCCCGCCACGTCAATGCGGGAACCTGTTTTACCCCCCTAAGTCATGCCTGTCAATAAATATTGAAATCATCATTTTAAACTGTCCAAATGCTAATTTTCACCACTGTATGTTCGAAAACACAAAACTTTCCAAACAAACTTTCACCCCTCCATTTCATCGGTTATATGGTTATACGGTTTTTTTTTTGGTCAATCTATACTGGAACCTCGGAGCATTTGCTCGATACATCGCTTCGATGATATAGGCCCTTGACAACCTTTAATTGTACGCATACGAGTTCCCAAAATTAATGTTTAATAGTTGTAGTCTATGACTGGCCAATGTACTAATAGGTCTTCCCTTAATTAGAGTGAACACCCTCAAGTTCTTTCAATCTGTCAATGTCAAGTGGCGAGTTGGTTGTTTGAAGAAGTTCGGTGTGGCCAGCTTGTGGGGAATTTGACACAATGACGGTAGAATTGGCGATAGAAGATAAGTTGGGGAAAACTAAATTTACATGAAATCGATAATTAGCGGTCAGAAAACGTATGTGACGACCTTACTTTCTTTACAGAAGTACTTACGGAGTGATGTAGCGGTGTTGGCACGAATTAAAGCCTGTTTCGCCACATATTCCAGTGCCCAGGTGCTCAGTCACCTTTCCCAGGTCATTCTACCCATGCAAGGACCTACTACGGATTTTTTTTAATGCTGGATTATCCGCGTGAATGCGAGTTTTGAATTCGAACAACTAAGTTGCTCCGACTCCCATCAGAGGTAATGAGAATTGCATAAGGGCCACACTGAAGTAGATTTTCGGGAATGTTCGAGATGGTTTATCATGAAATCCGATCTATAAGTAGTTGTAGAACACCGGGAGCTTTTCTTTTCCCTGCCAGGCCTGCTCGATCAACATCCCAAGAAAGGGTTTCTCCGATAACGGTGTGTAGTAAGATTCTTTCTTGCCGTTGTAGTCTCATTTTGCTGCATTTTGGTTTTATTTGCAGGCTTGAGAAAAGTGCTAGCCACGCGTCTCTTCAACGTCCAAGAGCAGGACTTGGCCTCGCCACCCTCACATACCAGTAAGTACCTGCTAGTATTGAGGCCGAGACGTTTCTATGCATCGTTTTTCTTTGTCCCAAATTCGGTCCTAAATTACGTGTTATTTTCAGACCTTTTCGTTCGACCCCAGCATTTTGGAAACCCACTTGGTAAACAAGTGTACACGTCATCCTCGTGGGGTGGACTGGTCGTCCAGATGTGTGCCACGTGCCGAGCCGGCCCAGCCTCCCACAAACGCTTTGCTGAGCTGTGACAGCTCTCCCAGATTCGGGCCTAGCTCCAGTCAAGTGTTCCCGGCAAAGGGCCACGTGGGATCAGTGTGCTGGTTGCGATAACCTCTCAGCATCCAATGTTCCGGTATTTATAGTGTTTTTATTCTACTTTTTCCGGCGTATTGGCCGCCGGGTGGCGCCCTTACTTTTTTGTGATCATACAATACAATACAATACAATACAAAAATTCTTTATTGCACTTTAACCAATATACAAAAATATTCGTTACAAAGTATAATCTTAAATTAGGAAAGTACAATGGGCGGTCTTATCGCTTATAGTGATTTCTTCCAGACAACCTTTGTATGGACATTATCTGAAATAGTAGACGGTGGTGCAAAATATGTTCCTTTAACTCTATGTTATCTTATTAAAACTCCAATACATACATACTAATAATTATATACTAAAACATACAAAAATTACAAGGATAAAAATAATAACAGTGTTACATAAGTACTTGATAGATAGTGAACCTTAACCATGTTTTTGAAAATTGCCAGAGATTTAGCACCTCTGATATCAAGGGGCAGTGCATTCCATAGCCGTACAGCCTGAACTGTGAACCATTTGTCATAGTACCGGGAAGTATGAGCAGGTGTTCGAAGTTGAAGGGTATTAGAGGAACGTAAAGACAAGGTGTGTGAAAGATTTAAAAATAAAAATCGCTCATTGAGATAGGTAGGGGTTGTAGGAACAAAGAGGATACTATAGAGAAGGGATAAAATATGAGCATACAGTCAGACGGAACTTATCTTTTACCTTGAGCGACCCACGGTTTCTCTTTGACCCTGAAATTCCGAGCTAACTGGCAGGAAGCCTATTTTGTATTTTTTCTCGGTACCTACCTAAATTGCAGGCAAAATAGGGCAATCTTAGCAAATTCTAATTTCAAAGTATTTGTCAATTTTTCTCATAATTATCATACATTGCTGGCACACAGAAAGTAACTAAATGGTCATAATTTTATTTAAATTAGTAGTGCGTTGTTCGCTCACACCAGATCACTGACCGTTTAGAGTCAGGTGCAAGCGAGCAACCTTTTTTTAGTACAATACGTAGTACGTAGAGAGGTGTGTTCTTGAAGTAGTACTTACCTACTTATTGTAACTGATTTGAATGCCTGCAGAATTTGTAATAAAACCAACATTGTATTGAACACTTCATGTATTTGTTTAATTTCAATATTAGTCTCCTGTTAGGCAGGTAGATACTTAGCTGTGTGGAGCTTCACTCCCTCACCTCGGTCAGCTGTAAGGGGAAAGTTATAACAGTTATATATCGCCGGTACATCAAATATTTTTGTAACAACCTTAAGAGGTACTTAAGCCAGTAATAAAGAATAGATACAAGGACCAGTACTGAATGATATATCTTTCGTAGCTCCATTTAGTATAGATTCTCCCTAAACACACATACAACACGAATGCGCTCAACAAACTGCCAAAAGGTAACCCAAACCATATTATAACGGTATGTAGACATATCCGGCACAAAGCAGTTTGCACCAGTTCCCGGGCTCTAGATCCTGCGGGTGCATTGTACCGTGAAGATGATCCTCTTACTGAATGTGGACGGGATGCTGTCAGCATCTGAGGCTTGCATAAAAGTCGCTCAATTGTTGCATTCAATTATGTTATTGCAACAAATCACGTACAACAATACTCAACTTAACAAAACAATTACATTATATTTTGTTATTTTACTGTTACTGATATACCTAGATAAACGATAAAATAATCCTTGGAAGACGCATATCCCTGGTTTGTCCCGTATATTTCTCCCGTGTTTTAATCTGTCTGCATCAGATTTACGCTATACCAAAAATATAAGAATTAACCGGAAGCTTGCTGATTCGAACCGATGAATAAGTAATAATAAATAATAATAAATTCTATAAGCAACATCTTCATCAATCATTACAAATAAATAAAACAGAAGTGTCTATTTGTAATGACAAAATACCAGCTTTTTAAGCAATGCATATAAAGTAGATAAAACAAAACACAATATTAAAAATAGTTGTATGTATGTTTGTTCCAGCTAATATCCGAAACGGCTGAACCGAATTTACGGAATTTTAGGTGAAAGGTAACTGGCGTTATAAGAAGTACCTACTAAGGCTACTGGTATAGGGTCACTCACAAAAAGTTTTCTTTGTGTAACTTATACTCTGTTTCCGCGCGGGTTCTACAGGAGCAGCTAGTTGTACTAATTACGTAATATAATTGTACCGGAAACACGACCTAAACCATGATTTAAGGTTTAATGAGTATATTCTTCGTTATAGTAGATCCAACCGTTTATCCTCTTTTTGACAGATCTAATTTGTCAGTTAAAGTGTTGTGACCAAGTGATTATAGTGGACACGATTTCGATTCATTTTTCTATCGAGTCTGTGCGGAAAGAGAATAGTCCTAGGAATGGCGCCATGACCATGGCTATTGGCCATCTAGAAATACGTCAGCCAATGGGGAATGTTGAAAGGGCGTGGACAGGCCGTCATGGCATGGCCATCTAGAAACGCATCAGCCAATGGGAAATGCTGACGCATTTCTAGATGGCCATGCCCAGATGGCGAGGCCACGCCGTCCGGTTACACCCGTGTAGTTTCCAAGGTAAGCTATCAAATTCTGAGTTATAAGTTTTCACTTCTATCGGCAATTCCTATGACTGCCAATTTTTTTGTCTATGGGTAAGCAGTAGTATTTTATCAAGGTAGTAAAACTCAATGGTCCACCGCCGTTTTGTATTTGTCACTGTCACTCGCAACAAGACGCCCGTGCTAGTAATTATTTGCTGAGTTTTATATTGGAACTATAAAATGCCGAAAGGATCAGTGCTGAAAGGACAGACGAGAGAAATGGTGATCAAGCTTCGTAATTACTTTGAAGCAGAGTATCAAAATGGCGGCCCGCTTTTACCATTGTCGCAAGTGAGAGAGCGCGTTGCGGCCGCGTTAGGTATTAGTGCATCTACGATTACAAAAATTACTACCGAAGCCTACGGAACAAGCGGCATGCAGGAGAATAAGCTTCGTACGCCGAAGAAAAAACGCCAACCACGTCGTGTGACTTCGGTTGACAACTTTGACGCAGACGCTATACGCCGTCATATATATAACTATTACTTACGTAAAGAAGTTCCAACACTTAAAAAACTTGTTGCTTCTTTGCGTGAATGTGATTTGTTCCGAGGTCAAAAATCGTCATTGGTAAAGGTCTTGAATGAAATTGGATTTACTTATAAAAAATCGGACAAACGCAAAATATTGATGGAGCGTCGCGACGTAGCTTTTGCTCGTTGCGAATTTTTGAGCGAAGCCAAAAAAATTACAGATTGGTCAAATGTTGTTTTCACTGACGAAACTTGGCTGAATGCGAACCACACAGTGTCTAAGAGCTGGACTGATGACACCGCTGCTTCCACTACCTCAGTACCGATGGGAAAAGGAGAACGTCTAATCATTTGCCATGCAGGGTCTGTGAAAGGATTCATGCCAGATGCTTTGTTGGCCTTTAAATCCAAAAAAACAGTTGAGTACCACGAAGAAATGAATTCTGAGGTTTACGAAAGTTGGTTTAAGGAAATGGTACAATCATTGGAAGAACCGTCAGTTATTATTATGGATAACGCATCCTATCACTCACGCCAAATTGATAAAATGCCGACCCAGGCCGACAAAAAACAAGTAATCATTGACTGGCTTCAACGACATGGTGAAAATGTTGATAACTCCTTACTAAAAGTACAATTACTAAATATATTACGAACAAAAAAACACTTCCCAAAACGATATGTGATCGACGAAATAGCTGCAGAACATGGTCATTGGGTTCTTAGACTTCCACCCTATCATTGTCAATACAATGCCATTGAATTAATATGGGCTCAAGTTAAAGGACACGCTGCTAGAAATAACACAAAACCCCCATTCACGGCAAACAAAATGGTAAATTTATTAAAAAATGCATGTGTGAAAGTAACTGCGGAAAGCTGGCAAAATGTAATTCAAAAAACACAAGAAACTATAATGGCAGATTGGGATAAACACGTGGCGATAGATTATATGAGTCAACAATTAATTATAAATGTCGGCAATAGCTCGAGTGACAGCAACGATGAATCTGATTTTGATTAATAAATAAATAAAAATAAAAGATTAGATTTCGTTTGCTTAAATTGGAATTGGGGTTGCTCAAACTTTACTATTTTCTGGTACCAAACGGCAGACTTTAATGTCTGCCATCCCCAGCGAGCAACACGGAAGGGAGTAGCCTTAGCTAAAAAATATTGTTCAAATCTTTCTGTCATTTCTTGCGGGAGGGGAAGTTGCACACTAGCGCAAAGCCGCACTATTACATACAAAACATACCTGTACCGATCCATTGCCGATCATACTCACACAACCAAATCACTAACACATAAAAAATAAAGCACCATTCACAAATCTAGCCCCGCCCTCACCCCACAGTATATTATCAAACTCCATGGTCCATGCGGACTTGTACTTTGACAGAGGGGAAACGCTGTGTATGCCTACTCCCTTCCGTGTTGCTCGCTGGCCATCCCAGATTTAACCGGTAACAGCTTCGTCAAGTATGACTTGTACTTGTAATCATCATAGTCATCATAACCTTGTTCTTTTTTGGATATACACCAGGAGATAAACACGTCTTCAAATAATGCTGTATGTTTTCCTGAGGCGCATCAATATAACGGTTTTACATAAAAATAAATCCGATATTATGTGCCGAGAACGGAAAACACCCGTGTAAAAATAGTTCATAAACAATATCGATATCTCAATCGTAACTTCGTAACATCACTATGTTGATAGCCATAGAACGTAATTTTTTAAAAACGTTTGTTATTTTATGGAATTTATAAAAAAACTACTGCACTTATGGACTCATTTTGTGAAAGATGATTATTATACGGGATCAAGGAGCAAATTTAAGCAGTTGTCATATTTTTAAAACCTCGCATTTATAAGTTAACTTTTGCGTAACATCGTCATGTTACGTTCTATTGGTGCTGTCAAAAAGAGGATAAACGGTTGGATCTACTATAGTCGTTCGGATTGTTTGGAGAGCTTTAGGTTCTATAAAGGAAATATTTTTCTTCAAACCGTTTGGGAATATGTAGGTATATCGACGGGTTCCGGGCTATTTGTAATAACCGACATTTTTGAAACTTTACACCAGAGCAGTTTAAAGTTTAGATTTTTAGAAAAAAAAATAACATTAGCAAAACACATTATTTTTTATATAGAAGGATATTACTGTTTTTATAAAATATTCCCCATAATTGGATTCATTCTTTTTTCTAATACTCCTATTTTTAACGATATATGTCGCTTAATACAAAATGACCAATATTTGAATATTTTTTTTGTTCCAGGCTAAATGACTTCACCGCCTAAGCTTTAATCAAAGAGTTGGTCATATATCCACCCTAAGGTCATTGATTTAAATACCATATCTTAAACTTATTAATGTACGGCTAATTAGTTTATGCGACTGGTTTTGTTGTTTGTAATCCTACTTAAATAATGAAGTAAAGTTAATTGTATTAAGCGACACTGGATTAGAATTTAACAAAGAGGCTAATTGTATGACGCGATATTTTTATATATTTATAATGTCAGGCTAAATGCTTTAACGTACGTTGCTTGTAAATTGTTGCGCCAGGAAAAATAGTTTAAACGACTGTCTGGTATTTGGTAGTGAGCTTAAATAATCAGTTCCTAAATTTCTCAATATTTTGTGTCACTTCATACATTGCAGTTCAAAATTGGTCCAATAATGCGTGTGCTATTAAACGAAAAAATAAGTGCTCCGATCGTCAGCAGCTCAAACGATGCAGAAAAATTCGGTGATTCCAAATATGTATAAAAGTCGTCCAGAGTGTCGCTTAATACAATTAGCCAGGAACCCGTCGATATGTATATTATTGTATATATAAAGGCTTTGTTTATTAGTGCACATTATTGAACGGGGTGGTTTGGAATCGATAACTGGTCAAAATATAACATAATGTATATTTTTATATTAATAATTTTAAATGGATTACTTCTCAATGTTACTATTCTAAAAATACATTCTTATGAGTATACTTAACATTCAAACACCGTTTTCAGTAACTTTTTACATTTTTAAGCTTCATACTGATATGTGTCAACATGATAATCTATATATATAAAAGCGAAAGGTCACTCACTCATCACGAAATCTCAGAAACTACAAGTGCTAGGAGTTTAAAATTTTGCATGTGGGTTCTTTTTAGGACGTAGGTGCTCACTAAGACGGGATTTTATGAAATTCAACCCCTAAGGAGTTCTTTTGGGGTTGATAGTTTGTATGAAACTTCGTTACTGCGAGTGCTAAAAGTTTAAAATTTTGCATGGGGGTTCTTTTCTGGACCTAAGAGGCGAGTCTATTGCAAACTACGGGGCACTCTTTCAAAATTTATTGGGCCGAAAAAGCCAGTAACTGTCCAATCCGGGGATCCACCCAAGATCTCGAGGTTCCAAAACGGCACTTTTACCTCTATACCAAGACCAAGCGAGTGAAGCCGCTGGCGGGTCAGCTAGTAACATGAAAGATAACATTATAAGACTTCGAACCCAGCACAGATTTCATTTGCAATGCTATCTTGCTAATAGTGCGGGAAAGGGAGTGCCGATAATAAAATAAAAGGACCTAATTGAATGAGTTCGAAGTCCTGCGGTTGGCACTTCCAATGCACTCGTTGGATTGCTTACGGTGTAATTCAGTAGAAAAGTGCATTGAACTAAATACGTACATGTTTTATGGAAGGACGACTGCGCCACTGCATCCCTGTGGGTTTAATGAACTTGTTGCCATTCTAATGAATCTTTAATTATTACTTTAACTGCTTAATCGTCTTTAATTTTAACTGCTGGACAATACTGATATATAACCATACTAGCTGCGCTCCGCGGATTCACGCGCGTGGTGATGGATGATGATGAATCAAATATAGCGTATGTTACTCAGGCATAATGTAGCTCTAAACTCGTGAGAGAATTGTTTGAATCGGTAAAGTAGTTATTGCAAACAAACAAACAATCATATATATTTCCTCAATTTATTAGAGTAGATAAGGATTAATACCAAGGTACGAAAAATGTGGCCTGGTTTGTACCGGCGTCACTGTTACATATTTCAAAGTGAAAAAGTATTTATTGTGACATATCTGTAATAGTTAGACATTATGGTAATGTGTACTTCTTAGTAGATTTTGATGTCTTCTATAACGTCGTAGTCTCACTTAGCTTTATTGTCAACTAGCGACTCGCCCCGGCTTCGCACGGGTGCAATGCTTATACTAAATAATATACCTACCTACTACCGAATGTCCTTATAAACAACGTTAATATCTTCGGAAATATTTATTTAAATTACATGCTGCAAAGGGCCATACTGATCTATATTGAATGGACAATGAATTTAAGGTTTTTAATTGGATAAGGATTAATGCTGTATTGCTTAAAATAACTTCCTAAATAAGCCATTCTTTCCCGTAAAATGTAAAGGATAAAAAATGGTTATTGTGGGTTATCCTTAAGAGATAGACATATACCATCACAAACTTTTTTGTTGGCATTTTCAAAGTGTACAATACCGCAGTACATTATTTTGATTTATCTCGTGGGGTTCAGTCAGCGTGTGCAATGTAAGCGCAAAAAAAATTGTTTATTTACGACATCACATTAGAAACCTGTTAATTCATCTGTGTTTCTCTACAATATTATGCATGTATCATACATGTAAACCTTCATCTTGAATCACTCTATCAATAAAAAAAAAGCGCTTCAAATTCCGTTGCGTATTTTTTATTTAAGCATACACAGGGACGGACAGACAGCGACAGCGACTTTGTTTTATACTATGTAGTGATAGTGATGAAGTGAAGTGATAACATATACTAATATTACTTATATGGTCAATAGCATAGAGAAAATTTTATATACTGAAACATAAGTTTTCGTAGAGTATGCTATATAAGGACCATTTTTGGTATTTTTTTCATACTTTTCATAGGGATCCTTATTTTTTTTAAATATTATGTTGTTTATGAAAAAAATGTAGGATTGAAAGATTTTTTCTAATCGGTCCAGTAGTTTCGGAGCCTATTCAATTCAAACAAACAAATCTTTCCTCTTTATAATGTTATATATAACTCATGCACGATATAGATGCGTTTCTCTAATGATTAGTCGTTGTGATCGTCGACTCACCGATGCAATACGATCAAATACTTAACAGATATGGCCCTCATATAAGGTTGTTTTTACAACGTTCCTTGTCATCTTGTCGTTGTTTCACGGATGTTGTTAAAGATGCAACGATGTTTTCTTTATAAGAATCGCACGGCAGTTCAAACGTCGAACGAATTCTTATTAATATAAAGTTCATATTCGAACCTGATACTACGTGGTTGTTATGTTACGCGTTTTGCTCCGTCCGTAACACGTAGTGATATTACATTTATTTTTATGAGAAATTACGAGTAAAGATGATTTGTTTGAGTTTTATAATTTGAGATGTTTCATAGGCTAGTATTTTCTAGTGATCCTGCCTTTAAACAAAACTTTTTTGAACTCTGCTTTTGGATATTTTAATGTGTTATTAAGTTTTTAAACTATAATGATCACAAACGTTAGAAGTATTCAAATTATCAACGCGATAGTTACCATGTATATTTTCTGTGAGTTTCCTATATTTCGGCACTGTTGCGCTTTGTCAGTACATCCGTGATCGTGGCGCTTGCAACAGTGTAAAAGTATTTATTATTTCATCTTTTTTTTAATTTTTTTTGCAATAGTTACTTTGTAGAAGGTTTTAACATTCAAAAAATAAGAAATAAAGGGAGGTTATAGCGAGGCCGAAGGCCGAGCCTGTACTACGCGAATGAAATCGCGGCATCCGCTAGTATAAGATAAATATATGTCAGTAAGTATTTAGTAGTTGTAGAACGAAAAACATATACTGCAGACGAACAAAATGATGTCATGTTCAGCAGTTGATGCCACCGTGCTCCCCATAGTTAACCTTATATCATTTTAGATATAAGTGTATATTTTAAACTTAAAACAGTTTGATTTCAACTCTATAAAACCAAAGCAAAATTATCATTACTTCTTAGCTCTCTAGTGCTCTTATATTAATTACAATTGTCTGGAAGTACCCTACCACATGTACAAGAGAGCACAATGCAAGTCTTATTGTAACTGCTATTGGAATTAATACGGCTTTGATTTGAACAGGAACGACGCAAGGCGGGTGCTTCGATTTTATATTATTAGACGAAACTGCTATAACGGTTATTGTAACGGTTATGTCTCCCTGTTACTAACTCCGTTATTTCAAAAGGAGTTGTGGGAACTCTGTAATGGTGATCAGGTTTCTTTGAAGTATAGATATGATGCAGTAAATCGTACTTACGTATGAGATATAACTATTTTATTCATTCTCTACAATGTAGCGTTAGGATATATTATTTAGTCAGTATACACTCGAGATTATTTTTAAATGATTTCACGAATAGTGGAGGAGTTATATGTTCCGCCGATTTCTCTTCCAATTTGGTCCCTTTTTCACCAGGTCAGAATCTGATGATATGATCCCAAGGGAAACGAGGGCAACCCCGGAATAATATATGAAAAAATAATAATAAATGATAAAATATTTTTTTTCAACTGTTTCAACTGTTGTCATAGCTTAATTAAAGTTTAAAAATATAAAGACAATATATAAAATTAATTTTACAAAACAAAACCACCGTCTAAATCACCAGTGCGTGAAAGGGTTCCTAGAACACTGGCCTCGCCTCGTAGAATTGCCAGGCACAACTTTTGGGCAAAGTACACACAGACAAGGACCAGTACCAGACCAGGACCAGTACAAAGAGGCAAGGACCAGTCTTTTAGATATTTTTTGTAAAACTTTTTTGTGTCTGATGACCACGGACCTAGAAAATTAAAAAATAATAATATATGAAATAAATTAAAATATGAAAACTATAATAATAATCATCATGTAGATGAGCCGATCATGAAAAATATAAGTCCACCACCAAATCAGATGGGACCTCAGTTGTCGAAGTTGTTGATGAATATATCTACCTAGGACAGACAGTCCAACTTCGAGAAAGAGGTCAATCGTCGAATCCAACTCGGCTGGGCAGCCTTCCGGAAACCACCCGAAGTGTTCTCCTACTTAGCTACCATTAGTTATTAATTATAACAAACGTGACACTTTCGTGTAAGAGTCAAATAGTTTATTCAACGTATCGATAAACGTAAAGAAGCATGCATCCATGCGATTCTCTAACGGCCGGTCCCAATAATCTATCTATCGCCGGTTTACCTTACTAGAGTTAGATATTTGACACTATTTGTATGGACGTTATGTCATATTTCTATCGGTAGTAGGAAAACCGTGGATAGATAGATTATAGGGATCCTCCATAAGAGCAAACATCGTTGCATCTTTGAAAACATCCGTGAAATGACGAGATGACAAGAAACATTGTAAAAACAACCTACGTACAAGGGCGCTATCTCATAAAGTATTTGACATTGGTGAGCTCGTCGACGAGCGCATCGACGAATCATTAGAGAATCACACGGGAGGAATCAAAGTTCTCCGCGCTTCGAAGGCAGGGTCACTTTCAAGACTAACGAGGTCGTCACGATATAGATTGATGAATTGCACCGGCGGCGCCCTCCTGACAGTGGCTCCCACTCAACGCCGCTACCATTCGCTTCTAAAATCTCAAAGTTATAATCTCCGTAGAACACTAGAACGTTGAAAGTGCCAGCCGTCATGTCAGTGCTACTCGTACGTGGCTAGACGGGATAGCCTGCGTGGAACGCCCGGACCGTCCACTGACGCCTACACATACACACGGCTAACGTAGAAGCTTTCCCGTGTACCCTGCGGGGATCCAGGCTCTGCACTTGACGTGGAGATACTCGAATGTTCGAAGACAATATAAGTAAGCTGTACTTTTAAACGCTCTGTTGTTTATTTGTTTACTCTCTTCTATTATTCTTTGACCACAAACGTTGCAGTTCCTGGAAAAGTAGGTTGATTTCTGCGTCTCGTTGTCTCGTGAGTCAACGGGATAACTCTGTCTCTCTTTAACGTGACAAATGTGACCAATTTGAGTATTAAGACGCGCTCGTATCCTTATAATAGTAAAAAGCAGAATGTTTAAACATCTAGTGTAACAAAACAGATCGATAATATTGTATGAAAAAATACTTAGGTTAGAAAAGGAACTGGAACAGAGTAATAACCGAACAAAATTCCTAGACATCTGCAGAAAAAAATCCTGAATAAGTCCATAAAAATAAACTTTCACGTCCAAACTCTCAGAATTTTCAGCGTTAACACGATATTTTTTTAGGTAATACATAGCCAACATATAATACTTAAGTAGTAACCAGCAGTTTTTTCAATCGTGTTAGTATATATCGAAATATATTAAGAAAACGTACAAAATTAATGCATTTTCGCATCACATCGTCTAATATAACAAGCGATTTTCAACCTTACGTAAAGCATCGTAAATTATTTTAAAATTGGGGTTGGACCGCGCCTTAACTGTTAATTTATTTTACTTTAACTAAATGACTGCTTTTACTTTTAACTAAATAAAAGCTCTGAGTTTTATAGTCTCGCCGTAGGTATGAAAAGTAGAGTATGCACCTCGAGGATAAAGCTGTCTTCGTATTGGGCGGCTTTAACCCCTCGCTTTATTCAGGACTCTACATAACTCCCTCGTTTCGCTCGGGATGTGGAATTAACCCAAGAGTCCCCGTACCACTCAGGGTTCAATATACCGCCCTTTACGTAAGACACTGCTTTACTAAAAGAGCCCAAATCATTACATCAAGACTTCTAACAACTATTGACAACACAAACCTTGTAAACCACTCGGCACGGTGCGCCATGTCAGACGCGCTGACTAATTAACAATCCAAGTTTCCTGGAACAGTCTGTGACGTCACTGACGAGCTAGTTTGTAACGTTGCACATTATTGCTAAAGGCATTTATTTACATAAATAGTTTATCTTAACGAGAACCTTCCGGAGATAACTAATTAGAAGACGCATCTATTTTCAGAGAAGTACCGGTGTAACCTTATTCTGTTCTATTATACCGGAGGAAAATTATGTAAACTGGATAGTGTCATAGTTGCTGAATAACTGTTTATTTTAGAAAAATTTAGATTTAATATAGTATTGACAATTACACTGCTTTGTCTCTTCATAGTTTCGCACGGAGCTCAGTCAAAAGTCACAATTGTTTTAATTTTAGATCGTTTAAATCTAAAATTATACTCATGAACTTGCAAAGTATGGGAAAAATAGTTGAAATGAGTTATGAATGTATTTGCCCTTTTAAATTATTTTTTTCTTAGGATAACAGACTATAAACAACATCTGAAAAGTCCAATCCTAATCTAAACCATACTGTGCCCGTGTGGCGGATTCTTTTCTCTGTGTGAGATGCAACTGTTTTTCAACAGCGGGAACGAAATAGGCTCATTTTGATTGTGATAGGAAATATGCAACAGCTGAAATTTCTATAAAACAAACGCCTGGCAGAAAAAACCGTTTCGCTACAAGTATCATGATACTTGGAGCGAAACGGTATGTAAGCAGTATCACTAGATTGTCCGTAATATATACGTGCTGCTTAGATCAGATCATTATAATGCCTTGTCAACTGTCTTTTACTTAGAAAATGACCAGATTTAATATTATAATATTAAACTGGCCTTATTCATAATCTGAAAATAAGTAACGAGCAATGGAAATTTAAAATTCTTTCAGAAAACATTGGCTGTAACCACTCAAAATATTAAAAATTCACTTTGTAGCTCCCTGAGGAGCGAATTCTTTTCCAATTACTCCCGCTTTCTGCGTTCTCAAATTAATTTAAAATGTTCTAATTCCTTTATCGGATCTTGCAGACATTACCAGTATATGCTAAATTGTATTCAAGCTCTTATTGGTAACTTAAAACCGCATACGCCCGTGTGCATTGGATGGCTCATTTGTTAAATAGAATTCCTTTTCTGCTTTGAAGCTGTAAGATTATTAAATGCGTACTAGTGTGAAGTGTACCGCAGCTGGTGAAGTTACTGGATGAATGAGCTTACAGGCTCGTGTTTCTGTGTGATGAGCGCAGTGCAACGCAGTCCTATATTATAATGAATCGACTATGTACATACGTTCCCTATAATTTTGCCAAAAGGTTATCAATCGGACAATAAATCATAATTACTCGTATGTGTAATAGTTATTAATATGCATATTTTCTTGTTGTCATTTATTATTGTAATTTTCAGTTATTTTCTTTGTGTAAATTGATAGATATTAAGGCAACCGATTTACTTAAAGTTTACTGAGTTTAGTTTTAAGATTTGTTTATTTTCTGATAATGCGCTATGATGATGCATGTTAACTTTAATATGAAATTATTTTGTATACCACAATGGTGGAATGTGGAGAACTTTAAAGTTATTTGGAACTATCTATATTCATGCAAATAAAATACTTTGACTTTGACTTTGACATTTAGATAACATGATTTTTAAAGCAGTAACGCCTGCTTAGAGAAATTTAAGTAGGTATTTGAAAAAATCTTCTATCTTGTCATATTGACATACATGCCAAGCTGTTTAATAAATGTCGTTCCGTCCCTATAGGACGGTTATAATCAAATAGAGACTAAAAATTCGATGCTCAGACTTCGTGCCTCGGTGGCCTAGTTGGTCACAGAAGAAGCGGGTTCGAATCGCGTCTGAACAAGTGATTTTTTCTCTTAAAAACTATATATTATATACTTTGTGTATATCTATATCGATACAGATAAATAAAATTGATGTGTCTAATTGTAATTCCAAATAAACAATTTACTTAAATACATATGTAAGTTTAACGGTACCTACTTACATTTTTTTTGTCTGCGTGTCTCTTCGTTTGTCTGTTTGTTTCGACTAATTTCTAAAACGGCTAGATTGATTTTAATGTGACTTTAACCGACTGATTTTAGATAAAAATTAGTATTTAAAACTTTGTCTCTCTGTCTGTTTGTTGCGTTATCACGCCTAAACCGTGGAATGGATCGTTATAAAATTTGGCAAAGTTATAGATTATATCTCAGGGAAGCACATAATATGATAGTTTTCAAATTAATCATCATCATCATCCATCACCACACGGGTGAAACCGCGGGGCGCAGTTGGTATTTAAAATGTTCCACAAGCTAATTTGAATCTCAAGTCACATATGTAAATGTAAAACAAAATGCATTTTTAAAATATAGGACTTGCAGCTAAAACAATAACGTGTGTAAAGTTTTGGCTGGTAACACTATGCACCATAGGTACATATTTGTTTTAATCAGGTTGTATTTTTCGTATTTTAATTGCAGTGTTGCTATCAGATTTTTGTTGTTATTTGTTGTTTGTTACCTGTTACTTGTTATTTTGTTACAATGCCTGAAGCTAGTACCGAATATGAAAGTTTTTTAGGTAACTTACGTGGTGTAATTTAAATAATATTAAAATATTAACCCTCTTCACATCCTCGGACGGGATACGAACCCGCGTCTTCTGACTATCCCTGTCAGACGCCATGACCAACTAGGCCACCGAGGCACGAGGTCCGAGCATCTAATTTTAAACGATGTGAATTTTTCTCTCCATAAATTTCAATATTTGAGATCGCCAAGCAGGCGTCAGTGCTTCAAAAAATAATACTATAAAAATATTAACCCTCTTAATGAGTTTTAATTGATTATTAAGAATTATGTATTCAGTTGAAAATACATTAACATATTAATCATCAGTTATTTACAGCTTGAAATTGGTTTTCAGTTCAATCATTCGTATGAATAGTATAATAAAGTGAACTGAAATTATTGTTTTCTTTTGTATTTTTGTGACGATCTACAACACATTCTACACTAATATTATAAGTTCAAATGTAAATCGGTGTCTGTCTGTTTGTTACCTTCTTAACACTAAACCCCTAAATGAATAGATATGAAAATGTAAAATATTACTTACTAATTTCTTCTTCTTCGTTGGTCTCTTGACAGAGCGGTCGTGATCGTTATGTAGTAGTGTTGGTGGCGCCAGAAGTTATACGACTCACGATGTCACGCCGTTTTTGCCTGTTTGCGGTCATCCTGGTGCACTCATGCAAGGAACCACCGACCGTACACTTGATTTGATCGGTGACCTACCGCGCTGTCTGGTGCCTTCCACTCTGCCTTACTAATTACTAATAGTAATTAGTTACCTTATGTTTTAAGACCGTGCATTGTGTACTATTTACTATAATCATAATTTTTGATCACGTGGATGAAACTGCTAAGCACAGCTAGTTAATGCATGCATTTCAAAAGGTAAACACTTGTAATGATTTGTACATTTATATTAATTATCTGCGACAATGTGGGTAACAAGTAGTAAAGTATATATGTATCTCCTTGATAATGACTAAAAATAAATGTCTGTATCAAAACCTCTACTATCTACTATCCGTTCGCTCACTGTAAGATGCACTTGCGCAGCGATTGGCGCTTGCAAGTTTAAACCCCTCAATAGAAACTGTGAAAGAAAGCAAGTGTATCTTGTATATTCAGCACTTTACAAGCGTCCAGACTCGCAAATTGGGTGTAGACAGGCGCAGGGTTATGGCTCGTCCGGGCTTATTGGACGCCGGCGAGATGGCGCGAGGAGTGTCCTTTCGTCCACTTTAATAAGGCACAATGGTCGGGGAAAGCTAGCGTTAGACAAATTTTTGTTTTCACTATTGCAGGTGCAGTTCCTTTTTACAAAAACTTATTTACAGGGAACACACTCTTAGCTTTAAAGCGTTCGTCAGGTTGCTAAGTCATCAATTATGGTGAAGCCACACTTGCTGCGGTCACTACTTGGAAGGGTGACCGTCGCTGGCATTTCAATTGATTACTTTCATGCTTCGCAGAGCACATTTGTCGGTCCTGGTTAAGGTTAGTCACTCGGCCTAGGAGTAGGCATTCGGCCGGTCTGAAAACTCTGACGGTTGTTGGGCACTAGCTTGTCCATCAAGCTGCACTGGGTTTACGTGGTGAGTTATGGTCCACACTCATCTATTTGAGTGGAGGTATCAATGCCAGCAGTGGGGCTTATAGAAGTAAGAGGCTGTTTTTATTTTTTTACTACTTAATAGGTGTTTTGGTTTATTGTAACACTCTCATTCTTATAAAATCTTGTAGCTCCTAAACCACATTAGGATATATAGATATCCCGAAAAAGTATTCCCGTGAGAGAGATACTATATACTAGTATATTACGTGAAATGGCAGAAGCCAAGTGTCGCCGTGACTTCCGTGCGTACTTGTTGGTAATCTTTTACCACCTACCGTGCGATTCTGTAATGATTCGTCGACGAGCTCCTCGACGAGCTGACCGATGTCAAATACTTCGCCATTGTACATAAGGATGCTTTTCCAACTTGTCTTGTCATTTCTTCATTTGTTTCACGGATGTTGTCAAAGATGCAACGATGTTTGCTCTAAGAGAATCGCATGGCAGGCCGCTTCCAACCGGTCCTTTTAGAAAATTATGGGGAGGCTTATGTTCAGCAGTGGACGTCCTACTGCTGAATGATGGCTGAGATGACGATGACGATGATGATGAGGCGATGTAAATAAATATTTATTCAACACTAGCTGGGCCCCGCGGTTTTACCGCATGGTGAAGGATGATAATGAATGTATCCTTTATTTTATTCCAGTGTCTCATTAATTTCTTCGTACATATTGTATGCAAATCTGTTTAGCCGTTTTAGCGTGTTTGAGTAACAACTAACCAGCATCCATCCAACTTACGCATTTATAATATTAATATGAAATGTGATTTGCTTTTAATAAACCCTACTCCCACCTTTAAAAGTAAAATAAAAAAAAACATTTATTCAATTTCAATTAAACTAAATATTTCACTCTATTTGCTGTAACATTTCATTTAACATTATCGCTGTAATAAGCATACTTGATAAGGAATGTATTCCTCAATAAGGTATTGTAAATAAGACAGAGCATTCACTCATTATTTTACACTTTATTTAACAATTTACTAATCACTATACCTCGCATCTAATACCATTTCTCTCTGTTCAACAATGTTAAACCACAAGTATAAACTATTCTAATTATTTATTTAAAGTATAACAACATATCCCTTTAAATAAAGATTTTAGCCAACTTGTGCTCAGATTTTATAGTTGTTCCGACATAAATTCGACGCTCAACGCTTCCTAGTGTTCACCTCGGCTAACGACAACAGACTGCCCGCTTTCCGCCACGCTTACTACTTTTATAACAATATTTTAGCGGTAGAACAACTCTCCTACCGTGATCGTCAACAATACCACCTTGCGGTGAATTTAGAAAACATCTGCGAGTCAAATACATTCCATTTATCTAATAATACAACAATTTTGCTAATTTCAACCTACTGAAATTAATTTGTCTATAATGTATGTTATTTTTATAGTGAAATAATTATATATTGTTAACATTGCGTACTTTGACGTGACTTTTAGCACTAAGTTCCAATGTAAAATTTTTGAAGATCCGTACTCCTATCTCAATAGTTATAATGCAACGTTACCATTAAATTTGGTTTATTATAATTAAATTTATACAAAACGCTCGTGGTTTATGATAGTTTCATAAAAGGTGGGAGTAGGCCCCCAGGTACGTGAAACTACGACTGATGGAAACTGGGTTTTTAGTATCGCAAGAAAAGTTCTTCAATTATACTTTTTAACCTTTATTTATTACTATTTGAACCGCCAGCGGCTTCGCTCGTTGGACTTAGTGTAGTGCCGGGAGAGTTATTATTTAAATATCAATAACTTATCATTTATGATCCGATTGACATGAAACAAACACCAAATGTTAAGTAAAACTTGGTGCTCATTTTTGGCATAATGTAATTGCAAAACGTAATGACTACAAATCAACTGTCAACTGTCAAATTGACAGTCTGTTGAAAATTCTTACGAGTTTAAAAACCAAACCTCTAAAAAACACCCTTTATTGGTGACAACCACATTTAAATTGAATAATTCGTTACTGAAATTAGCGTGCACAAACGTACAGACAAACAGACAAACATTCTAACTATCATTTTATTCATTCTATTTTCGTTTATAAAAGTCCCAAGAATATTTTCTTCCATGTACAGACAGCGATACGTTACATTATATATATATATATAGATTAGAACACTTATAACTTTCAATGTCTACTATTATAAGAATATTATCGGTTATTATAAATACACTTCCGGCCTTAATAAAATAAGAAACGCAGCTTATATATAAATAATGTTATTAAGCACACAAACAAGTTTACTGTGCACAGTACTAAATATATAAGGCTGTTCATGCAAAACGCTCGATGTAAGAAATGAATAGACAGTGTATATTTCCTAGCATTTTGTCATTGCTAAACATAAATTCAAGACTAAACATTGTTGCATCTTTGACAACATCCGTGAAACAAATAACGAGATGACAAGAAACGTTGGTAAAACACCTTATGTACAAGGGCGATATCTCATAAAGTATTTGACATCGGTGAGCTCGTCGACGAATCATTGCACAGCTGTATGGCTATACGTCGCGCTAACGCACCGCGTCCGTCACCGCGCTGACAACGGCCGGCAATCGATGTCATCACTCATCGTGAATAGGTAGTTGGTAAGTAAGGCGCTGCAAAGTTGATTTTCGCGCGAGTATTCGTATTGAAACCTGAACAAGTGAGGGACTCTAACATTTAATATAGGTTCATATAATATAGAATAATGTGTATGTGCGAGCGAGACGCAGAATGCAGCTGATATGTGCATTTATTAAGTGGTTCTTTTTTTTATTATGAACAGACATAATGACATTAATAACTGTAAATAGTAGTGTTGAAGATTTCGAACGATAAAAGAATCCTTTCCGATGTACTGAAGTGAAATTGTAATTTATTAAATTATTATACAATGGACAAGGGTGCAACTAAAAATGCACAAGTATTGAATCTGCGCTGGGAATTGTTGATTCGGTAACAAGTACAATTTGAAAAATTTACAAATATTAAACTTCCATTCTATTCAGTTATTGGAGTGTATCTCAAAACCTACTGCCCTGAATTTGATGAAATTTAAATGGGACCACACGGGAAGCACCAGCTTTCAAACAAAAAAATTGAGAATCGGTTCACCCAGTTGAAAGTTATAAGGTAACAAACATACAGTCAAATTGAGTACCTCCTCTTTTTTTTGGAAGTCTGTAGAAAAAGGGCGAGTCAGTATTTGTCATAATTTTAAAGCTATGATATACTGTACGATACAATAAAGCCTTATACTGTATCATCATCATCTCATCATCTCAGCCGTAGGACGTCCACTGCTGAACATATGCCTCCCCCATGATTTCCAAAAGGACCGTTTGAAAGCGGCCTGCATCCAACGTCGTCCTGCGACCTTTATCAGGTCGTCTGTCCACTGTGTCGGACTGTGTGTGGACGACCTACGCTGCGCTTGCCGGTCCGTTGTCTCCATTCCAGAACCTTCCGGCCCCATCGGCCATCTGTTCTGCGTGCTATGTGCCCTGCCCACTGCCACTTTAACTGGCTAATCTTCTGGGCTATGTCGGTGACTTTCGTTCTCCTACGGATCTCCTCATTTCTGATTCGATTACGTAGAGAAACCCCGAGCATAGCCCTCTGCATAGCTCGTTGTGCGACTTTGAGCTTATCTATGAGGCCCATAGTAAGAGACCACGTTTCAGTGCCATAAGTCATCACTGGTAACACACATTGGGTCGAAGAATCTTGTCTTGAGGCACTGTGTTTTTTTTTTTTGCCGTTTCGTACCGGCCTCGAATAGTACCTACCTCCCTAACCCTACCCGTGGGTGCCGTAGAAGCCGGCAAAGGGATAACAATCAGAAGGTGGGCATGGAATCAGCAGCACCTTCCCAGTCAAAAACCTCAAAACTAAGTATTGGCAAACATGCCCATATACTGTATACGAAACGATAAATCAGATAATTTTAATAAGACTTAAAAAATAGCCATTATATGCGCAGTAGTTACATGTAAATAAAATCTTCCAAGTTGAACATAAATTAATAATACGTAATTAAAACTTTCATCGTCAGCATTCATCTGGAAAAAGTTATTTGTTTGCCTTCTCTACATTGTTGTGCCTCCGCCTTTGAAAGTGGTTACGATATATGAAACAAAAACAACGGTATTTTCTAATTGCATTAATGGCCTTCATTCGACTTTTAAGATATATTTGTATGTAGGTAATAATATGACTAGACAGGTTTATGCCTATGACAGTTGCAGTGTCACCCCGAGCTTAGAACCGTAGTGTGGCATGGCACTGCGCTGTGTTCGTTGCCCCGAGAAATTGATTTTTAATCGCTTTTCGCGCACAGTAATTTCACTTGCTACAGCGCCACACACTAACACATTAACGCTTGTGCATCGTTGCTTCGCGACAGAATATATCTGGCAATGCAGTGGTATTGAACAAGACGGCCTCTTGCAGAAGAGGCCGCCCCAGTAAGTAGGACGTCTTCGCAACAAATAGACGACATAAGTGGGAAGAGGCGGTATGCTGGGGATGGAGGATGCTTGCCGACGATCATTACGGGAGTGCCGGCAAAGCTGTCGGGGTTAGCAGTTCTTAAATATCATTTTTTTCTGTTGTGTAGGTATACCTGCTACCAACAAAACAGATCGATTGAAGGTTTGTTCGTAGACGCGATGTTGACATCCCTACACGCGTATCGCGTATGTGTGAATCAACGCTAGTAGGGAAGACGTTCTACTTATAATGGGTGTTTTTTTACGGGTATAGAACTTTAAGTTGGCAACACTTTTTTGACTGGCGGCCATTTTGTCAACTGTCAAGTGATTTACGTTTAGTGACGTTTAGTTTGGTTCGGCATTTCAACATGAATAAACTGACGCCTGAACAACGCTTCCAAATTGTGCAAATTTATTTAAAAAATCGTGGTTCCTGATTTCCCTTCATCCCGATTTTCATAAACGAATTTTGTTTAGCGATGAAGCTCACTTTTAGTTACATGGATACGATCAATAAACAAACCGCCGCATTTGAAGTGAAGATAATCCTCAAGTGTATGTTATGACGTCGTTACATCAAGAAAAACTGACTGTTTGGCGTGCTTTATGAGCTGGTGGAATGATTGGTCCGTTCTTCTTTAAAAACGATGCTGACGATAGCGTTACAGTCATTGGTGATCTGTATAGAGCTTTTCCGTTCACTTTTTCGTTCATCAATTGAACAACCATGATGTGTAGGAGCTGTGGTTTCAACAAGACGGCGCAACATGTCACACAGCTCGTGCCACAGTTGATTTATTGAAGGAAACGTTTGGTAACCGCATAGTTTCACGTTTTGGACTCGTGAATTGGCCTCCAAGATCGTGCGATTTAACGCTGCTTGACTATTTTTGTGGGGATATGTGAAGTGGCTAGTCTATGCCGACAAACCCTAAACGATTGACCACTTGGAGAACAACATTTGCCGCGTTATTGCCGCTATACGGTCACAAAAGACATCGAAAATTGAACCTCCAGATTAGACTACGTCCGAGCCAGCAGAGTGACGGTCATATGCTAGAAGTTATATTTAAATTATAATGCCATTTCATATCAATTTTAAAATCACATCTTTGTTTTATTCCATTTCAAAGTTCTATACCTCTAAAAAAACACCCATATTTACTTACTTTGGTGGTGTCGTAGGATGGTTTACCTAGGATACAAAGGAAATTGACAAAAGTGCATTATTTATCTTTGTTTTCTTATCCGAGACTCCAACTTTAAGGTTTGTCCGAAGTAAACTTATCTCTAGATTTCCTATAATGGCAGCATTAAGGAAGTCCGCAAACTTGTGCCTGCGGGGAGTACCCAGACTCCAACAATTAACACCCATTTAGCTACTAGTTGGCAACTTCTTAAATTTTTAAACGAAGCTTTCAATTGAGACATTTTTAAGTTTTCTAGGGTATAGAAGCTAAGGAGATTAAGAGTTTTTAAGGGAAACTTCCATGTCTGTTTATCCATCCACGCTTAAGTAACATTACAATACAACACACACATATAAGTATCAATACACCACACATACGACATTAAAAGTTTTGTAGAATAATGTATATTTACTTATAATATGTAGAAAACTAGTGAAAGAGTTCTTATTTATACAAGCTTTGTAAACCAAACCAAAGAGACGTTATTACTACTCTTTCGTAAGTTTTAGACAGTTTATTGTTACCTATTTTGTGTGTGGCTGTAACCATCGTATAGTTGAGAAACTCGACAGTACATATCGCGTCAAAACAATTTTAATAATGTCTATATTCATAGAGGAAACCAACCCCCTGTACCTTATTTGATGTCAAAATAATGCAGCTATTTGCACCGTGCATAAACAGCGCTGAAATGTTCTCGTCCACTTTGTAGGTGATTTATTTCATAGCTGCAGCGCCTAGGTACGTCCGTATTCACGGCTGGGCGTTGGTAACTTTTGATTTGTTGCAATAAACTCACCTCTTACCGTGCGATAGCTATGGGGACCATGACTCTTGGAAAAATGTGGATAGTTTACAGTCAGGTAGTGCATCTGTTAAGATGAAAAATTTGTTTGTCCTCGCATTCAAATAAAGAGACAAGAATAGCGCTGAAGGTAAGTTTCACGCCAAACCGAATGATGCAGACAGAGATTCGTAATTGTGATTCTCGACGTAATGGTTCTTATAGAAACCTATCATAATAAATATCTTCTAAGGTTGGAAGGAAAACAGAAGATATTTATCTGCTAGGAAAAAATCTAAATAGATCTTAAATACTCATATAATCGATTGAATATCTTTTAAGCTATTGCATAGCTTCTATCGCGGGCCTTGAGCGTGGAGACCGAATCCAGAAATTCCGTAACGAAAATAACCTAACACCCCCCACTCCGACTCCATCTATCGATGAATAGCAGAACTTTTAATGACTTTTTGAAATATCACGCTAGTCTCTTTAGTTCAGCAACTCGCCTCTAGATGGCATTGGTTAAATAATTATAATTGCATAAGTTGATTTGGCATCTATCGATAAATAGCAGAACTTTTAATGACTTTTTGAAATATCACGCTTGTCTCTTTAGTTTTGCAACTCGCATCTAGATGGCATTGGTTAAATAATTATAATTGCATAAGTTGATAAAAACAGCTATGCAATATCTTTACCGCGGCAGTCTCCGAGTGCCACACGTCTTTTTTATTTTCCAATGTGACTTCCCAAATAAACCTGTAAAATATTAAAGAAACAAATGCGAAAAACGTTAAAAGTTTCATCATGAAATGAAGTAGCGATATGTTTAAAGTAGAGATGAAATGGATATAAGCTTAGCCGGATACCGAATATTCGGCCAACCTTGCCAACCAGCTGGATAGACAGATATTTAATCGCCGAATATCCGGCTCAACTTTGCCATTTGGAGCAAAAGTGTAGGAGAAAAGACAAAGTGAGCTGTACCTCGCAAAGCTCATGACGGGTTTTGGGATTGCTTTGATGAGGTAGCAAAAGAAACAACATTACTCAGGTTTAACGTGAAAAAAGAAACGCGATAGCATTTGAGCTTCATTTTTATCTTAATTCAGTGCGAATTGATCGCACTTCTTACCCTTATTCTTGGTGCGCAGCTAATGCTACACGATACCCAAATTTAATAAAGTTTGCCAAATCCTATCTTTCCGCACCTTGCAGTAGCGTTTACAGCGAAATATTTTTTTCTAAAGCTGGTCTTATAAACGAGGACAAGCGAAACTGCTTACATAATCAGCCCATTAAGTTCTTCTGCTGAAACTCAAGCCTTCCCCTCAGAGCGAGAAGTTGGACCATTACCCACCACGTGAGCCTAGATCGGTTTGGTGGATAGGCTAGTGGCCAACTAATATCGAAGTTTTCAGGCCACCGGAAGGCCTTCAATATAGCCCTACGACTTTTTTAGACAACCGGGACTGACGGCTTAAAGTGTCCTCTGAAGCACGGAAGCGCTCAGTTGAATAATGCCACTAGCGCTCACCCATTCAACTCCTGACCACAGCAAGCGTTACTTAACTTGTTGATCGGTAAATATCGCCAAGTCAAGCTCCGCGGCGATCGCTTTAGCAGAACCGCTTGATACCTCTTAATGCAAAGAAGTTAGTATGCATTAACCATAATTTGCCCTTAGTGCAGCATGAGTAGCGAACAATTGTCATACTAACTAAATATAATTACAAAATAAACCTATTTTTTACATCCAGTTTTCGACCAGATAGGTTATCCGGTATTCGATCGAATACTATTTAGGCCACGACATAGTCCGTATACCGGATAGGAGATACATACCGGATATCCGTTTCATCTCTAATTTAAAGCATAATATTATTATGACTTTCACCATCGTACCACTTCTCAGCATCACATTATTATTAACCGAAAACTAAACTAACTGTAAGAGACTGTTTATAAAAAAAACTCAAAATATTCTTTACGCGTTGTCACACTACCGTGACAGGTCGAGCTCCGTATAAATCTGAACATTTTTCCAGCAAGAGCTGAATTCAAAGAAGTTTAAAAGTTTGAAACTGTGTTGATACATGTGATGGGGCTCAGGAACTTCGTCCCGGACCCGTGCCGGAGTCGCCCCTCCCCGCCCCACCCTCGTCTCGGAGCCGCTGACTTTTTGTTCCACTTTTATTTAATCTCTTCAAACTCCCAAGGTGTTGGGATGGGTATAAATAGCGCTTGTACTTTTAACAACTTTTTTCGGTGAATAATTTATTTCGTGGTTCTATTTCAACTTGATTCGATATTCCAACACCGTATTCCGTTTGAGTAATAATATATATCACAATATATCAAGAATTCAAAGCGATCAAATCTACTACGTATCAACCTTTCTTTTGATCATTTTAGAAGACTGAAGACCGTTCTCGTTAACTTTTAGAGAACGCATGAGCCAAGGTGACATATCATTATAAATTGCTGTCACTTAACGTATTCTCTAAAAGTGGTTGCAGATCGACACGACTGAGTTTCTTAGGAGCACGCTTTAGTGGATCCCGACACGTGATTAGTGACTGATGTTAACCAATTGACATATTCGTTAGACTATTATGTGACAGTACGTCTTGGTGAAGAGATGATGTGGTTTCTCAGTGCCAGAATAAGAAATCTGAACCATAACATGCTTGCAAACTAGTACAGCGTACAGCAGTTGGTATATAGCAAGTATATAGCAGCTTACAGTAGTTTGGAAGCGATAACAGCTTCGTAGTTAGGGTTGGCCGCATTTTGCCGGTGCGAATCTACATCAGGCTTGAGTTTTCGGTAAAGGCGTCGTCGTCACGTAATCCACATCACAGTGAGGACTCTTTCTAATGCCCGCCTGACTAGCTACAATCCTCTATATTGAAAACATGACACCGCATGACCTCACATAAGAATAAGAATCATTTATTTGCTCAAAATACGAGTATGCATACAACACATGAGCATGTTATAAATCAAGTCGTGAATAGAATATTGGCAAACTTAGGTCGTATTTTGTCCAAGGCGTGCAAATTTGTCGAGCAATGGCATGCATGTAAAAAGCATCATATTTATAATAACATTAACTATAGACTTAATACAACGGTCAATATAAAAATTTGAATATTTATTATGTCAATCAATAATTAAACAATAATGGCCTTACTTTACTTAACTTTAAATGACGTCATTTAGTACTGCGCAAAGGAATTTTGCGCCGTACTAAGTGTTGTTATTAAAATTTAAGCAGCGTTTATAAGTAAGGATGTTAATTTTAAGCGATGTCACAAAATAATAGTAAAAATAATGATGTCAACTTAACAAAAGTCAAAATAGTAAAGTCATTAATTTTATAATAACACTTCTCAATAACAATTTTTTTTAGATCCTTTTTGAAAAAAAACAATTCTTAGATAGAAAACCAATGCGAGTTATGTTCATTCATCAGCGGCGAGCGCGGGCCACAGCACGTAACCGTTACGTGCTGTGGCCCGCGCTCGCCGCTGTGCACAAGAGTGACGCCCAGAAGAAGAACTTCAAATAAGTTCGAAACTGGTCGGAGAATATTTCCGGTAAATATTACGCGAGTCCTAGCCGGTTTTAAAGCGTAATTAACAATTCTTAGGTCCCCATACGTAGAATATGTGAAGCGTGTATGAGCACGTAATAACGTATGAAAGGCAGCTCTCCTTAAAAATAAAAAAAGAATTTCACATCTAGTATAACACCTTCAACCACATCATTACTGCCCATTGAATGATTTTAGTGGCCAAAAGCCAGACTATCAATCATAACGAACAACTGTCTCCTGGAGCTGAGAACTGCGAGAGGTGCAGTACCGTGCACAAATGGCGCTTAAATGTAAGTGAATGATTACCACACCCCTCAGTCGTTACCAGAATAATACTTACTATATACCTCCCTCGCTCGTCTGTTATTTCTTTTTAATTAACAACACTTTCCACTTATCAAGAAGACGAACAACTCAGCCAATTACCTGAGACCGTCTGTGAGGAACCTTATTAAACTCCCAAAACATGTTGAAAAATAGCCAAAACGAGCCTTACATTTTTTCACGACACGCCAGGTCACTAAGGTTGGGGGCACACAGCCGCAGTAACTTACAAACAATATTACATTTTGTATTTAGGGGGAGGTTCTTTGGTTCATATTCCGACGCGTTGTACCTACTTCTTTTTAAGATTCCGTACGAGGTTGCGGAATTCTTCCTCGCCCTTAGCTTAACTTATCTTTCTTAAGCTATACTTTAGTATAGAATGTAATTATATATATGATATACTAGCTTTGCTCCACGATGATGATGATGAGGATGAATTTAATATAGCGTCCTAACTAATAAGTACTCAGGCATAATGTAGCTTTATATAGCTTTATACTCGTGACATAATTGTTTGAATCGGTAGGTATCGGTTAAGTAGTTTGACGTGTATCCATTATAAAGAAACAAACACTCATATAGCTTTCCTATTTATTATGAGATTAGATAAGAATTCCCATAGGACGGCCATTCATTCGTACCAAGGTACGAATAATGTGGCCTGGTTTCGCCACTATTGCATATTTCAAAATGGAATAAGCATTTATTGCGGCTTAACTAACTGTAATAGTTAGACATATGGTAATGTGGACTTCTTTGAAGATATTGACGTCTTCTATAAAACGGTGGGCAATTCTACTATTTCACAAATTTCAACAATCCACCCCGCTGCAACTGCAGTTCGACTCCGGTTGCCGTTCGATAATTACCCAAAATGCCATTCTACTATTTCGGTAGTCAAATTGGAACGTAACGCCACGTAAACGTATCGTAAACGCTACTATATAAAAGTTAAATATTCAACACTAATATGAGTTGGCGTCATGTTCATGATATATAGAGTTACCATAATATAAATTGTTATCCGACCGCTGGCGTCAACGAGAGTTGAGAAACGTAGCTGCAGTTGCACTGTTTTCTAACAGCAGAATAAGAATGTGTGTTAATCAGCTACGGGTCGATTGCAGTTGGAACGAATTAAGTTAGTGGAATCGGCCCTGTCATCACTTTGCTCTAATGTCAATAGCATAGACTAATATCATAATGGTCAATAGTTTCCGCAGCGTATGCGATATACGGACTTTTTATTGGTATTTTTCTACGTAGTGCATATAATTGTCTGTGATTTTTTTCCTCACTTTGGGTTTCATACGGATCCGTAATTTTTTTGAATATATTATATAGCCTATGTTCATGAGGATGAAAAAAATCTAGGATTCTAATGGTAAAAGAACTTTTCTAATCGGTCCAGTAGTTTTGGAGCCTATTCAAAACAAACATCTTTCCTCTTCATAATATTATTAATGTAGATGTCATTATTTTAAATAAGTTTTTATTGGCATTCTCCTAATACAATAAGTCATTTTGCGTGAAAATAAATGCTACATAAATTATTTTAAATTTATCTAACCAACAAATATACTATTAGTTCTGTAAACAGTAAACCCCGCGAGCATGAGATAGTCTTATCAGCGGCAAATTTTTGCAGTATTTCACAACCTATTGTCTCGGAAACCATACGGATACCATACGGTATGAACCATATAGAATTGTGCCCGTTTTCGAAATTCCTCTTTAAAGTACCCTAGAGGTACATAATGTGTGTGCCATATTACTAGTACAGCCCCAAAATTGAAAATCACGGGTGACAAAAAAAAACCCAAACGGCCTTACTTATAAACGCTGCTTAAATTTAAATAACGTCACTTAGAACGGCGCAGAACATGTTTCCTTTGCGCAGTACCTACTAAATAAAGTGATTTAAAGTTAAGCAGCGTTTTTAAGTAAGGCGCTATATAGTTGAACATGCATACCAAGTTTCGACAAGATTGCGAAAACGCGTCCTGTACAGGAAGAAAAATGAACACCCTAACAAATACACGGATATCATAAAAGCCAATTTGGCCAGTTAAAGCAGAGATGATTCGCTCGGTCGGTCAATTATCAATAATAGACGCTACACACCATAATTTCAATTTAATAATTAAATAAATCCCTTATATAATTTATTCAAAAATCAATGCCTAAGTGTATCAGTTATCATAAATATTTGCCTTGGTAACCTAGTACGGTTTGATTTGAGAACCGAATAAAGAGATTCTCAATTTAAATTCTTCGTAATATTTACGCATGTGTTTCGAGAAACACACTCGTGTGCCCTAAGCCTTAGTTCCTGGGAGTTCCTGATAAGGAATATATTGATGTTCCCGGGGGCTGAGTGATTCCTTCCAGTTTCCCTCAGACAAGGTGATTTTTATTATTAATATTATATCGCTTATGTTTACAGAGCGCACTCTGGGGGCACCCGATAGAACTTCGCGGAAAGTTAGACAAATATGCGCAATGTTTGGATATAATCACGTTTAGTGGTAGGATGTTATACCAAAACAGAATTATAGATGCTATTTAAGGATACTCTCATAGGATTGTGAAGATCCTTGTTTACCATCCTAAAATATCACAAAGTAAACAAATAAGCTTTGAGTAAGCTTGTAGTTTGTTGAACACGGTAAATATCAGTGTTGTATAAATACGTTTTATCCTGAAATATTCAAGCTTAACGTATTAGCAATTTAAATTAAGAACTTAGATACACAAAATCCGTAAACAGCAGATATATAATATGGTGCGGCGGTGTTTGGTAAAACATTTAAGATCAGGAGTCCAACAGATTTCTAAACTTTAAATTAAAAGATTTGAAACTTCGCAATCCCTCATCAAATCCAGCTCAAACCCGAGTGGAGGAGTTAAAGTAAACGAGATACTAGCCTCCATCCCATCCCCGGCTTGTATCTGTCGGAGGCGCCGAGTAGTTGAGGGTTAGTGAAACCCCGGATCCATCAACTCGAAACAGGCCCGAACAATTAAAATCGAATACCGTTCAGTGAACATTGAGAAGCTCGCACCGCAAGCACTAAGCTCAAGATAATTGGCGTAGATTGTCTCCGGGCCGTAAGCCATTGCCAAAGTTTAAAGAATTGACTACAGTTATCTGCACCCCGGAGTCGGCAAGGGTTAATGTGGGTAGGCGGCAATTAAACTTACTGATCCCTCCAGTTCGGTTCGCGTCTCCCGAGTTGGATACTTCCAGAGGATTTTCTTTATTTTTATTGACTTTTGACGGATGGTAGCGAGAGAAACAAAGTAATTCCCTGGCGCTGCTATCGACGGGATCGGTGACTGGATTCAAAGCGCTCGTGCGAAACCCCTAACAAGCGCAACGTTGCTTGCATTTTATTGGAAAAGGTTTCTGTTTCTGGAATTTCTGGGATATCGTTATTTCCGCTGCTTTCTCTGAGGAAATTCTACCTCTTTTTAGATAAATATTAAAATGTGACCTTATTAATGAGGTTGCAACGATTGCGATGTTCCCAAAGGTCGTCCGAGAGTTTCGCGGGCAACAAATGTAAAAATTTCTAGAAATGAATTGCGGTCGCGTTCATCCTTTGTTACAATATAGTTGTGTTCGTTTTCTCTACTTTTGTTTACACCGCAGTTAAAATAATTGGCCATATTCAAAAGTTATTAGACAAGTAATGAAAAATGGTTATAATTTTTATCGATGAAACGAAAGTAATGTTATTTTTTACGGTAGAAGTGGTACGTAATTACGATTTTTTGTTGCATAAACTGCAATATATCATAAGTATTATACAAACCATCAACCTTCAATAATTAGTTCCCAATTCGTATACAAAATCCAACCGCAGCCCCAAGTTTCATCAATGGTATCCCAAACTTCCAAAACAGGAGTAATTGAGCGTGACATCCTATTGGTAATTACCGTGCGACGTCGCAGTAAATACGAGCCTGTGACGTCACAGTCGCTCGGGAAGCTTAAACAAAAGGACTTCAAAAGGATTCATTAAGTTACTGCTCAAATAAGGAGGGTGCTGCGAGGAGGAGTTTGAAACTGAGGCATGCCAACAGTTTTCTTGGCTGCTGGTACTTACAGGCCACTAAGTATAATTAATTGAGTTTAATACAGAGCTTTTTTTATTTTGTTATATATTATTATGATAATGAATGACTTACATAGACACTAGACTATCACACTTTAAGCTATCACACTTTGACGGCATCGTTAGTGTATTTCGAAGCACGGGGTCCCAGGTCCGATCTCTAGCCGGGGTGAACATTTGTGTGATGAACACAAATGTGTGTACTCGGATCTTTGATGATTATTATTGATATTGTGTTAGTGTGTCTCCAAGCCTTCCGCGATACAGGTAACCTTATCGTAGAGGTATTAAGTGTGTGAACACAAATATAAGAATAGGTGTTTTACGTCGACTTCGTAGTGCTTATCGTTCCATTACCAGTTAAGGGTTTGGAAGTACATTGAATGCATTGACCAAAATTTATGGAAAGACAAGCACCAGCAGAGTTCTTCGTAATCACATTATATAACTGAATCGTATCGCGTTAGTAAAGACGTCTATTAAGAGCTAGAGGTACCTATCTATCCGCCGCCACGCACTGCTTGGTCCACTTTCACACGACGCCGGGCGTTTCAGGTTGTTTCTTATTATTTTAATGCTACTCAATATTTTGTTTAGTGGTTTTATCGATAATTTTGTTATTTACTAGTCTACAAGTTAGATAGAATAATAACTGTACAATAATAGGGAGAACAATTAAAGTAAAACAAGCTCATAAAATCGAAATCATTTATTCAATTTAGGCATCAAAGAAGCACTTAGGAACGTCAGTTATTCATAATAAGGTATTTTAAAGAAAGAAGATGTAAAATCTTTTACCGCCGCATTCCAAAATATATAGATATTAATTATAAATATAATTATATATATATATATATATATATATATACCTAAACATATTATTAAATGTGACTTTAGATGTAATCTCCGATACTACTAATCCAAATATGAAAACTTTGAGAAATAAAACTATGTTGTTCTTTTAAATATAATGGGATGGTAAGGTACGAGTATATTTATTTTCCGTCGAGAGTCAAGTTCTTACTGGGTGGTAGGATAGTGTCCGACTTAGTGGGTACCATCGCAATGCCAACCATTCATCCTCGAAGCTGTAGTGTGAAAGCACTACTGTCGTTCAGAGTGATGAGTGCAGTGCAGTGCTTCGCAGAATTTGAAGTTCAAAGAACTGGGACGCACTGCGACTGTCATGGGCAAGCGTGACTTCTACCCCAAGACGACTCGAGCAGCCTTCTAGTATATAAGATGTCTCGTCACATATTTGCATACAAAAGTATTCCAGAACAATCGTTCCGATAAAAATATGAGGGAGATAGAAAATTTACTGAGTAACAATTTTCGAGACAAAAAATATACTTAAAAGCTTAGCCATTGGCGAATCGAGTTAAAATAAAATAAGACGTAATTAAAACTTTAGTTCAATGATTTTGTAAAAACATGTATTTAACACGAGGTCGATATGACGATAGATAAAATGTTGTGACTTCGGTCGGAAGCCATATTTAGTGTGCGGTGCGCAGTGGGGTCCTGCCTCCGTACCCAAAACGCATAAGTTATACGCATACACTTTAATCATGCTATATTATTATTAGAACTTATCGTCATCAGCCCACATTTGTCTACTGCTGGATTTTGGCCTCTCCTAAAGTACGCCACATAGCTCGGTCGTCAGCTCACTGTATCCAGCTAACTCCCAGCCGCCTTCCGCAAGTCGTCTCTCCTACTACATTCATAACACCCATTAGAAGCTGTTTGCAGAATCATCATCATCATCATCATCTCAGCCATAGAACGTCCACTGCTGAAATTATGCCTCCCCCATTTTTTTCAAAAGGAAATGTGGGAGTAGAAGTGTTTGAAGTGGCCTGCATCCAACGTCGTTCTGCGACCTTTATCAGGTCTTCTATCCACCGTGTCGGTGGACGACCTACGCTGCACTTGTCTCCACTCCAGAACCTTCCGGCCTCATCGGCCATATGTTCTGCGTGCTATGTGCCCTACCCACTGCCTCTTCAACTGGCTAATCTTCCGGCCTATGTCGGTGACTTTCGTTCTTCTACAGATTTCCTCATTTCTGATTCGATCACGTAGAGAAACCCCGAGCATAGCCCTCTCCATAGCTCGTTATGCGACTTTGCCCTTAATTATGAGGCCCATAGTAAGAGACCACGTTTCAGTGCCATAAGTCATCACTGGTAACACAGATTGGTCGAAGACTCTTGTCTTAAGCACTGAGGTATTTTCGACGAGAAGACTTCGCGAAGTTTCCGGAACGCTGTTCGCAGAATGTAAGTTCCTTACTAAATTAAAGTACAAAGAAACCAATGATGAGAACTGAAAAGTGAATTAAAACTTAGCAACCGGCATTCGTTAACGTGTCTAACAAACTGTTATTGTTTCCGAATTGGTTCAGCTCACGGAACTGTTAACTTTGGAGGTCAAATATTAACGCTGATGATTGCTGTCGTAATGCAATTAAAAGACATTTTCATTTTGATATACCTCAGAATAAAATTAAAAAGATTAGAAGAAGAATAGCATGCATTTACATCATCTGAATATTGTATACCGCCTCGGCGCGGGGATTTCACGGTTTTTTATTACATTAATATTTCTATCCACAGACTCCAGCGTCCGGGCCATTTTTTACATTTACAACCAATTACTCTACTATTTAAATATACATATTTGCATACAAGGAGGGAACATAGACTAAACCTAACATATATACTCGTATATAAAAAAAATAGAGAGATAAACAAAACCAAATTAGGTATCCATTAGAATTCCGAGCAGACCAGTCTCCGCAAGCAGCACCCGTTCACAAGTTGACGCATGTGCCAGCATCGCCTTTCTCAACCATATTTGAGGGAAGATGGCGACCCGACACACGACGCCGCCACTTGCCAACAATTCTTGCCAATTTTTATACATAACATTACATAGGTAACTACAGATATTACAGTTTTTTTGTTTGACTTAAAGAAATATGGAAACTTAATCTCATTAAGACGTAGAGGACTGGTGACCTACATCCCATTTCAGCAGGGCTCTGGCTCTGCTGCTTTTAGGAGGAGTTTCCGCTACGCTGCGTCCAAGTGTTGGAATAATATTCCACCACCGATTAGGAACCTTCAAAACATTAGTACAAGGGTCATTTGAAAAGTTCTTAGCCTAACATGGTTAAAGTCATTGGTTTTTTATAACTACCCTCATTTTGTAGTTACATTATTTAGCAACAAGTATGCACAGTTTAGTTTATTCACAGTAACTCATTGTTCGTTTACACGTGATACCGTAAGTCAAGTCAGAGCTATTTTTGATAATGGATAAAATTGAACATCGTGCAGTGATAAAATACCTGAATTTGAAAGGTTTAACTCCAAAAGCTATACATGAAGACATGTCTGCTACTTTGGGTGAGTCCGCTCCTTCGTATGCGACTGTTAAAAACTGGGTGGCAGAGTTTAGACGTGGTCGTGAGACTATTCAAGATGAGCCCCGTAGTGGCCGGCTTAGACTGCTTCCACTGATCAAAACAAAGAAAAAATCTGTGTTTTAATTTTATCTGATCGAAGATTGACTGTCAAGGAGATAGCTAAGACTGTAGGCATCTCATCTGAGCGAACATATCATATAACTTTAAATAACTACCTCATACTAACTTGTAAACGTTGGCAGGGAACAATGTACTAGCTTGTAGCCTACAGTCCTAACCATAGCTCAAGTTTATCTCAAGTTTCGTCTAAACAATTTGCTACCCATAATAGCAAATTTAGGCAACATGTATACCAAAACTATATCTCTCTCATAATAAATATCTAATATATTATGTTAATTTCCTTTTTAATTTAATTTCTATCATTTAGGTGGGTAATAGATGACCTGGTGGCACTGTGGATAAAATGTGGAGTACTCTTGCAAACTCATTGATCATCTACAATACCTATTAGTAAAACTATTGTAGGATTGAAAAATATAAGAAAATGATTCACAAGTGTGAACCACCTTAGGCCATTTATGTACCTAAATAAAATAAATAAGTGAAAAAAAAAAAAAACATATTAAAAAATATTTAGTAACACTTCCGCTGAAAAGAAAACAATGATTTTTGGCCTATTTGGGGGCGTGCACCACCCTCCCTCCCGCATAAAATGCTAATAGGAAGAATACAAAATAAAAAACACAAGAAACCCCAAATAAACCAAAACCGATTCGACACGTGTTTCGCCTCTACACGAGGCATCCTCGGAGATGTTGACTCGTCTAGCGCTAGACCGACAGTGAAAAATTTTTGAAATATTTTTTAATATCTTTTTTTGATAATGGATTTCCGCAAAGGAACGCCTGAATCAATAAATTATCTAAATATGTGAATTTAACCTGTAAACTCTGAAAACTCAATTTACGGGGGTATTGATGTTTAGATATTTTCAATTTGGAGACCTACATACTATCTACTTCTGTACCTACTTATTAAGTTAATAAACTTATTCTTATTCTTATAATTACTACTGAACTTGGATTCTCTAAGGTGTCTGCGCGGTGGGTACCGCGACTGCTATCAGTGGAACAAAAACGCAACCGACTCACTATTTCTCGCGACTATTTAGAGTTATTATGAAGCTGACCCAATAGAATTTGTTGAAAGATTTATAACCATGGATCAATACACTCAAGACAAAAGAACAGTCGAAACAATGGAAAAGATCAGGATCGCCCACCCCAAAGAAGGCAAAGGTGGTTTTATCGGCGGACAAAGTCATGGCATCCGTTTTTTGGGATGCAAAGGGTATAATTCTCGTGGATTATTTAAAAAAGGGTGAAACAATAAACTCCGATTAGATTTATGAGATTATTATTGAGAGACAAAATCAAAGAAAAACGTCCTGGTTTATTGAGAAGAAAAGTCTTGTTTCATCAGGACAATGCGTGCGTTCACACCTCTGTGCAATCCATGGCAGAAATCCATCAATGTGGCTTCGACTTGTTACCTCATCCCCCATATTCACCGGATTTAGCACCGTCCGACTTTTATCTGTTCCCAAAGCTGAAAAAATTTTTAGGTGGTAAAAATTTTTTTACAAATAAAGAGGTCATAGCCGCCGTGGACGCTTATTTTGAGGAGTTAGACGAAGATTTTTTTAAAACGGGTATCGAAGCCTTACCGGGTCGATGGAAAAAGTGTTTTGAGCTCGAAGGAGAGTATGTTGAAAAATAAAAATAAACTCAAAATCGTGTGGTTTCAATAAGTATCTTAGGCTAAGAACTTTTCAAATGACCCTCGTATATTTAAAATGAAACTAAGACAATTTATCTTCACACAACAAAAATGCCAGGAAAACCAAAGACATGACACCAGTGCCATATAGTAATGTAACTAATATGACTTATGAGTAGGTATGTACTTACCCGATAATAACGTTCTCGTTTGTATCTGTATGTATAGTCATAATTTAAGATTTATATAAAATTGTTTAAATTGTTTGCTAGTTGTTGGTGTCGATTCTGTTGGTGTTCTCTAAACTAAAGATCTCTACGTTATGGCAGTTCTTATTCTGTCTGCGCTGGGGTCCAATTTGGTGTAGTACTTCTGAGTGGAAGCACTAAGATTGGACATTTGTTCAATTGTGGGTGTATTTCGGGTAGATTAATCGTCACGTATCTTAGTGCTCGCCAAACTGGCGTAGAAATACCAGGGGGTGAATAGAATGAGCCTGTTTTTTGGAGATTTTATTCTATATGTTGCATGAATTTGGATTTTCCTGTTGGCAGAGTAGGGACTGCCCATAGTTAAATGTTAGTATGCTGGAGTTTAGTTTATTGAACAAGTAGATCGATACAGATAGCTATTGTAGAACTAAGTATACGGTTGTAGTGTTCATTTGTTTTTAATAATTTAAGCTGTTGTAGTATCCACCGTGACGTCACAGACTGACTCCAACGGAGGACCAGCGCTGGTTTAAACCAGCATTATGATGAGTTGGGGACCATTTTATGACATAGCAGTAAATTGTAAATCTACTTTCTTACTTTTATCAATCAATGTTATATGCTGCCGTCATAAATAAATTATATTTCATTCATTTCATTTATTCATTCAGGGCCTCCATCGCCCCGCTATTTCTATCTCGGATGGCCATTTTCAGATAATATTCACGGATGGTCTCTGGTCTTTCAATTGGTTTTTCTTTTTGATCGGGAATTCAAGGTTTGGTACCTTTGGTAAGTTAAAGACACTTAGTTAACTAAGGCCCGTGTTCACCAACACATGTTTAAACTGTAAACGGACGTTTAATTCTTAAACGACCGTTTAGCAATATTTTGCTGTTCACCAAGCAGTAACCATTGATTTAGTTCCGTAACCGGCTGTTTAAGTTAAACGATGTCTTCGACCTTGTTTAACCAATGGTTATTGTTTATTTACGTGGAAATGTCAGATGCTCTGAATTATATCTTTGAAGAAAATAACGTGTTTGATGACTGAAGATATTGAGCGAATTTTACGGGCACCCCATATTTACAAAGTGGACACAATTATTTAGAAGAAACTGACGTAAAAGCATTCGTTATAAGATTTGGTTTATACAAACATAGTGGCTTGGGATTACTTGATTTAAATGAAAGAAAGTTGTAATATAATATCACCCATAATCACTTCAATAAAACTCACATGAATTTTAGATTTAAATAACCACGAAACAACTCTGACGCCAACAATACAAACACATGGAACTTCGAATCGAACTTTGATATTACCATAAAAAAGGTGCTGAATTAGAAATACATACAACTTGGGAACATACCATTGACTTGTCACGCTTTACATTTTGTGGTATATTAATATTACCTTACCATATTTGAATGTAGCTTGGGTAAATGTAAATGGTACAAGATACGCTACCATCTTTTCAAAATAGTATTATACCATTCATTCATTTACGACTCATTCGTCCAAAAACGCTCGATTAGTTAAACGTTCGCTTTAAAAAGATGGTGAACACCAAAAAAACGCGACACGTTTAAACAACTGTTTAAGTTTAAGGGGGCGATTAGGTAATCAATGGTTAAGTTCTAGTTGGTGAACTTCAGCCTTAGTATGTTAGTGAGTGACGAAACGAGACAATCACTTGTCTGATATTAAGCGTGCGTATTCAGAATTTTAAAATACAATCCTGCATGGTAGTGCACTGCGCTTGTATACCCTGAGATATATGTTAAATTGCCCTGTAATCTCGCTGGAATATCAGTGAAACACAGCTAAGTTAGCGCACTACTGCTTCATGGTTGACTAACTGGCAAAAGTTTGGTTCTTTCCCTTGCCTTACCTACCACTACTCGTACACATAGTTACCTACCTACTTATGTAATATTATTGTAATTATTCAGTACGTGCAGTTTTGTAGTTATTTTGTGTGATAATGTACAAATAGATGCAAAATGTTGTTCTAAACATCTATATATATCTAATAACACTATAGTTATCGTAATTACTGCTGACTCATCAACTCAGAACCAAAATAAACTTCAATGAATCGTAGCCCATAAACAAAGCGAGTGAAGCCACTGGCTCAAGCCAGATAGTATTTTGTACAGCCATAAATGGGCGAGGCCTGATTCGTATTGGGCTGGTTTTCCACAATCTAGTTCTCTTAACTTAAACGAAAGATAAAGTAATACGTAATTTTCTACCGACTTCCAAAAAGGCGGATGTACTCAATTCGACTGTTTTTTAATGTTTGTTACCTCATAACTTTCGCTAGGGTGAACCGATTCTCAAAATTCTTTTTTTGTTTGAAAGCTGGTACTTTCCGTGTGGTCCGGATTTCATCAAATTTGGTCCAGTAGTTTTTGTATTACCCTCCAATAACTGAATAGAATGGAAGTCGGTATTAATTTTTCAAATTGTACTTGTATTATATCCAATTACATTAATTTTACTTCTTTACGCTGATAGTAAAAAAAAAGAATTATAAAACTTTTAAATTGGTGGTCAGGGACTGATATACGAGTATATGTATTAATTATCATTAATTTACTACCGTCCTAATTTTATTTCAATAGGCGCAAGTGAGAATGTTTACTTCGGCTAAGGATCCCACTAGGGATTTAATCTGGAAGCTGCGCTTGGAAGGCAGGGTCCACTACTATATGAGCGAACAAGGCCGTTGGCAGTGGACGAGACGCTTTGCGGGATGAAACCCGCATCAAGGACATACGCCAACGAACCAAATTCCCAGTTATAACCCTCAGAAGTTGCAAGTTCAAGGGGCAACGGGTAAGGTACAACTCTAGATAAACTCATGACCAATGAAGAAAAAAGGATCTTGATTGGCAATCCTAAACTAAAAGAGGGATTTGTGAATACTGGTCCCTCTTAGATGCACCGACGACATTGTAAGTGTGGGATGCCAATGAATGAAATTGGAAAATGACAGTTTTGTGCATTCAGAGGAGCAGAGGTCCTTGTTCAGCAGTAATTAGTACGGATTTAGGAACGGGTTGTACGGGACGGGACTAGACGGGACTGTAGTAAATTATCCCTCTGAATACATATTCGATCCTCATGTTACCTATTTGAGCGAAATAAACCCGTTGTTCTACAGGTTACAGGTATCCCAGCAACCGTTATAATGAGAATGGATTGTGCCCATTTTGTCCTTTCTAACATTACAGAGTGAAATATAAACAAAAAGAGATCTCTTCAAGTCCAAACAAATGAAAAATATATGTCGCTACGTGAATCGGAGTATGTAACAAAGCTTGAAAAAATATTGCACGGTTTCCTAAAGGCAAGGGTAGAGCGCGATTTATGTTTTAGGCTCGCAACTGTGCTGCTTTTTTAGGGTACCCAAAGGGAACCTCCATGGTGAAACTTCGATATACGAATAAGAGAGTGTTTTCCCGTTCGTCCGAATGTTATTCCCAAATTTATCAACCATTAATATGAGTAGGTACAAACGTGTTTGCATTTATTTTTTCCTTGACTCTGAAAGAAGATATATCTTGTTTTTATTTTTCAATTCCACACACTATTGACTGATTCACAAGTATTTTCATAAATTGTTTCATATATCATACTCGTGGACAAAAACTAATAGTACTTCTTAACTTTAGTTTATGCTACAATTTAGAATCATACGCTGATTATAATATTTGAATATCATTTGGCGACGCATCTCATCTCAAACGTTTTTGAACATGTGATGAAATATTTATTAAATTTATTACAAATTTAAAAAAAAAACACATAAAGGATACTCAAACATTTCAATAACTTGTGCCATTTTGGTCATCATCATCATCTCAACCGTAGGACGTCCACTGCTGAACATATGCCTCCTCCACAAATTTCCAAAAGGACCGGTTTGGTGCGGCCTGCATCCAACGTCGTCCTGCTTTTTTGACCTCTATCAGGTCGTCAGTCCATCTTGTCGGTGGAAGACCTACCCTGCGCTTGCCGGTCCGAGGTCTCCACTCTAAAACTTTTCGGCCCCATCGGCCATCTGTTCTGCGTGCTATGTGGCCTGCCCACTCCAACTTTAACTGGCTAATCTTCTGGGCTATGTCGGTGACTTTCGTTCGTCTACGGATCTCCTCATTTGTGATTCGATCACGTAGTGAAACCCCGAGCATAGCCCTCTCCATAGCTCGTTGTGCGACTTTGAGCTTTCTTATGAGGCCCATAGTAAGAAACCACGTTTCAGTGCCATATGTTATCACTGCTAACACAGATTGGTCAAAGACTCTTGTCGTGAAGTTTCCGGAACGCTGCCCAGCCGAGTTGGATTCGACGAGTGACCTCTTATCGTTATACACCTATTAATAAATATAAAAATATTTCAAAAAAAATTTTTATTAATTTCTTAAAATAATATATGTATGTGTATATTTATATGGTTAAAACTCATAAATCATTCTGTAGGAAGAATGAACGCGCAGTTTATTTTTTCGTAAGATAACGGGGTACATTTTAAGAAATTTCCGTAGTCGGCCATGCGAAGGGCACTCAGCAAGCTAATTGGGCGAATAAAACTCATAACCTAATGATTAGGGTAATGAGTGCGATACTGTGCTACGCAAAACTACAGCTCAGGATTACACTGCAACAGGTGTACCATCAGAAAAAACTTTCCACTTTCCCGTTTCTTCAGTCAATCAATTGAATATGAAATCACGATTTGAAAGGCGGCTGCAGTCGGCAAGCGCGGCGCCCAACGCTCTGATCAAAAGATTGAGTTTCGTATACGGAATCCTCGACGAGTTTTGCTCTTATTAGGAACATACTAACCTAACCAAGGTCACGTGGCTAAATGTTTCTACGGAGGACCGTTTTAAAATAATTTCAAAGAGTTTATTGTCGGAATTACGCAACGTGGGTCGGCAGTCGCTACTATTGTAGCTTTGGGATCGCATAAGATAGTCATTTTGGAAGAGCAAAATAAAACCATGGAATTAAGTAGGTACGTATTGTTCCTTCAAAATTGGCTCCGAATAAGTATTTCCTCCGTGTTGATTATGTATGTTGGGCACGATGGTGCTGACGTACCATACAAATGTATAAGTAAAAAATAAATTAGAATTAAAAAGACTTGGTTTGTAAACAGGCAGTATCTTAGCTTTCAAAAATGTATAGATATCTGTAACGATGTTTTTTCTGATTTGCCGGAGATGTGACGTCATCAGGTCTGCCGAGAGCATGTCACATTTCCAAACAGTTTACTAAAACGAAGCTACAAACGCTTGTACGTTATTTGTATTTATTATTTGATGCATATTTGTTGTTATTCTTAGGTTTCCGTATTTCAAAAGGAAAAAGGAGCCCTCATAGAATCACTTTGTTGTCTGTCTGTCTGTCTGCCAAGACCGATTTTCTCAGGAACTAGAAGTTTGAGGTATGAAGTTGAAATGTATATTAAATATTTAAGTCTACAGTCTCTTTCGGCTCTAAACAAAATATAACTTGTTGCCAAAGCGATTAAAAGGTTTGACTGGTTATGTGAAGTTTCACATGGATATCAAAAACTAAGGGTACATCCCTTGTATGTCTAGACTGATGGAATTCGGCAATTAATGATATCTTACAGCACATTACTTAAAGAAAAAATTGTGAAACCGTAAATATGCGAATTAACTATTACAAACTTAGTATTTACGGTCGGTGCAATAGTCGTGTCTAGGGATCGAACGGCAAAGTTAAGTTTGTTCTTTAACCTAGTTTGTCTTTTAGTTAGAGCTATAATGTGGGATGCTTTCTTATTAGCTTTCCTTCTAAGTACGGAATCCCCGTTGCGCGAGCCATTACTGTACTTGCCCATTTTTTATGCTCATTAGTCTATAGTCTATAGACTAATGAGCATAAAAAATGGGCAATGGCCAAGTAGCAAAATAGATCCAATAATTGTCTTCAGGACTACAATTTAGAACTCTAATAACATTTTTCTAGTATACTACAACGCTGGATTTGGGCGCATTTATTGGAGCACAAGTTCTTGTTATACGCTCCTGCAATGAGCTTACAGAATGCTAATAAGTCTAGTAACTGTCTTGCAGTATTTGGAAGCACTAAAGCTTCTTTTATTTCCTTATAAGAGATTGGTACTGGCTTTAGTACTCCTTTTGTTATCTCCTTCTAGTACGTCTCAAGTGTAGTTTTGTTAATAATGTGCTAATAACTTACTTAGTTTTTAGTTATTTGTTAACACATTTATATTCAAAGACCAATAATTTGTATTACTGTTTTGTGTACAATGCTTATTAAGTCAGTAATTTTAGTTATTGTTTCCATCGATATTTATATAAATGAAAAAAGCTTAGCGAAAATAAGTGAGAATACAACTTAACATGTGGCAAATCTATTTTTACTGTAAAAGTGTACCGTGTTTGAGCTGATTTTTTATCGCGCTTACAGAAATTGAATATAAAGTCAGTTAGTGTAAAATATGATCAAGCACTTAATTATTAATTTTTGATCATTCGCCATGTTTCAGAAATTGCTCTGCATCTAGACATTTATAAGACTGTAATAGGTAAGCCGTGGTAGCTCAGTGGGGGAACGTCGCCACCATGTTGAATACATCGCCTCATACTTATAATCATCTCAGCTAAGTATGTAATAAAATCTGGAAATCTTACACAATGCCATTATAAAACTAAATTGCTGCATATTTGTAATGATCTCAGACAAGTATATTATAAGTTCTGGAAATCTTACACAATGCCATTATAAAACTAAATTGCTGCATATTTGTAATGATCTCAGACAAGTATATTATAAGTTCTGGAAATCTTACACAATGCCATTATAAAACTAAATTGCTGCATATTTGTAATGATCTCAGACAAGTATATTATAAGTTCTGGGAATCTTACACAATGCCATTATAGGACTATAATTTTCGTAGGACTATTTATACTTCTTCATTGCACTTATTAGATTATACTCGTATGTCTTGTAACTGTTCTATAAATTAGTTTACTAGGAAACTACAAGGCAATAAATATGTTATTTAATAAGCTGACCTGACCGAAGTAGGTACCTATACATACCTACTTCACATATTTTATTATTAATAGTTTTAGTGTTAGTTTATAATTTGTTTATAATGTCTTTTGTTTTGCCGTATTGTGAAATTATGGGATTTAAGCCTGCAATAAAGATTATTATTATTATTATTATTATAATACTATTAGTAAAAATGTTCTTAAAACTATAAATGCTTGCGCTATGCTATTATCAGCAAAATAGACTCCAGAAAAGCTTTTATAAGAACATTTTTAGTCTAAATTTACCTATTGTATTTTATTATAGGATTTCCTTGCTAGTTGGGATATTTATGTACTTACAACAAATGTGATACTAAATACGGTACCTAAGTATTTGTTTAGTAATTGTGCATATTTAAATAAATTTGTATCTAGATAATGTACTCGTATGACAATAGCGTGTTGTTAGTTATATCTATAATATATGATCTATATATTATTATTGTTTTAGCAATACATATTGCACTGTCATGTCTTAACTGATCTGATCCATTCCACCATCATAGAGATAATACGATGGCTGCACAATGTAACATGATAATCTTTGTATTTATTTAAAAGTTTGCTTGTAATTTATTTACGTGTATTTGTTTTTATTTATAATATTTTTAGCATCTAACAATACATAATTTGTCTATGTTAATTTGATTGACGTTCGAACACATACCAAGGAAGAATATATAATGGTACTTGCACATACGCGGCCTTATTAATAAACTTGGCTTACACCCGGAGTAGTTAAAACATCTATCTGTCAATTTTTGGCTTGCAGTAAATGTCACGCGTGAAAGCAAGACAAAGCTTGTTAAGCCTAATAGGTTTACGCAACGTTTATTAATAAAGGCCACATAGTTTTAAAAAGGTTAAAAATAATTCGCAGTCGGTAGGATTCGAACCTACGCTCCCAGAGGGAATCTGATTTCTAGTCAGACGCCTTAACCGCTCGGCCACGACTGCTTTATTATCATTATACCAAAACATTGACTGATACTCGTGAATCTAAAGTGAAAGGTTTCCAAAATCAAATTTCAACATCGAAACATCCTACAAAGTACAATAATCGATGTCATTATGTAGCAATGATAGCAATCCAATCATCGGAATGAGGTCTGACTTGGCATCTAAAACCAATACAGCCGTGGCGTATGAAATGGCGATCAAACAATTGGCGTCAATTGGCGGCCGCGGCCGGAAAACAAATGAGTTCTATGTAAATGAGCGAGTGATTAGTGCGCTGGTCGGATTACTGGCGAAACGTGGACTACGCTGATTATGAGAGAGCAGGATAGTTGTGGTGAGGCTGTATGGTAAGTAAAGGTATAGGTCAGAGTTATTACGCCCTGGTAATTATCACGCACTCACTCACAAACTTTCCCATGTATAACATTTTACCCGTGTCTGGGTGTGTAAGTATGTAATATTTATAAATAAATTAGGGATACGTATGAAAACTTCGTTACTGTAACCCACGGTGTGGAAAAAACCTTTAAAAAGTCTAGATATCGCGTACGCTGCGGAAACTATTGACCATTTAGTATATGCTAGTGACAACAAATCAAAGTGACGTAATACAGTTTTATAGAAGACATCCATACAATATCTACAAAGAAGTACACATTATGCAATAGTAACGCCGGTACAATCCAGGCCACATTATTCATACCTATGAATAATGTGGCCTGGATTGTACCGGCGTTACTATTGCATATTGTCAAAATATGCAATATTATAATTATAATGGTATTCATCTCTATCTACTCTAATAATAAAGAGAAAAGATATAATAATGTTTGTTTGTTTGTAATGGATATACGTAAAACTATTTAACCGATTCAATGAATTCTCTCACGCGTTTAGAGCTACTTATGCCTGAGTAACATACGCTATTTTTAATTCATCATCATCATCCATCACCACGCGGGTGAAACCGCGGAGTGCAGCTACTATATTCATTATCAAGATGGAATTTGTGTATTTGCCATTTATTTTTCTACCGACTTCCAAAAAAGCCTCCATTTTTTTAGGTACTCAATTCGACAGTTTTCTTTTCTATGTTTGTTACCTCATAACTTTCGACTGGGTGAACTGATTCTCAAAATTATTTTTTCCTTGAAAGCTGGTGCTTCCCGTGTGGTCCCATTTAAATTTCATTAAATTCGGTCCCGTGGTTTTTGAGATACAATCAAATAACTGGAAGTCGGTATGAAATTTTCAAATTGTACTTGTGTCATGACATATTATTTTGTTTCATCGTTTTATAACTATGGCGGAATAACACGTTTCATTTTTGCTTTAACCGTATAATTATGATGTTTACTCTGTCATTATTGAGGTGTTCTTGTGAAGAAAGTGACTAACCACCCGGACGCTTTCATCGGAATCGGAGAATGAATGACAAGTGAAGCGTGCAAATAGCGGTGCTTATTTTGTTTCACTGCAGAGTAGCGGCAGGTTATGTGAAACCAATAGGTACGACTATTTTCTTAGAGAGAGTAAGCTTGAAAGATTAGATTCATCCTTCATATGCCGTGATAATTCAAACAAAATATTTATTAATGAAACTGACGTATATGTACGTCTCTGGGACGCAAAGGGTTAATTAACATGACGAGATGAGTACATTTTTAGAATGTTTTAAGGGCCACTAATGTCTTTGGAACCACAGACTTACGACTTATAAACATTGCAACAAGCGTAGATACTATATACCTACACCCTGAAGAAGAACGTCTTACACGTTCGAAACGTCGTCGGACTTAAACTGACATACTCGTAATACCAAGTGAGTGAAGCTGGTATCTTTATATTAGTATAATGCTCTATATTATTCAATTCTGTTAAATATATTTAACAAAGCAATGTTTAAAATAAAAGTTATTTTATTACACCTGCTGTTTTGTGTAATAAAAGAACAGACTATGAGCTCTTACATCAGAAGATAAATACAAGTATAATATTCGTGTATCGGGTCCGGTACGATATCCGGACTGTCTGAACTACACATTTCGTTTGTATAACACTAGCTGCACTCCGCGGTTTCACCCGCGTGGTGATGGACGATGATGATGATGATGATGTATCAAATAAAGCTTATGTCTCTCAGAATAATGTAGCGTTCTACTGGTGAAATATAGTTTTCAAAATTTATTTAGTAAGTTTTTAATTTTTTATCCATTACAAACAAACAATCAAATTCTTTCCTCGTTATAAGACTAGTCTATATATTTATCAGTGCGACCTAATATTATATCAAACCCTGACTTTCAATGACAAGACACAGCAGTGATTCAGAAATGATACTTATTTTACGGCATTCATTTATTATGGAAGCCATATAAAAAATTGTTGCGCCCCGAGGTCACACCTACATATGGATGATGATGATGATGAAAAAGTATCATGTACCTATGTCATTCCAGCGCCTCGTCTATCAACATGCCTAATTTCTATAAAACACATTCAGTAGTTTTTGCGTGAAAGAGTAACAAACATCCATACATACAAACTTTCGCGTTTATAATCTACCGACTACCAAAAAGGCGAAGGTACTCAATTCGACTGTTTTTTAATGTTTGTTACCTCATAACTTTTGACTGGGTCAAAAGTTTCTCAAAATTATTTTTTTAGAGCTGGTGTTTCCCGTGTGGTCCCATTTAAATTTCATCAAATTTGGTTTAGTATTTTTTGAGTTACACTCCAATAACTGAATAGAATGGCAGTCGGTTTTCAAATTGTACTTGTATTAGTAGGATGTTTTGGTAAGCCGCCAGCTGTGAAAGCGTTGAGAACTGCAGAGGTCGAAAACGTACCACCACCTGTATCCACAGACTCAGCAGCTGCACAAGGTACCGCTTGATGACTCACCTAGATATTTAATGAATACATTAAACCTTTTCATTCCAATGAGTAATTGAACAGATGTGTTGATAATGTTCTTACTCCTCACCTGTCAAAACGCCGTGTTCGAGCCCCTGTTATCTCTAATAATATTATTATTATAAAGAGGAAAGATTTGTATGTTGTAATGTTTGTAACGAATTGGATCAAAAAGTACTGGACCGATTTCAAAAATTTTTTCACCATTAGAAAGCTACGAGTACATTCACCCTGAGTAACATAGGCTATATAAGATTCATCATCATCATTGTCATCATCCTTTACCGCGCGGGTGAAACACGGAGAGCAGCTAGTTTGTTATATTTATAAACGACCTCGTTGAACGGCTATTATGTCAATGACTGCTCTATGGTGATGATTTAAAGTTACAAATAAATATTTTCAGGTTACAAAATAATAGTTATAATATCGGATTTTCAATGGCAAAGTTTGAGCACCTGTGGTAAAAAAGGGGAACCTAGATGGCTTAGGCAATAGCTTATCACCTGCCTATTTCATACAGTTTTTAATGGTACAACACTTAATTTTTTATTGTCATTTTACGATCGAACTTGAGCACGCCTCTAACTCACTCTAACTCAGCTCGCCAGGGTCACTACAAACGAATGAATGAACTGAACTTAAGAAGGATCCTTATCAATTAGTTTAATTGCCTTATTGTTTTATCGCATAATTATAGAAAATCTACTTAGAAAATATTTTATTACGCTGGTTATTTTATTGTTTAGATCATAGAGTAGATAATGAGGTTAAGTTCATCTCCAACCAATTGGCAATCAAATAATCAGGCTTCATCAACACGAGCAGCTTTTGCACTTTTCCTATAATTGTTCAAAAAGGTGAAATCGAATCGGAGAATCTAATTGGAAACGGAAGGAGCCTTTCTCCACTAGATAATTGAGTGATCCGGGGCTGGGCCCACTCAGCGGGATTTTATACGGCTCGGATATTAGAACCATGATGAGCTGTCGTAAACTCACACAGTTTAATGACCGCAATTATAGCTGAATAGGAGCAGTACACCAATAAGTCCCTTCATCATCATGATCTCCGTCATCATCATCTCAGCCGTAGGACGTCCACTGCTAATCATAGGCCTCCCCCATAATTTTCCAAAAGGACCGGCCTGCATCCAACGTCGTCCTGCGACCTTTATCAGGTCATCAGTCCACCATGACGGTGGACGAATTACGCTGCGCTTGCCGGTCCGTGGTCTGGTCTCCACTCCAAAACCTTCCGGCCATAAGCCCATTAATGTACGTTTAATACTACCTACGCCTTCGCTATCTATTCTAAACTCTAAAAAATGATTTTGAATTGAAACGTAAAATACTAAAAACTAAAGATAGTGTTTTATGATTCTAAACTTAATTTCAACACAAAACAAGATATGATTTTTATAGATTACTTTTTTAAAGCACTAACGCCTGCTTAGCGATAACAAACATTGCAATATTTAAAGAAAAAAATTCACAATCTCGGATGGTATTAGAACCCGCGTCTTCCGCCAATCCGTGTCAGAAGCCGTGACCAACTAGGCCACCGAGGCTCGAGGTCCGAGCATCGAATTTTAACTCTCTATCTGATTTTAACCGTCTTACGGGGACGGAGCGACATCTATTATATTGACGAAGATATGATTTATTTCTAAACGAACGAGAAAACGCATAGATACGGATAAAATTAATAAAGAATAAAAATATTTTTACTGAAATATATTAAACATAAAGTATCAGATATATTAATTAAATTAAATAAATAATTTAATCAATAATTCATTTAATTGAAATATATTAAATATGAATTATATTTACTGCGTATGAACGTGCAAACTGCGTATGAATTTCTATAAAAGTATTTTCATTGAGGTATCCGGATTTCACGTCGCATAGTTTTTTAATTACCTAAGGTTGGACAAATTGATTATTTTAGCGTGTCATCAGTAAAGTAAAAAAAAAATAATTAAAATTTACTAATACTAATAACTAATTTTATCTTCATTTAAAATACACACATTTTCTTGATTATGAATTTATTTATTTATGTAAGGATCTATGTAATATTATTTATATTAAATGAATTAAACTGTACATCTTTGTAAGTTTAAAGAAGTTTATCATTAGATCCGTTATTATGGTGTTAGTATAACACAAAGTATTTGTGTAGATTTCACAATACAACATTTTTGCTACATGTTATATTTACTTGATTCAAACCAGTCAAGCACTATAACAGAGCAACTCAATAAAACAGTCAGTTTCTAGAAACACTCAGATCATATTTATATTAGATTAACGGGGCTTAATCGCGTTAGTAATAGTATTTATTTACTTCGACGTTTCGATCAAGTTGCATTGATCGTGGTCACGAGCGGACTGAAGAGGCGCGTGTCATTGTCTTGAAGTATGGAGATACTTTTTAATATACCCCCAACAGTTGTTATAAAAAGTCATTGTCCCGACACACAACAGATTTTTCTGAGGATAAATCGCGATGGGAACACTTTTTTTTTTAAATACTATTACTAACGTGATTAAGCCCCGTTAATATAATATAAATATGTATTCAAATCGCGAAAGTTTAAAAATTACTACAGTCAGATCAGTTTTCAAAAACTCATTTTAAATTATTGTTATTGTATATATTGTTGTTATTGTTTTATATTACTAGCCCGTATATTATCGTTTTTTGGACACGTTTCCAGGCGTGACAACGACTCCATAGAGCGCTTAGTCGTCCAAGGCAGAGAGGAAGGCACCAGACCGCGCGGTAGGTCACCGATGCGATGGACCGACGAAATCAAGTGTACGGTCGGTGGTTCCTTGCATGAGTGCACCAGGATGACCGCAAACAGAGGCGTATAACTTCTGACGCCACCAACACTACTACATGACGATCACAACCGCTCTGTCAAGAGACCAACGAAGAAGAAGATACTATTGTTATAAAACAGTATAAAACTATATTAAACACCGAAACATTATATGCATCTCTTGCACAACGTGCAAGCGGAAGAGCTAACTATAATTTCCAATACCGTTACAAAACTGCGAGAAGTCAGCATAATAAATTAATATAACTTTTTCAAAAATAATTCGCAGTCGGTAGGATTCGAACCTACGCTCCCAGAGGGAATCTGATTTCTAGTCAGACGCCTTAACCGCTCGGCCACGACTGCTACATACAACTCCAACACAAGATCACTACAATCCAAAAATACCTTTCACTTGTATTAAACATGTTTAATGTAATGTTCTGATTGAAGGCAGTGAAAGGCACATCAAGGAGGCCAAGTATTAAACAGACGAGTGCAAGATCGAGACTGCACACAGATAATGTAATAGTTATAGTACTAATGTCCATGTTGACACATAAGTTTGCATATAATGTTTAGAGCAGGTTTGTCGATGTTAAATGTGTGACGTCTGCCCATAGCATATGCAGTGTCACTCGACCTGACATATTACGAGATAGGTTGCTTGTGCAAGAGGCCGTTTTGGTTGATGCCAGATATTCCATCGCAAAGCAGTAGTGCGCAAACATTACTTTCTGTGAAAGCCCCTATATCTAGTGCAATTATTGGGTGAAGGAACCTCAATAAATAATATCTCGGGGCTACAAGCGCAGTGCAGTGCTACGCAAAACTGCAGTTCTAAGCTCTGGGTGTCATTGTCATTGCAACTGTCATGGGCGTGTGTAGTGGTTACTATCAGGCGCACGGGTTGTCCGTCTCATCACTTAATTGCTTAAAAAAACTCCAGATGCGTTAACCTTTAAAGTTTCATGTCCGATCATCGCTAGCGTCATGAGGTGTTTGTCAAACAACCATGTGAGATTCACATATTTACTATAATAATATTAGTAAATGTGATCACAACCCAATAGATTGGTCAAGAATGTCATTTAAATATTTTTATTATAACAAATGAATGCACAACAAAGTTTTAAATTCTTTTTGTAAAAGCTTAGAAGCGGTTACCTTCGGGCCGCATTACCCCGAGCCCCACGACCAATTAAGGCCAACAATAAGACATACACAGACTACAGATTTCGCCTGCAGTACACATTAAGATCGCAGGTGGGTGTTTGCGCCGCTGATTGTCCATCAGTTTGTCAGCCGTCGGTCGCGGCGCGGCGCCGAGGCTGCGTCGGAATAAACACTCGTTTTGCGGGTAGAACATCACCCGATTGTAGCTGCGGCTCGCTTTGTGCAGATTTGGGTCTCACATTATTAGTTTTTTTTTTTACTTTTTTGTAGGATGGCGGGAAAGAAACCCAACAATGGCTATATATGTAGTTGATTATGATTAAATGTGTTTCTTCAAATTTGACATGAAATTAACGTTTGCATAAGTGTAGGCAATTTTAGTGTTAGTGCCACGCTGTAACCCTATGGGTTACAGCCGAATGGACCGGCACGACCGGGGAAGTACCACACTTCCACATAACACCGACGTGAAGTAACATAGCTTGCTATTGCGTTTAAGTCGGTCTGTGGGAGGTTCCGGAGGCTCTCCCCTCCTCCACCGTCACCTCTTCCATTCCTTTTAGAGGTCGGCAGCGCGTTGGCAACGCCCTTGGTGTTGCAAACGTCTATAGGCGACGGTGACCACTTTCCATCAGGTGGGCCGCCCGCTTGTCTGCCTACTTTTGGTAATAAAATATAATAAAAAAGAAAAAATGCGCAAAATAATGAAAAGTTATTATTTTTATCGTCAAACACATTGGAAAGTTTTTATCCACCGCTTTTGTAAAACATGCCTTAATAGCATAAGGAAGCCTTTTGGGTCCTAATGGCTAATGTTTTTGGGGCTCAGTCAACAACGTTTGTATGATCCTCAAAAGGGAATCTCTACACGTGTTCCGCAGTGTCGTGAATCACGTAATAAGCTAGGTAACGCATTGCCAGATATTCTCTTAGTCGCTGTATCGTGAAAATTCAGTTGTGTTAAACGAGTGTGACTGAACAGCTGTCTCAGGGTGTCAGTTTGAAAGGTACTGGGCGAAGGTAAATAAAAAAGGGGAGTAAATAGTGACTTAGAATGTTAAAGATTGAACGCATAGCACTGAACAACAGACGAACAACTTGCCCCTCACGTTCACAATCAAATCATTAGATACAAAATACAAAAGCCCCCCCATAAAGCAAATCTATTCCAAATTTCATACAAATATATCCAGCTGTTTTTACGACATTGAGTAACAAACATTCATACATCCGAACTTTCACATTCATAGTATTAGGAAAATAAGTAATTATCTATATACAGAATGGTTTTTTGAGAAGGGCAGCCATGGCCAAGTAAGGAAACACGAGAGTTAGAGAAAAGTCGTGAAAGGAGGCATGCCCTCGATTTATAAGAAAACAATAACTGCATATTTACTTTTGACGGAAATCGACCCGAATGATTTTTCAAAATAAAAGACATTCTGTATTATTGAACTAATGGATTCTGTTGCTGATAAAGAGCAATCTTCGCAAAGAAATAAATTACTAAAAATGAAAGGAAATAGTAAGTTTTACTATTTTATCATTTTTACACGGTCTCATTTACTTTTAGCCGTTGAGAGACGTTTATACTTATGCATTGGAGTCAATGTAAACCATTTTGAGCAACTTATTAGTTAGGTTAAATTGAGATCATAAACGAAATTTGTAAAAAAATACTATTTCTTTTCATTTTTAGTAATGCATTTCTTTGCAAAGATTTATCTTTTTCCAGCAACAGAATCCATTAAAACAATAATACAGAATGTATTTTTTTTAATCTTACTAGCCGAGTTCCGTCAAAAATAAAAGATTTAAAAAAACTACGTATGCACTTATTGTTTTCTTATAAATTGAGGGCATGTCTCCTCTCACGATTTTCCTCTTACTCTCGTGGTTCCGGACCTGGCCATGCCCGCCCTTATCAAAAAACCATCCTGTACCTACTCGGGGCCGCGCGCTCTAAGTACTTTGGTATTAGTTTGATGTGATTGTAATACAAGAAGAATTGAATCAATGTACCGTTTCGTCCGGAGACTGAAACCTTGAAGTGAAAGGTCTTGTACATAATACATTTTGTTAAAAGCTACATTTCTACCAAGTGTATATGTAGCAGTCGTGGCCGAGCGGTTAAGGCGTCTGACTAGAAATCAGATTCCCTCTGGGAGCGTAGGTTCGAATCCTACCGACTGCGAACTTTTTGAACAGAAGTTCATAATTATAACATGTAATGTTTGATGCCTTTTTGTTGTTATTGGTTTAAATTTATAACACTAGCTGCAATCCGCGGTTTCATCCACGTGGTGATGCTTGATGATGATGATGAAAGTATTCTATGTGTCAATCTAAAGCCTCATTTAACTCTATACCAACTTTTATTGAAATTGGCGCAGCCATTTGAGCGTGAGAGAGCAACAAACATTAATGCATGCATCCATCTAAACTTTCACATTTATAATATTAGTGGGACTAGTTGCGCTCTGGGGTGATGGCTGATGATGATGATAAATAAAGTATAGCCTAGCCTATGTCACTCAGGAATAATGTAGCAATCTACTAGTAAAATATTTATTTTAAAAGGTTAAGTAGGTAGTAGTAGATAGTGTATCCATTACATACAATACTTCGAGTATCTAACGGAGAAACACCAAAAACGAACTATCAGGAAAAATCTACTAACGTAATAATAGTTAATCTGTGGTCAATAGAAATGTCTCTTCGCTCCTTTGTCCAAGCATCTATACACTCCAGGCCGGACCCGATTTCTCAATTATCCGGTAACCGGCCGGTTATCCGGTAGACCGGGCCGCAGGGACTCTTTAGATTTGATCACAGCATTAGGCTATGTAACGCTGAAAACACTTTTACAGATCGATCATTCAAGCCATCAAATTATTTCCCGATTGGTGATTTTTTTTCTACTGACTTCTAAAAAGGAGGAGGTACTCACTTCGACTGTATTTTTTTAAGTTTGTTACCTCATAACTTTCAATTGGGTGAACCGATTCTCAAAATTATAATTTTTTTGCAAGCTGGTGCTTTTCGTGTAGCCCCATTTAAATTGGTTATACTTCAATAACTGAATAGAATGGAAGTCGGTATTAAACTTTTCAAATTGTACTTGTTACAGTATCAAGTGCCGAGCCAAGTCATTCGTCTGATGGTAAGTGTACTCGCCCATGACACTGCAAATGTAGCTGAGTTGGTGATGACCCTGTTATGCTCCCTAAGCGGAGCTAATGTTTGTGTCACGTGCAGAAATGTTTGTTGTCGGATGTCTTGGATGTTGTTGTGTTATTGTGTGTGTGTGCCTCCCGATACACAAGGCATGCGTGTGTGGCGATATGAGTGTGAGAATGTTCCATTATTATTTTTTTAACTTGCAGTGCGATCCGGAGCTTGTAAGTGCATAATATAATGTGCATGTTAAGAGGTATAAAATTGTGTATTTTTATACCTCTAACCTTTATGTACGTACACACGGTGTACGCTCGAAATACGACTACGTACACGATGTGTTCAATATCGGACGCTTCCGTTGTACCTGCGAACACCTCAGCAGTTACCGGATTAATTAATTATCCGGCGCCGGATCGGTTATCCGAGTGGGGCCGAGGGCCGGTCACATGTGTATCCGGGTTGAGTCCATCGCCTCAACACTTGGGTGTTGATACATTGTCAACTATATGTTTCTAGATTAACAATATATTCTTTTACACGAAGCACACCCTGATAGTACTAACCACTGCATATAATAGATGCATTTCCTCACAAGTGACGAACTGGACTGCACCTCTAACCTTGAGGCATTCAGTTGCTAAGTCTTATATGCTTGTAATTTTACCGGCATCCATACCCTTCAAATAATAATAATGGATAATGCAGGCCGCTTCCAACCGGTCCTTTTGGAAAATTATGGGGGAGGCCTATGTTCAGCAGTGGACGTCTTACGTCTGAGATGATGATGATGATGATGATGATACCCTTCAAACCGGAGTTCACGAATAATAATAATAATTTATTGACATAACATAATGACAATATTTAAACTAAATCAATGTACTTTACTTATACATCCATCTGATCTTATTAGTCTAACCTTTGACGCCTGAGCTAGTAATATAATCATTTATTACATAAATAAGGCATTTTTTTTAACTTTATTTTACAGTGTAATACCTGGTTCATAAACTAGGCTCCTGACCCGTGTGATAGGTACCAGGCTCTTTCATCGGAGATTAATCACAATGCCTATAAAAGAGATACATGTACTCTATTTATTACTAATTAAACTAACACTATTATTAATGTAAATGATTATCTTTATCTTGTTAAGTGTTATTTGTGTTTGTGATATTGTGTGGATGCTATTTTGTGGATGTTGTATATAAGTATCTTATTTATATTACTACCTACTATCAATATTGAAGATTCTTTATATGATTACGGTAATTAACTTTTCTGTGTCAGTGTAGTTTAAGTTAATTAGTAAATTGTGTTTCGGGCGTCAAAGCCCTCCGATTTCTGGAAAATTAGTACATTATACATTTAGAAGTATAAAACTTCTGAATCTTATTACGTAAGTCCTATTAAATATAATACTTATACGTATCATTATATATACTTAATACTGCTCCGTGCAGTGTTTTATCAGTCAATGTCAAAGTCAAAGTCATTTATTCAATTTAGGCATCAAAGACGCACTTACGAACGTCAATTTTTCATTATAATGTACTTAAAGACTCTACCGCAGCGTTCCAAAATATATAGAGCCTACCGAGAAGAAGCGGCAAGAAACTCGGGGCCATTCCTTTTATATTTAATAAGTAGCGCATGGTGAGTGTGTGAGTGTGTGTGTTATGTGTGAGTGTATTTGTGTGCCTGCATTGTAGTTTTCCGAAAAGATATGAGAAATGATTTGATTTATTGTTAATTAAATAATGAGCGGTCTTATTAACATTTCTGCTGTAAAAATGGGTATGGGGGAGTAGTTCCCAGGATGAACTCGTTCACATTAAGTTCTGCTTTGCTGTTGAGAGCAGTAGAAGCAGTAGAACTCTTCGTGCATGAGTTCGCACGGGGAAGTACTGTCACCATACCTTTATCTACCATAGAGCAGTAACGTCCACAATACTGCGTTTTGGTTTAAAGGGTACCTATGGATGCCGGTGAAATTTAAGGCACATGATACCTAGAAACTCAATGTCTTAGGGTTGCGGGTGCAAGCAGTTTGTCAATTGTGTGGAAATGCATCTGCAAACTAGGCTGGAGTAAACCACCTTGATCCTAGGAAACGTCCTAATAACATAAAAAGTATGAAGCTTAGAATAAATACCAACAGAAACCAAGTAGAATATGCGCTAAATTTTAGCCGTTTAACTGAAGCCATAAACGACTTCGTAAGACGCCCGCGTGAATCGAAGATCATAAAAAATAACTAATTTAAGCTAAACATGTTTAATTAATATTTAACTTCTTTTTAATAGTCTAGGCGGATGTCCGTGAGCGACGGTATCACTTACCATCCGGTGAGCCGCTTAAACCTATCACATAAAAAAGATGATTTCTTAAGCTTTCGCGATTCTTTACGTTGAAATTAAACAACTTGAAACGGATTCAACGCGTATAATTTTATATTATTTTATACCCACGTTTCGAACACTTCCTACTATATACTACTGACTAGCTGCGCTTCTAGTTTCAGCTTCATGAATGAGTTTTGGGTACAATATTGCATGTTGTTAAAGCACATAATACAGGTCCAACAAAACTCTACCTAAACGGCGTGCAAATGTCTTATACAAGATTTATTCATATGTGTTTTTAGAATCTACACAAAAATAATAAAAAAATTAAACAGGCAGTAAATTAAAAATAATACGAACTGATTTTAGATATAACAATTAAGAATGTCAATTGATATAATTGTTTGAAAAGTCACTTCTGTCAATTAATACAATTAAACGTCAAACCTTAATATATAATTGATAAAGGTGATGGATAATGATGATAATGAATCAAAACACATCGCCTATGTTACACAGGGGAGCATTTTAATGGTATAATAATTTTAAATATCGTTCTTTGACGTTATTCGTTACATACATACAACAATACAAATCTTTCCTTTTTATAATATAAATAATATATGTTGTAGAATATGAAGATGACGGCAACACAAAGAAGAATGCTCCAAAACTAGTTATCTCAGGCCATTATTACGTAATGGCTAGAGCGACAATAATCTGTACATTGTCCTTTACTTAACGGGTGCCGTAAGTACGGCAAATAGGCTGGCTCGGGCCGGTATCAAAGAGCGCTTAGCGTTGTAGATCTATTGTCTGCTCTGCGTCTTAGTTACGGGAAGGAATAGGGCTCTCGTACACATCTCTCACGGCTAATAGAGGAATCTAAACTGCTAAAATAATGCGATACAACTTTACTTCGAAACGTTGACAGAAAACAGTCGAGTATCGTAAACATTGTATTGATAACAAAAAATAAAATACATAAGTGTTTGTGATAATGGCGCATTGTATCAGAAACTTCTACACTGCTCTTGTAGGGAAGCGAGAGCCAGTCTCTTATACAAGAATACTCACCCGGATGTTTAACTCCAACTACCTTGAAATATCTTCAATGCAACTGTACCGAAATATCGAGAGCTCACAATAAAATATACAATACATAGTAAATATCCCGTTTCTAACGTCAATTCTTGCATTAGTGACAATGTCAGTTTAAAAACTTATAAGATCTTCAATGTCAAATAAGTTAGTTTAACTACAATTTCACCCCTCCCTGATAGCGCGATCTAAGAAGTAGCACACAATCCTACCTGTTCACTCGCCATTTGAAAAGTACAAGATTGTATTATCCGGAATACAGAACCTACTCGTATGTCTAGCACACTAGAGCTACCTATATACAACCCGGTCACATTATCTCGAGACCTCGCTGGAATGCGAACCTCCCGCCCCGTTCACCTGCCCGCGCTCGCCTCGGCGGCGCGTCAGTACGGTTAGCACTTTCGTTGCCGATACGCGTCAACTTGTTTTCTATATTTTTAAACATTTCATTGTTACGTTTATACTTTTATTGTTATTGCTGTTACGTTAAAATATTGTTTTTGTTGCAACGTAGGACATTTTTGTTAAGTTTGTACATTTTGGTTTAGTTTGGACATTTTTGTTACTATTTCGTTGCTTTGAAGTGGGACATTGAAAGTTTTTTTCAAATATGGGAAAACCTATTCGCAGTGAAGCAAGAAATTTAATACTGAAAGTTCTCGCTTTCTTTGAATCAGAGAGAGCTAACAAGCAATTCGTATAACCTGTAGATCAAGTTGTTAAACGAACCTAGCACAGGCAACAGGAATATCAAAATGTACTTTGATGAGAATAAAAAAGGAGGCCAAAGAATTGCGGCATGCGTCACTGCAACATGCTACACCGAGTACGAGTACTAGTCAAGGTTCTAGCAACGATACACGTGAAGAAAAATTGTCAACACCAGGTAAAAAGCGCAAGAAGTACAAAAAAAAACTTTGACATCTGTGCCCTACATAATAGTATTAACAGTTTTTATCCTGTAAGAAAATAAATCCCAACATTAAATTATTTTAATCATATCATTATAATAATATTACCTCTACGAAGAAATAATATTTCTTCGTAGTATTACCTACATTAAATTAATTAACACAATACATATTTGTTTTGCTGGAAATCTTATCTACTATATAAAAATAAGTCGTGTTTTCCTTCCTGAAAAATATAAGAAATGCTAAAATCGGGCTCAGTGACCTGCATTAGGCCTGTGTCTAGCAGTGGCTAATACTGGCTGACGATGATGATACGGGGCGTCATGTAGTTCTAAAATAGTGCGAACATGTAAAAATGTATGTCAAGATACAACTTTAACAAGTGGATCCCAAAATACAAATAGTATACCATCAACTATAGACAAACCAAAAATTGTAATATTTAGTGATGAAATTGGCAAAGACATGGGTCACTTATTGGCGAATACATCCAAGGGACATCATGTAATAAATTACTGTACACCTGTACACTCTATCATATCAGGAAATAATGACTAGAATTTTAACTTATAGCTTTAGCCCCAACACAACATTATTAATTTTAATAGGAAATAGGGGGAATGTAAACAAAAAACAAATAATTGATTTCAACAACCGTCTATCTAATCTTACAGTAAATAATGTCATAATGTTTACATTTCCCTATAGTAATAGTTTGCCACAGGTGGAAAATGATATTACATATAAGCTTAATTTAACATTATACACTATATGTAATAATAATTTTGATGGAAATAAATTTAATTTAATTGACATTAATAATTATATAAAAAAAATCTTCTTGACAAAAGATAATTACTATCTTTCTAATTATTATAGAAGACAGATAGCTGTCTCGCTATCATATTTATTTGATATTGCAACCAAAAATTTGGCTAACAAGGTTGCTTCTATTGAGCAATCCAATAGTATTGACAATGCTTCTATTGAGTAATTTGACATTTTTAATTCAGCCAATTGCTTGGCTACTAATGACATTGTAAATAATTTAAATTAGTGCCTAAGACAATAGAGACAACCTCTTGCATTAAATCAATCAATATTGTTCATCAGAACATTCAAGGTATGATGGGCAAAGAGTTGGAACTGGAATTATTTATAGATGATAGCAAAATAGATATTATTTGTATTACTGAACACTGGCTTAAAAAGAACCAACTCTTATTTAATTTTAATAATCATCAAGTTGCTAGCTCCTTCAACAGAGAAAAATCTATACGTGGTGGCTCTTTAATTATTACAAATAAAAATATAAAACTCAAAGAACGAAAAGACATTGTGAGCCTATCTGTTGAACGAGTAATAGAAATGTCCTGTATTGAGTTTGAGCAGTTCCTTGTTCTATGTGTATACAGACCTCCATGCTCACCATATGATGATTTTGAAAAGTGCATGGAGGAAACATTAATTAAGCTATCTAATACAAATAAATCAATGATTATCTGTGGAGACTTTAATATTAATTTGCTAGATAATAATCAGGTAGTGGATAAATTTTTGTTACTGTTTAAATCTTATAATATGTACAATATTTTCTTGGAACCTACTAGGATAACAGCCACAAGTTCCACCTGCATAGACAATATATTTACTAATCTCAAACCTATTAAAAATTTCATTATAAATAATCTAGAATCAGACCACTGTGGTCAACTAGCAGTGTTTCCAAGAAAAACTAACAAACCCCAAAGCAAATATGTTAGCTTTGTTCCAATAAATGCAAGCCGCCTAGAATTGTTAAGAAGTAATATATCCTGGAAAGTGCCAGAGTTGCCCAGTCACAATGACCCAAATATATCATATAACTCACTGTTCCATCTTATCAGTGATGAATTTGGCAAAGTGTTTGTACCAAAAACAATATGTGTTGGTAATCATGCTAGGTTTAGTGACTGGGCAACTCCAGGAATTTATAAAAGTAGGCAAAAGTTATATGAATTGTACAATGAAAAATCGTATAATCATAATCCTGTATTTTTGGAATATGTCAAACGTTATTCTAAGTTATTTAAACGAGCCTGTTCCTCAGCGAAATCTATTTATTTAAGAAATAAGATTGAAAATTCTGTTAATAAAAAAAAAAATTACGTGGAACATTATAAACAGTGAAACTGGTAGGAATACAGTGCGTAATCGAGACTTTCATTTAAAAATTAATAATAAAGATGTGAGAGCAGATTTGGAGGTAGCGGCGAGTTTGAGAATTTCTTCACTAATATTCCTTCTTTAACAACCAAAACTCTAAAATCTTCCTCCATCTCTGCTGAGATCTTACTTAAACAAAGTGTAACTGAATGTGACACAACTTTTAAATTCTCAATAGTTAATTGCAAAGATATTGTAAGCAGTTTCAAAAGTCTAGATGCAAAAAAAACGGCAGACCTATGGGGTCTTTCTGTGAAGACCGTTTCTTCAATTATAGATGTCATTGCACCCAATCTAGCAGCTGTGTTTAATAGTTGTGTTGCAAGTGGTGTATTTCCTGACCTAATGACGCACAGTAAAGTGGTTCCTTTATTCAAATCTGGTAGTACTACTGATCCAACAAATTTTCGGCCTATTTCTGTACTACCTACGCTGAGTAAGATTTTCGAATAAATTATATTACATCAATTACAAACTCATTTTAGTGCAAACAAAATTTTCCATAAGAATCAATTTGGGTTCACAAGGAATCGCTCTACTATAGACGCAGGTATAGAACTTATAAAAGATGTGTTTGATGCCTGGGAGAACTCTCAAGATGCCTTAGGTATTTTTTGTGACTTATCTAAGGCATTTGACTGCGTCCGACATGATATACTTGTCAGGAAATTACAACACTACGGTATTAGGAACATGGCTCTCAACCTTTTGACTTCATATTTAAATTATAAAATTCAAAGGGTTGACATAAATGGTAAAAAATCGCCCGGCTCTATAATCTCAATGGGCGTTCCACAAGGTTCAATACTAGGGCCGTTCTTGTTTTTAATCTATATTAATGACTTACCTTATTATGTAGAGAAGAATCACGAGATTGTATTGTTTGCAGATGACACTTCACTGTTATTTAAAATTAAAAGGCAGTTATTAAACTATGACGATGTTAACAATGCATTATCTAAAGTTGTGAATTGGTTCAATACAAATAATCTTCTCCTCAATGAGAAGAAAACTAATTGTATAAAGTTCTCGACACCAAATGTGAGACAAGTAGAATCCAATATACAATTGAATGGAACAGGGTTGGACCTTGTGGAGTCAACAGTCTTTTTAGGAATTACTATAGACGCTAAATTGCAATGGGGTCCCCATATAAAAAAATTGTCTAGTAGGCTCAGTTCAGCGGCTTATGCTGTTAAAAAAATTAGACTATTAACTGATGTTGACACAGCTAGAATAGTTTATTTTAGTTATTTCCATAGCGTTATGACTTATGGCATACTGCTCTGGGGATGTTCTGCAGATATTAATTCCATTTTTATACTACAAAAAAGGGCTATACGAGCGATCTACAGTTTAGCTCCCAGAGTTTCCCTTAGACAGAAGTTTAAAGACATAAACATTCTAACTGTTGTCTCTCAGTTTATCTATGAAAATCTAATGTATGTAAAGAAAAACATTAGCAGTTTTGATAAAAGGAGTGATGCTCATTCCATCAACACGCGAAATAAGCACAAGCTATCCGTACATGTAACGCGTCTCCTCAAAATAAGTCATTCTTTTATGGGACAATGTATACGGTTCTATAATAAAGTTCCCAATGTTATCCGAGATTTGCCTATTAATAAGTTTAAAATTACTATTAAAACTAAACTCTGTCAAAAAGGTTATTACAAAATTTCGGATTACGGAGGAAAAAACAGCTTGGGACTGATCACTCCAGGATCTATCTACTCGTGTACTAAGATGTCAAAGTGTAGCGTGTCTTGCCCTACTGATACCATTATTATGTTCTCTTTTGTAAGGCAACACACTGGAGCTAATATTTGTAGTACCTAAGTAAAAACATTGTACAAACATCTATATAAAAAGAATGGCCCCGAGTTTCTTGCCGCTTCTTCTCGGTAGGCTCTATATATTTTGGAACGCGGCGGTAGTCTTTAAAGTACATTATAATGAAAAATTGACGTTCATAAGTGCGTCATTGATGCCTAAATTGAATAAATGATTTTGACTTTGACTTTGGCCTTCTAAAAATTCCCACAGTAGGATTGGCCACTAACCTACACGCTAAGCAGCGCTGGGAGTGGGTCATGGCCCGCTCCTCTCCTGATGAAGGCCCGCGGGAACGGAATGCACAGTCCCATTGCGTTCGGCCTGGTTGCGTGTTTAATTAATCACTATGTTTTAATGATAATACAAAGGAGCAAGCATCCAACAAAGTTGTAATCAACATTGGCAATTAGCGTTCGGCTCGCAGCCTAATGACAGTTGTTTCTTTGTGCCGCAGACGAATACAATCGGACGCAGGCTTCGACCAGTTTAAACCAACTTCTATAAGGGTATCGTAATTTAAAGCCTACACAAAGTATACGACAGAAGAACCTCAGTATCTTATATATATATATATATATATAAAATAAAAATAATATAATATATGAACACAATTCTGATTTCGCGATAATGTGAGATTGACTAATTTCCTTTTTGACACCTCAGACAAAATAAAAAAGTCAAGACAGAATGTTGTGAACAGAGAAGTGAGGCCGGTTTTCTAAACTACATGTGCGTGACTCGGTACTGCCATGGTAATTCAAATTATATTCAGGTTATTAAAAAAATATCAATAATTAATAAATTTAAATTAAATGATAATTAAAACTTTACGTGTTGCTTCCACGCGCCGCGATAGTTCGACTGGCGAGCCAAGGCGTAGTTTCGTTGTAGATTTTGTATGTATATATATTTATGGACACGCCTAGGCGTAGTTTCACCCGGCCTCACTTCTCAGGTTTACAGTAAACGTTCGATTATTAATTGATGTAAACTTTAATTACACTATTAATTATACCTAGGTACATATAACTCACTGCCGACACAAATTTAATTTTGTTTTAGTACGGGTACAAAATATGATCATAGGATGTCACTATGCAACATGAGCAAGCTTGACATTACCCATCGACCAAGAACACTTTCTGTTTGGTTCAACAATGCGATACGAAGATATGTATAAACTATAAAAACCGTGACAGCAGACAAATGTTCTGAATTTTTTTTCTGTGGTTAAAGTTTGTATGGTCGTCAGTGTTTTAAGCCATAATTACATTTGGCCAACAAGCAGCCGAGCCGCCTGGTAGAAAAGCGATTACCGTCGCTATGGATATCACTATCACAAATACGGTACTTTTAAATTATCTGTAGACTCGACTTTTGAAGAGCCTTGTTGTAGTCCCGGAAATACAATATGAGAGAGCTTATTCGATAACTTCCTATACCCGGTCTGCCAGCAATCTCAAAATGATTTCACTCACCGCATAGTCATATTGTTTTCAAATAGTTATAATCTCATACAAAATTGAGAAAGAAAGCATGTTACTTTCTCCAAATTCATCTAAATTGTCTATAGACTAAGCTAACGGGCCCTCAAAATATAACCATCATAATTACACGGTTTGTGATATGAACAGTAGTTATACCGTACATTGGGCTGATAGTTACTTGTTCAACTTACCTACACTTATTCAATATTATATTAGTCGATTAATTTTTACAGAAATTCATCGTAGTCTTGTAATATTTGCTCTGTGGTTTTGTCGTGTTGCTCTTCGGACAAGTTTGTCATTTACACAAAGGACTAACCGAACTTTGGGCACGAACACACGGGCTATGTAATCAATTAAAAGGTCCAATGTTATGTCATAGGTGAGATTGTGGGCGGCATTGTGAAATTAATATTTCAATTATTAGATGAAATGGAAGTTTGGCGGTAGTCACGTCGCAGTTGTATAAAGCTTTGTTAAAGTTTGAATAGGCTTAAAATAGCAATACAATGGTTCCAACGTTTCATGCTTTAGAATAGCTTGTAATATTATTTGGACGAAAAAAGTTACACTTTCAATTCGAACGGAATGTTGCGGTTACTATTTAGTTAAACAAATTATTTTTCATTATTTTCTTAATGATTAATTAGATACTAAAATAAAATTTATACATTTAATATCTATGAATAAAAATTTATATCTATTAATTAAATTTAGCTGATCTGCTAGAGGTCGCTCGCTGCACACTCGTGAGTTAAGGGTGACATTTTGCCTTAGTGAGAGGATTAGAAAAAAACTTCCTACTAAGGAAGATTATACGTTTTATGCATGTTTTGTATATATGCATCTACTAAGATGCTTAGAACATAAAATGCATCAAGTAATGCCTAAATTTCATTTTGTGGCCCTGAAGCTGTGACCTTTAAGCAGCTGCTGGCGGGACGCTGGTTGCTTAGGCTCTGCGTGGTATATATATATATAAGCAAATTATTATTATTATTTGCACTGAAAAACTGATATATTATATATGATATTCTATATATATATATATAGAAGCGCTCGTAGTAGCGGAGCTTGACTTGGCAATCTTATTCGATCAACAAGTTAAGCAACACTTGCTGCGGTCAGGACTTGGATGGGTGACCGCTAGTGGCATTATTCAACTGAGCGCTTCCGTGCTCCGGAGGGCACGTTAACACGTCGGTCCTGGTTATTTATCTGACAACAGTCGTTAGGCTATGGCGAAGGCTTTCGGCCGGCCTGAAAGCTTCGATATGGATTGGCCACTAACCTATCCACCAAGCCGCACTGAACCCGCGTGATTGAATATGACTTAACTCAGATAATTTATTGATTCAGGCGTTACTTTGCGGAAATCCATTATCAAAAAAACGATATTAAAAAATATTTAGTGACACTTCCGCTGAAAAGAAAACAATAATTTTGGTCTATTTGGGGGCGTGCACCACCCTCCCTCTCGCATAAAATGCTAATAGGAAATATACAAAATAAAAAACACAAGAAACCCCAAATAAACCAAAACCGATTCGACACGTGTTTCGCCTGTACACTCGTCGAGCGCTAGACCGAAGAGTCGGTCTAGCGCTCGACGAGTCAACATCTCCTGAGGATGCCTCGTGTAGAGGCGAAACACGTGTCGAATCGGTTTATTTATTATTTTATGCGGGAGGGAGGGTGGTGCACGCCCCCAAATAGACCAAAATCATTGTTTTCTTTTCAGCGGAAGTGTCACTAAATATTTTTTAATATCGTTTTTTTTTTATGACTCAACTCCTCTCTCTGATAGGAAGGCAAGAGTCCCAGCAGTGGGAAGAAAATGGGCTGATTATGATGATATATATAATAACTCAACTGTAATAACCACTCAAGGAAGTGAAACAAGCGAATCCGCTGACGAGGTCAGGTAGTTATATATGTACAATAGGTGTAGATATCCTAAGGGCAATTGTAAGTTAATTTTTTTAGAAAAATATGCCACAGCTTTGCTTCTCGCTCAGTTCATTGTTGACATACTGACGACGATAGTCTCCACATTCTCGTCATTGGGTGATGATGACGACATGATCACAATGGTTCAGCTACACGCACGCAATTCTGTATTTATAATATAATATATCGTAAACTACGATTAGAACGTACTTATTGGAAAGCCGCTGACTTTATCGAAATATAAAAGCAAACACCCACACTACAAAGTTTACTCAAAGGGTAACAAAAACGTAGACTCTCAGGGTTGAACTCGCCCTCTGAACGCTTACGAAGTTATTGTAAGGGCGAGTTTGGGTCGGCCGGAAGTACCGCCGGGTCGCTTCCGGCGCGCACTCCCAATACAGCGGAAATCGTCACACGTTGTTTTTCCGCTTTTCCCGCTTTTTTCTTTTGCGTATTTCCGCTGCTTTAGCCTTGGTTTTGTGCGGGTTCAGGTGGTCGGAATGTAGGTTAACTAAACATAATTTGAAAGCCACAACAATAACACTTATATTATGAAACCTACAGTTTGTAAGGGTGTGTATGTTTGTTATATTAATGTTTATGGAAAAACGTTCCTGCTCCCTAGCCATTCATACGCAGGTGCAGCCGTGAGGTGCAGCTAGCAGCTCATGGTTACTTTCGTTTATGGGCCTTTTGGATGCCTGAAATAAATGGATTATTATTATTATTGGGTGCATGGAACGTTATATGTATGGGCCAGTAATAATAGCTGTTTTTTTTGGTCAACCTCGCACTAAATTTCCGATCTAATACTTTTTTTATAACATTATGAGCCACTTACTGAGCATAAAATCACAAAATGCTGACAGATCCAGGTGTAGCTTCAAGCGCCATCATGATAAAATTGTTTGGTTGATATCTCGAAAACGATGCACTTTAGGGCAAAAGTTATGACGTCCAAATAAAATTACGCCGATAATAACGCGATGGTTGCAAACACCAAAACTATGTTTGAATACAACCTTAAAATGCCATCAGGAATCGAAACGAAGTAGCAATTGAGGCCCTGCTTCAGTGCACTACGAGTACCTAAGCGAATAAGTTAATAGTAGTAATTATTTAAGTTAAGCCGTATTTGAGAAGGAGTAATTATGAGCATGCAGAGCAGACACGCTCATGAAAAGGTGTCGGCAGGCGGTGGCGTCGTGTGGCAGGTTGCCATCTTCCCTGAAATATGGTTGAGGAAGGCGATGGCTGTCACATGCGTCAACTCGTGAACGGTGCTGTCTGCGGAGACCGGTCAGCTCGGAATGCTAACTCAGAAACGATATAGCCCTTAATTAAGTAGTCTAACCCTTCCTATATATATATCGTGATAATAAAAACAAAAAATTTATGAATGAAACGCACGTACATTTACGTCAATGGCACGCAAAAGGTTAACATAAAAATCCTATGTTCTCTAATTAAGTATGTATTGTTGTCTTGTTTTTAACTGTATTTAGCTTTGATAAATTTGAAAAAGAAACTGTAAAATGGCCGTACCCCGGAGATTGTGGAGGCTAGTTTTAATAATAATAAAAAAAGATCAGTTCATTCTCTACAACTTTTGTTTGAAACTTTTTTTTAATGTTCATTTTTTTTGAGTAATAGGACGTTGTAGAACCGACTCCGACTGACATTTCTCATAGATTTTTATAAAAGAAGAGGGGATAGGAATAACGATATAGAGCATGTTTTTACAAACTCAGAATTTATTTTAATTCTGAGTTTGTAAAAACATATTTACTGTATATATACTCACCTTGAATTTTTCGACTTTACGCCCGGTAGTACAAAATGAAACGTCCTATAACTCGAAAACTATGGATATTAGAAAATAAAGTAATTAACAAAAGTTGTTCAGAATAAAGTGGTCTTTAAAAATTTATAAATTCATTTTATTGATTTATTGATAATATTTTCAGAGGTATCGACCGAAATAGAAAAACTGGTTTAGACCATAAATCGCAAAGTGTAAGTTTTACAAAAAGTTTATAGACACGATAGATGTGTAATTTTATTGCCTACAATAAAGATGTCAATAACTTTTGCCCTAAAGTACATAGCTTCCGAGATATCGGCCAAAAACTTTTTATCAAGATGGCGCTTGAAACTTCATGTGGATCTGTCAGCATTTTGTGATTTTATGCTCAGTAAGTGATCCTAAACCTTATAAACATGACAAATTTGAAACTTAGTTTATCCGTGCCATTCTAATGATTTCGTCGTGATTTCGTTACTTCGCCCTTGTACATAAGGTTGTTTTTTTGGATGCTGTCAAAGATGTAACCATGTTTGCTCTTAGAGAATCGCACGGCTGGATCGGGCTGTCATATATACATATTAATGTCAGTTCACCGTAACACTATGTCTACCTACGGTAATAATATCTATATTACCGTGCCATGTCGGTTTTCTTTTTGAGTTTACGGGACCAGCACAAAGAATGTGTGCTAAAGTATATATGCCTGCGCATTGTACACTCCAACGTATTGAATACAATACATAATTATATGTTGCCTAAGTGTTGGATACATGAACTATCCGTTATCTGTTATCATACTAATCCTACCTACATTATGTATAACTAATTACTCAATCACGCAAAAACGGCAAATGAACGGATCAAGATGAAATTTGGAGTGGAGATTGGATAGACGGTTTGTATCGAAGATTAACACATAGATGATAGACTACATATTCAATATCAGGGGGATTGCATAATCTTAGTCCGCGCTGACAAAGTCGTGCGCGTAAACTAATAACAGATATTATTGTGTACAGTTTATGAATAGTTATCGGACACATTCTAGATTAGTAAATCCATAGCTTATCGTTGTTTTCGAACAATATGAAGACATGAAAATATTATTGGTGAATAATGATTTTATTTGCAAACGAAAACAGCACAGCAGTCGTGGCCGAGCGGTTAAGGCGTCTGACTAGAAATCAGATTCCCTCTGGGAGCGTAGGTTCGAATCCTACCGACTGCGAACTTTTTAAAATGTAATATTAAACGGTTATTACTGGTGTGTGGGGAATTTAATATATTTTTATCCAACTCTCCGGCAAATTAAGTAAAAATATATTCGCGGGTTCTAACTGCCGTATTTATAAACCAGCAAAAGTAATTACTTAGGCAACGATTTTAACTCGATAGACTAGAATTTGCCTGAAGTTAAAACTATCAAAGGCTAGAATTCTTAGGCCCACTTGCACGTTCCAGAGTTAGCTTCAATAACTCAGAGTCAACTGCTAAAACGGGGTTTTATCATTAATTTATCTTGCACCATTGAAGGTTAGGAGTAAATCTAAGGTTATTTATTGATATTTAAACCAGCAATTTGGGAGGATTAACTCTTTAACTAGGGTTAGTGAAGTTTTGAGTCAAAAAAAATTGAGGTTACATTCTGCTGAATAATGTACTCTTTGGACGGAATGACACGAGACAATACGTATAGAATAAAAAGTCGTATAATTTCATACAACAAAGAATAAACAAGAAAGTATATAAGTATACATTGTACTGTAGTGCCGAAGAGATAGATATAAGTCTCACTTTTTTATCGATTCATTCATTATTGGTCAGGTTACAATATAAGCGCATAGACCATTTAATGTTTCCATCTAAAGATTACAAATGTCAGTTTAGCAAAACCTTTTATAGTCGTGCATGGCAAAATGAGAGTTAAAATTGCTAACGCAAATTTACAAACTCGTAGACTTATTTATTCAACCCGAGCAAACCTTAGGCCTTAGCCAAGTAATAGTCACTATTTCCTTTACTTAAACAATGAGAACACGTAAATTTTTCGTTCTTATTGCAAAAGTGAAGTTGTATAAAAATGACATTCGCACACAATTCTGAACTGTGAAGGATCTATTATGCTGTAAAAATTAAAATCCCATGACAACAAACTAATACAAGTGTAAAAAGATACATCTTATTTTGATAGCATTATGTCATGCATTTACTTTAGTAAGTAACGTTCAGAATAAGATTTTATGTTGAAGTATCTATCGTCAAGTGCTTACTTCATTGAGAAATTACGTAGCAACAAGTAATTACTTGTTTATAAATACAGCTGTAAGTACTTTGACTCCAGCACGGTAATATTTATAGATAATACTAGCGACTGCCCGCGACTTCGTTCGCTTAGTAGGCTCGGCATTCGGCCTTGCCATAACCTCCCATCTTCTTACATTTATTAAATGTAAGAACCTTCTACGAAGTATTAGAATAGAAAACATTTGAAAGAATATTATTGAAATCGGTAAAGCCTTTCGTAAGTTATAGCGTGACCAGGAGAAATAGGGGTTCATTTTTATATATAGACCTGCGACTGTCCGTGACTTCGTTCTCGTAGTAAGCTCGGCCTTCGGCCTCGCCATAACCTCCCGTCTATTCTTATTTGTTTTAATGTAAAAATGTTCTACGAAGTATTAGAAAACATTTTAAAAAAAGATGAATGAAAACTGTAAAGCGGTTCTCAAGTTATAGCGTGACCAGGAAAAATAGGGGTTAATTTTTATATAGGTAATAGTTTACCGTTATTCCTGAATAAGGGAATGTTTCAGTATGTATTTATACATGTTATATCTCTATGAGCACATAGTATGTAGGTATACATAGTAGTACTGATAACAATCATCATTTATATCTAAAGAGTACAACTAACAGGTTTTAAACCATATGTTACTACGTATGTATACCGATAAATAAGACTATGAACAAAACGATAAAGAAAAGAGAAAATAGGTACATAATCTTGGTTAGATTCTCTCCAAATAGTCGTAGAGTTAAAATTCATAGGGCCCACTTTCAACGGTACACTTATGTACCGGGGCGATTCTCTCCTACTCCCCTCTCTCCTGGCGACGGCCCAAGCCGAGGTCCGTACCCTAGTGGTGCCCTTGAGCAAGTCGCCTACTCCTCTCCTTGCGGCGAAGCGTCTTCAACGCTCGCCTTAGGCGGTGCGCCCTCTGCGCCCGCATCTGGCTGAGTGCCATCTGCGCTCGCCAACCGTCCGGTGACGCTGTAAATGCCGGTAGAGGCAAACAGCATTAGTCCGTTCTAAAAAAAAAAAAAAAAAAAGTACATAATCTGTGGAAAATCTGTAACGAAAGTTTGTATATCATAATGTCTTTCTTTAGTGATTAATTTCATCTTAACCTTTTTTCAAATCAAAATAGCCTGCGGCTGCTAGTGACGTCACATCACTTTCAGAATCGATTCGAAGCTGAAAGTCTTATTGAGTTCCCCAAAACGTCCAAAGAATCATAAATCTAGACTGAAAAATGTGTTCACTATGTAACTGACGCGTGTAACTACCTATACTACCCTATAGGCCTTTTTGGTAGTGACCGTGCTTTTTTTTAGCTGTGCCAAATGTATGTTTGATGAACAGAAATGTTTGTACTCGGGTATATGTGTGTCCCCATGTCTCCCGCGGCACAGGAAGTCTTAGTGCGGATACGTTATAAAAACTAAATAAAAAGTGCACATAATATTTATAACATTTAATAATGAAAAGCTACAATATAATAATATAAGTATTTCGTTTAATCCATAGTTAATTTTAATTTTAGTTTTTTAGCCATAACTAATTTAATTGCTACCTACCAGAGTGGCAATACTGCCAACGTTTTTGCCACTTTTCCACCCACCAAGGGGCTCATAGATTAGCTTTTGTTTTCATTATTTTTTTGTTAGAATTTGTTACTAAGTATCTAATAATTAATAGATAAATAATAAAAAACTACCAGCTAAATTATTTCAAATAATATTCCAAATATACTTGAAATCATGAAAACAGTATTGCAATAAACAAAAAAACCCATAAATTATACACACTCGTCACAAACATCATAAGTGTAATTATTAAGATATGACTACAAAAAGAATCCGCAGCCGGTAGGATTCGAACCTACGCTCCCAGAGGGAATCTGATTTCGAGTCAGACGCCTTAACCACTCGGCCACGACTGCCTTGGGAACACCCATCGAAATTAGCAAACGCCCCTGGATGCCTGGATATTATTGTTAATTTACTAAGTAGCTGTCAACGGCTTTTCCTGCGCATCTTACGAGATGCATGACCTCAAGGTACTTGGTGTGTTATATATTGATTACTAACTGTACCCCGCGGTTTCACTCGCATGAATTATGATGATGATGATGATGATTAAAAAAATATCCTATAAGTATGTTATTTCAGCACCTCATCTATCGACATACCAAATTTCATTAAAATCCAGTACGTAGTTTGTGCGAGAAAGAGTAACAAACATCCATACATACAAACTTTCGCGTTTATAATATTAGAAGGATAATCATTATTGAAAAAACTTTTACGAAGCACAGCAAGATATTGTGCAAACAAACATTTATATATATTTGATACTCACAAAATATTATATAAAAATAAAAAAAGGCCATACAAAAATTTTCGCAGCCGGTAGGATTCGAACCTACGCTCCCAGAGGGAATCTGATTTCGAGTCAGACGCCTTAACCACTCGGCCACGACTGCCTTGATACACACTTTTGAAATTCGCAAACGCACCCTGAAGCCGTTAGCTTTTTAACTTCTCATAGCAATAGTTTCTGTAAAATCACTAGCACATAGGCCAACGGTTTCGCCCGTGCATTCAATATCTATGACTAAGATATTATTATTACGTAGGTATTATGGTTACAGTAAAATAATTATTGAACTAATCAATTAACAACTATTTATTGATATTACAATAAATATTTATTATTTATTAACAATAAATTAAATTCACGTGGTCTTAAGTACTAATTGTTTTGTAGTAATAGGTATTTTTTTCCTATTTATTTTTATTTTTATTTATTCAGAATTCATAAAGTACCATGCACATTACAATGGATTACAAAGCATAGTTGCATTATGTTAAAGACCCCAGATCTAGGACCCAGACAGGAAATCGGGGAATAGGCTCCTATAGAGTAGATGACACACACGAACTACTTAACTAGTAATTATCTGTGGTCCCATAAATATAATAATTATAAAATTATTATAATAATATTCTATGGGTTCTTGGGGTCCAGATGCACGGCGTTTAGTAAAGGAGCTGTCCAGATTTTCAATGAAATTACAGGTGACCAAAGAGCTGGTACTGACCTCGGACAACGTATCAGCCTGGCTATTCAACGAGGTAACGTTGCCTGCCGGGCACTCTACCCGTAGACAGGGACTTAACTGCTGTTTTTTATCTATATATAATTTAGAAATATTTACGTGAATTAGTTTTATTGTAATAGTTAGATTTATTTTATGTCAGTCAACTTTGTACTTAGATTAAATTTATTTATTGTTGGGTGTTATAAAAAAAAATATAATTGTGCTTAATATAAACGCGAAAGTTTGTATTTATGATTTTTTATGTTTTTTTTATTTAATTTACGTAAGTAGGTACTAAGTAGAAAAGCATCCAGTTTATAAAAAAAACGTTAGTTATACATTTTAGTTTAAATTATATGCATGATTTGATCCCTGTATCCCACACTATGATTAATCCTGTGTTGTGGAATCCAGTCTCTTTCGTTTGCTGAGTTAATGAAAGTATACACAATTATATATATTTCAAGAATGCAAATGTAACAATACCTATAATAAGACATAATCACATTTAAATGTTTATGACTCGCTTTTGTAAATATAGTAACATGTGGGTACACAAAGAAAAGACTGCAGGCGCCGCGCTTATACAAAATATTGTTATACATTTATGTTACTTATAAAGATACTTATCTTATTATGAGACTTATATTTGACAGGCCAGTTGGTGCAGTAGGTAGCACCCCTGCCTTCTGAGCCGCTGGTCCCGGGTTCGATCCCCAGACAGGTCAAACATTTGTGTGCTTAAACACATGTCTGTTTGACCTGTGTCTGGGTGTGTATATGTATATAAGTATTTAATATCATATATAAGTATGTAATATCAGTCATCAGGTTACTATAGTACAGGCTCTGCCTAGTTTGGGACCTGAAGGCCTTTGTGTGGTTGTTGTCCCATATTGTCCCATATTAAAGAATATATAAAGAAAGATTAGTATTTGAGTGTGTTTGTAACGAATAAACTCAAAAACTAAGGGCCGATTAAAACAAAATGTTTCACCATTAGAAAGCTTATCCTGGAGTAACAAAGGTTATTATAAAGCTTCATCATCATACATCACCGCACGGGTGCACGCTCACATAAAGCCCGGCTAGTAATTATATATATTAAGGTAAGTTACATAAATGACACACACACACGGATGTTGACGGGCAAGTCGTGCGCCTGATGTCATTACGTTTGCCCATGGCAGTTGCAGGGTCACCCACAGGTTAGAGTAGCACTGCATACGCTCGTCGCCCAGAGATTATGAGTCTCTTGCGCCCAGTAATTTCACTTGCTACAGAGCCGTTCACAACCCTAACACAGTAAAGTTTGCGCACTACTGCTTCCCGGTAGCACTATGTATAGATAACCTTAAGGTATAACCAAAAATATAATAAACACACTGTTTCAGACTTTCGTGGTTGTTAACTAAAAATAAATATAAAGAAATACATAATAACCTGGAGTGGAGCATGTACTACGTATATGCTGGCTTTAGAACGTGCTCAAAGAGCACTACTAATTTTGCATTTTTATATTTATTAAAGCAACGAAACTGTTTTTTGACTACCTTCAAGAAAAGGAGGCGGTTTCTCAATTCGACCTTATAATAATATTCGTTTAATGTGTGTTCGCGGATAACTTCGTCGTTTATGAATCGATTTTGATGGTTATTTCTTGTTTGGTAGATGTAGTGTAGTTGTATACTTCTAAGGTCTTCCCTTTTAAATGTCATCAAATTCAGTCCAGTAGTTTGTAAGTTACAATCCAATAACTGCAAAGTGTTTTTCCTATCTTGATGATATCATCATTGACGGTGAATGACAATCGATCCCGTAATTAGCAAGGGTCACTAAAAATGGTGAAAAATATCACCAACAAATACGATTTGAAAAATGTAATACCGACTTCCATTCTATGTAGTTATTGGAGTGTAACTCAAAAACTACTGGACTCCTTCGTTTTGTAAGTCGGTAGAAAAATTGAACAGAATTAAATTTTTCCATTCCATTTTTTGCACAAAAACTTTATACTAGCGACTGCCCGCGACTTCGTTTGCGTAGTAGGCTCGGCCTAGGTTCTTTCATAAGAACCTTCTGACTATAATTAACACAACAAAAAAAAACATCATTCTTTTTTTTTGGAAGTCGGTTGAAAAGAGAATATTCTCAAACCTACACGTGGATCCCCACGTCAAGACCCTTTGTCACTCAAAAAGTATTTAATATTATTCCAACATGAGAAGTACCAATTTCACTTAGGTTTAAGAAATCCTTTCAGTAGTTTGCATGTAATGACAGGACATACAAACTTTAAAAAAAACTTATCTTACCTTCCAACCAGTCCTTTTATTAGTGAGGTATATGTACAGCCGTGGTTGTCCTGCGGCTGAGATAGTGATGATGACAAGTTTTAATCTCGCTTGATTTTGAAGTTTTTTTTTGAAGTTATTCTTAAAATCAATTTGTAGGACTATATACAAACATATTTCCATTTGGTGCAGAAATTATTGTAATCTTCACGATTTCATGTTTTATTTCTAAAATACACAAGTTTGTGTAAAACCAGAAAGTTCTACCCTATGCATTTATGTTATATATTTAAGCCACTGAAAGCAGCTACAGTTAAGATACGGACAACACGTAATGAGGAGCGTATATAAGTTTAAATAACATTATTATAATCTCGAGGATGTATTCATACACATTACAATAACGTATTTACTTTCATATTATTAATAACAAAAATGTACCACAAAGAGAAAGAGAGCAGTGGAACCAAAACCACTGACTGATAATTACGTACAGCTCTTTAAATCACATACGCCTACCTACATTAATAAGAAAGTTAATTTTATGTTACATTTACTAATTCATTATTTTTATTTTAATGTTATACACTACCGTCCTTTGTCTATATATAATTACCATTATTTCATAAGGTTATCTGGAAGACATCGCTTTATGCGATAAGACCACACATTGTACCTAGTCGTATATCTTGACCGGCTTCGTGGCCTATAAGTTGACGTTTAAAATGTATGCAAGTGGAGTCCTCGCGTAAAGTATTGCTTTAAATTAATCGTCGATCACGGCTATAGAATATACTGGCAAGTAAATATTCTTTTAACCCGCTGCCAAGAATAAGATCAAATAAAATCAAACAAAAAGAAACCAACGCAGAGAAATCCGGCTTGCAGCGGGTAAATTCAGTTTCCTTAGTTGGGCGTCGGGAAACACATATTTTTCTGTAAACGACTCGTGCGTCAGAATGAGAAGCTCGTTTTCTTTTAAATAGGCGTTTTGTTTCATGAAACTGGTACATTTGTTTAATTTACGGCTGAGAATATAGCAAATGTAATAATTAAAGAAACGTAATTATTTGGGCCGTTTTTTGCACGCGTTGCATAAGAGTACTTGGAGCGAATAGTTGTTTGTATCAAAATATCAATAAGGAACAAAGGCTTATTTCGATAATTAAAAGACGGAAACAAATTGGTATTATAAACCGGGCTCTACACATGCTGGTTTCCTATGCGTTTAATATATGCTGTGGTTTCCTAGGCATTTTAAACATATGCATTCTGATCCGGATCGTTAACCGAGCAGATTTTTGTGGGCCGGTATAAACATGACCTAGGAAATGTCGTTCAAACAACGTTTACTGCGTACACGCTAGCAAAACACTGTTGCGTCCAGTCATAGGCAAATAATTAGTTTGTGATCTAGAATTAGCTACCCATACACTCTGCCTGCAAAGACAATATCATTATTACTATTAATACGTAACTATAAAACAATTTGAAAAAATCATATCATAATCAATGCATTCTTCCTTACACAGTATAAAAAAAAATACAATTAAAAATATACACAAATAAGTTACTAATTACAAAAATTAACACAACAGTCAAAAAATAAAATCAATTAAATAACCCCCCCCGTACTGTACCCGGTGCAAAGGTGTCCATGACGCTGTCTGCATTTCCGCGCTGGATGGCTATGGCTAACCTTTGCACCAGGAGTATAAAATTAAATCTATTTCCACGTCTGTCCGTATATCTGCTGACTCCTCGTAAACAACGCAACGGATGGTGATGCGGTTTCACCATCAGTTAAATCATTTTTCACAAAAGGATTACATACATAAAAAACCTAATTCCATTTTTATGTAAGTAGAATAAAACAAACATTACATTTTTCTAAATTAAGCCAATAGACATAATCGTCGACGCTGTTCCCTAAAGTAGCAAAAGAACAGTACTTAACATTAATACTTTTAAGTCAAATAAAGTAGCAAAAGAAAAATGACAGCGATTACCGTCGGCGCGGTGCTTAGCGATCAGGTTCGCGTGCGATTACAATCGTACGCTACGATCCTCGTTCGACTGCGCCAGTAACACAACCCACTTGCACAAATGTTTCAAGTTTACAGCTCTTCAACAACTATATTTCAGCGCTATCTCCTATCTGTCGTGTACAACTAATAGTGGTTATGTTGTTTCTTGAGTTATGAGGGCCGTTAAAAGTTGAAGCCTAGCTCGAATGGGCGGCTGATATAATGTTATCGCCAAACGAGAGACTTTTTGTGTTTAATTTAAGTTTACATAAATCGGTGTACCTTTGTTCAAAATTTGGTAAAGTCAATTGAATCTTATCCCTAAGATCTGTCTGTAGTATACAAGATGTTTTTTGAGAAGGTCATGGCAAACTATGTTCAGCAGTAGATGTCCTACGGCTGAGATGAAGATGGCAAAGTCCAAAGCCACGAGAGTTAGAGACAAGTCGTGAAAGGAGTCATGTTCTCGATGTATAAGAAAACAATAACTGCATATTTAGTTTTAGTTTTTTAATTTTATACTTTCGATAGAAATCGATCTGACCATTTTTCAAACATACGTACAGAAAACGATATTAAAAATATTTAGTGACACTTCCGCTGAAAAGAAAACAATGAATTTGGCCTATTTGGGGGTGTGCACCACCCACCCTCCCGCATAAAATGCTAATAGGAAGAATACAAAATAAAAAACACAAGAAACCCCAAATAAACCAAAACCAAAACCGATTCGACATGTGTTTCGCCTCTACACGAGGCATCCTCAGGAGATGTTGACTCGTCGAGCGCTAGACCGACAGTGAGAGAACAACGTTTTTTTTTTTTTTTTTTTTTAGGAAGGACATAGAGCTTTTTGCCACTACGGGCATTAAAAGCGACACTCAACCGAGGGACAACAAGGGCGCATAAAGCGCTAGACAACGACAAGAGCGAACCCTTGCCTAGTAGGGAATAGAGGTGCCGGTAGCCGCCAGCACACTGTCTGAAAGAAAACAAAACACAGGTTAATGAAATAAAACACAGGTTAATATTGATGATACTTATAAACTTTCAATCGAAAATCGATACGTTACCTTTACCTTAATACGCATTACCAAAATATAATACAGATTACCTTGTGTCTGATTTAGGATTATTTCGAAGTCGCTTATGACGACCTGTCTAACTGTGAAGACTGGAAATCCAAAATCAGACATATTACCTCTCGTGGCTCGGCAAGTAGACCCTGAAATACCTGAAATACCAATATTACCAGGAGGCTGACTGATCGACGCCAGAGCTGTCGTGATGGGGGAGAGAACAACGCAAAATCGCCCGCTTATATAGCAAGCAGACTCCGCCACCTTGTGACTCACTGCACGTGCGCCGGGCGCTGCTATATTGTTGTTGGTGACGTATTTGGGGAAAATATACGCAATAATGGAGATGAAACCATGTTGGTTTGGTCATACAATAGTGTAAGATTATTATTATTATAATCTGTATGACATTTAACTGTTTACAACGTTGATTAGTCAACTTGATGTAAAGTTTTGCCTGTTCAGCTATACTTGCCGACTTCAGATAATTTATTGATTAAGGCGTTACTTTGCGGAAATACATTATCAGAAAACGATATTAAAAATATTTAGTGACACTTCCGCTGAAAAGAAAACAATGATTTTGGCCTATTTGGGGGTGTGCCAAATAGGCCAAAATACAAACATACGTACTACTTCATGATATTTCTGTAACTCTTGTGGCTTGTGGTGGACTTCTAAAAAAAACAACGTGTATACTAAAGATAATAATTATAGGGAACAGCAGGAATAAAAAAGTTGCCTATGTGTCAATCCCGGGTACAAACCATGTCCACTCCAAATTTCATCGAAAAACGTTCAGCCGATTAATAATAATAATTTTCTGTATTTTATAGAACCCTTATTTATACATTTTACATTAACATTTTGTATTAGTATAATTACAATAATAATATAATCAAATATTAAAAGCAAAGCAAACGTTTCTGACAAACATCCCCTTTGCTCTTATAACGTTAAATCATATTGGTAACTTCATTTATACTGAATGACTTATATATTTTCTGTAACATGTTTGTGAAAAGTTACTTTAAATCCTTTTGAGAAGATTACCTACCAACTGACTTACTAGCATTTGACTAAGTAAGTTATTTTTGCTAACGAAACCTTTCAAATTAATAAAACGGCTTAATAACACATATAGGAGGCTGCACAAATCGGATAAGCCCTCAATTAGGACGGCGTATCCGATAACAAGGCAATGCTTTTAGCCTAGATTCTGTTTATAAAACTAAATAAAGGCTAATAATCACCTCCCCTATCTCTGATTGCTAAAACTACGCAAATAAGTAAGCAGGTATATTACGGAAAGACGAAGTAGAGTTCGCCCTTCTTTTCCGGTTAGCTTTTAAGGGATTTAACGTGATATAAATCAACGTAATTTCTTCATTTTTATCTGTCTTTGATCTAATATCATTTTCAGGACGAAGAAATATAATGCCTAATGTTGACTTAGTTTGGTTTGTATGATCAATAAAAAGTTTTATTGTTACCGCTGTAATATTGTAAAATTACCAAACTTAATTTACTTACACAGTTTGAACTTGCCCGCTTGGTCGCCGCGATCTTGCCGCGTGAACTCCCTGAGAATGGGCATCGGACATGCCCGAAACCTAGGTCGATAACGTCGGCTACTTACGTGTGTAAAGCCGGTTTGGATATTTCATCACACATTTGTATGATCTGTACTATCAACAATCATATATGAATGTATCTGGAAATACGACGTGTTAGCCGGATAATAAACTTTCATAGGTATCTGTAGATTCATAGTATTTTTGTATTAAAATGCAATATCTAGTAAAATTCTATCGCAAAACTTTAAAATCCCTGCAACCGACATCCGACAACCGACAACAACTTCATCGCAAATCTCCATAAAGCCGAGTACACACGGCATAATCAATTTGCAATCATTTGAAGTGGTGCGGTGGAGCGCCGAGTTGACGCCGACGTAAGCGTCAAGCGCCTCCCGAGACGCGCCGCTTGCGTTTGCATTTGTATGAAACGGAACGATCGAGAACGGAGGACAAATCCCCAAGCCTCACGATCGGCACATAAGATAGTCTGCCACAATGTGAAACCTTCAACCCTTGACCGTCAAAATAGAGCAGTCTCAATTTTGGCGGCTATATTTGCTCAGCAAATATCCCCAAGAAATCCTTTTTAGAAATGGAAAGTGAATAGAAAAAGTGGTTTTTATTTCTAACTAAAAAATAAACGTCTGAGGGCTACAAAATGTACGCTTGCTATTGTCTTAGATGAAAGTGCCTCTTCTATAAAGTATCTTTAGTACGTCACGTCGAAATGGAATTTGCACTACAATGTTATTGACGCATACTCGATGTTTATTAAAGTGAAACATGCAAGTCCACTTAACGAGATATAATTTTTAAATGCGATAAAAAAGAATACTTTTAATATTACCCTGACTGTTTTGTAATTCATATTTCTTTACTATAAAATTGACCTGGATTGTCGTGGGAAGTATTTACACTTACCAAATATGTAACAGCCTACATAAACAAAGAGTTATTGTTTATTATTTTGATTATATTTGACAGGCCGGTTGGCACAGCCCTGCTTTCTGAGCCGCTGGTCCCGGGTTCGACCCTCGGACAGTTCAAACATTTGTGTGCATGAACATGTCTATTTAACCTGTGTCTGGGAGAAAACAATTGTCCTATCAAAGAGGCACTAATGAACTTTATTTATTATCATTTGAAGGACTTTACCACTACATTTCAAAATATTAAGTCCAACAAAATCTAATCTATCTAAAAGTAATTATTAATTTTAAATTTAAATATAAAAACGAACCTTACTATACAATTTAATTGGAACCGATTTGCAAAACATATAAACTACGTATTCTAATGTTTATTTTTTTCATATCAAAAGATAGTAACTTGATTGAAACTTTCGAAAGTATGTTAGTGCAAGGACGCACTCAGCCATCTGCGCGAGTGCACCATGAATAAATGACAAGACAAAATAACAATACATAATTAAACATTGTGCAAAATATGTGCTTCTTAAGTTTTTAATATTGTTATACAAGTCGAAATGCCGCATCCAAGTTTGTCGTATGGGTAGCCATAGATGGCACATCTAAGGCTGCGGCAGACGCATAATGAGCAGTAACGAACGTCATTGTGGCCGTCGCCCGTGTGAACGTCGCCTTATATCACATCCACGTTTTGGCTTAAGGCACGCGGCACCTTTATTACAGCTTACATTTTGGGAACTAGGTCACTTGGTATTGAGAAAGTTACATTTTAAAGGGTTATGTAGGAAGATCGAGTACATATTACAAATATTAAATTATTGCGACAAAGGACGCAAGTTGAAATTATTCATCATATTCATCACTTTTCAAGTTCACATTATACATTTTATAACACGAATGTGGAATGTGATAACAGTTATTTAATATTCATGATAACAATTATTTAATAGTAATGATATAAATATATAATAATAATGATAAAATTATATAATCATAATCTTAGTTTTTGAAATTCTAGGAAATATTTATTCCGCGGGCCACGCTGCTTACAAAACAATACAATTCCTGGAAGCGCAACTCTACTGGTTTTTCTGTAAAATACAAAAAATACTGTTTAGACAGTTCGAGAGGTGAAATACCCATAAGGTCGGGTGATACCACTCTGAATGGTAAACAAACACTTTTTAATAAGCATTTATATAATTTAGTATATATAATATCATTTATTACATATATACCTGGTCGACATTATAAGTTATTTAACGAAAATAACAAATTTTCACCATGCGGTTGCTGGATCTATGATTGTATTCTAATATTTTTGGGTTGACAATGCCGAGGGGAAGCTGTGTGTCGGAAGGCCGGAGATTTAGATCTAAATACTGAAATACAGGTGATTGTACATACCAATGTATCGCCTTCAGCAGGTATCCGTCGTGAGTCCTTGAGGACCCAGCGATCCTGGCGGTCGGCGTGTTCCTTCCTTTCAGTATCACCTCACAAGTTCTTATATAATTTGCACAGTTTCGCGAAGAGTTTATGAAGTTATTAGGGTTAATGTCTATATCTAATTTTATGCGCACGCGCAGCAGTTTATAAGCGGTGAAAACTGTCTGGTCAGCTTGAGTGACAGCTGAGTACTGATTGTTGCGGATTGATGTATTGCCAGTTACGGGCTTAAAGATGCCGCTGGATAATCCAACCCGCTACTAAGATCTAGCGATCTATTAGCATGTTTATAAATCACCAAATATAACAATAAAAAGATCCAATACCAATGTATATATAAATTAGATATAGACTTCGGAGCCGCTTGAATAACAGCGCCATCTACGTTTAAGCCGGTATTTTGGCAAACTTCTGATCTACAATGTATAGGTATCAGTAATTCTCTTTAAGTATATAGGGTGTTTGATAGAGGGACCGACAAACCAAATGAGCGTGTTCGGGGGACCACTTGGAGAATACAAGTTGGCCAAAAAAAATCCCCGACCCCTCAATATGTTTAACTTTTTTTGTGATTTTTCCCTTTTTCTCCGAAATTGTACCTATTTACCAACATAACATTTGTAAAATCTGTTTAAGACCGGATGTTTTTAGTTGAATTTGGTCTCTAATACACTTTCAGGCCACGCAAAGCAAAATTGGTACAATGTTGGAGAAAACGAGAAAATTCACAAAAAAAAGTTAAAAAAAAATTGGGGTGTCGGGGATTTTTTTTTGGCCAACTTGTATTGTCCAAGTGGGCCCCCGAACACGCTCATTTGGTTTGTCGGTCCCTCTACCAAACACCCTGTATAATCATCTTTGGCCATATCCTTGGCAATACCCTTGGCCATACCTAAAATAAACATTGTAATGATAATCTTACGAGTTAATTAGCTTCAAGCTAATTGCATCATTATTATACAAGCATTTAATCAATCAATTCCCACCTAAAGTATACTGAAGTTCTGTAGTCGTTTCACAATCGCGTGTGTATCGCCAATAAGTCGCAACTGTATCGCGATGGAATCGTTGTAGTGTGTGCCACAGAACAGCTAGCAGTGTCTAGTAACGTTAAGGGCTTGTGTTCGATAGCATTTTATAAACGGAATAAACAATCTACGATATTGTTTATTCCGGTTCATTTTTAATACTTAAACATTATATGTTTTTTAGAATGAAATTTCTAATAAAAATATAGGCTCGCTGATAATATTACAAATAATATACAGATTGGAAACTTTCAGCGGGGCAGTAAGGGAAGTACCTTATCCGTTGCAGCTACTCGAAAATGGTCTTAGGAGACTATCCATATTTTTTATGGAATTTTGATCCCCATTCACAGATTAAAAAAAAAACAATGGGATCAAAATTCCATAAAATTTATACCACCCTGTATAATGTAAACTTTAGCACTGAAACGTGGTCTCTTACTATGAGCCTCATAAATAAGCTCAAAGTCGCGCAACGAGCTATGGAGAGGGCTATGCTCAGGGTTTCTCTACGTGATCGAATCAGAAATGAGGAGATCCGTAGAAGAACGAAAGTCATCGACATAGCCCAGAAGATTAACTAGTTAAAGTGGCCGTGGGCAGGACACATAGCACGCAGAACAGATGGCCGATGGGGCCGGAAGGTCCTGTAGTGGAGACCACTGACCGACAAGCGTAGCATAGGTCATTCACCGACACGGTGGACAGACGACATAAGGGCCGCAGGACGACGTTGGATGCAGGCCTCTTCCAACCGGTCCTTTTGGAAAATTATGGGGAGGCATAATAATATGTTCAGCAGTGGACGTCTTACGGCTGAGATGATGATGATGATAAATGAAGAAATAACAGGTTGGTTGTATAAAATTATTCATGAAGATGGAGATAAGGAGTCCAAAGTTGAGAAATAATTACATTAGCTTACCGATACTGAAGTTATTGGCCAACGAAGCGTGAGGTCCCATGTTAAACTCCTATACCCGGGGTACTCTAAGTATGATGTGGAGAAATGTTTTTTCTCGTATCTTGGATGTCATAATGTGTAATTCTGTGTCCATGCCTCCCGCTACACAGGGGATCCTTGTGTGTAAACGTTATGTTATCCTTTATCTGTCGTAACAGCAAACATTGCAGTGGGGAAGTAGGTAAGTAGTACATTTTCCCACCGATTATTCTGTCTAAATCACTTATGATGATAACTTTGGTAATTACCACTGGCCCTAATCTCAATGTGTGTGTCAAATCTCAAAAGTGTGAAGGGGTGAAGAAGGCTCAGCCTAAAGCAAATTGTCTATATATTTGCTTTGGATTAGCCCTTTACTGCGTTTGCACCCGTTTATATATAACATCATTGTTTGCACCACCTAAAAATATACCACAGTTTAAAAACGTTCTTGTGAAGCAACTTTAGCTCCGTAATCTGCGATCCCGGCTCATTATTAACGGTGCAGCCGCGTGGTGAGTACGCGCTAATCTACGCCGGAGTTGATTCAGCGGCCAGATTGTATCGGAAGGTGCCGACTGATGCAACCCGATACGCCAGTGTATACGCCTGCTTTAATGTCTGGCCTGTGAAGTGATCAAGGGGTTAAATTAAATTGTTAAGAAACTTTATTTTATAAGTATTATAGACAGGAAATTGATAAGAATTTTGTCAACCTTCAAACTTGTTAAGCTGTCGCCTTCCGTACTCCTGGGAGCAGTGTTTCGATGAGTATTATTAAACTATAGTAGGGTGAAGTAAGCAATCTTTTGTAAGACTAGTTGACACGCCAGCGGCTTCGCTCGCTTGGTCTTGGTGTAGTAGCGAAAGAGTAATTCTTTAAATTTTAATAACTGTTTTTATTCATAAACCCATTGATATGAAACACTAAATGCTAAGTGTAGCTTACCACGATATATTAGTAAAACCGCATCGAAACTGGATCACCCATTTCTGAGATTACATAGATAGATAGTGTACAAGCGCACAGACTAACATATAAACAGACAAACAGACAACAATTCTAACAATCATTATTTCACTCATATACAGACAGCGATCCGTGACATTTTTATTATATGTATAGATATAGATTGTGTTTAAGTCATTATAGGCAATGTGAGTCTGCCGTTGATCAGGCGGTCGGCGATTGGATTCCTACCGAGGGCTTGAGTTATAGGTAAAGATCAACATTTAAGGCAACATGATAATAGGGTACTTTTTAGTGCCTGCCTGGCTTGCAACCACCCTCATAATGTAAAACCTCTCACAAAAGTTCTAAAATCTTGTTTACGGCAGATGACCCAACGAGACCAGGTCACCATTATAAGTTCAGGGCTCCAGGTGTTAATCAGACCCTGAAAAATAATTTCCACTGATTTGAACTCATTTTACACACATTTAGTTATTAATACAAAGATATTACTAGAAACCAGAAGAATTAACAAGTGCAATTTGAAAAATTTCGTACCAGCTTCCATTCTATTCAGTTATTGCAGTGTATCTCAACAACTGCTGGACCGAATTTGATAAAACTTAAATGGGACCTCAAGGGAAGCACCAACTTTTAAACAAAAAAATAATTTTATGAATCGGTTCACCCAGTCGAAAGTTATGAGTGTCACAGTGTACAAAGTGTAACATTAACTTAACTACATAACCACTGAGTTGGACACAAAAAGTTTTTAGAAATTAATTATTCACCATGTCCACTCTGAAAGATACCGTGAGACTGTTTCTCGAAACTTTGCATCAACAAAAATAAAGGACCAAACCATTGGCAAAAACAACAAAAAGTATTATCCCAGCTAAATAAGAGCAGGGCCCCGACACTTGTCATTTTAATATCGCCCTTAAGGGTTATTCTCAAAATTAACGCTAAATATAAGCCGGCCTCCAGATAACAGGATTATCGTTAAGCGTTATTAAATTTTGTATTCTATGAATTTCGGCTTAGTCAGTGAAACCAGCACTGCTGGCAAGCCGCCTTTACATTACCAACTTTTGAGGTCATTTCAAATTTTAAACAACCCGAGCTGTAATAAGAGGAGTAGATTCTCGAGACCAGCTTTTATATTCATTGACATATTTTTCTGAGGAACCATTCCTCATCTTCAATAATTAATTTCGAAAACGCTAGAACAATAGAACTAGTTAGATGTACGTTCCTTAAGTTTAGGACTTGAAGGGCACACATTAATATTAATTTATATTAATTATTATTATTACATCTTACTGAATGCTTAACACTGAGATAGAATTTAAACTCTCCTCACTAAGAGTTTAAAATTCAAAATCATTTAAAATTGTTAAGTATACCTTCCCTACGATTATACCAGTTAACCTAATGTTGATTATTGGGTTGGGCCGTTTTTACACTGAAGAGCTTTTTAGAAATATGAGACATAATTATAGATCAACCCACAACCGAAACAGTGACATTAGTCGTCCATTAGTGTCGTGCCTACTTAAGAAATAATGTTTTTAATAAACCTCTATTTTGAAATTCTTTACTAAAGAGCTTGAACGCTATTATTGCCAACGCTCTAGTTAAGTACGCAGTACATGGTAGTCAAATCAACATTCACCAGCAGAAGAACTAGTTAAGTACGCAGTACATGGTAGTCAAATCAACATTCACCAGCAGAAGAACTAGTTAAGTACGCAGTACATGGTAGTCAAATCAACATTCACCAGCAGAAGAACTAGTTAAGTACGCAGTACATGGTAGTCAAATCAACATTCACCAGCAGAAGAACTATTTAAGTACGCAGTACATGGTAGTCAAATCAACATTCACCAGCAGAAGAACTAGTTAAGTACGCAGTACATGGTTGTCAAATCAACATTCACCAGCAGAAGAACTAGTTAAGTACGCAGTACATGGTAGTCAAATCAACATTCACCAGCAGAAGAACTAGTTAAGTACGCAGTACATGGTAGTCAAATCAACATTCACCAGCAGAAGAACTAGTTAAGTACGCAGTACATGGTAGTCAAATCAACATTCACCAGCAGAAGAACTAGTTAAGTACGCAGTACATGGTTGTCAAATCAACATTCACCAGCAGAAGAACTAGTTAAGTACGCAGTACATGGTAGTCAAATTAACATTCACCAGCAGAAGAACTAGTTAAGTACGCAGTACATGGTAGTCAAATCAACATTCACCAGCAGAAGAACTAGTTAAGTACGCAGTACATGGTAGTCAAATCAACATTCACCAGCAGAAGAACTAGTTAAGTACGCAGTACATGGTAGTCAAATCAACATTCACCAGCAGAAGAACTAGTTAAGTACGCAGTACATGGTAGTCAAATCAACATTCACCAGCAGAAGAACTAGTTAAGTACGCAGTACATGGTAGTCACATTAACATTCACCAGCAGAAGAACTAGTTAAGTACGCAGTACATGGTAGTCACATTAACATTCACCAGCAGAAGAACTAGTTAAGTACGCAGTACATGGTAGTCAAATCAACATTCACCAGCAGAAGAACTAGTTAAGTACGCAGTACATGGTAGTCAAATCAACATTCACCAGCAGAAGAACTAGTTAAGTATTTAACTATAGTATGATAAGAGAATATCGTACATCTTAGTTAATAATTGTATATCGTGTGATAGGGGGTTCAAAAGTATAATGTTGCAATCAGCTAATTCTCTAGTATCTTTTAATTATCCACTGTGGTATTAACAAATACTTTTCATGGTTACTTATATTGTTTGGTATATGCCCTAAAATAATTTTAAAGTAAATAACATATAGGGTGTTTGGTAGAGGGACCGACAAACCAAATGAGCGTGTTCGGGGGACCACTTGGAGAATACAAGTTGGCCAAAAAAAATCCCCGACCCCCAATATGTTTAACTTTATTTTGTGATTTTTCCCTTTTTCTCCGAAATTGTACCTATTTACCAGCATAACATTTTTAAAATCTGTTTTTAGTTGAATTTGGTCTCTAATACACCTTCAGGACACGCAAAGCAAAATTGGATACAAAACAGAGCTAACTAACTGATTTAGTTAAAAAAAATTGGGGTGTCGGGGATTTTTTTTGGCCAACTTGTATTCTCCAAGTGGGCCCCCGAACACGCTCATTTGGTTTGTCGGTCCCTCTACCAAACACCCATATAATGGATGATTTCCATATATGGTGTTGGGGAATAACGCCAATAATTTCTTGAACGGAGTAAAGAACAATGCATGCAACAAAAATAAATTCCAAATTGAATGGTGAAAAAGCAAGAGGAGAAAAGGGAGGTTTGAATAATTATATAAACCATACACCCCGCCAACAAAGTCCTAGGTAGCTTGTTTTTTGTAATAAACCTTATCAGGTATAAGCTATACTGTTGAAATTAAGATTACGGACATTTGATACGGACCGTGATATTACAAACGACCAATTTTATCGCTAAAAGTTTCATAAGTCGCTAAGTCTATTCATTCGTTTATATTCCCACAATTAATCTAACCACCCTAAAGCCCTCCTAACTAAGCAGCTAGCTCATCAACTACCAACCGTTTAAAGTGTAGCTTTCGCTCCAGGTAACCTGTCTGTCCGCGGGGTCACTGTCACCGTGAAATTAATTCCGGTTATGAATTCATTTGGCGTCCATTGCCTCGAGGACTAATAGCGGCGGCGCTACGGCGCGGCCTTGCGGCACGGTTTATTGTAAGTGCTCGCGGACTACTCACCTGAGCCTGCTAGTTATGAAGCTAATTTCTGGACTAATTGGCCAATGAATAATGTATATCTTTGATTGAATTTACAACGGACTGATCGCATCTACTCGTACGTGCCTGAAACTCAAAATACAACGGAACTTTACGCATGGTCACAATCTTTAGTTTTTAAGCTATTGCATAGCTTCTGTCGCGGGCTTTGAGCGTGGAGACCGAATCCAGAAATTCCGTAACGATAATAACCTAACACCTTGATAAAAACAGCTATGCAATAGCTTTACCGCGGCAGTCTCCGAGTGCCACACGTCTCTTGCTTGTGTGTTTTTTTTCATATATTATTTCTGGTTAGGAATTCTGTGAATTACACAATCTTTCTTCTGGTACTATCAAAACCAACCTTAAGGAGACGCTACAGTCTGCAGTGGAGACCACGGACCGGCAATCGCAGCGTAGGTCGTCCACCGTCACGGTGGACAGACGACCTGATAAAGGTCGCAGGACGACGTTGGATGCAGGCCGCTTCTAACCGGCCTTTTTGGAAAATTATGGGGGAGGCATATGTTCAGCAATGGACGTCCTACGGCTGAGATGATGATGATGACGCGTTGCACGCGAGTACCGACATCTGGACGGATGAATGCATATTTAGTGAGTCGTTGTAAAAACTTCGTTCGCTTCGCTCACTCGATCAATAAACACACATTTAAAAAAATTCAAATTAGTGTCATTATAAATTAGCACTTATGTACTACATGTATAATATTCAGTGAAATTAACTAAATATAACCTATGCCAGGTTCAGGCCCAGCCTATAGCCTATCTATGTAAGGTCTAGCCTATCCAGCCCGCTCGCACTGGGCCTACGTGGTGAAATATGGCTTTTATTCCTTTCTCTGATGGGACACGTTTATAAAGCACTGTTATCAAAAACAGCTACCTCTAATTGACATGTATAAAAACAATAATCCACATTTTAACAACTATAATGAACTTCCTAAAATAAAACTCAATAAAACAGACTCATCCGCGTGGAAAACCTCATTGCTTAACTGAAATAAAAGTTGCAGCTTTTATAACGAGTGTTAAATTCGTCGAGACGAGTTGAAAAGTACATACAAACAGAAAGGGGCGCTAACACAAAAAGACGGTTTGATTTCTACTTGATAACAATAGGCGGGGATGTTTACCCTACTTTTCCGAGGTTGCACTAATGTTTATAACACTTCTTTACCGTACATTGCTGGCTAATAACAACAAAGCAACTAATACTTTCAGTATAAAAATATGATATATGAATAAATACTTATCATAAACATTATCATCATCAGCCGGAAGATGCTACTATACTACTACTGCTAAATATAGACACGACAATCATCATAATCAGCCATAGGGAACAAAATTGTTTCCACTGTTGGGACTCGAGCCTTCCTCTCAGAGTGAGAAGTTGGGCCATAATCCACCACGCAGGCTCAGTGCGACTTGGTGGATAGGTTAGTGGCCAACCTATGTCGAAGTTTTCAGGCCTAACGATGTTTGTCCAACCGGGACCGACGGCTTAATGTGCCCTCCGAAGCACGGAAACTCTGTTGAATAATACCACTATCGGTCACCCATCCAAGTCCTGACCGCAGCAAGTGTTGCTTAACTTGTTGATCAGTTAAGATCGCCAAGTCAAACTCCGCTACGAGCGCTTTTACGAGCGAGACACTATGACACTACTAGAGTAATATTATCTATATATTACCGTGATATAGACCTCCTCTCGTGAATGTCACCATGGACGGCTGTTTGCCAAATGTCGCATCAAAATCACAACGTTGTCGGTCCACATATTATTATAGAACTTATTTATAATTATCATATACCAAATTCAAATTAGTTAATAAGGTTATCGTGACCCCTCCGCACAGCAAGGTACTTAAACACAGAACGAGTAGGTAAGTAGGTACGGGGTAGTCTCTCAAATAATATCAGTGGTTCAAATAACTAAATGCTAGGGTTAACTAGACATGTTATAGCACTACAAATGTGCATATTGGAAAATATGTAAAAATATTACATATTAATATTATTAATATTTACAAATGTTTCAAATTAGTGACATTTGTACCGCTGTACAAAAGTTATCCCCACCATCAGTCCCATTCATGAATATCAATAGTCAAAAATGACATCGTAAGAAATCGTCAGTTAATACTAATGCCGCCATGTATAACGCTTGAGCGAAATTGTCGCTTGTAACTTAATATCGTGGTAAATCTAAATCCGGAAAGCAAAAGGTAACCAGCATAGTTGTTGATTAATCATTGTGAAATAGTATCGCGCTGATTACGTGTGGCCAAAGTTTGTGTTTGAGGGTTAATTTAGCGAACAGCCCCCGCGCGCGGTGAATAACAACATCTCAACTGTGAACTACCCTCGAGTGAACATTTTGCGTTGACTATTAAATATAAAAGATACGTTAGCTTTTGAGAAGGGTTGGTCTAGATTTATTTGAAGACTTATTTAAATAAATTTCGAAGTTATTTTACTTCACTATTCAATATTTGTTTCAATACGCTATAAAACCGCTGTAAAGATGGTCATGGTATTTCATCTTGTGTAACTGAGAATGCAATCGTCCAGGAGATGAGTACTATTCTGGCTATTGTCATTTTTCGCATGTCATCAATGCACAAAGAATGTCGAAGAGCTCGAATTTCTCGTGATTAGGAGGGTTTTGTATGTTTTAATTAATGATTCGAGACTCGACGATATGCAATATTTTGGAATAGTTTCAGCAACGATGGGCATGCGTATTGCTACGATTAGGTGCGCGATTTGCCCGTCTCGCCACTTAGTTATACAAAAGTAAAAAAATGAAGTGCACTAGCACTAAATTAGTGATCGCAGAATGTTGCTTAATAGAAAATGTATTCTATGCTTAAGTTGAACACTAACATTTACGAGAAGGAATATTTCGGCCGCATTTATATTATAAATATTGTGAATGTTTTTGTGAATTAGTGTACTCGTATACATGATTGTTACTTATTCACGCTGAAATGCCATTCATGATTTGGATGAAAATTGGAATGAATATTGCTTATGTATAGCATTAACACATAAACTTACGTTTACCTTACTTCAGTGGTTTGATCCGATCTATAATATTAATAACATCGTAGACCCCAATTCTTCCTCCGGCTTAATGAGACCCCTAACCTGGCTTGCCTTACTTGGATTTCTGGCGGTGGAGACACATGAGCACGTAACAAAAAGCTCTAAGGGTGAATGTGTTAAAGGGCATAAATCCGGAAGTAATGCTCTAGTGTAACCGCAGCATACCAATCGACACCCTTTAGCCACCCACGGCAGCGTTGCCAGTAACGACCGCACTAATGGGGCCTGTTTAGTGGGTGACACGTCACCACCTCCCTAAATATTTAGGATGAGACTGAAATTGGCAGGTGCCGTAGTTACCCTCTATCTCCTTTAACACTTATAAGTTCATGTCAATAGCCTTACCTTTTCCCCATTTTTGTAATAGGTATACCTTGTCACAGTAATCCCAAAGTATGTCTATCTTTTATACACTTTTGTATATTTTATACCAAACAGGCATCTTAGTGTTGGCTACTGCCCCACTTATGCCTTTGTAAAGGACAGGATGAAATCCGTGAAAAAAATCAAATAAAGGGAATAATAATGATAAGAAATGGAAGGACAAAAAGCTGCACGGACAATTCTACAAGGCCCTAACAGGGCCAGACGTAGACCCGCTCGCGTCAGTAAATCGGTTGCGTTTCGGTGATCTCGTTGGTGAAACTGAGGGTTTAATTTGTGCTATTGCTGGCGAAGTTATCAAGACGAATAACTACCGGAAATATATTCTGAAAGACGGCACGGTCGACATTTGTCGAGCATGCCGCCGTCCCGGAGAGTCACTCAGACATATTATTTCCGGCTGTTCTCATCTTGCTAATGGTGAGTACTTGCACAGCCATAATCAAGTAGCCAGGGTTATTCAACAGCAACTTGAAAATGGTCGTGCTACGCTCTATTGTAATCGATTTATAATCACGGACAGGACTACTGTTACCAATAAGCCTGACATCGTGGTGATCGATCAATCTCAGCGCCGGATAATGCTTGTTGACGTCACCATTCCTCATGATTAGATCCTCGTGAAGGCCGAGAAGGACAAGCTCAAGAAGTACCTTGACTTAGCTCACGAGCTGACCGCCATGTGGGATGTTGACGGGACGATCATTGTTCCGATAGTGGTTTCAGCAAACGGCCTTATAGTAAAAAGCCTCGATCAAATATCTTAAGGGGCTCTCGTTAGACTGTTGGATCTTGGACCAGATACAGAAGGCATTTTTATAATGCACTTTTTTAAACTTTCACTGTCGTTTTCAATAAACATTATTGTTACTTACGGGATGAAAACCGTTTGCTCATTAAAAATAAACACCACGGTTTTCATTCCGTAAGTAACAATATGTTTATTTTTATAATGATTTTATTTTATGTAAAAAATATTGTAAAAAATTAAGTTTTCACTAAAGAAAATAAATAATGTGAATAATGATAAGTATAAATGAATTAAATTCAGAAAGTTATAGGGCTTAAAAATGTGAGAATGCGCATGCAATTTCGCCTAATAATTAATTAAAAAATATCGATAATTATTATTAGTGTTAAACCATCCACATTTTATAGCTGGTATAGAAGTTTAATATTTTAAAAGGGCGTGTCATTACTACGTTTGAGCATCGTCGATGCCCTTGGCTGTATGTACGGCACTCACCAACGCGTAGAACGCAATGCAAGTATGTAATATGTAGTTCTAATGGTTCTTTGTATTGTTTTCAATAAAAAAATGGATGACGGGGATCTTAACCATGACGTCAAAACGTCCAAATGAAAGTAAACGTAATTTTGTGCTATGGTGGCAAAATGTTGTGGCTATATATGGTTTGTCAAATGGATATGTTGTGTTCAATAATAGATACATATAATGCAAAAATGCAGACACAGGTTTTGTGTCATAGACTTATAGAACATGTTGTATTTTTGTCAAAAAAGTGTATCTAATGTGATGTGTGAGTTACATTATAGAAATTTATATGAACCCATCCAGTGCCTACTTCATTCGGTGTCTTTCCGAACTACTATCTATACCTACTAATATTATAAAGAGGATAGATTTGTATGTAAGTATGTTTGTAACGAATTGGCTCAAAAAGTACTGGACCGGTTTCCAAAATTCTTTCACCATTGGAATGCTACAATCACCCTGAGTAACAGGCTATATAAGGTTCATCATCATCATCCATCACCGCGCAAACTAATAGTTTGACCAACTTAAAGCAAGTTTATACCTATGGTGTGCATTTGATCTGATACAATAAATTACAAACCAGAGGGATAAAAATGTGTATACATTAGGTGTACGCGCGACACGGCTTAGCACTTTTTTGTACGTACACATGGTGTACGCGCGACACGCGACGGGTTAATAGCTCCACTGAAACCAATTTGTGATTCAAAATGTATACTATCCTGATAGTATGTCGTGAATTAAGTCAAATAAACATTTATTAATATAAATGCATTATTATATTTCATAATAATTAGTTATAGAAATATGAAACTATTTGCATCTTATAACTCAAAGTTATTTGAAGTATTTTTACTGTAAGTTATTGCAGTTGGCGCGTGAATAAAAATACTTGCGCGACATTTCCTATAATTTGCCTTAAGTTTGTTTTTATCGTATTTGCCGATGTGTTGTAAACGTACAACATAAGTTTATTTTCTTACTTCCAAATGTGTTGAAAGCGGATGAAACTCGTGAGCTCTACATAGTTGTATCAGAGTGTACTGTAATTGCACGTTTTCTATTTATATTATACTTCTTATGAAACTTGATTTTATAATTTAGTACTTTTTGTTCGTTAGCCGACCTGATTTTTGAAATAATTGTTTGACAATTATTAACTGTCAATTTATCAGTTTAACATAATACCTTTTAGTAATTTTTAACGTCAAGACAACGAGCTATGGAGAGCTATGCTCGGGGTTTCTCTACTGATGGAATAAAAAATGATCCGTAGAAGAACGAAAGTTACCGACGTAGCCCAGAAGATTAGCCAGTTAAAGTGGCAGTATGCAGGGCACATAGTACGCAGAACAGATGGCCGATGGGGCCGGAAGGTTCTGGAATGGAGACCACGGTTGCCGGTGCAAGCGCAGCGTAGGTCGTCCACCGACACGGTGGACAGATATAGATAAAGGTCGCAGGACGATGTTAGATGCAGGCCGCTTCCAATCGGTCCTTTTGGAAAATTATGAGGGAGACCTATGTTGAGCAGTGGACGTCCTACGGCTGAGATGATGATGATGATGATAATGAACGTCAAGATAACTTTATGTCTAAATTACTGCGTTGACTTTTAGACGTTTACATCTGCAGCTAAAAGTTATTATATTTATTGCTTTTACCCGTATTAGAAAATAGAATTTGAGCAATGTTAAGTTACAATGGAATTGTTTCTAAATATACTCGTAAGCCATAAATTACAGCATCACAAGATCACTAGCAGTACCAAAGATAATAAATTAATTATGGTCGCTTCGAGAACTTTCTAATCCAATTGGTGAGTCCAGAGCGCCCCGCCTCGCCTGGTCAGCAAATTGGCCCTTTTCACGACGGAACCCGCAAATTGAGGTATTCCGAGAGCTCACCTGGGCTTAGCGACGAACTGCGGAACACTGTTTTGTCTCACCAATCGAGTTTGCAGATGTTTGATGGGCTTGATGAAGTCACATTATTGTCTTGGTGGTTTGTTTAGTGCGTTTACTCGAATCTTAGTTTACATCATCACCTACCACATGCTTATCCGAATAAAACATACATGTGAAGAATTATGTTTCTTATTGAAAACTCGTTTAGGTATCGTATTTAATATAATAAATAAATAAATTTTAAACTAGTTTTCATCCAGGTCTTGGCTTTGCTCTCTTGAACTTCTTTTTCAATCGACTTTCAAAAAAAGGAAATGGTACTCAAGTCAATGCATATATTTTATATTTTTTATGTATGATCACGTATAACTTTTTACGAAGTAGTTCGATTTTGATAATTCTTTTTGTTTGGTAATTTCATTAAATTCGGTCAAGCGGTTATTGAGTTACAATCCAATAACTGAAAACCGTTTTGCCTATATCGATGATATCGAAGTTGGCGGTTAATGACAATCGGTCCCGTAAGTAGCAAGGCTCACTAAAAGGGTGAAAGAATTGATGTTACCAAAAAATTGTACCTTCTTAAACACTAAAGAGGGTGAACTAACTTGTCGAAGTCGGTGCCATGCACACAATATTGTGATAATAAGTACTTTTGAACTGTCATGGTACCGGTGACAAGTTATTTCACACATTTTACTGTTGAAGGCGGTTCCATTTTTTGAAACAAAATGTTTGCCATTTCATTTTCAAAGTTTCATTTGTTAATGTTCATACATAGAAATATAATACGGTAATTGTTTCAATACATTTTCAGTAAAATATTCTTCATAAAACTAGAGTTAGCCAAAGGGACCTCTTTGTGTGAGACGCTGGCATATAATAGTGATCGTCATTTTGCGGGAAATTTTGGATATTTTCAAATCATCAGCGCACTATGAAACTTATTTTTTTATTTTTTTTTTATTTATTATTAGGAAGACTATCGACTATATAATAATAACTTGTACATTTTGGTAGGTAACATAAAGTCATTTAAAAGTTACCACTGTTAGCAATATTGTAGAATTAAAGGTTAATACAATTGCAAATTAATAATTTAACAATGGTAGATAGATCTCGCTTGCAGTGAATTAGGTACTATCGATATATATTATAGCCTTATTTGTTAAATCTTACATCTATACATTAAAGAATTTCTCACCAAGTTGTTTTCTTAACGTAGGTATGCTGTTGTAGAATAAATCAAGGTCAACGTTGTTTTCGTTACAAAGTGAGTTAAAAGAACTACATGCTCGGCTGATAAAGCTGCTCTGCCTAAAGTTAGTAGATGCTAGAGGTAGACTAAACAGTTGTTTATTTCGTTTATGTATATCTATATAGGAGTAGTAGGTATTCGCCGGTTCTGGCTCACTCCCCACCACCTCCTAAAAAAAGCTCGTCAGGTCTAGCCCGACCTAAAAAAAAAAAAAAAAGTTTGGTATCAATTCCGATGTTTTGGGGCACGCTGAATCGTTCTGTGCAATCCGTTTTGCTCTACGACGTACGGTTCCAAAGATAGCATTTACATTCCATTGGTAATTAGTGTGCCCTATTGTTAACTAATCACCCTTTCCTGTTTCAATGCTTACTTCGAGTTCGCTATCGTTCGGTTTGCTCTATTGTTAAGTGCATTCCATCACAATGAAATAAAAACCAAATAGTACGTTCAATTTCTTTATTAATTAATAAAACAGGATTTAAACATATCATAAAGTAATATATCATTGGAGACTGTATTTGCATCGAATCTTTTAGTAAAATCAAACATCGAATTGCCATTGAATTTGAAATACAAATACATTAGACAGTACTGGCCACATACTGAACTCCAGTCGTATTGTATTCTATTACTATTAAAATTCCATTGTCTTGAATTCCTTTTTAAAAACGATTGGTGATAACGTCTTGGCGGTCGACCATAAGAATCAAAATATTGTCCAAATCCATTTTCGTCAATGTGTATGGCTATCCAGTGAGATCCCGGCTTTGTATCTGGGTCTAAATTGCTTATTATGTATGTAGGAGTCTGAGTGTATATTGGTAATCGGTTTGCAGCATACACATTGTGTTGTAAGCTAGAATGAATTTTACATAAATGTTTTTGTATCTCTTTTGTGTTCATGACGCACACTGCTATAGCTCATGCGTGTTCAATTGATAAGATTCAAGTGTGAAATTGAAGTTGAAAACCTGTATTTGAGGTCTGAATGTGGAACCTAGATTGAAAATACATGTTCAAAATTATTTCATTCAAATTACAATAATAATCACATAAAACTGTAGGTTTGCACCATAACCAAATAAATCACATTCTGTTTTACTGATTAAATTCCTACTATGACCCATGTTCCATTGTTACTAATCACTTTTGTACTTTCACATTCCAAAAGTATGAGTATAATACTCGTTTTACTGATTAAACTTGCTATATATACCCATACAACCATCCAACTCACAGTTAAAGTATCTTGGCGTGTCAATAAGTGTTCATCAAAAGTTACGTTATGGAGGTAAATAATTTAAAATAGTTTTTGTATCTTTGCAATCTTTTTACTAAACCGATTTTTGCAATGTATAAATGTATTGTTGCAGAACTCATTCAATATCAACGAAGAAAATACCTACAAACAATATTATTATGGACCAGATGATGATATTGAAGAGTTATCCATTAATGGCGCGAAAAGAAAACGAAATCACACATCAACTGAAAGTTTAGATGATTTGTTTGAAATACCACAAATTAAGAAGAAAAAACTTTCATCTACTGTCTCAAGAGCTCATGAAGAGGAAGGAGTAGCATATCTTTCAACAAACGCTGATGATGGCATCAACTCCAGTCATCTTATAAAAATTGAAATCTACGATTTGAAAAAGTTATCTAAAATTCCACAACAACAACATTGGAAGTATGCTGATGTTAGAGTGAAATATTACGCAGATAGTGTAAATATGAATGTTGTGAACACTAAAAAAATAATATATAACATAACGAAAGAGATATCCAATACAAACAATTGCAAGAAATACGTGTTCAATAATAAATCACCAATTGATTGATGTCTAATGCCAGCTTAATTATCAATAATTATTTGTTGTAAAATAATGTTTTTACCTAGTTATTTCAAAACTTTGAGTGATGAACTTTTTTGATCTAAGTACTATTTAATTTCTTCAAACAAAATGACACAAAGTGGTGAAGTTTGCATCAGTGCTTTTTTTAATTTAATGGAACTCAATGAAATCTGTAACGATGTGGATATTTTGGAGCTGTGTGAAAGAGCGGAAAGAAGCGAATTGAATAATTCGCTGATTTATATGTAAAAAACTGTTTTAATGATATAAATATAAATCTATATTTTCATCTACATGTCTTATTCATTTCATTACCCCTTATAAATCGTAGAAATAATACGAAGTAGGTACATGTTCAAAATTATTTTATTCAATTTACAAATATAAGCATTTAAAACTATTACAAGGAATACTTAGCTACTACAGTCTTTACTAAATATAAGCACTTAAAGCTAATACAATGAATATTATAATAAGCATTTAAAACTAATACAATGAATACTTAGCTACTATAGTCTACACATACATTACGATTTTTATCTATTTCAATAACATTATCAAACTCAGCATACACAATACAGTTGATGGTTTGCAAAAGAGCTGATTCAAAACGAACTTCCAATCTTACGCTACCATGTTTTATAAGATTCCAATGACTCGATGAGTTAGCTGATAAATCGGGTGTTAAATCGAAAGCTAATAGACAATAACCATCAGCATATTGTTCCCTAGATATCCCATTACCTTCGTTAAGAAAATGTATACCAGTACCTGAGAATAACGTTTGATAGGCTGTAGTGAAAATATGATTCTCAAATGATGGTTGCAAAGCTTTGGAAGGTATTTGTTGACCGTCAATATACACTCGAGAGCAATGAATCCGGGTCACTTAAAGAATGTTAAAAATCTCGGAAACTAAAAATGATAGGTTAATGCAATAAATTGTATTTAATAGACAATGTAATACTCCTTAAATGAAAGTAAAAAAAATATGAGTCACCATACATTTTATTAACACAAAATTACATAAAGAAAAAAACTGCTGATCTCTCCTTAAAACAAAAATAGGAAACATGAAATTTTTTAACTTTATTACGATTTTCTTGAATTTTAATACTTAGTATTGCCTACTCGTGCTTCCATTACTGCGTTTACGCGGTTTGGCATGCTGTACACCAAGTTCCTTATACGATTTTGGGGAATATTCTCCCATTCCTCTGTGAGAGCAATTTTGAGCTCACGAAGCGTGATTAGGGGAGGGTTTCGTTGTTTTACGCATCTGCCTAGCTCGTCCCAAGCATGCTCGATCGGGTTGATATCCGGGCTGCGCGCTGGCCACTCCATACGAGTAATGTTCATCTCTTGAAGGTAGTCATTCACAATCCTACCTGTATGAGGTCGGGCATTGTCATGCATAAATATAGCATCCTCACCTAAATTGACCATAAATGGACCAACGTGATCATTGAGGATTTCTTCCACATATCTTTCGTTAAAGAGCCGTTTTCTATGATCACCAGCTCTGTGCGACTTTCAGAAGAAATTCCGGCTCACACAAGTACAGACCCACCACCGTAGGCTACTTTTTCTTCGATGCATGCTTGCTTGAATCTTTCCCCTGGTCTTCGATACACTCTGTGTCTTCCATCGTGCTTGTAGAGCATAAATTTTGATTCGTCGGAGAACATAACTTTTGACCAATCTTCAATACTCCAATTTACGTGGCTCTGGGCATATCTTAGTCTTGAAATACGATGCCCACGCTCCAGTTTAGGGCCGTTTGCAGGTCTAAGGGGTTTTAAGTTAGATTCAGCAAGCCGACGTCTTACTGTCCATGCACTTGGGTTACTTCCTCCGAGGCGTCGAAACTGATTTGTGAGTTCAGTTCCTGTGAGAAAGCGATTTCGAAGCATGGTGTTCACCAAGTATCGGTCTTCTCGTGCTGTGGTACACCTGGTTCTGCCCGTTCCTGGTCTGCGTAGGTTAGAACCAGTTTCTTCGTAACGTCGGAGAACTCTTTGTACTGTTGAATTCAGAATTGTTTGGAAGAATTGGAAATAACTCGACAGTTATATGATAATGACACCCTGGAACTCCGCTCTGAGCTGCTCCATAAAGAAAAGATCTTGCAGGACGTATTTACTAGCTACAAGACAGCTCAAGTTCAACTAAGTGAGCATTACAAGACTGCAATTGAACTAACGGATCTGGTGGCTTTGAACGTGGAGTGTGTGGAGGCTCTTGAGAATAGTCACTCGAGCTGCTACATTCAACCACAACCAGACTGTACTAGCGCACTCTCAACATCTCTGTCAAATCAAAACAGACCAACATTGATCACAGACACGGTTCCAGGCGGAGAGCAGTATGTCAGCTCTAATCCAGTTCAACCGCATAAAATCATGGTATTTTCAGACAAAATAGGTGTAGGCTTTGGTTCATTATTAAGTAACTCAGTGCAGTGTGCTGTGGAGAACTATTGTATGCCGGGAGCAACCTATGCTCAGATTGAAAAAACAATATTAAACTCAAAAATAGATAATAAATCAATAGTTGTTGTCTTCTTAGGTCATAGTTTAGGTATTGATAGAAAAGAGGTTATTACTAGAATTACCACTTTGTTAGAACTTAAGGCATGTAAAATAATGTTATGTGCCTTCCCTTATTCAGATTTATTGTCTAAAAAAGAGAACTTGCACATACACTCACTCAACACATTAATGTATAACTTGACATGTCGTCATAGTGACAAACTTTTATTTTTTGACTGCAATAAGTTTATTTGTAATTTTAAGTTGACATGGGACAGCATGTACTGTCCTAAAAAATCCAGACAGCTAATTGCTACTTTGGTAGCTTTCAATATTGAGGCAGTTATAGGAAATATAACAAAGAGTAGTGACAATGTTGTAGTTTTTAGTACATGTACTAATAATAGTAATAATGTAGCTATTAATTGTTTAAACTTTTAAACAAGACAACAGAGAAGTGTGCTGACATCTTATCGCTATTTTATCAAAATATTAACCGCTTCTCTGGCAAAATATTAGACATTGAACTTTTATTAGATAAACATAGATTTGATGTATTAGGCTTTACAGAAACGTGGCTAAAACCAGATAAAATGTTATTTAATGTTACACATTTTGAGGTAGCCAGTGCGTTCAACAGAATATCTGCTGAAGGGGGAGGGTGTATTATTCTTTGTAAAAGAAACATAAAATTTAAGGAACGGTCTGACATAGTAGGTTTTTCTGTTGAACGTGTCTGCGAAATTGCTTGTGCAGAACTGGAAAGTCATATATTATTGTGTGTATATCGGCCACCAGCATCTAATTTCTGTAATTTTATGTCCATAATGGAATGTGTACTCAAGAGACTAACTAAAAGCAATAAATCAATCATTGTATGCGGTGACTTCAATATTGATATTTTGGTAGATTCAACTGATAAAACTAATCTTATCTCTTTGTTTAAATCTTTTAATTTGAATTTTTTGTTCAGTGAGCCAACTAGAGTAACCGACTCTTCATCCACCTGCATTGATAATATTTTTTCAAACTGTAAGACTACAGAAAAATCAGTAATGGTGGGAGTTAGATCAGACCACAATGGCCTCGCTATCAAATTCGAAATCGGGAGAACTAAGAAAAATACCATTATCGAACATAGGCCGCTAACAAAAGGTAAACTAGAAAAGCTTAAACAAAATATAGAGTTGAAACTTAGTTTGGTGGAATTCACTTCTGAAGATCCACATGACATTTATAGTACATTATTTTCATTAGTAAGTACAGAATTTAATGAAATCTGTCCGAAGAAAAAACTGCAGCTCAACGGTAGGTTACAATTTGGTGACTGGTCAACTAGAGGTATTCGAAAAAGTAGAGACATAATGTTTGAGTTATATCACAAAAAATCTTTAACTTCTAGTAAAGATTTTCATGATTATGTAAGAAATTACTCAAAAGTTTTTAAGTCAGTATGCAAACGCGCAAAAGCTTTGTTTATAAGGGATAAAATTCGAAAATCTAATGACAAAATTAAAACAGTTTGGAAAACTATTAATACAGAGACCGGCAAAAGTAAATCTTTTAATTCAGAATATGTGCTAGAAATAGATAACCAAAAAGTTTCAGACCCAAGTCATGTTGCGAATTCATTTGAAAATTTCTTTTCTAACATACCACTAGAAGTCACCAAATCTCTTGATTCTTGCCCTTGTGTTGCAGTGGGCTTTCTGAAAGACAATTTCCCGCTCCAAATTCCTGAGTTTAGGTTCCGACATATATCTACTTTTGAAATAATAAAAACATTTAAAAGTTTAAACGTTAAAGCAACAGAGGATTTATGGGGATTATCCGTAAAAATGCTAGAGTCAATAATAGAAGTTATAGCGCCACATTTGATGATCATATTTAATTTATGTATTGATAGAGGTACATTTCCTGACCTAATGAAAATGAGTAAAATCACCCCTATTTTTAAATCAGGTAGTAAGGCCGACCCCTCAAATTATAGACCGGTCTCTGTGCTTCCGGCTTTGAGCAAAATATTTGAAAAGATAATGCTTCAACAACTCTTGTCTCATTTTAATGAACATAGGATTTTACACGAAAATCAGTTCGGTTTCACGAAAAGCAGATCAACAACAGATGCAGGAGTCCAGTTAGTCAAGCATGTGCTGGAGGCTTGGGAGAGCTCACAGGATGCCATTGGCGTATTTTGTGATCTCTCCAAAGCTTTCGACTGTGTAGAGCACCGCACTCTAATTTATAAGCTACACCACTATGGAATTCGTGGAGCTGCTCTGAATCTTGTAGAATCATACTTATCTGATAGGCAGCAAAAAGTTGGCATTAATGGCGTGACATCTTCTGGATCTTTGGTCAGAATGGGGGTTCCACAGGGGTCGATCTTGGGTCCATTCTTATTCTTAGCATATATCAATGACTTACCACATATGGTTGAGGGCCTTGCTGACATAGTTCTTTTTGCGGATGATACTTCCCTGATTTTTAAAGTAGATAGGAAAGATAGAGAACTAGTTCAAGTCAACAACGCGTTAACTATTGTTTCAAATTGGTTCGCCGCAAACAACCTGCTTCTCAACGCAAAGAAAACGAAATGTTTAAAATTTTCCATGCCTAATGTAAGACATATAGAGCCAAACGTATTACTCGACGGAAATAAATTGAAAATTGACAAGGCAATAGTCTTTCTAGGTATTAGCATAGACTCTAAATTACAATGGGGTCCTCATATTGATGCACTATCTGGAAGACTGAGCTCAGCTGCATATGCGGTTCATAAAATTAGGCAATTGACAGATATAGCTACTGCTCGACTGGTCTACTTTGCTTACTTCCACAGCATAATGTCATATGGTATCCTGCTGTGGGGGTCAGCGGCGGACATAGAGACAGTTTTTATATTGCAAAAGCGGGCAGTTCGAGCCATCTACGAAATGGGTCCCCGCGAATCCTTAAGACAAATGTTCAAAGAAATTAATATATTAACTCTTCCATCTTTGTATATCCTAGAAAATATAATGTACGTTCGTAAAAATATAAAGAAGTTTAGAATAAATAGTGATATGCATAATATTAATACTAGAAATAAGGATAGGATAGCTGTATCTAAATTTAGACTCACGAAAACTAAAAATAAGTCCTTCTTAGGCAATTGTGTACGTTTCTATAATAAAATCCCGAAAGACATTACTGGGCTCACTGAAGGGAAATTCAAGTTACGTGTCAAAAATATACTAATGAAAAAAGCCTATTATAAATTGAGTCACTACTTAGAAGACAAAGATGCCTGGAAGCTTTCCACTTCTGCCTAATAGCCAACTATTGAATAAATTTGTTATTTTAATACTACTCATATGTAACCTCAATGTACAAAGACTTGAAAAAATAATGGCCCACGAGTTTCTTGCTGCTTCTTCTCGGCGGTGGTTCTTTTCCGAAGACAGCGGTAGAATCATTTAAAAATGTTGACGTTCATAAGAGTGTCTATGATGCCTAAACTGAATAAATAATTTTTGAATTTTGAATTTTGAATTTTTGTTGACAGCGACACACCGACAGTCCTGGCTGTATCGCGCTGACTCCGGCCGGTTTTCAGCATTGTAGGTATTCTGGTGCATTCTTCAGGCGTAAGCGACATAATTTCAGCTTGAATAATGAATATAGAGCACTATCAACATGGTTTATGTACCCACATAAATGACAGATTACAAACAAAAGCAAAACCAAATGCTGTAATTTCGTAGTTCCATCTTCGAAAGTGGCCCTTTTTCAAATTTGATTTTTTTATGATATAACTTTACAATAACTAAGAAGTTTTAATACCTTCATTTAAGGAGTATTACATTGTCTATTAAATACAATTTATTGCATTAACCTAGCATTTTTAGTTTCCGAGATTTTTAGGATTCTTTAAGTGACCCGGATTCATTGCTCTCGAGTGTATAAACAAAATGAATTAATACCATAATTTTCAAAATTAAATGGGTTTTTAGTGAGACTTCCATTGAATGCCGCGTTATTAATAAATCCGACTATACATCTTTTAGGTACTTGCCCCAGAAAAATATTATCAAGTGTTTTTCCCTGAACTCCTGTTGGTATTGTCAAAACTTTGACTTCAGCACGCGTAATAGGATATTTAGCTGTAGTAGAAGCTAAGACTTTTTGATGTGCAAGTAAAACTGTTGGATTGATTCGCGCTCTACGAACAATAAGCGTTGCATCAGTAATACTTATTTTTAATTTTAAATCATTTGTAGAAGCCATCAAGTTAAATGTTTCTCTGGAACGAACTAATTTAACGGACATTTCAACTCCGTTAATCAAAAACTTTTCTTGGTTTAATATATCACCATGAAGATGTCCAATCATTTCAATTTCTTTACTTTCACTTGCTAACTCTTGTCTTTTAGTGAAACCTAAGTTTTTTTCATCTGTTGAATTCATCTTTCCTGCCGTATCTTCATACCAAAGACCACATGTTAGATGAGATTCTTTTGATGCAGGAGCATAATTCAACAAAGTTTCCATGTAAGCACGATATGCGTATGTAATATTTGGTGGTGACACAAGTTTTTGATTTAGATAAACATCAAGCTGGCTAAATAATGAATGTAACCAATTATTTGCTGGAGCCACTACCGTTGATGCTGTCAATTTTGTGGAGTCTTGGTTCAATATTCTAGCTTTAATATGAATCAAAGTATGAGACAAATCAATGTAGTCATCACCATTTCCTGGTACTTGAAATTCGATGGGACCATCGTCGGCAAGAGATGAAATAGGTTTATAATGAATCCAAATTCCATTTTCTATACTCGTTTGTGTAGATGGTAAAACAAATAAATCTAGCTCTGACTTAATACACTCACAAGAATGGCTGTGTAAAAATGACATTATTTTTATTTTTAAGAAAATATCTTTGATATTATTGCGATTTAACTTAATTTTTTTATTGGCAGCTTTTACTTTAGCTGCTAGCGGTGGAATGAATGAAGACAGACGTTTCTTCTTGGTTATATATCCTGATCCAGACATATTAATTCGATCAATTTTGTCATCAGCTTTTCTTTTCAAGTTTGAACCAACTTCTTTTAATCGAGTCTTAATTGATTCTTCCATAGGACGTGCACTAACCATATCTGATAAAAGTCCCACACCCGCATTTAAAGCCTCTTTACCAATCGTGCGAGCCCCACTTGAGAGCAATGGTAAAACAGATCTGAATAATCCTCCTAGAAAGCTACCGATTCCATGACCGCGTTGATATGGTGCCCCTCTATAAACTACCCCAATACCCGATCCAGCCTGATGTGAGTAGTAATGTTCATAGGGACATTTTATATTATCACATTGAGAATACATTATAATTTTCTAAAGTGTAGTTTAATAGCCACGGTTCCAAACTGGAATGGTATTTTCTGACCTGTGTGTGATCTTATATTTACTTCAATGGTGTCAAACTCTCTACGCATGACAGGTAAGTAGTGAGGTGGAGAGAAAACATGCATTTTATTAGCTCCATAAACATATTTTGAAGAGTCTAGAGGTATTATTCTGAGAAGAGGAGTCATTACATCTCCAACTATCTGTGGTTCGATTATATCACAATAAACGAATAACTGAGATGGTAAGCCTAAATGTAAATTCGCTGGACATTTTCCGAGACCTTTTGTTACAAGATTTCTATTAGGTTCATATCCAAGTTGAAGGCACAAATTTGGTGATAATGTTAATGATGTTATTGATTCATCCATAACGGAAACAGATACAAACTTTGATAACTCATCGTAGCGAAACTTAATTTTCTCCTTTGTATTGTTTAATGCTGATAAAATATGGTTGGTATTATCATAGCTCGTGGCTGGTATATGAGTTTTGTAGTAAACTAGCGAGCGTTTTTGATCTTGAGGCATTACCATCCATTTAGTAACGTAAACGACATTTTCATGCTCTTGAACATTAAACATTGTACATGGGTATTGGAATTCAACAACACCAACAGACCACGATCCTTCCAGTATAATGGGTTTTGGTAATTTAGTTGAAAAGAGAGTTGTTGTGTTTTCTGGAAAGTATTCCATAGAACTATTACTAAGTAAAGTCAAATAAAAACTTTCTTTTATCATAGTTGTTTTATACTAGAAGCCAAAAGCCAACTATTAAATTTATCTGGATAACCTTTCCACTTCACTAATACTTGCTTTCTGTTACCAGAGTAGCGAGTGCTTATGATTTTATCTATTTTGTAACTGGAAGTAGGGTTGTAATCTATTTTTTGCAATTCTCTTTCATAAAATGTACCTACTATCGATTCATTTTGTAAATCTTTTAATGTATAAACTACCCAGGGTGACCTATCAATTATAGAAGATACGATAAAAATTTCATGGCTCCAATTGGATTCATAACCTTATTGAAATATGTGTTTAAACTTTATAATTCTTACATGATCACCAACATGAAGTTTTGGTAGTGGGGTATCTGAGGTTTGTTTTGCATTATCCTTTTCATATAAATTATTCCAAACTGTCATTATATTATTTGAATTTACGTCAAAAGGACACATTTTAATGCTAGAATGGTAACTATGATTATATGCATGTAGTAAGTCTTGTAAAATATCTATGTACCTATATGTATTTTTGTATGTAAAGTAACGCCACATTTTCATCTTAAGTGTCCTTTGAAATCTTTCTACAATACTTGCTTTAATATCGGGATTCGTGGTATAATAGTTTATATTTTTGCTCCTAAAGTACTTTTGCACATCTTTTGCAACAAATTCAGTTCCTTTATCAGATTGAATATGTGTTGGAGTGATATTGGCTTCAGTAAATATGCTTGCAAAACATTGTTTTACGGTTTCTGAATTTTTATTTTTCATTATTCTAGCATATGCATATTTAGTAAATACATCGATAACACAAAGAATGTAATTGAAACCATCATTATATTTAGCATAAGTTCTCATGTCACTTAAATCAGCTTGCCAAAGTTCATTTAGATTAGATAATATATACTTATTCCGAGGAAATTTCCTATGGGCTGGTTTATGAAGTGTGTATGTTTCTTGAGCTTGCAACCATTTTTTGACATCTTCACGTGTCATTTTACCTTTCATTGCTTTTGCTAGTTTTTCAATGCTACCATATCCAGCAGGATGAGATGCGTCATAATAAATTTTGTTAATTTCTAGTATGGAGTCCATTTCTCCCAATCTATTTTCTGTTTGACTTTCCTAACGTGTTTATACCTATTTCGAGAATTTAATGTTGGTGTTGAAAACTCCTCCTCTTGTTGTGGTGTGTGTTGTTCAAGATCTTTTAACTGTAACTGTTTTATAAAATCGCTTCTTTTTGAATTTCCAATGTAAGCCAATGGTATTTGTAATTCTTTTAATGCAGTTGCAAATTGTTGCCACCCTATTGGTTCACTTTTTTTCAGTGGTCTTACCGAATCATTTACTAAGTCCAAAATATTACTTCCATGAATTTCTTTGTTATCAATAGTAACTGTGCCAGTATCATTCCAAAAAATCTTCTTTGGATTCAAAGACACCAAATTTAATAATAACTCACCCTTTCTTGTGTATGTTTTAGGTATTAAACTGAGTATATGTCTAGGAGAGTAAGGAAGTTTTTTATTCGAAACAGTATTTATTTCCTGTTTCTCGTCTTTGTTTGATGTCTCAGTAGCAACTGCATCTATAGTGTTACTGTCTTCGTTTTTATTATCGATTTCATAGTCTTCTGATACATTAGAATTTGAAACTAAAGGTATTTCAACAGGTTGACGTCCTTCTTGGGTAAAATGTAAGTATCTTTGCAGAATTTGTAGGTATAAAATGCATTTCTTTCTTTCTTCTATATCACTTTTCAAAATATTTTGCATTTCAGTGTCTAACCGTGACATAGGACCATCACCGGAATCATGTTGTTTTATTTTTTCCATTACACTTGTATCGATAAGTAACATTTTTTTAGCGTGCTCCATTTTTTAAATAAAAGAACCAACTAATGCACTCAAAACTGAACCCAATATTATGGGTAAAAAAGATCCTCCTTTTTGAACTATTATACGTTTACGAATCTTGTTTGTACTTTTACGCACTAGTTTGCGAAGTATTTCTTTGTATTTATTTAATTTTTTCTTAGCTTTTTCTTCTAGAGGTTCCTTGCCTTTTAAAACGTTATGAATGATTTCACAAATGCAATTAATTTCTTCTTCATTACACGATTTTAAAAGTGCTTTTTGATATTGTGGTTTAAGTGTATGTAGAGCACTAAGTAAATCTTTATGCGTCTTCAAGCTACGATGCATTATTTATAAATGATTGGAATTTGTTGATTCTTTGCATATTTAAATCCTTTTGTGGGGACATACACCGTGCAATATCCATCTAATGGAAATACTTTCGTTTTAATTCGACACGTGTCACAAGTATCTTGTTTAAGATCTATCATTAAATAACCATGCGCTTCTTTAGTAGCATCTCTATATGCATCTTCAATGAATTTTGGATTTTCTGGCGATACTTGACGTGCTAAGTGACGAACTTGTGTTTTATCACGAGGGTTTTTGAAATAAATAATATAGCTTGAATTCAAGGATATGTCTCTTTGACCTTTACCTTGATGAAACAAATTTTGTGTGATGTAGAATACACTTAAGTTTCTATGATGACTACCTTTTGTAAAAATATCAACAATTCGACCATCAGATTCTCTCATAAGATCATCGATAATTATTAGATTTGCATCTTTTCCATCGAACATGTTTAGATCAGGTATACCTTGATAGTAGTTTACGTTTGGTAAGTTGTACAATGGTTGCATTTCATCAAAACACCATGTAATATGACTAAATTTTTTACTACATATCTCTTTGATATTTTTAATAAAGTTTGTAACGAATATAGATTTACCACAACCACTTGGACCTGCAACTATTGCAGTAAATGGATGAACAAATTGAAACATTTTTAATACACGTGTAAGTTCTAAAAGGGTATTGAAATGAATAAGACATTTCGTTGGGAAAATAGATTTATATTTTAATCTCACAAAACAGTTTTTTTTTACATTTTCGCCAAATATTATTATAATGAATATAGGTAATATACACAAGAAAAATATGAAAAAAATACTTATTATTAACATCACACAGTATTACAATTATTTACTTCTATTTACATCACACAGTAGTACAATTATTTAAATTTTATTTAAATTTTTACCAAATTATATTAAAGCTATTTATAGGTAAGTATATAATATACACAAGACAAAAATATTAAGTAACTTAAGTAATTCTATATTTACAGATGAAAGTACATTTCTTATCTTAATTTATAATGACCCCACGCTAATGTGTCTATCTGATTAGGTAAAATATGTCGTTTTGTATCATTGTAGGACAAACAGGTTTTGTTAATATTCTGAGTAAAAATGTTGTGTTTGATAGATTTAAATCTATACATACTACAAAATTGAATGTTTTTATTGAAGAGACACGACTTGTAATTTTCAATGCTCATTTTTTTGTGACACTTTTATTTACACCTTTTGCTTTTGCTGTCAATTTATTTTCAACTTCAAACGCATACATTTTAGATCGAAGTCCTACAAATTCTTTCATAATTTTACCATTATTTTCATCTTTAAAGAAACCTATCTTCTTTTTATTTAATTTTGGATAACCAAATATGTTATCAGAAGGATAATCAGATGTATCGAATCGTGTAACAAGATCATGTTTAATATCTTTGTAAAAATTGTCTGTGAAGATTTGATATATTAGGCTGTCAGTATCAGTGTATAATAATTTTATTTTGTTGTTAAATTTATTTAACATATAGTTGTAATGAAAATCATACATCAGAGTTTTCGAAATATCTAATATACAAAATCCTAAATAGATGGGTTTGTTATAAATCAATTTTGTTTTTCGTAATTGTACTGCAACTAAGTTTTCACCAAAAATTGATAAACTGTGAAATTCTGGTTTGGCAATTAAGTCTTGTGCACCTAAAGTTTTACCTCGATTTTCCCAGTGTGTTAATAATTTAACATTGACTCGTTTCTCAATATTCTCCATTGTTTTACCGAATACGGAGTTGTTCATTAATTTATAAAAATCTTTCTCAAAATCTGATGTTGCTTTTGTTCTTAAATTCGTATTTAGGTCTATGTATCTTTCTAACCAAGGACTTTGACGAAACTTTAAAATTCTGTGAATTTTCATTAATTTAATACCCATTTTAAGACATTGTTTGAGATTTCTGTAATGAATTTTATATTTAATTTTATTGTTTAGATTTGTTACTAATTTTTTTTCTTTACAATTACCTACACATATATTTTCTGGGCACAGTGGTAAGTCGGAATGTAAATCGTGAAGCTCCACGGGGTATTCTAAATCGACTTCTAAAATAAAACCGTATTCAGATGTATCAGACACTTCAAAATTTGTATCCGGACTCACCCATTCAAAATTACCTTCTGGCATAAATTGAGACATTGCCCAACCGTAAAGATTGTTAGCATCAAAGTATGCAATATATGACTTAGGTTTATTCTTATCAAAATCATCTAGAAAATCATTGTTTGCCCTAGCATATCGATTGCTACATTGCGATACACCTCCTCTTATTCCTGTTGTGATAAAAGCTACTTTATCGAAATCTTTCAATAATTCTAGCTCAATTTTAGTGTATTTTAACATAGCATCCCAATGGTGCTGTATAATAGTGAGCAGGATCTAAATCATAAGTTGCAATACAAATATTTCTAAAATTTTCGAAAACATCCGTTAGGAGCAAAACGTCTGTTTTTAAGTATAAGTCGGAGTAATCTAACATATTGCGACAGTTGAAATGTTGCCAAACATCCTGAGCACGATTATAATCATCATCAGAAACATTTGAGTCAGACAGTGAACTGTAAAACTGATTGTGATTGGGAAGATTTGTTAATTTTAAACTTTCAAATGATGTCATAAATTCGTATGGGTATATACCCTTTTTTCTAAGACGGTTGAAGTCTTCATCTTGAGGAAAATTTCTTTTAAGCGAGTGGAATTGTTCATCTTTGAGATTTTTAGCTAATTGATCAAGACTGCATGGTAAAAATTTTAAAGAATCTACAAATCTTAAACTGACTTTTTGGTTGTTTATGGTTAATATTTTTGAAAATGATATGTATTTTTCTTTGTTTTGAGGTATGACTTCCACTTCTCCTTCCATTAAATTTAATGCATGAACAATGAAATGTGCATCGTAATTACTGAGATTATGAAGGAATACTGGAATGTGTCGTGGGGTTCGAAACTTTGCTACACATTCATTGTGACCAACACCTCTGAAATTACCCGTATGCCAATCAAAATCGAGAACCTTTTCTTCTTTTAAATTAGTCTCACAAATGTAACAATTTTTTGCATTGACTATTTTATTTTCATCTTCAATTGACAGTGGATTGGAACATTTTCGAAAACTATTTAATCTACAAATCATTTTTTAATCTTCATTTAAACGTTTCATAAAAACTTGTTCACAGTTTGGTCCACTGTATGTTTGATATTTTGACAATTTATCGTCATAGGAACATTTTATATAATATCCAAAACTATACACTTTATGTTCTTGAACGTTGTTAGTATATGACTTTGATGGATCATTGGGACATGACTTTATTGGGTTTAATAATGCTTCGAAATCAGCGTATACAACAAATGGTATTTTTAATTTTCTTTGAAACTTATCAAACTTCAATTTATCGTCAGATACTGACTGTCCAAACCAATCTTTAGATGTTTTTTCATTACTTGGGAGTTCTGTTGATATATGAGAGCAATCATGCTGCTGATGATTAGTCAACCTCTGTTCTGTGGGAAAATGTAATAAACATCCATCACAGATATAAACTGCATGCTCGTGACTTGAAATCTGTTTACTTACTAGTCACGACAAGTTTTTTATAAAGCAATAGTGGTTATTTGTACCATTATGTATGTACAATAAATTAATATGACAACTTTTACGAGATTTAGTAAAAAACAGTGGACCTACTACACTATGCTTTTTTGTTTCTTTTTTAAATTCCAATCCGAAAACATTTATGCTGATATCGTTTAATTTTTCAACTTTAGGTATGTCACTCAACTTAACCGGGAAAGTAACACCACCGAATTTAAGTTTGTTGGAATGCATCTTGTAAGATGATACACGATCAGATTTTTTATTGACAGGGTATAATGCTGAGAGTAATGCCCATTTGAAACATAAATTATCTGAATTTTTAACATTGATAACAGCTTTTTTTGTTTTAATATCTCGAGGTAAATCTATAAATGAAGTTCCCCGTAGAGGATTAAATTTGTTTACATTCATGTCAATACATTTAATTTGTTTAAGACTCCATCCGCTGTCTTTTTTCTCGAAAGCACTAATTTTATTCAAAATAGTATCACGTAAGGAAGAAAAAAATATATTTAAGTCATCTCCTTGAAAAATTATGAAATTATAAGTTTGAAAATCGAATGAGTTTGTAATATTTTTAGTTTGTTGTATAAATTCAGCATTTAAAATAAAATTTACTTTAAAAATTTTATATTTTTGAATTGATTCTTCAATTAAAACTAATAAGTATTTTTTTATAGAATCTAAGAATAATTCTGGTGTTTCAAAAACTAAATCAGATAAAGGTTCATGTTTGCTGTTTATTTTATAAGTTATGATTCTTTGTCCAAAAGCTGATTCAACGACAGAAACATTTGGTAAAGAGTTGTGTAATTTAAATATATTATTTTTATGCATGTTGCTTTTTAAATGATTAGAGAAATACCGCCTACTAACCAAAACCTGACATGTGCTACAATTTACCTTATCATCGTGGGGTCTATCCTGGGAAGATGAAGTTGAAGCTTCTTCAAGTCGCGGTCTCTTAGTAGTCACTGTTTCTGTTTGTTCTGAAGTAGTATTCCGAGTTCTTTTGAGACCTCGTCCAATCTGATGCGTTGGGGAGCTGCACCTAATAAAATAAAACAACTTATAGCAACATTTACTTCTTATATATCTAGTAATAAGTTCAATATTCAATCTACATACTTTAAAGTATTTTCAACCACAGCACAGATATTGTACAGCTCCTCATCGTAAAATGAATTATTCAATTCGCTTCTTTCCGCTCTTTCACACAGCTCCAAAATATCCACATCGTTACAGATTTCATTGAGTTCCATTAAATTAAAAAAAGCACTGATGCAAACTTCACCACTTTGTGTCATTTTGTTTGAAGAAATTAAATAGTACTTAGATCAAAAAAGTTCATCACTCAAAGTTTTGAAATAACTAGGTAAAAACATTATTTTACAACAAATAATTATTGATAATTAAGCTGGCATTAGACATCAATCAATTGGTGATTTATTATTGAACACGTATTTCTTGCAATTGTTTGTATTGGATATCTCTTTCGTTATGTTATATATTATTTTTTTAGTGTTCACAACATTCATATTTACACTATCTGCGTAATATTTCACTCTAACATCAGCATACTTCCAATGTTGTTGTTGTGGAATTTTAGATAACTTTTTCAAATCGTAGATTTCAATTTTTATAAGATGACTGGAGTTGATGCCATCATCAGCGTTTGTTGAAAGATATGCTACTCCTTCCTCTTCATGAGCTCTTGAGACAGTAGATGAAAGTTTTTTCTTCTTAATTTGTGGTATTTCAAACAAATCATCTAAACTTTCAGTTGATGTGTGATTTCGTTTTCTTTTCGCGCCATTAATGGATAACTCTTCAATATCATCATCTGGTCCATAATAATATTGTTTGTAGGTATTTTCTTCGTTGATATTGAATGAGTTCTGCAACAATACATTTATAAATTGCAAAAATCGGTTTAGTAAAAAGATTGCAAAGATACAAAAACTATTTTAAATTATTTACCTCCATAACGTAACTTTTGATGAACACTTATTGACACGCCAAGATACTTTAACTGTGAGTTGGATGGTTGTATGGGTATATATAGCAAGTTTAATCAGTAAAACGAGTATTATACTCATACTTTTGGAATGTGAAAGTACAAAAGTGATTAGTAACAATGGAACATGGGTCATAGTAGGAATTTAATCAGTAAAACAGAATGTGATTTATTTGGTTATGGTGCAAACCTACAGTTTTATGTGATTATTATTGTAATTTCAATGAAATAATTTTGAACATGTATTTTCAATCTAGGTTCCACATTCAGACCTCAAATACAGGTTTTCAACTTCAATTTCACACTTGAATCTTATCAATTGAACACGCATGAGCTATAGCAGTGTGCGTCATGAACACAAAAGAGATACAAAAACATTTATGTAAAATTCATTCTAGCTTACAATACAATGTGTATGCTGCAAACCGATTACCAATATACACTCAGACTCCTACATACATAATAAGCAATTTAGACCCAGATACAAAGCCGGGATCTCACTGGATAGCCATACACATTGACGAAAATGGATTTGGACAATATTTTGATTCTTATGGTCGACCGCCAAGACGTTATCACCAATCGTTTTTAAAAAGGAATTCAAGACAATGGAATTTTAATAGTAATAGAATACAACACGACTGGAGTTCAGTATGTGGCCAGTACTGTCTAATGTATTTGTATTTCAAATTCAATGGCAATTCGATGTTTGATTTTACTAAAAGATTCGATGCAAATACAGTCTCCAATGATATATTACTTTATGATATGTTTAAATCCTGTTTTATTAATTAATAAAGAAATTGAACGTACTATTTGGTTTTTATTTCATTGTGATGGAATGCACTTAACAATAGAGCAAACCGAACGATAGCGAACTCGAAGTAAGCATTGAAACAGGAAAGGGTGATTAGTTAACAATAGGGCACACTAATTACCAATGGAATGTAAATGCTATCTTTGGAACCGTACGTCGTAGAGCAAAACGGATTGCACAGAACGATTCAGCGTGCCCCAAAACATCGGAATTGATACCAAACTTTTTTTTTTTTTTTTTTAGGTCGGGCTAGACCCGACGAGCTTTTTTTAGGAGGTGGTGGGGAGTGAGCCAGAACCGGCGAATACCTACTACTTATAGGATCTATACACACAAAAAGTATCCTATGACATTTTCTTACTTTGTGTAATGATTTTTATTAGAATATCGGCAGATCCGCGCGGCAAAGAACAATTTTATAGTGAATGTTTTTTTTTACTGTTTATGGACTTTATTGTCTCTTAACGTAGGCTCACGTCCTAAATACATAAAACTGGGAATCCGCGCAAATTATACCATTCAGAAATATGAGAAATGGTTGCTACTTACTTATTTTTGTTTACTCTGTATTCAGAGATTTTATTAAATTCCTCTAGTTTTAATTAAGAAGGAAATATTTTACGGCACTGTTTTAGCACAAGCCTTATTATTCCAAACGCTTTTTAGGAAAATATAATATTTTTATTGGAATTTGCAAGCATACTTTTTGGTTCTTGGCTTGCCTATAAAATAATAATAAATAATAATTCCAGGTTTTTAATGCTGGCTAGCGTGAGATATTTCATTCTACTTATAATTCAACATTCACATTCATATTTTTTCTTATTTTACTAACGCCTGCTAGCGTAAACAAACATTGCAATATTAGAGAGAAAAAATCACATTCTCGGATGGTATTCGATCCCGCGTTTCCGACAATCCGTGTCAGACGCCATGACCGTCTAAGCCACCGACATTCAAGTTCCCAGCATCGAATTTTAACTCTCTATCTGATTTAACAGCTTAGACAGCACTATCCAACCGAAAGAAGAATTTTTAGAAATACTCAAACATTCGTATTGACGTCAAAACCCTTTATTATTTTTATAGTATTACCTTTTTTTTATCCTAGAGCCTCGGTGGCCTAGATGGTCATGTTGTCTGACACGGATGGCGGGTTCGAGTCCCGTCTGAGGATGTGAATTTTTCTCTCTAAAATTGCAATGTTTAGATGTTTCTGTTGCTAATTTAATCTAATCCCGTATCTACCTTTGCGATATGCGAACACTTATTCTGTCATCGCGCGCTTTATTTCCCGGTAGTAAATTAAAACCCTGACCGTACAGAACTGTACAAAGTAGCCGAGAGACGGCAAAGGGCCTCGCTACTCAAATATTTACACTGACTCTCTAATTAATACTTCTCCGGCGAGATATTAAGCGCCACGAGCTCGGCGTCGGCTAATTAAGAATTCTTGATATCATCCGCTCACCTTTTGTGCTGTTTGTCGAAATGTGAGAAAGGACCGAAGGACATGACGCCTAATATGTTATTTTTAAGTTTTAATTATATCTTGCTTTAAGTAAATACCTATTATATTACAAATTAGTTGCAGTTAGAATACTTGTTAGGAGAATTTAGTTTTGCTCTACAGGTAGAGGGTCATACCAAATGAATAACCTACATTACACGTTAGTTCTTATAATGCCACTTACAAAATTAATTATTGTTAACAAAATGCCTAAGTTCATATAGTTTTATTACTAATGAATGTGTATAAAAAAAGTAGTACCTATACTTACTTCAAAATTATTGACTGTCTTCTGTTTATTTGTACTGGCTTATCTTCTAAACGTCTGGACCGACTGATGGTACTCTCACTGGCAGAAGTTATAACCTAGTGCCTAAGTCTTCTGCACTTCCATCTTCGACCGAATCATCACACACCATCAAGTGATATAGCAGTCAAATGCTATCCAACCAAATTTAATGCCCTGTTCACCCATCCAGGAAACTATTTGTTCTATAGACCGCGCTGCCCATCATATAACACAATATTTTAATATGCGCGACTCTTTGAAATTAAAACATTATCATAACGATATTTTATTCAAATTACAAACACTACCAAAATAATAAATATTGAAACCAATACCCACTCTTACCTCGACCCTGTTTCTATCTAACAAACGCAATCCCGGCGCCATGTAAATGGACCCACCCCCACCTTGTAACTGGGCCCCCAAAGTTGCATCGCAGCCGGTATCAAATTGTACCAATTGACTGGCAGCCTCCACTTTTTGGGCAATTAAAGTTGCTCGGAGACAGACTCAGCGGAGAGGGGCTTGCCGCAAACTTGAGAAGATCTTGCTCGTAGTTGGTTCAAACCACAGCACACCCTCGGCAGTACATAAGATCCAAAGTGAAATCAACGGAGAGCATAAAAAAGACTGTATTAAGAATACTGACTGATAAAGTGAATAGTAACGATCTTTACCAAACTACAAAGGAAATGTTATGTTTACTTTCCTTATCATACAGACTGTTTCCATATACACCGTGATATTTTTAATAACAGTGAAAAAAAGAAAACGGCAAGTCGTTTGGCTGAAGGTCCATGATAGTTTTAGAGCCCACTTAAGCTTAGAGTATTAAAGTTCTGCGCGACGCTGCATTATTCACCTCGATACTTAGTTGTCCAATACATCTAGTAAGTTGATTTGATTTTAATGACTAGCAGTTTTGCAAACAGTAGTCCTCGCGACCTATCAAACATACAGACAGATAAAACTCAATTTGGCCAGTGAGAGCAGAGACGTTTCGCTCGCACGGTCAATTATAGACGACAGTTCCTAGGCAGAATATGAGATGATGATGACAGAGATACCCACCAAGACTAACACTTGCAGAAGGTATAGCCATGTAAATTTGGAGTCAGTTTGGAAGAATATTACCTGGTCAGTACAGACCAGGGACAACACGTATGGATTTGCTGAACGGCTGGAAGAACCTTGGAAGAACAGAAATTTCCTTTCCGACTGCTAGTTTCAGAATATACATTATTTTTATATATTAGAAAAATATTTTGATCACTGAAAAATGTTTTTCATATCTGCAGATTTCCTGCAGATATCTCATTAGGCTTTCAATACTCATAAATTTGTAGACATCCAAATCCGTACGTAGACTCGTCACTGCTTCCGGATTGTATTGTACCGGACTTGGTCTAACTTGTCCGTTCCCAAGTTCCAACAATTCCCGTCGAACTATCCGATCGACTCACGAAAGCTTTAGGAGTAATTTGTTTAACAGAACTCCACTCAGATTTCGGGGTAACGAGGTGTTATATCCAATGTATAAGCAAGCCCAGCGCTATTCGTAAATATTCTTTGAAGATTGCAAAAGCAAATGATTTTTGTTTGTTTTCTATCGACTTCCAAAACCTGTATTTTTTTATGTTTGTTACCTCATAACTTTCGACTGGGGGAACTGTTTCTCAAAATATTTTTTTTGTTTAAAGCTGGTGCTTCCCGTGTGGTTCCATTTAAATTTAATCAAATTCAGTCGAGTAGTTTTTGAGTTACACTCCAAGTCGGTATTAAATTTTTCAAATTGTACTTGTCTTGTTATGTTAGCTGTACAACACTTTATAAGTTCTTTTGATACTATTATATACATGTGATAAATATAAAACCAATATCAAGTATAAAAAAGTAAATATGAAATCAATGATAATTAATCGTATATTGACAAATTGCAACTCAACAGAAAATCCAAAGTTACGGCGTATCTTATTGTAGAATCAGAAAAGCACCACAATGCAAAAATAATTTTTAGTCATCACAGAAATTGAGTATCTTGCCAGGATGGCATCCCACATAATGATTTTACGATTTTTATTAATCTAGAAACAGTATAGCTGAGATTAAAATAAGATAATATGCATATTCTATTTGCACTTAGTGAGTATACCCACCTCATTCTCAAATCAACCTACTCTTAGTACAAAAAGCAATGGCGTCACTAGTCTATGATAGTTTACGAGGGTGCGTGAGAAGTAGCGATGGCAACGCCATCTGGAACAGTTCTTGTGTACCATTTGCATTTTAAAGTATTCTCACTTGGAAATTTGAAAGTTTAAAAACGTCGGCGGCACTCCGCAGTATTACTGCTTGCGCAAGGTAGATATAACTATTTGAGTGCATTATTCATCGCCGTCGTAACTTCAGTTTATATTTTCATGATTTCTTAATCAAATACTAAAACGAAACTTCTTATGGCCCAGATAATAACGTCCATCCTGTCCGGCTGCTGATAAAGTGAGAAATATGAAAGGATTTTAGAATCTGTTATCATAGTTCAGGGTTGCTATACATTATACCAGTGATATAATGGTTAGTAACCCTGCGCGGAGAAGCGCTCGTAGCGGAGCTCGACTTGGCAATCTTAACCGATCAACAAGTTAAGCAACACTTGCTTTGGTCAGGAGTTGAATGGGTAACCGCTGGTGCCATTATTCAACTGAGTGCTTCCGTGCTTCAGAGGGCACGCTAAGCAGTCGGACGCGGTTGTTTGTCTTAGGACAACAGTCGTTAGGCTATGTTGAAGGCCTTCGGGCGGCCTGAAAACTTCGACATGGGTTGGCCATTCACATTGGCCATTCATTCACTAACCTATCCACCAATTCGCACTGGGCCCGGGTGGTGGATTATGGCCCAACTCCTCTCTTTGAGAGGAATGCTCGAGTCCCAGCAGTGGGAACAAAATGGACTGTTTATGATTATTATGATTCCATTGATACCAATCTAACTAACCTCGGGCACTGAATATATAATAGTAACCAGGCTTGCACTTTCGTCAACGAACGTCGTGAAATAAATATACATAAAATGGTATAGAGCAATTTGTAGTCGCCTATACTTATTAAAAAAGCCAATCCTTCAATTAAAAATCTGTCACTAATGTGTTCCGACAGCTAACTTTGACTTGTTAATGAAACCCTGATCCAACCCTGAAAATCAGCCGGAAGATGTCCACTGCAGAACATACGCCTCCCCCATAGAACGCCACTTGACCGGTTACTCGCTTCCTGCATCCAGCGATTCCCCGCTGTTCTGACGAGGTCTTCGGTCCACCTAGCGGGGGCCGGCCTACGCATCCTCTCCCGGTGCGGGGTTGCCACTCGAGAACCATATTACGGTGCGTTACTTGTATTTGTTCTGTGCTTTATCTAACATAAGTGCACGACGAAGCACTATGTGCTACTTAATTGTGAACTCTCACGAAAGGTATACTTGTTACAATTCATGCGTGTTAAACCATGTAGCTGCCTATGTGATAAGTATGTGCAAAAACGTGTTTACTTCTGAACCATTTATCTTTTGTATTTTACTTTAAAGGAAAAATAGAATTATATAAAACTGCATATATGAAACTCTTTTTGTTCTCTTCCTTTTGTTTATTCAGCATGTTGAGGAACAAGATAATAAAGCCTCCTCAAATCTGATACATTTTCCAGTTGCAAACATTTTAGGTCATCGTTCAAAATAATATGAAACCATTGAGGTGCCATTACTACGTATAGAGCAGACACCGCAAAGAAACAGTTTGCCATAGTAGGTGTGGTCCACGGTCCACAACTATGTTTGATTCGTTGAGTTAGACGTCATATTTTTTATTTAGCGCTGCAGTGAATATTAGCTTAAAATAATCAAAAATGTGACACTACTTTTACTTGCGTTGGCTTCTCTATACGTAGTAATTGTACCTCAGTGTATGAAATAGACATAAGGGTGTAAAGCGAGAAGAATAGAGTATACGAAGAGTAAAGTGTCTTATTTCACGGGCAGCATATTGTACCCAAAGTGTAGCTGGTACTCCAGAGTTAATCCCTCCCCGCAGCACGGGGATCAAAATTTAATTCCCGAACGAAGCGAGGGAGTTATCTAGAGTCCTGAGTGAAGCGAGGGGTTAAAGCCGCCCAATACGAAGACAGGCTTTATCCTCGAGGCGTATGCTCTACTTTTCGTACCTACTACGAGACAATAAAACTCAGAGCTATATAAAATGGCAGTTATTTAGTTAAAAGTATAATAAATTAATAGGTAGCTAATATTAAAATTGGACACATTTGTCGCGTGCGAGTATGCATATTATTTCATTGCTTGAAAAACTTCCTTCGATGTTTGTATTACCATTCGGTAAGTCTCAGTTAAGTTAAAATAATTGATCTTTATATTCAGAAACTTATTATCTATTAACCATTTACCATTATATTTCTAAGTCTGGCGCACATGTCCTTCAGAAATAGTATATGCAATTTCTCAGAAAATAAGCGACTTTTACTGGAGCATTTATGGAAATATTGATTGAAATTGGTACCTCATATTGCTTACTTACTGTTAAATACAAGTCCATAAAGCCAGACAAAAGAAAAAGTTCCCCGAAGTTGAGACGATTTTGTGGAAAGTTACGAAACAGTTGGGAAATTAAACAGTTACGGATACTTTGCTTTTCTTCCAGTCAACAATTTATTTGTAACTAAATATTAGATTTCAAAGGTACCGCTCGTTATATTGTTGAATTTCTAGAAAGTTTGATTGTTGTTTGAGTAGTTTATAGACCAATTTACAAAAGTTGATACATAACTCATATTTAAAATAAGAAGACCGTTATAAATGCAAAGTTGTTTAAAGTTTATAATATTTTTAAAATATAGTCTACGAATGAAAATAATGGAAAAACCTTTATTTTGTATCCCCTACCTAATGCAGTCAATAGTAATAAGACTGTTTTATATTATATTCAAATTCAAATACAAATTCATTTGTAATTGCTAATATGGGTACACAAGAAAATATACAGATGGAAGCGTACTAATTATAGAACACCATATTTAACCAATGAGGTATTCAATTCATGATTCATTGTGAAGTTAATGATTACAAATTAAAATATTATCATTTAATGAAATAATTTATTATCTAAAAATATTATAATTTTATACAGTAAAAAAAAAATGTTACAAGATAAAGTATTATTGTTTAAATGTCATAGGAAAGTACAATACTAAAAAGTCACAAGAATTTTTCTGTCAGATAATCACTTACACTGTAATAAGTTTTGTCAATTAAGAAACGTTTAATTTTATTTTGGAATAGTTTTGTCGATTGGATGTCAAGGATATCTTTTGGTAAATGGTTGTATATCCTCGGAGCCATACACAGCACACATTTGAAAAAGCTTGTCTGGTTAACGTGATAGCAAACTTTATTAAAATGTCTGTCTCTTCTATAGGTATTAATTATTATTATTATTAAATGTAAGTAATTACGAACAAAAACTGCAATTTCGTAGATATATACACCGAAGGCAATATTGTCATGATCTTAAATAAGGGTTCGCAACTTTCAGTTTGCCCTAATTTGCAAATAGCTTTAACGCATTTATTTTGTGCCGTAAATGCCATATCTCTTTCGCTACAGTTTCCCCAGAACATATTTCCATATGTAATCAATGATGCAACATATCCATGTTATGCTGTAAGAGCTGAAGAAATGCAGCCTGTTTTGGAAAGCTTATAAAGAGCATAAGAATATTGGTTTAATTTAGCACATAATTCTGCAACATGCGATTTCCAATTTAAGTTGCAATCAATTTTAAGCCCTAAAAACTTTGTTGTGTTAACATGTAATTTTTTTTGCCTTGAATATATGTCATAAAGTGTGTTTTTTATAGATTATTTTTTAGATTATTTGATGTTAACCATTTTATTACATTATCTAGTGAGCCATTAATGTAATTTTTCATGCAAAATTTATCATCTCGTGTAAAAAGCATTGTACTGTCATCAGCAAATAATTTCGTAGCATGTCCTGTGGCTTTGAGAAGATATATAGAAAAAGTTGTATCATAACGTAATCTCTTCGAATATTACCCTTAATTTTCAATATAATATATACGACTAGCTTCGATCCGCGGCTACACGCAAGCGTGACACGACTGACGACCACACGACAGGAAATGTTTTTGGAAAACAAATTTGGATATGTGTGTTTGTGTTAGCAAGTTTTTAGTGGAGTAGTAATAAGTCGAGTTAAATACGTATTGAATATCTAAGTATTGTTACAAGTCTATGGAGAGCAAACTTAAAGGTTTGGCATATACACTCGAGAGCAATGAATCCGGGTCACTTAAAGAATGTTAAAAATCTCGGAAACTAAAAATGATAGGTTAATGCAATAAATTGTATTTAATAGACAATGTAATACTCCTTAACGACTAGTTTGCCCGAGCCACAAAACTGCAAGGATTTTTGAGGTCCAAAGTGTCGACGCAACAATTGTTGCAAGGAAGTGTCACGCGCGTTTTTCTTTTGTTTATTTTTTAAAGTCATCCCAATGTTTAAACATAGAGTTTAATTCTTTAGCGTAATATATTTTCTTTCTATGGCAACACTACAGACGGACATGTTCTATCTGTGAACTTTAAAAAAAATATATAATCAATGTTTATATTTTCATCTGTGTTTGACGGGGAGGTTATGTTTAGTGCTATAGTTTTTAGTGAATTAATCGGGTTAAACTCATGATTTTGATACAAATTAAACATGAATATGATCGTGAATGTGTAAAGAATACTGTAAATAGTGATTTAAGTTCTGACATCAAAATTTACACGATATAAATTTGTCACGAATCGACAACACTCGGTAAGCTAATTTCTCATTGTTATGATTGGTTATAATTTGCTTTATTTTGAATAGATTATACTTTTAAATTGTAAAATATCACAGTAATAATGTTGTCAAGTAATTACACTCACTCAGAATATGATAAATACGCCATATCATGTCAGGATCGATAAAAAATCAAAGTCACGTGACAGTTAAATTCGCTTGTACTAAAAATTCAGAATTTGTAATTTTTTTTAAATATTTCTGATATATAATTATTCTTTGAAACCTAGTTTGGTTTGTAGAATTTCTAATAAGAATTCGACTAAAATAAAAAAACCAACAAGAAAATTTATATTTCATATAAAAATTTTTTTTTGGAAATCACCATGTCTAAGTCTAGAAAATGGGCCCCCAAGTTGAAAAAAAAATCATTATTGGCCGAAATTTCAAAGTAGCTCTTATTTTTTATGTAATTATTAATAACCTAAGCATATGTTACTCGGTAAAAATAATATTTCTGTTCTAGACATTCAAAATATTTATAAATATCAAATCAAAATCCTGTCTTGGTAAGCACTATTTATTGATAAAACTTAATTTTTGTGGTCAGATTGCAAGTTTTTTTTATGATATTATTTCTTCTACGAATTCAAATATTTAAATGTAATTAGATAGATATGTGCTTTAACTATTTAATTACCGCAAAAAACCTATAGGTATTAATGTAAAAATTTTAAATTACAATGTTTTTCCACATCAATTCTGATTTTTTCGGCTACGTCAAGTTTGTCCTCGTGTAACATAACATTTTACTAAAACATTTGACATTAATGTTTATGTATCCGATTTCTTGGTTATTCAACTATCTCTGACAAAAATTTCGTCTCTTAACTCGCTATAGGTATGGCACAAGAGCCATTTATTCCCAACTCGGCGCAAACTTTTGACGCGGGCGCAGGTCGTAACACTCGGGAGCAATCTCGAGGGCGCCACAGGGCTCCTTAGGTAAGCTAGTCGTTAAATGAAAGTAAAAAAAATATGAGTCACCATACATTTTATTAACACAAAATTACATAAAGAAAAAAACTGCTGGTCTCTCCTTAAAACAAAAATAGGAAACATGAAATTTTTGAACTTTATTACGATTTTCTTGAATTTTAATACTTCGTATTGCCTCCTCGTGCTTCCATTACTGCGTTTACGCGGTTTGGCATGCTGTACACCAAGTTCCTTATACGATTTTGGGGAATATTCTCCCATTCCTCTGTGAGAGCAATTTTGAGCTCACGAAGCGTGATTGGGGGAGGGTTTCGTTGTTTTACGCATCTGCCTAGCTCGTCCCAAGCATGCTCGATCGGGTTGATATCCGGGCTGCGCGCTGGCCACTCCATACGAGTAATGTTCATCTCTTGAAGGTAGTCATTCACAATCCTACCTGTATGAGGTCGGGCATTGTCATGCATAAATATAGCATCCTCACCTAAATTGACCATAAATGGACCAACGTGATCATTGAGGATTTCTTCCACATATCTTTCGCTAGTTAAAGAGCCGTTTTCTAAGATCACCAGCTCTGTGCGACTTTCAGAAGAAATTCCGGCCCACACAAGTACAGACCCACCACCGTAGGCTACTTTTTCTTCGATGCATGCTTGCTTGAATCTTTCCCCTGGTCTTCGATACACTCTGTGTCTTCCATCGTGCTTGTAGAGCATAAATTTTGATTCGTCGGAGAACATAACTTTTGACCAATCTTCAATACTCCAATTTACGTGGCTCTGGGCATATCTTAGTCTTGAAATACGATGCCCACGCTCCAGTTTAGGGCCGTTTGCAGGTCTAAGGGGTTTTAAGTTAGATTCAGCAAGCCGACGTCTTACTGTCCATGCACTTGGGTTACTTCCTCCGAGGCGTCGAAACTAATTTGTGAGTTCAGTTCCTGTGAGAAAGCGATTTCGAAGCATGGTGTTCACCAAGTATCGGTCTTCTCGTGCTGTGGTACACCTGGTTCTGCCCGTTCCTGGTCTGCGTAGGTTAGAATCAGTTTCTTCGTAACGTCGGAGAACTCTTTGTACTGTTGACAGCGACACACCGACAGTCCTGGCTGTATCGCGCTGACTCCGGCCGGTTTCCAGCTTTGTAAGTATTCTGGTGCATTCTTCAGGCGTAAGCGACATAATTTCAGCTTGAATAATGAATATAGAGCACTATCAACATGGTTTATGTACCCACATAAATGACAGATTACAAACAAAAGCAAAACCAAATGCTGTAATTTCGTAGTTCCATTTTCGAAAGTGGCCCTTTTTCAAATTTGTTTTTTTTATGATATAACTTTACAGTAACTAAAAAGTTTTAATACCTTCATTTAAGGAGTATTACATTGTCTATTAAATACAATTTATTGCATTAACCTAGCATTTTTAGTTTCCGAGATTTTTAGGATTCTTTAAGTGACCCGGATTCATTGCTCTCGAGTGTATATTCGTTTATTAACATGGAACTTAAACTGAAGGTTTGAACTTATATACCTTAAAGATCACGCAATACGTTATTTTATTATTTTGTGAATATAAGCTATATGACTTCGTATGATATAAATATATGATTTTGAAATTATACGAACTTCTAAAAACTAAAGTATATAATTAAAAAGGTTCTTTATTTATAACAAGTGACTCGAGCCTATGTATTTGAGCTACGAGTACACCTTCGCCGCCAGCATAATAACTTCATTCACCACAGAAGCGCTTGATCGGACAAATTTTAATATCTGTCAGTAGTTCTGTTAAACCATTGTAATATGGAAACGGAGCGACCACCTGTCAAACAGCTCGAGAAGCTTTATCAGCTGCAATGCAGAGTTATTTATTTGACGAATTATAATCAAACTAGCTGGTGCCCGCGACTAAGTCTGCGCAGGATTAATATTTCGAGTAGCTTATTATCTTCTCCAAGGCCATATCTACCTTTATACCAAAATGTCATAAAATATTACATGGTCAAACGCAATTGCTATAATTTGAGTAAATTTAAATACTTAGTATATCAATCAGTAAACATTCTTAATAAAATACAGGGCTTACCTACATACAAATATAAAATTAATCATTGAAATTTATAGAGAGAAAAATTCCATACTCGGACGGGATTCGAACCCGCGTCTTCTGACTCTCCGTGTCAGCCGCCATTGACCAACTAGGCCATCGAGGTTCGGGTCCGAGCATCGAATTTTGACTCTCTATTCGACTAACCGTCTTGCGGTTTTTCTAAATTTCAATGTTTGAGATCGCTAAAGCAGGCGTTAGTGCTTTAAAAAGTAATACTATAAAATTAATCATCATGGAAAACAATTGTCATTACATTTCATCACCCTTCACGGTCGCCGAGCACGCCTAGTTTATTAAGCTGTCAAATTGACTTGGTTTTGACTATTCTATCAGATAATGACAAAAACTTTAACAGAAATGTCATCATTACGATCTTGACGTAGGCGGAGATCTTATTATTTTGTCTATGCTGTGCCCAAGCATTTTACGCTTTTTTACTCGCGTTGTGATGGATAATGATGAAAATCCTATGTGTTAATCCAGCGTCTCATCTACCTCAATACCAAATTTCATCAAAATTGCCCCCGCCGTTTGTGCGTGAAAGAGTAACAAAGATCCACACATCAATAGGTACTAAAAAACTTTCGCGTTTATAATATGAGTAGTAAGTAGGATAATAGGAACGGAGGACCATAACCAGATATTTGCTATTCTTTAACTCTTCAAAATAAAGAGTTCCAATAAAACTCCAGGTAGATATATATTGTAATCATAATCAAATCATAATAAATTTAATGTTTGACCACATAATAATACTATATGTAGTCAGACTTTGGAAGTTTTATGTATCGCTACTAGCGTGCTTAAACTAGTGCTTACATGTAGCAATACCACCGAGTAATATTGACTATATTCACATTAGTTTATGCTCCAAAATTCTAAAGTTTTAATTATAAACAGGGAGCCGCAAGTGGGCAGCCCAGTGTTGAGTTTGAAACTGCAATAAATGCCCTCCGCTGTCGCTCCGGTAAACTGCAACCCTCTGAATGTGGCTAGTGATGGAGTTCAAGGGACTGCAGTTGTACTGAGCAAGACTGAAAACAAGACTGTTCATAAAATCTGGATGTATCTGAGTTTCTGAATACACTGGTGTATCAGTTGTTGGTCAACGGCAAAAATAATGCAATATACGAGCTCATTTTTCAAAGTTCAAAACGCTAATTAAAAACATATTTTTAAATGTTTCGAGCTATTTTTTTAATAGTTTTTTTTTACTATAACGTATGTACACATATATGTCAATGATCCAGTGACACATTTTTTTTATTTAATGCTATTAACCCTTCCCCTACCATTATTTATACTTAACCCGTCCAGTGTCTACCTCTGTCGGTGTATTTCCGAACTACGCATAAAAGTTTGACCATAGTTTGACCAACTAAAAGCATATTAATACCGGTGAAGTGCATTGAATCTGATAAAATTAGTTACACACAAGAGGTATAAATATATGTTACTCTTGGAGTACGCGCAAAATAGCTTAGCACTTTTTTGCACGTACACGTGGTGTACGTGCGACACGCGACGGATCAATGGTTTCATTCATAAAGTGACGTAAATTTAAGTGCGTAGTAGGGAAAGGCTTAAATTTATGTAAAAAGTTTGAGTTGTGTAAACGTTTTAACTACTCTGTGACCACAGTAAGCGTGGACTAATCTATCAGTCCCCAGTCACATATTTTTATACGATTATCTTGCTTGTAAATAATATCGGAGACTCAAAAAAATAAGTACTTACAACGTAAAAATGGTAACTACTTTTATATTAAAATGTTGCTAAAGATTTGTCAATGTCGATGTCAATAGGGTTTGACATGGTCACAAGTGATTTTGCTAGCTGGTTATTTATTTGAAAATAAACAAACCACAACAGTCTTGAAACTTGGTGATCATCGCAACTCTATTTCCTGTTGAATTTCGTTGTATATCTCTTCGCTAATTAAGACTCTGCTACTGTAACAAAGATATTAAATATTTTGTTGTGTTCATTTTTCTGAAGTTAACAATGTACGTGTCCTTATAGAATTGTAATTTTACTATTACTGAGTAAACAATACTACGGTACTTTGTTTAAAAATAATGATGTAACCACTAGGTATAAAGAGCCAGAAATCACGCCAATAATTAAATGCTGAAGATTGTCAGGACGAGAACAAGGTTGTATGTTTGTTACATATTCAGCTGGAACGGCTGAATACATTTTAAATGATATTTGTAAAGGTAGCTCATAGTCAGGATTAACACACGAGTAGGCTGAGTTTATATCCTGAAAAAATGATCCTCAGTTTCATCAAGCGAGTATTTCAAGAAACGGGGATATATAGATTGGCGGCATAATGAGCATATTTAGTACAAATAAAATCAACTGCAGTTTCAGATAAACATGAATTTCAGGATCATACATTTTCGTTTATTGAATAACCTGGAAACTGTTACTTAATGTCAAACGCGCAATAGATTACGCGTTAAGTAATTAGCAAACAGTTTTGTAGGGGATATTTTATGTGCCATGACTTGAACAAAGTGGTGCTCATATCTTTAAATAAGGTAACCCCAGCTCATAGTTTTCCACTTCCATTACCCCAGTTACCTACTTCATTGCTCGGTTATTCGGCTTGGATGGGTGACCGCGAATAGATTAACAAAGTGCGCTTTTCCGTGCTTCGGAAGGTACGTTAAGCCTTCAATCCTTGTTGCCGTAGTATAACAGTAGGTATATGTGATAGGCATTCGGCTGGTCTAGTGAAACTCTGAGCCCTAATCCTGGTCACTAGCATATCCGCCATTCCGCACTAGACTCAAGACAGCCAGTCAGTTACTACTTTCAAGTACTCTGTCTCTCTCTCTCTTTGCGAGGAAGTAAGACGTCTTAGAATTGAAATCTTCCTTTAAATAACTCTGATAATTCGGCAAATAGCTAATAACGAACATAATGATAATTTTATTGCCTCAAAGCCCAAACTTACTACATATATCGTGAGAATCCTTCAAACCTGTTAATATACGCATAATAAAAAAGTTGTGTTATATCTAAGGTACATCACGCTTGCCCAATGTGTCAATGTCTCAATCGCCAATATTTATGTGAAAAGAAATGCGGGAAGAGAAGAGAAAAGACGAGTGTGCATCTCTTTAGCAGACATATTATATCTAGCTATCCAAGTTACAGAATTGGTTCCTTCAAGTGTAGCGAGCTCAAACATGCACGTGAAGTGGTCTACAGGGCACGCTTATTGCATTTTTGAGGGTCCCTTGCCCCCGCAATGTTCTTGGACAAAGTTATACCTAAAGGTGCGATTTTTAGTGAATTCTTTAAATACAATTAAGAGCATTATATTCAGATATCGTGAAGATAAATGTAATAAGTAATTTGTGGGGTAAAATGTTTACTATACAATATTCGCAAATAAATGATGCAATTAAAATAACAGGAAACTTTAGTTCTATTTAATAGTTGTTTTATTATTTATATTATCAAGTTGTACCTACCAGAATAATTGATGCCAAACTTAATCGTGTGCTTTTTTGCTCATAGTTGCTATATACGTGCACGTGCACAAATGCACATAGGTGTAGATATAACATATGGTTTCATATAGTAGTAGTAGTAGTTTCATATAGTTTTATGTATAGTATGCTACAGCGTAGATTTTGTGAGATGTGGTCGTAAGGGCAGTTACCTTAACCGTTATTGTTACCGGTAAACGTTCTTAATCTTATTGAATATACGTCCTTATAAAGTATGGGTGCCAATACACGATTGAGCAAATTTGGCTCGATAGAAAAAAAATTGCAAAATTACCTAAATTTTGCAATTTTTCTTACGTGTTTTATGGGAAAAAGCGTTTTTATCCATTTATTGGTAAATATATTTCAATGAATGTATCATATTCAAATTTACAATGAAATCTACTAGTGAAAAAAAATCGAGTTGATTATTTATTTTTCAGTAAAAAAAATATTAGACATGTTTTTGCCAATATCTTACATTTATAGTAATCAAACCACAGTTGGTCTATAGAGCATTTTAATTCAATTATGTTTTCTGTCAAAAAATGTTAAGCTATTGCATAGCTTCTATCGTGGGCCTTGAGCGTGGAGACCGAATCCAGAAATTCAGTAACGAAAATAACCTACACCCACCACTCCGACTCCATCTATCGATGAATAGCAGAACTTTTAATGACTTTTTGAAATATCACGCTTGTTTCTTTAGTTCAGCAACTCGCCTCTAGATGGCATTGGTTAAATAATTATAATTGCACTAGCAAACCCGGCGAACTCCGTTTCGCCACCAGATGGCTTCGTTTTATGTAACATTTCGTTTGGTGATTAAAAGAAGAAGTTAATTTTTTTTTGTTTTATATTTGAAAAGGAAAAATTGTTGCTGGCTTGCATGTCTTGTGCGGCGGCCGATGTTCGCACGTCGTCCTCTAGGCATTTTGTACTATGGACAGAGTGGTGAATTTAATTTAACTTTTAATGACTTTTTGAAATATCACGCTTGTCTCTTTAGTTCAGCAACTCGCCTCTAGATGGCATTGGTTAAATAATTATAATTGCATAAGTTGATAAAAACAGCTATGCAATAGCTTTACCGCGGCAGTCTCCGAGTGCCACACGTCTTTTTTTTGGTATTTTAGCATTTGCTTGCTGCCTGTACGTTAATTCCAAAACTTTGTGAATGCGTTCAGAAAACCTCAAACGTTATAGAAGGTGTTCTAGGAATGTTTTCCTGTAACTGCGGTTATGGTACTTGCCCTTACTGTCCGGTCTTATAAAATTATAATGTATTTTAAACAAATTCTGTAAACAAGAGAGTGTTTGCAAAATTTGTGAGTGCATGTGTGCGTAAACTTTGTGTATAAATGCTCAGGAATGTAATCTATGTTTATCCCACTTCAAATAAAAAGTATATACGCACATACTAAGGATTAGTCCCATTTAAATTTCAATACCGTCGCATAAAAGGTTTTTGAGTTATGTTATTTACAATTATAGAAAAAATAAGTATACACTACCTTAATGATAATATAATTTGAAAAATAGATCTAGATGGGACTGAGTATATCAGTAGTTTCTTCAATCAATCAAGAAGTCAATCAACTTCTTATTTTTTTAATTATTACTTGTATCTCAGACTGAGTATCGCACAAGGATATTTTCCAGTCGGGCGAGTCAGCATATAAATTACATATTGAAAATACTCACATATCGCATGATGTAAAAAAGATTTCCACTCTGGCCTTTTTAATGGAAACTTGTACTCGGCTGGCTTCAGCGCGTGTACAACTTGTCTTATTTTTATTTTGTACATATGACGGGTTTGAGTCGACTTTAGTCCCTACACGTATTCTTATGCAGTCGATACGTTCCCGTCGCGGAATTGTAGAATCTACATCCGTGAGGTATAAATTTCCCGTTATAAATCGTTCATGTATTTGTAATCTGTGCCTCTACCAAGAGTTGGCAACACAAATGGCATCTATAGTCGATACTCGATCTCGCCTACCTAATAAGCGTTTGATTGGCGTACTCGCTATCAATTTTAGTTCTACAACTGACCGCAAGGTGGCACTGTTCTTTTTTACATTTTTTAGCGGAAGGCGATAGCGATCAACGATTGGTGTCAATGTTTTAAACTCATGGTAGTTCTACGGAATGGTGGGCCGCAGAAATTAAGAATAATAGTTAATGCTCGAAACATAATAAACAAGTAGAAATAACTGAAGTGTTAGATTTAAAGCTGTTGTTTTAAACGTTCTAGGAATACAATATTACAATATTATAAACTATTCTGCTGACGTAATCTGTTATCGCGTTACCCAATACAAATCTAACGCCAAAACTGCTAAATATCAAAATACCTCGACGTTGCGGAATAATAATATGTCTTGTAGTAATTATCGCATTCTTAAATATTTTTTCAGAACATCCTTAATCAGAATTCCGAGAAAACATTTTCGAACAAACATTAGATATTTTAGGTTACTACTGTTTTATTGGGGTAAAAAACAGTAGTGACCTATATATATATATATATACGGGTCTTGACATAATAAAAATACTACCGCATGAGAAAAACCAGCTTTCAAATAAATAAAACGATCGAATCGGTTCGTTTATAAATATGTTCTGTAACATACATGAAAAATAATACAAATTGAGATACTCCTTCCTTTTGGAAGTCGGTTGAAAATCGTGAATTCCCTAAATGACTCACAATCAAACATTTTTCTACAGACTTCCAAAAACTGAAGGAGGTACTCAACTCGAAAGTATTTTTTTCTTATGTTTGTTACGAGTACCTCATAACTTTCGACTGAGTGAACCGATTCTCAAAACTCTTTTTTTGTTTGAATGCTGTTGTTTCCCGTTTAATACCAACTTCCCGTCCCCATCAAATTCGGTCCAGTATTTTTAAATACATCCCAATAGCTGAATAGAATAGAAGTTGGTATTAAACCAACTTCTATTCTATTCAGCTATTGGGATGTATATTTAAATGCAAATTTATTACCAACATAACAAGTGCAAGTAAGTAAGTACTAAAATAACAAGTACAATAAATTGTACCCTCCAGTAGTATAACTCCATTGTGAATACTTCGGAACAAATTGAAATTGAATACGAGAGAAAAAAACGAGAAAGGAAACATTCTGCTAATTTAGAAGTTCTATGTTTTCAAGATGCCATAGCCAATTGAAAAGGAACACTCCGCTTTTTCTTCTCTATATAAACGACTTACCTGATGCCACAAGACATCAATGTCTTCTGTTCGCAGACAATACAACCAAACACAACAAATACTTACAACATGTCAAAGATAAAGGACACACGTGTCTTTGAAAGCGAGGCTAAGAAAGCGCTACAGGATGTACTGCATTGGCTAAATACAAATAACTTGACTGTCAATCTGAAAAAACAAATTACATTGAATTTCAGACCTACAATAGTATAGCACATAACTTAAGTTTATCCTTCGACAGTAATGTTATAAGTAACGTAGACATTTCTGTGTATTACGAGGGAGATCAAGACATCGAGCATAATATCAAAAGAACCAAGGCATTCTGCGGGAAACTAGCGACTAACAACATCATAGTCGCGGGCGATATAAATGCTTGGAGCCATTGGTGGGGAAGCGAAGAGGAGAATGAGAGAGGAGAATGAGAGAGGAGAGGCCTACGGCGCGTTTCTTGACGAAATGGGCTTTCAGGTTCTCAACACGGGAGATGAACCAACCTTTGAAACTTACCGGAGAGGTAAAGCGTACACAAGCAGAGTAGATGTCACGGCTTGCAGCATACCACTCATGGGAAGGATCAAAGACTGGCAAATAGAGAGTACTCTTACAACATCAGACCATAACAGCATAACCTTCACTTTGCGCCTCGGAAGGGAATTAGAACAACTGTAAACCAAAACGACGCACAAATACAATACTAAGAAGGCTAAATGGTCCAAATTCACTTCCAACATGAAAAAGTGTCTACAAGAGGAAAATATATCGCCAGCCTCCGTGAGAGAATCTGAAAGCACTGAGAGTCTCGAAAATTTCATCACAAGATACACCAACAGCATCCACAAAGCCAGCGCAGACACCATCCCAACGCTAGGCCAACGGAAAGGGGACCCAGTTCCCCCCTGGTACACGAGACAACTTGATGAAAGGAAACGAGATGTACTCAGGAAGAAAAGACGGATAAGAAACGCAGCCCCGGAACGAGTCAAATTAGTCATTGAGGAATATCAAAAAGCTCGAAGTGACTACAAAGAAAACGCCGAAAAAGCCCAGACAGAAAGCTGGAAGGACTTCTGCACAACTCAGGAGAAAGAGAGTATGTGGGACAAGATATACCGGGTCATCAGGAAAACCTCAAGAAAGAAGGAGGACATTCTACTGAGGGACACCGACGGCAATACCTTGTCTCCACAAGCATATGCAGAGCTCCTAGCCAGTACTTTCTACCCAGACGATACCGAAAGCACAGACCAACCGTGCCATACGGAAATCGGAGAACAGACAGGAGACTTACCATTCGCCCTGCCAGATGATGACCCACCGTTCACCTCGGTAGAACTGGAATCAGTGCTTCAAGCACTGAATCCGAAGAAAGCCCCGGGACCGGACGGGCTAACTGCTGACATATGTGCCGCAGCAATCCAAAGCGATAGGGAAGTATTTATTGCAATAGCAAACAAATGTTTGTCGCTAAAATACTTTCCTAAGCAATGGAAAAAGACACACGTCATCATCTTAAGGAAACCTAGCAAGGCAGACTACACACATCCAAAGTCATACCGGCCAATAGGGCTCCTGTCTGTACTAGGAAAAATCGTCGAAAAGCTTTTAATCGGCCGACTTCAATGGCACCTCCTCCCCACACTCTGTCGAAAACAGTACGGGTTCATGCCGCAACGCGGAACCGAGGACGCCCTCTATGACCTGCTGGAGCATGTTAAAAATGGAGTGAACAATAAGCAAATTGTACTCCTTGTCTCCCTAGACATAGAGGGCGCCTTTGATAACGCGTGGTAGCCAGCACTGAAACATCAATTAGCAAAAAAGAGGTGCCCATCAAACCTCTACGAGACAGTATGCTCATACCTCCAAGACAGAAAAATCACAGTCAATTAAGCTAGGGCAGAATGCGAGAAGGAAACCACAAAAGGTTGTGTCCAAGGATCCATCGGTGGACCAATCTTCTGGAACGTAATCCTAGACTCGCTGCTGCGTAAACTGGAAATCGAGGGAGCATACTGTCAAGCTTTTGCTGATGACGTCGTTCTCGTATTCACAGGCCAACCCACCGTAAACACAGGACACCTTAGAGCAGGAGGTTAACACAACGCTAGACATGGTTGTGGAATGGGGAGTCGTAAACAAACTCAACTTTGCGCCGCACAAAACCAATGCGATGCTATTGACAAAAAAGTTGAAGTACGACACTCCAAACCTATTTATGTCCGGCGTAAGACTTGACCTCGTGGACGAAGTGAAACTGCTGGGCCTAGTAATCGACGGCAAGCTCACCTACAAAACACACGTACCCGCACAATGTAAAAAGGCAGCGGACATTTACAAACAGCTAGCGCGTGCAGCAAAGGTGTCTTGGGGTCTGAACAGTGAGATAACGAGGACGATCTATGTTTCAGTGGTGGAACCTATATTGACCTACGCGGCAAATGTGTGGGGGAAAGCAGTAGATCTCGAAATGAATAGATCACAGCTTTTCGCCCTACAAAGAGGCTTTGCCCAAAAGATCTGTAGGTCATATCGTACTGTCTCTCTAACCTCAGCTCTCGCTCTGTCGGGGTTGCTCCCTATAGACCTGAGAATCCAAGAAGCAATGAGCCTGTATAGAGCCAAAAACAAACTCTCTATAGACTACCTCCCCCCAGGAAAGGAGCTCGAAGAAAACGAACGTATCGCGGACCAACACCATCCGTCCACGAGATCGTTTGTAGAATACGAGCTCCTTGAATCAGACACCAGTCACATCTCCGGACCCCAAATCTACACAGATGGCAGCAAGATAGAGGGCAAAGTAGGTGCTGCATTGACCTGGTGGGAGGAAGGAAGAGAGATTAGGTTCGCAACCTTCAAGCTGCATCCTGAATGCACAGTCTTCCAATCGGAACTTTATGCTCTCCACAAGGCGACTGAATTGGTAAAAATGAGTAAGGATCAAATAGTAACAATCCTGAGTGACTCAATATCTTCACTCGATTTACTCAAAAGACCACTAACCAATCACCCCCTTGCGAGGAGCATAAAGGAAAACATTGGTAAGATCAAGTCTGAAGGCAGAGATGTTCGGATGTTATGGTTGAGAGCGCACGTGGGAACCGCTGGAAACGAAAGAGCCGATGAGCTCGCGAAGTCAGCGGCACTCAGGTGCACGAATCAAGACTACGAAAAAATTCCCCTGTCCTACGTCAGAAGAAGAATAAGAGAGGAAACCATACAAATTTGGCAAGACAGGTATGAGACCTCTAGCACAGGCGCAGTCACGCGAAAGTTCCTACCGGATGTCAAATTGGCATTCCGGCTAGCGAGAACCGCAAAACTGTCGCCAATACTCGTGCAATCAATGACAAGACACGGTGGAATCTCCGAATATCTCCACAGGTTCAAGCTCAAGGTCAGCCCAGGTTGTGAGTGTGACCCCGAAATTCCCGAAACAGTCAAACACATAATCCTAGATTGCCCCCGCTTCATTGCCGCACGGCATGATCTCGAAACAAAAGTGTGCAGGAAATTACTGGAACCTGAACTGCCGACCATTATGGCAGATACGGAAAACAGAGTACATTTCCTGTCCTTTGTAGAGAGATCATTCCGGACGGCAATAGCTAGGAACTCAAATCTTCCCCCCCCCCCAAGCAACCCATTCCCACTACAAACCCCACAACCCCAACAACCGCACAAACAGCAAGCCAAAAACACGGAACTTTCCCAGCTGTTGTCATATGGAGAGCTAGGGGAGCCTGGAATTCATATTCGAGGCGTCGCTCTCTTCATGGACAACAGCAAGGAGAGGCTAGGAATAAGTTTTTGCATATCTGGAGACAAAAGCCGAGTACGGTTATCACCCGGGCTAGCATGCCTGCTAAACGGAAGTAACTTCCAAACCACCATGAAGCGAAAAGCATTTGACGCGATGCCAGTTTTGGACGTCATGGGCTGCCCCTTTCGCTAAAGCGAGCATGCTACTTTCGAAACTGGCAGAAAATGCGGAACAAGCCCGAGTGATAAGCGTGGACGCTATGGTGATCGAAGACTCCAAGGGTGAGGTAGCGGACCAACTAGGTTGTATTAGAGCCTCGGAACATCATGAGGTAGTTGTGTACGAAGACAGAGGCGAAAACCTCTGTCTTCGTACACAACTACTATCAGGTATGTACCAGCACAGGAACCAGTGAGCCACGCAGCGAACGCCTTCTTCGAGTTTCTCGCTATAATGAGAGCGACAAGAGATGTCAATCTCAGGAACTGCAAGAACATCCTGCAGTCCTACAGGCGAGCAAACGAGGGCAGCATCATCGAATCTCGGCTGCTGCAGAAGAGACTCGAAGAGGCTAAAGCAGCCATATACAACAACGACACATCCTCGATCATCATGGGGCAATGTCTGGTCAGTATATGGCTGCCTACAACGCGACAAGTGGATTTGTGTTTCTGGATGAAGAAGATACCGAACGGACTGGTAGGCCAAAATACGCAACACCACCACACGACCCTATTGTTGTCACCGCCCGGTGCACCAAGATAATGTTGGATGACAGAGTCTTGCAAATGGCGAAAGCCATTTCGAGAGACTCTGAGATCGAGACATTCTGGAAACACTGGGAGGTACCCAAAATACAGTGGGTCAATGGAGTTCCCGGATGCGGAAAAACAACTTGGGTGGTAAGACACTTCGATGTTGACAAGGACGTTATCGCAACAACAACTACAGAGGCAGCAAAAGACCTGAGAGAGAAGTTGGCGCACCGAATCGGAGACTTGGTGAAAACCAAGGTGCGCACTATGGCCTCGGTTTTAGTAAATGGTTTTAAAAAGAATGAGAGCTACGTCCGCCTGATGGTGGACGAGGCTCTCATGAACCATTTCGGGGCCATAGTAATGGCTTCTAGGCTGTCTGGAGCTAGCGAACTTGTCCTCATCGGAGACATCAACCAATTACCTTACATAGACAGGGAGAACCTGTTCGATCTAAGGTATAACCGCCCTAATCTGGTTACGAACATCAGCCAGGAGTTTTTGTGCACGCACCGGAACCCAATGGATGTTGCGTATGCGCTGAGGGAAATATACTCCGGTATATATTCCTCGGCTCCCAGTATAAGGTCCCTGCGCCTCGAGAGCTACACGGGAGCGAAAATCCCCAAATCCCTTCCAAACACCCTCTTCCTGGTCCACACTCAGGAGGAAAAGGAGACCCTGACCAGCCAGGGCTATGGTAAGGGCGAAGGATCACGCACCCTTACCATTCACGAGGCGCAGGGACTGACGTACGAGTCAGTCGCGGTGATTAAAACTAAAGGCAAAATGAAGCTGCACGAGAGCGTCCCGCACGCAGTCGTTGCGGTTTCCCGGCACACTAGGACCTTTGTCTATTACACCGACGACGAGGATGATGCCATCGGACGGTTTGTGAGGCAAGCGACGGTTGCGAGCGAGCAAACCATCTACGGCTATAACCTGAAGATGGCAATCAGGGATCGAAACAGCGTGGTGATGGAGGCCCTGCTTCAGCGCAAAGTGGGCAACGTGGGCTCACAATAAATGTACTATGTAGTTTTTCGAATTGTATGTAAGCTAGCGTTAAGAAATTATAACTGACAAAGAGATGGTGCGGGCATCCAGAGCAGACATGCTCACGGAAATGTGTTGGCAAGCGGTGGCGTGTGTGGCGGGTCGCCATCTTCCCTCAGAAATGGTTGAGGAGGGCGATGGCTGGCACATGCGTCAACTCGTGAACGGGTGCTGTTTGCGGGCACTGGTCTGCTGTTAATGCTTGCACCAACTCAGAATAAAATGTATCAATAACTTTAAGTGTATTATGTTATATGTATGTTGTATGAGTAAAATTTAAAACAAAAAATAAAATAAAATAAAAAAAACGATATGTTCCTCATGTATGTATTTTTTTGTATGTTATAAATTTATAAGTAAGTTGTCAAAAATTTGTAAGTTAAAAAAAGGCACGGACCCTGGAGTCTGTGGAGCGTAGTTTTATTAATAAAAAAAAATAGTAACGTAGACAGCACAACTTTGCTTGGAATAACTATAGATAAATATTGTAATTGGAAGCCTCACATTAGTAAGTTTTGTTTAAAATTATACAGATTTGTTTATGTCCTGTACCGACTTAGGCAAATAACAACTGCAGATGCAGCACTATCCGCCTACCACGGATACGTATCCTCAAATATTAGAAACGGTATTATCCTATGGGGATTTTCAGTGTGGAGGCTGACAGAGTGGTTATTGCAGAATAAAATGTATACATTCTCTATGCGTTGCCCATTTTTTGATAGTTGTGTGCCTCTTTTTAAATCATTAAAAATACTACCTGTGCCTTCACTCTATATCTATGAAATATGTATATTCGTATGACGTAATTAAAAGATCTTGCCGATACGCAAAGACGTAGTTGTACGTTCCACCACAACGTCTAAACAGTCAAAAAGGTGAATTGTATGGCAATTCGAGTTTATAATAAATTACCGGATAAAATCAAAGACGATGACTTAAATTTTTTCAAGATAAAACTATTTGATGTGTTATTAGATAAATGTTTTTACTCTATTAAGGATTATTTGCACTGATAGTTTTAATTAATTCAATTTTATTAATAATATTATTTCTATTTACTCAATCGATATTTTGACATTTCATGTATTATTATTGTTTATAAATTTTAGGTTTTAATATAATAATAGGCAGAATTTTATTGGGAATAATATTATGTACCTATTTAATACCTGTGATGTAATATCTTCGCAGTTTTGTATCCAAAATTCATGCAAATAAATTTATGATTATGATTATGATTACACTTTTGGTGTCGTAGAAGTCATTTTTTGTTTTTTTTAAATTAGATGCTTATTTGTACCTGGTTCATATTGTGTATACTAATTATACGCTTGAACGTTGTTTGGTTAGGTATTACTACTAACTAGTAATTTGCAACACCACGGACAAGGAAATCAATATCCTACATAACTCTCTTTGGTGTGGTGCAGCTATATAATATATAAGGTGTAAGTAGCCAGGCTACCATGATACTACAATCCGGAAATATAAGACCGTCACCAGACCGACCTGAATTTTGGATGTGTGCCCTGGACAGTACTTATTCTAGAAGAGAATAAGCTTTTAGTCCCTCAAAGAAAAAGCCTGAGTTACCTTCTGGGAATAAATATATAAGAGATACGAGGGAAACTATGCTCAAACGTTTGCGTTTTAACGAGCTGATAAATAATCGTTTGGCAATCGGTCTGGAATTCCATTTCACGACATCCAGACCAATAACGGATGCTCGATGTCCAATTAATTACACGTAGGCTGATAAAATCGGAGAGCTGACATGTTGCCGTTAGTGTCTATTGTGATCTATTTAAAGGATTTAATTGGACCCACACTTTGCAAACTTTCCACTACAGTCCTTGTAAACCAGCTCCCGTTTTCAGGAAGCATCAAAAAGTGGAGATTAACAATTAACCGTGCAACATCTTCCGCAGCTATACCTAAAAGGTAATCAGTAGGTTGTTGAAATTAGAGAACTCCTCATTTTAGTATATATCAAAGATTTTAAACAAGTTTAAATAGAATACAATGTATATGACGTATATTTATACTAACCTAACACCTGAGATTTAACTAACTGAGAATCCTAGCTAAATAGCACATGTTTTTGAAAGTTTTTGGCTATATAGGTGTGTCAACCGCATTCTGATTTACTAATAAATGATATCGTGGTATATTGTCCAAAACTGACCAATTAAAAACATTACTGTAAAATATTTATCCCCTTCTTCCTCCTGGCAGGCGAAGCCGTACAGTTAGTGACCTATAAAAACAGGAAAATTGCTTTCCCTTAGAAATGAGTCGACATAGCGGACAGATGTGATGGATAGTTGGCATACCGGAACTGTACAACAATATCATAAATAAATATTGTTCAAAGGTCATATAAAGGTCTAGATGTGGTTGGCGAACAATCAGCCTATCTATATATACCTATCGAGCTTTTATAATCTATATATATATATATAGACCCCACTTATGTGCCTTTATATGCCTTTGTAAAGGATCAGATGAAATCCGTAAAAACCATTATATAATAATAATAAACATGTATTTATCACATCACAAAAGGTTTCTTAATGTTAGACACTTACAAGTATATATTATATACACACCCGCACACATTTCAACCAGACATGTTCATGCACACATATATTTAACCTGTCCAGGGACCGAACCAGGGACCGGCGGTTCAGAACGCAGAGTTGCTACCAGCTGTGCCGACCGGCCAGCCACTCCTTGCGTACATTCACAAAAGACAGTCAAAGTACTGTGGCTTGAGAGTTAGCGGTTAGCCCGTGCTTACCAACGATTTGCCATTACCCGAGTCGAAGTTTATAATTTACTAGCGACTGTATGCGATTTCGTTCGCGTAATAGGCTCGGCCTTCGGCGTCGCCATAACTTCCCATATTTTCTTGACTTTTTTTTATGTAGGAACGAATAAAAAATTATATTAAAAAAAGATTAATGAAATCGGTAAAGCCATTCTCAAGTTATAGCCTTACCTGGGGGCCTACTCCCACTTTTTTACGAAACTATCATAAATCAGGAGAATTTTGTAATAAGCTTAGAATAATCATACTTACTATCGTACTCCCACCGACACAAAACGGTCAACCAAATTTAATGGTAAGGTCGTAATATGAGTAAATTCTGAAATTTCAAAAATTTGACATTCGAACAATGAAACTTAGTGTCAAAAGTCACGCCAAACTACGCGAATTGAGTGAAATATTTGATACTACGTCATCAAAACGTCTATCGTAATCCATTATTATTATAAGCTTGCTATATTGACGTGGTGGTACCAAATTTAATGGTAAGGTTGAAACATGACTGCTTTAAGAAGTAAGAGTATAAAATAGGAGGAGAAATAAGGGTTCATTTATATATATATATATATATAATTATGTGAAGTTTATCTAGAAATCTATTTCTTCGTCATTTCCGATGTGAACCTAGGGGGAAATTATCGGAATGATACCGGCGGAGGGGCGAGGAGGGGAAAGGCTTACCTTTAATTTAAACATCTTCATTGTAACATCTCAGGAATGCTCCATCGGGAATCGAACTCAAATTAAAATAGAATATTTGATGCAAATACTACTTGAGGAAATAGAATCGGGTAGTAAATTTATCTTGGCATTTGTTTACATCGGGTTATTTATTACAGTACATATATTTATGTTGTATTTATTGATTTTGTAACGTAACTTTTCATGTAATATATTGATACTCCTCTGTGAATGCACGAGGAGGGCTAGTCAAGTCATTCACCTGATATGACAGTACCCATCACTTAGAAAATAATAATGATTATAATTACGCCTAATAATATAATTTACCTAATACATTTTACCTACCGTTTTTAGCTGAGCCAACAGTAGGTAAACAGATTAGTGAATAAGTCACATAGCAAAAGATCTAATTAGAAGTTAAGATTGAAATTAACTTAATATATATAAATAAATTAATAGATTAGATAGTTATTATTATTATTATTTTATTAAATTTTTAATTACTAATAAATGTTTTTATAAAGATGTAGATATATAAATAATAAAAAAAACTTTTCATCAAACAATCCTTCTAGATCAGTGGTTCTTAACCTGTGGTCCGCGGACCACTGGTGGTTCCCGAAAACACCTGAAGGGGTCCGCGAAGCCATCCTAATTGAAAGATTACCTACATTCGAAACTTTCACAAAGTTCTAGATATAATGATACTGAGAACTGAACCAAGGATTCAGAAGTATGAAAGATTATGCCATTACAAAAAGTACATTAACATAAAACACATTAGCAGATTATAGAGATCTGTAATATAACATTTCCGACAAATATTTAAATTGTTGGTTTAACAATTTTATGGTTTTTGCACATTCATTTATAAATATAACAATCCTTTATTCGTTTACATTTACTGTATAAACAATTGGTGGTCCGTGGCAAGACAGAATTTATCTGAAATGGTCTCTTATCACTAAAATGTTAAGAACCACTGTTCTAGATGAAACATGTACAAAATTCTCTATAACTTTCGCTTACAAAAAGGATTGTATCATCACAGTTTGCTATTTGAAAACCTTACAAGTTTCAAAGATACCGAGTTCACTATTTATATTATCATTGAAATTTATTAATTACATATATATATATAATAAATTAATGCATAGTTATAAAACTCACTGAAAATGTAACATAACTCACCTGCCGAATAAATAGCTGGAGGCGCAGTGATTGCAAGTCCAAAAGAGTAGTCTTTTAGACGTGATGCATAACATTGACTTGTTAGGCTATAACTTCAACTAACTTGTATTGTGCGTAAAACCTGAGATCTTATGAGTTTTAAACACAGGATACATAATAGGACGACGATTAACTAACGCAGACATATTGAATTAATTGATACTGTTTATTTAATTGAAACTCTGGATTACCTTCGTTTGCTTAAAATTCTTCGCAAACAACAAATCAAATTAATTTACGTGCAAATAACAAAAGTTGCGACGCGATTCGCCAACGCCCCTGCAAATATTTGCTAAACGGATATATATTTTTGTGTATTTATTCTTTAGTATGGATTTGTGTAGAAATTATTTAATAATCGGGCCACATACTTACAAGTTTAGTTTTTAACCTAGGATTAAGCGCGTCTGAGGGTTTAGCACATTTATAGATATTCTTTTCGTTATTCATCATCGCATTGCCCAAGTCGCTGGACTAGAAATGTTTTACAAAAAGTTGGCAGTTGATGCGTTTTACAATTCAATCAGCACAGAGTAAGGATTATAGCAAAAATGAAAACTTGTTGTTTTCTAAAAACGATATTAAAAAATATTTAGTGACACTTCCGCTGAAAAAAAGTAGTAGTTGTTTTCTGTAAATAAATCGGATCTGTCCTTTAATTGTGGGATCGCCGAGTCAAGTACCAATAGGTAAAAAACTTATACATATTGTTTTAGGGTCTAATATGGGCTCATGTCTATTTTCGTAATTAAGACTTATTTGTGGGGACTTCGGGAAAGAACTGTTTTGGTGAATTGAGGTTCGAAATAGTGATTCGGTGAATTCGTGATAGATGGCGCGGGTGGCAGGCGCTTTCACTTGTAGTTTTACTCTCCGCTTGTAGTGCAGCCACGAGATCTCTGTATTTGAGCATGTTGGTCAGAATATCAATTTATTTACTGTAGTTGTAAGATTTGCCGTGCAAATCGCAATAGGGCAAGGTGAATCTGCCAATGAGACGTATTTGTAAACTATATTAGTGCCTCAATTTTTATACGTATACTTAGGTATGCATACCTATTTGTTTAAAAAAAAACTAGCAGAATACCTACACATGGTACCTATTTATAGGTATATAATCTTACGCCCCTTAGGACTCTGCGCCAGGATGTCGCACACCCCTTGCACCCCCGGATAAAGACGGCCTTGGTTGTAGTCGTTGTTCACAAGGGAAAACCCTATACATCCCACACATCAGTGCACAATATGATTAAGAGTACTGTCCAAATGACTGAAAAATGGCTGGAAGATTTTCTTTTTTTATGTTTAGAAATACGAGCAAGAGCTTACAGTGCTAAACGAGAAGTCATCGACGCGAGCGTCCCGAACACTCCTTGGAAAAGACCAACGAATGTGGTTGAAACTATAGTCGGACCTATCCTATAAATGTTTTGTGAGTGATCCCGTATTTTTATTAAAAAGGAGTGAAAAACACGTTTATTTTTATAACAAGATTTTCTATTTTATTTATTCTCATTTCAAAATATTTCTCTAGTAACTCCTTTACAACCTTCACGCTTCAAAAACAATCTCGCCTTAATTAACCGTACATGAAACAGTAGGTACTTAAGTATAGATTAAAACAATCCATTGTACAAATAAAACATACAACAACCCTTACGAGCAACAATCGTCGCGTCTGTCATTGTTCGATCGGAGTTAAAGAGAGATATTCGATTCAAAGCTAACGATGTTACAGTTTGTCCTCAGATGCGGACTGAGTACAGAAGCACGCCTGACCCTTCACCACGCCTGACCCTTCACCACGCCTGGCATACCTACTACAAGAGCAAAACAGTCACAGCTATGGAAATCGCGTAGTTAGAGTAGACATAATGACTGAAAGATATTGCACCTGAAAAATAATGCCTAAAATATGAAATATAATACTGTCGGGTAGGGGATTGAACGAAGGAGCAATCAAAATATTAACTGTAAATAATGGTTTTTTTTTCTATTCTTCCATCGCGTTTTAGATTTTGGTATTTGATGCACATAGATTAGTGTACACTTATCTAAAATTTAAAAATCTAATCTAAATAATCTAAATCTATCTATAATAATCATACAACTTAAATTTTTTGATTTAAATGATTAAATATATGATATACTATAAATAAATAATAAACCAGTTTATTCGTAGATATAAGATACTATGTAAAATTCTCCGTTTTACCATTTTTACTCTAAAAACATTAGGTTGGCAAAAACAGAAAATCGCACCGCTTGCTGAATCACAATTTATCAAACTGTTATTTGAGTTTCATTTAAACAACATTTAATGTGATGTATAGTTTAATAAATCAAACGTTATTTAAACATGTCGAACGGTGGGAAACTAAGATCTTTCATCCGACTGCGGCAAATCCCAGAAGGAGGGTTTTGTGTATGGACCTGTATGTATCTACGTATATATGTACTATACTCGTATCCGTTCCTATGTCCGCTCGTAACTACTCAACAGCTAAACCAATTTTGGTAAATTATACCCCATTAGATACGTATTTTTTAACATCCGCACATAGGTCTGTCATATTGGTTACATTAAACTCGGAAAACGGCGGATAAAATCGTTTTGATTGGGCTGACTTTTTCCGTAGCCGGGTTATTAAAAATTTTACTTTTTGTAATATTACACCATATCCGGGTAATGGGTTGCATACACGGAGTGAACCGTTCCGGTAAGTATCTGTTACATCTATTTATTCATAATATTTGTTGTATATATTTTTTAGTAAAATAGTATAGTTAGAATCAACACCTCTGATTAACTGTTTATTTAACATATTGTTAGATATTTAGTTTCGTTGAATGTATTTTGATGAATCCCGTGACATTTATATAAATAATCCAATCCAATTTTAATAATTAATGTACATTACTTATTTTTAATTTCGAATTTCAATATCTGTAGTCTTGACATTAATTGTATGTAGATTCTATTCATAAGTATATAACACAGTTTAATTGCATAGAGATTCTCAAAACAATTAAATCAATTATGGAATGAATGGACTGTTTAAATGTCATGGGCAAGATCCACAATTTGTGCACTTACAATATACTGTTGTAAGTGCACATTGTTGCAGAAATGTAATTTTCTATGACGTGCCCAGTATTACGAACACTGTTATAAAGTAAATAAATAATTCTAGTTCTAATTATTATTTTATATCTAATTCTAATTCTAGTTCTAGTTCTAATTCATATTATACAGTTTTTTTTCATATACTGTAATTACGTGGGGATCAGCTGATGATATATTTGAAACAGTCCATGGATTGTGTAGGGCACCTACTTATAGGCACACAGTAATACAGGATCATCAAGTTAATTATGTAAATACTTATAATTGCATCAGTCAGGTCCTGTCACATAAATAAGCCTGCCATCAAGTCACTGTCCTGTTCAAGACATGTTCTAGTAAAAGCTTTTTAACGAGGAAACGTAAAAACAACGTTTCATGATTTAATATATATTTTTTTACTTTTTCTACACTTGTGCACGAACGAAAGCTCAAAGAAAATTTGTTATACTAACCATCTACTCGTATATCTATCCTGTAAATGATGTAAATATTTGTAATGTTTGTGACCATGTCAGTTTAAAAACGTGTGCACAAGTAATGGACTGCCTATCGTTTACATTCAATATTCATTCCTAACAACAAAAAGCCTTTACTTGTCTATTTTGGTGTCCATTAACTATTTTACAAAAAATTGTACAGCTCAGCAATAATAGTTTGATTATAATAGGTTTTTTTGCATTGTAGGTATTAACAACCAGACCCAAATATATCTAGTAACATTTAGTTATCTTTTTGTATACAAACTATACAGAATATCCCTTTTGATGAAGTAACATCGAAAAGACTGACAAAGTAGGCCCTGATCGTGTTCATGTATAAATATATATTTAGGCGGCACAATAGCACGGGGACAATACGGTTGACATCGGAAACCCGAATCAAAACTAATGGACTTCTATTCTATATCGTGAGTTCTAGTCGGAATAAAGCCGGCTTGTTATATAAAACGGACAAAACATCAATTAACTTGTATTTGTTTAAATGTTCTTGTCTTTTCTAGAACTAATTCAGGATGGAGGTTTAAGTGAATTGTGAGGTTTATTTTAAGTGGCTGCGCTTCGAGTTTTCAACCGTGATAGAAGAAGATAATGTTTTTGTACCTTAATCTTGTGCTTGCTAGCGAACAAACAAAAAAGTAATTAAAAACATAGTCCAGACGTTTTCGAGTTTTGCGCTTAGCAAAAGATTAGTGATTCATTTTTATATAAATAGACAGATACAACAGCCTAAAGAATCAGACTGCTATATAAATCCTCTCAAAAATCTCAGAGGGCCTTACTTATAAATGCTGCTTTTAAGTGACGTTATTTTAGTACAGCGCACAGCAAAATTATTCTGCGCCGTACTAAATGGCGTTATTTAAATTTAAGCAGCGTTTATAAGTAACGCCGTTAACATCTGACTACAAGATAGTTTCACAACAGGCCCGTCATCGGTTACATGATATAGTTCTGCTAATTTCCTCTTTGTTCTGCTAATTTGACTTTTTAAAAGTGTAAAAGCTTAAGCTTTTCACCACAAACTCATTTATGTAATGCATGTATGCACATCTATTTGTATAATATGTCATTGATATGTGTCTAGATAACCAGGCATTAATCATTACGTATTTTATTATAAAACCTAACCTGCTTTTTACACATTTTTAAAAGAGAAACTCACGTTAATATGACAGGTCAGATCTCTCTATAGTTGGAAAGATTAGCCGATTTATTTACGTAAGAGAGTCCCATTTCTCATATTAAAAACGTATATTTATATGTTTCTTCTTTAAATTCCAGCCGCAATAAAATCACAACAACAGATCGACCGCAGCGTCTACCGCCGTGCCGCCGTGCCGCGATTTACACGAAAAACAAAATAAACGCTCGCGAGCTATTTCCTCATGAATTTCATGAAATTTCAGTCGCGTACCGCTGCAGCCAGGTAATGTTGCCTTATTTTTCGCGGAAGCCGCCACAAAGGTGCTGTCTAACTGGTATAAACTGGAACTTACTACGAAGTAAATCTACTAACAATATGTGAGACAGCTTTCTACCATAACTATAAGTATTAAGCCGCATAGTTCTATTAAAACCGCAGTTTTATGTTCTGTTGTCGTTTACATTGTTGTCAAAATCTAAATATTTTTTTAATGCGCACGTTAGTGTGGATGTGAGAGAGTGTGAGTGAGATGTTTGTTACTTCTTCACGCTACAGTGGTTTAACGGATATAAATGAAATTTAGAATATAATATTTAGCTTGTAGGTATCCAAACCGGATCATTGAAAAATAAATATGTATTGTAAAGCTTTACAATCAATGAGTTGATGGCCAAAACTCTTAAAACAATATTTTCAATATTTATAGACAACTAGCGATAGCCTGCGATTTAGTTCGCGTAGTAGGCTCGGCCTTCGGCCTCGCCATAAACTCCCATCTTTTCTTAATTTTTAATAACTTTCTCTTGACAATATTAAAACAACATAAAACGATTTCGCGAAATTGTTCCATCCGTTCACGTGTGATCTATGACGGGAATAGAGGGGAAATAGAGATTCATTTTTATATATAAACAAGATTGAATTATGTTGTTTTTTTTCTAAAGAATCACGTGACTACGAATGTTCCTCGATTTGCCACCATACTTGAGACGTCATAATCTTAAAGGAATTTCAAGGCAGTGCTGTGTGAAATTCCTTTAAGATTATGTTATGATGACTTCTGCACGTGAATAGACTAAAAATATCTATCCGAAATGTAGTAACTACATTTCTTATTTATGAACAGCTATTTATTTAGTCATTTGGGATTTATGAAGGCTAAATCCGATAATATACCTGATGTGGATATACCTGTGATTTAAATATATATATATATATATATATATATATATATATATATATGTATAATTATATAGTTTATATCAGCTGAATATCGAGACTTTTAGTTTTGGAGTTTAATTACAAAAAAGTATCGAATTCTATTTTTATTACACTTTATTTGAATTACATAAATAATTATTAATTAGTATTATAATATAATATTATTGTTTTGGGAAAGTACTTAGACAGCGCCGCCCCGAGTAACAGTGGTCTTCGTGTCACACACATTCTGCGTGTGGTGAAAGGGGGCCAGGGCTGTGCCCTCTTCCCCTGGCCCTTCTCCGCCCATTGCGATGGACGGGTCGTTAGGTGTATGGCTTCACGGGTTTCTCCATGAACCGGCAGTCACTGAAGTCGGGGCGAGTCAAACACACCAGGTTAGACCCCTAGTGACCCTTGGGGAAGCCCAGCGAGCCGATCGGCGGCCGCGATATCGGCGACAGTAAGTAGAGCGTCATCACGATAAATAGGCGATAAAAGTGGGAATAGGCGGCGCCGTGGGGGCGGAGACGATTAAAAAATTAAAATTAAAACTGTTTATTGCTTAAATTTTACAAACGAAATCAATGAGACTAACCAAAATCTTATAAAAAGATTGTAATGTAAGTCTCTTATAATTTGGTACATTACAACTAACTAAAGTGCCAAAAATTAAGGAAACAGTCCAGACCTGCAAACCACATTAATTAAATTAATTGTATTTTTCGAGTATGACGAATCTTTTTAATATGTTTTTGACTACTTTGGATTTTTATTTTTTCTGTTATTGTTCTTGGTAAGGTATTTAATAGTATAGGTAGAAAGCATGTCTGAACACTTCTCCCATAGCTATTGTTATATTTAGGTATAATGAACACTGGAATATTAGGTAAGTAACGTAGATTGCATGGTCTTCTGTACGTTTCCAAATTTATTATATTCATATAATTTTGAGTTAACAAAAGTGAGTTTTAATTTATCAAATACGCTCCTTACCTTACAATATTTTAATAATTTATCATAATTATCTTTGTATTTAAACTTAATTTTGAGAGGTACGAGTACTATAGTTTTCAACAGTTTCAATTGCAAATTGTAAATATTTAAAAAGTAAGTTTTATATGTGCGTCCGTAGCTAGTGATACCATAGTTTATTATCGAGACAGCCATAGATGTATACAAAAGTCTTAAGGCCCACTTGCACGTTTGCTCGGGTTGAATAAATAAGTCTACGAGTTTGTAAACTTGCGTTAGACATATCAATTTTAAACTCTCATTTTGCCTTGCACGACTATAAAAGATCACCGGTTTTACTAAACTGGCATTTCTAATCTTTAGATGGGAACATTGAATTGTCCATGCGCTTATATTGTAACCTGGCCAATAATGAATGAATCGAAGAAAAAGTGAAACTTATATTTATCTATTTGGCACTACAGTACAATGTATATAAACTTTCTTGTTTATCCTTTGTTGTATGAAATTTTGACGACTTTTTATTCTATACGTATTGTCTCGTGTCATTTCGTCCAAAGAGTACATTATACAGCAGAATGTAACCTCAACTCAATTTCTTTTGACACAAAACTTCACTAACCGTAGTTAAAGACTTAACCCTCACACATTGCTGGGTTAAATATCAATAAATAACCTTAGATTTACTAGCCTTTAATGGTGCAAAATAAATTAAATATAAAACCCTGTTTTAGCAGTTGACTCTGAGTTATTGAAGCTAACTCTGGAACGTGCAAGTGGGCCTTGATCCCCCCCGAGTGTTCCCGCCTTGCCGTGGCGTGGGGGCTCAGTAGCCGTGGCTTGGGTCACCACGGTGAAGCTAAGAGGAACCAATGGGCCTGCCAGTGATAGCCGATAGCTGGCGGGCCCGAGGTGGGACCGCTCCTATGGGCTTTGCCCTCCAAGTCCACACGGGAGCGGTCACTGTAGGTAGCGGTGGTGTTTGGGCGCCACTGCAACTGAGGCGGGCTGCGGTGTCGTATGGGCGGCACCGTGGCTGAGAGTTAGAGGCCGCGGCGGGAGAGGAGTGACGGTGTTACGGTCAGCCGCTCTCCCTGCCTTCCGCCACCGTTAGATGGCGGACGCGGTGGGGTCGCAGGGGAAGAGGACTGTCGGTATTGAGAGGCGCCGCTGTTCTTATTCTGTAATCTGTGCCGAAGTAGCAGGCGGTGGGGCTACTCACCTGACCCATCGTAGGGGGACTTAGGGTGCCCAGACTCGGGGGAGTCTGGGGTCCATTTGCGGGCTTGGTCCCCCGTGGCGGTTGCGGCACGCCAAGTGTTCTGGCGTGCTGCAAGAGAGAAGGGTCCGGCAACGGACAGCCGCGGCGGGTTCGCGGTCGTGTGCGAAATCTGTCCCGCGTTCCCGCCAAAAGCGGCAGTGACGGAACACCGCAGAGGTTTGGTGGGTATGCTGCCCTTCTGGCAGAGGCTCCCACATAACCACCGTTCTCCCCCCGGGGCCGGTGGTATCCATAAAAGTTAAATCTGCGTCAAAAAAAAAAGGGGGCCTTATTGTGTTAATCTCTAAGTTAAGTCTTAGTATAAGGTAACTTATGTTTTAAAATACTTATTTTTGCTAATATTGGTCTAAGTATGTTACATACGTGTTCTATAAGCGGGGCCCAGTTGAATTTGTGGTCAATTTTCAAACCTAGGAAAGTGTGTTGTTTTACCACATTAAGTGGCTTACAGCTACAAGATAGATGTGGCGCAAGCATGCAGCTGTGTTCGTGGGCTACAATGTAAGGCGAGTGAATGTGTAATAACTTTGTTTTTTTTTTTTCAATATTTATAGATAATCCGACTTCATACGCCCATTTACACAATAAATCAAACTCATGCTGCATCATAATTGCATTGCCGGCAATTATTACGTGAGTGCCGGCAGAGCGGTCGGGGTTGGCAGTTTTTAAATGTCATTGTTTTCTGTTGCGTAGGTATGCCAACAACAAAAGGTAGATGCGATGTGTACCTACTTATTTTGTGGCGATGTTGACATCCCTACACGTGTCTCGCTCCTTACCTGCGTGAATCAACGCTAGTAGGGAACACGTTCTACTTAGAGATATTTACTTACTTTGGTTTTGTGATTAGGTCGTCGCACTGTTCGAAACCGTTTAGACGTTTAACATCAAACACTTATTGAGGAGTTGTTTTTGTATTATTCGTATATAATGGTACGAAGCACGATAACTTTTAATGTTCGACGTTTTTCATTTATTTATCAATATTTTGACGACTTGCTGGCGCTCCGCGGTTTGAGGTTTCACCCGCGTGGTGATGGATGATGATGATTAATTAACATATTATATCCTATATGTTCTGTAGTTTTGAATTCAATCGTCTCTCGTATCGTTCTTTGTAATATTGGTTTAGACAATAACAAGGTTTTACCGATAAAGAGTTAAACACTGTAGAGCAAAAATGAGTAGAAACTAACACTATTACGTCACACGCGCTCGGGTTTGTTCGGGAACTGTCGGCATGTTTTCGGTACTGCATTAAAATATATTTTTAATATATTATAACTACTAGATACGAGTATAAAGAACTTTTTAATTTTAGCTAAAAACTAAAATCAGTTAGTTAAAACTTATCTTGCCTTTAATAAAAAAAAATTTGAAAATTCATAAATAATTCCCGATTGACAATGATTTTTCATACATTGACAGGTGAGAAAAACAAAAATTGAGGTGTTACAACATTTGAACGCCACTAGAATTTTGTAACATGTTGTTTTTTTTAATATCTCCTTGAAACCTGCGATTATTCTAAAATGGTGTAATGTCAATACATAAACCAATTTTAACATGTTTTTTTTAAATATATCTATTCTATTGCAGGCACGCCAGTTGTCTGGGTGTTAGTAACACAGCCGTCAAACAATGTAGTATATGCATGTGTAATGAATACACCTTTACATAAACAAAACCACATTCGAAGATATATTTTAAAAATATTCGTCGGTTTAATAATTCCATTTAAGATACACTAGAAAATGTTATTGCATTAATATTCTATAAAAACTTTAACGTGAAGCTTCGTGTTTCCCAGAAGTATAAATAAACTACCCAACATGTTACCCATCACTCTACGATATTTGGGGGAACTTTTCAGTCGGCACAAATTGCACTCCCAAAAAATATTCACACTCTGAATAAAACACGTAGCTGGTTGTAAAACGCACCGCACCTATTACCGTGCCATTACTGTTATATTGCGGGAATATTGCCGCGGCATTACTGGAATATTACCGAAATATTACACACAATCGTGGTCGAATTACGCGACATACGACCTCAAATAACTTTGGAATTAAATGGGCACAGTTTTCTTTTGTTTATTGGGAATCGATTTGATAATGGTTTGATAAGACACACTATAAATGATTGTTTATTAAACACTTGATACATCTGGAACTGCTAAGACCTATTTTTATCTATATATATATATAAAGTTAACCCCTATTTGTCCTTGTTAAGCTATAGCTTGAGAACGGATAGAACAATCTCGCTAATTGTTTTTTCATTGTGTTAATTATTTTCAGGAGAAGGTTAACCAAGATAAGATGGCAGGTTATCGCGAGGCCGAAGATCAAGCCTACTACGCGAACGAAGCCACGGGCAGTCGCTAGTTAACTTCTGGCTTTTAGTGAAAGCGGTTTTATTTTGGTTCAGGACAATGTGTGTCGGGTTCGCTAGATAAAATTAACTATAGTCACCGCGTTACCAACTGAGTCGTGCAACCATAAATCATTTCACTATGTCTATCTCGCTCGCGCTTGTGGGTTTTATGTGGAGCCGCATACTGATGTGCGTAAGATGGTAATAGGCTCATATCGATAAGAATAAATTCAGATAGAAACATAGTAGATAGTATTGTGGCCTTAAAAAGGGCTGTTTGTACTTTATGTTAAATAAATAATGTTTATTCTTCCTCATCGGAATCTTCGTCCTCTGTATCGTCCTGTAGATTGATTATGAATGGAGCTTGGTCTCTTATATATGCTTTCTGTAAGTCAGTGTTTTGTTGGTGTTGTGAATTGGTTCAATGCAAATAATCTTCTCCTCAATGAGAAGAAAACTAATTGTATAAAGTTCTCGACACCAAATGTGAGACAAGTAGAATCCAATATACAATTGAATGGAACACGGTTGGACCTTGTGGAGTCAACGGTCTTTTTAGGAATTACTATAGACGCTAAATTGCAATGGGGTCCCCACAAAAAAAATTGTCTAGTAGGCTCAGTTCAGCGGCTTATGCTGTTAAAAAAATTTGACTATTAACTGATGTAGACACAGCTAGAATAGTTTATTTTAGTTATTTCCATAGCGTTATGACTTACGGCATACTGCTCTGGGGATGTTCTGCAGATATTAATTCCATTTTTATACTGCAAAAACGGGCTATACGAGCGATCTACAGTTTAGCTCCCAGAGTTTCCCTTAGACAGAAGTTTAAAGACATAAACATTCTAACTGTTGTCTCTCAGTTTATCTATGAAAATCTAATGTATGTAAAGAAAAACATTAGCAGTTTTGATAAAAGGAGTGATGCTCATTCCATCAACACGTGAAAGAAGCACAAGCTATCCGTACATGTAACGCGTCTCCACAGAATAAGTCATTCTTTTATGGGACAATGTATACGATTCTATAATAAAGTTCCCAATGTTATCCGAGATTTGCCTATTAATAAGTTTAAAATTACTATTAAAACTAAACTCTGTCAAAAAGGTTATTACAAAATTTCGGATTACTTGGAGGATAAAACAGCTTAAGACTGATCACTCCAGGATCTATCTACTCGTGTACTAAGATGTCAAAGTGTAGCGTGTCTTGCCCTACTGATACCATTATTATGTTCTCCTAAGAATGGCCCCGAGTTTCTTGCCGCTTCTTCTCGGTAGGCTCTATATATTTTGGAACGCGACGGTAGTCTTTAAAGTACATTATAATGAAAAATTGACGTTCATAAGTGCGTCTTTGATGCCTTAATTTAATAAATGATTTTGACTTTGACTCGTAAAAAAGTTATCATGCACTGAAAGTGTTTTGAAGTTCCTCGGCATGAGCGACGAGACTTGACGCGAGTTGTCACATGAATGTAATCACAAGTCACAAATACTTAGGTATAGCAAAACAACCAGTTTGCGACGACGGCAGCGCGGCGGGATGATGTTACGACCAATCAGGAGCTATATAGTACGTTCCAAACCTCCGGTGAAATTCGGACATTGACCTTAGAGCGTGTTGTAGGTATAACCAACATTTTTAGAAAGGTTTGAAATATGTTAGGTACCTCAATTGTAATCGAAATTTAATAAACAAAAAATATAATTAAATTGAAATTATAATAATTGCTATTATAATTTTAATATTATGGAGTACTAATCAACTTATAAATTTCGTGTATCCTTTAATATTGTTTACCTATTAAAAGACATTAAACCACTTCATATAATGCATAAGTACTACATTTATTATATTGGTATTGTTCACCACACTATGATTCTTCTTCTGTGTCCGTTTTCATCATCCGATGATGCAGTAGACTCTGCCACAGAGACAATAAAACTGTCAACAGTTTTGTCGATACTGTGATCAATATCCATATATCAATAGAAAAACGTAACCACAAAACATCTTAATAACAAATTAAATCAAACGTTTTTACTACAAAAAATCACATTCGCATTCTACAGCGGAATTAACCCGCAGCGGAACTTGTGAAACAAGTTTGCCGCCCCTGGCTGGCAGCGGGTCGTGCGCATTCCCGTACCACGTAATCTTAACGACAGGGAATTCGATAATTTATGAATGGCAATGAATGGGCAGCGACACTAGAAACTTCTTCTCTCTTTTTGCTAACATAATACTTAGGCGTCAATGTCCGAATTTCGCTGGAGGTTTGAAACATACTATAGCGATAAGCGAGCGCTAATGAGGATAGAATGCAGATAGTGGATTATCGATAACATGTTGCACATTCCTATTCGTATTGACGTTTATAGCCCTACGACTCAGTTGGTAACGCGGTGACTATCGTGACTTTGTGAGCTGTAGACCTCGCGAGTATGTCTTTGCATATCTATTCACTGCGCACCGCTCGTGCTGTCAAAAACTTATATTGGTATAGTAGCTTCTCAGTGAACTTCATCATCATCATCTCAGCCGGAATACGTCCGCTGCTGAAAAAATAATTCCCCGACAAATTTCCAAAAGGACCGGTTGGAAGCGCCCTGCATCCAACCTAGCTCTGCCACCTTTATCAGGTCGTCAGTCCAGCTTGTCGGTAGACGACCTACGTTGGCTTGCCGGTCCATGGTCTCCATTCCAGAACCTTCCGGCCCCACCGGCCATCTGTTCTGCGTGCTATGTGCCTACTGCCACTTCAACTGGCTTATATTCTGGGCTATGTCGGTGATTTTAGTTCGTCTACGAATCTCCTCATTTCTGAATGGATCACGTAGAGAAACCACGAGCTTTCTTCATAGCTCGTTGTGCGACTTTGAGCTTGCTTATGAGGCCCATAGTAAGAGACCACGTTTTTTTAACTTGATCTTAGTTATACCAATTTTGCTATTTACCTATGAAATACTTGTGTAAGAACATTCAAGCTTCGTAACTGCGAGTACGATAGAAATGGTTTTTTCTTTATCATATCTAAGACGTCGAAAATCTTTGACGTATTTTGAAAAAAATATAATAGTTCCTACGCGTAATTGTCTCCAAAAAGCGAGACTATCGTGTTTAATACGAGTATATTCAAAATGTAACCTATGTTTTCATAATGTTTTGTATTTATTCGAGTTGAAAACATGTCCGAGATTTAATTAAGATTCTTAACATTATTTTCAGCATTTGGTGTCAAAGCAACTTACTAACTGTAAACACAAAAAAAAGAAACCTCCTATATGATATTTGCAGCTAAAAATAAAAAAAATCCACAGCATCCGCTATTAACCATAAATAACACAGTTATCCATCGATCCCATCAAGAACGATATTTAGGTCTTATGCTAGATGACAAAATGAATTGGCGAGCTCATATTGACGAAGTTAGGTCGACAATTTCATCAAGGAGTTTTGCGCAGGGTAACTGGATGCATACCTAACTCAGTTCGTATGACTATTTATAACTCATTAGTTAAATCACACTTGCAATATCTCATCGCTATATGGGGTTGTGCTGCACAAGCACACATAAATGTCCTCCAGATATCACAATACAAAATTATCAAAACCCTTTTTAATTACCACTACTTAATTAATACCAATATTCTTTACCAAACAACTAAAATGTTTAACTTAAAGCAACTTTACTATTACAATACTTGCATATTATTTAAAAAAAATACTATCACAAAAAATACGTACAGAAGTAAAATTTACACAAAGAACAATAACTTTTACCTATAACTTAAGGAATTCTAATAACTTAAGGACACGAGCTCCAAGAACCAAAATGTACGGTAATCGGAACATAATGCATGAAGCAGTACAATTTTATAACAAGTTACCTAATGATCTCAAAGTCTGTCAAATTACATTATTTAAAAAGAAACTAAAAAAACATGTCTTTAATAATATATCTTAAGATCTCTGGGCTAACAATTAATAAAAACTTAGCTAGTTAGGTTAATTAGCTTTAAGTTATATAATTAAGTGTATCTCATTATAAGCGAACTATGTTCTTTATGAGAAATAAATAATCTTTAAACCTAACATTGTCTCGTGACATTTATAACAATAACATCTCTACAAGGCTTGCTAAATTCTAGAGTTTTATATATTTTTTTTTTATTCGGCCATGATTATTCAACACGCTTTCTGTAAACTATTTTTGAAGTTTATTCTTCTTAAATAAAACTTTATTAGGCGCGTTGAGCACTTTTGGGTGAATAAAGTCAAAGAACTCGCGTCATCGCCACGTAACGCTTTGTCATTGATAAAGTAGTTTTGAAGAGAAACTTCTTTGGGTACGATAATAGTTTCCATGACAGGTTATCATTGTTAATTGTGTGTCTTATACATAATTCAAATATACATAAATATAAACATCAATCTCCGGGTTTACTATAGACATCACTCCTTAACACTTAAATCATTTCAATACCTTGCCCAGCGCTTTGCGCAGAATTTTCAAATCACGTCGAGTCTTTGTAAGAACGAAACAATCGCAAAGGCTGCCTGATTTTATGCTACCTTTCGTCTACAATAAAATCATTAAAAAAATCCTTGATGTGAAATCCTGCTCTGTTAATCAAGCAAAGCGTATCGTTTACGGCTGGCTTATGGATAGGTCTTACGATGATACTGAAATTTTTATTAAAATTTTAAATTAGCAGATCAATACTGCCAACCATCATTTTGAAATTAAATGAATCATTGTCTGCTAGTTCATTCTTACAAGTCTTTTGTTACTAGTACTTTGAAAACAGTATTATCCGAAACTGTATTAACCAACCCGACTGCCAAAATGTATTTATCTAAGTAATTACTAACTTTTTGTTTTTGTATCGTTACTCTAATTGTTTAACTCTGGTTTGTTTTTAACACAGTACACAATCGCGTACTGTGCTTCTTAATTCGGCGTATATTTGGTTACGTTAGTTATTTTAATTGTATTATTGTCGTCAGTTTATATACATTCTATTAACGTGGTTCTAAGGCCCCTACGAGACAGGCTTGGCCTAGTGTGGGGACCACCAGTAATTTTTAACATGTATATGCATATTTTTTGAAATAAATATTATTATTATTATTAAATAGTTTTAACTTCTATCAGCAGTCCCCAAAGACTGCCCCTCATGATTTTTTAAATTAATATCTTAAAAGTATTCATTTAGATCAGACTGTGTACCTACTCTAAACCCACTCTAAGAAAATTCATTTACAGCTGTGCACCATTCGGCCATCATTGTTTGTCAATATAATATCATACTTATTGTAATAAAATCAGATTTATCTCGTCACAGATCTCGAGTAAATTTAGTAATTATCATCCTTTCATAAAGTACGGAGAAAATATCTGCTCGTGATTTCTATAGAATATACGGCACAATTTATATAAGTCGTTATTTCTTACACAGAAGGCTTTACTCGTGTTATTGTTACGTAGTCTGTTATATTTGGAAAATATCAATCCATGCCCGCGGATAGATGAAATAATGATGTATTTCAAATACTCCTTCTGTACCATATCGTTAATGTTTTGGATTTTGTGTGGTTCTATTAGCCTAGCTTAGTAACAGCGAGATCGTTAGATAACCAACCTATGGCGTTCGGAGAGAGAGTACTAAAGGAACAGTAGCCAAGCAACTCATTTCCAGGTCATCGCCTAATATCTGCACTAAATTTTTACTCGAGCGGAAATTGATCGCACGAAATTAACCGTCGCCTTTGAAAGGCGAAACGTGAACGGGTGTAAAGAATATGCATTTAGGTGCAGGGATGCAGAAATCAGGTCACGTCCTAGCGTGGTTATATATTAATATAAAGGTGGCGCTGCGTTCTCTTCTCTCGTTTCGGAAAATACTTTATTTGACGTTTAATCTGGATCGGTTTAAAAATAGTGAGATATGAGTTACTTTGGAGAGTATGAACGGAAAACGAAATGTTCACTATAAAGTTAAACCCTGTGTAAATTCAAATTAGTATTGTTAAGTTGTAGAACTGGAGAGCTAAATTGTAAACTGTTGAACTTGATAGTTCGATTTCATCGACTTGTGTACAGATTAAATTTCAGAAGTAGAAATAAAACGATATATTTAATTTGAAAATTACAGTGAGTATCTAATAGACATACATATTTTTCCTTATCCTTGTGCCACCAGAGACAAATTAAAAAATATTATTTTGTTCGTTATTTTTACAATACACTGTAGTAGAAAACAAGCTACTGATATGTAAGAATTGCTATAGTTTTCAATAAAAGAATTTCGTTAGCGAACTTAACTGATAAGAAAAAAACGTTCACAAACACATACGTACTCCCTGTATCTAACCTAGGCAAATTCCTAGCACTTTGCTTCGAGGCTGGTCACTACCTTCTTGGCTAACGGAGTCGATGGAAATGACATTCACTGCGATATTTTCAATGTTTGCCTTTGACCGCTTAAGTTCCCCTATCCATTTAATTCTAAATTAAAAGGCCTGCATAAATTAAATACCGAGCCACAATAGAGGGGAAAATTTTAACATTCTTTAATAGTCATTGAAGCCTTTTCTTTTATCGTAATGTCGTTCCGAATGAAGAGGTCTGCCTCCGAATTACAAGTTTAAACTCCAAGAAAGAATTTTCAATTTTATTTATAAGGTAATAGAGTTGGAATGAAAAGCAGATGTTTAACAATGGGTAAAAGAAAATCAATCGCCACGGAAAACGAGATTTTTTAATCAAATGGACTAGAAAGGGGCGTCGGCGGCGACCATTAACTTTAACGAGCCACCTTTGTCATATTTTCTTTTATAATTGCCCTCCACTAATTCGGGAATGCAATTAATCTATCGATTGAGATGAACCCTTTAATTATTCGAATCGGAATCGACGAGCGCAATGATTGGGTTGGAGAATTATTCCGAAATGCTTAGTGCTTATACTGAAAATATTTCAATTCAAAATGAATTGCATAGATGTTTCAATGATACGGGCTTGAAAGCTTGCTTATTAGTGCTTCAGAGTTCTTCAGGGCACGTTAGCTGTCGTCGATCCCAGTTGCTTAAGACAGCAGCTACTGACCTTGTTGACGTTACGATACGTGTTCAGTACCTCCACAGGATGGTAAGTACTGAACTAGACACAAACAACAGAACAAACATAGAGGATACAGACGAATATATGTAGATCAAAGTCAGGTTATTCTTTCCAATCACTCCTAGGCTTTTTTGGACCGTCTGTGGCGCAAATAGGAAAGTAATATATATAGTACTGAAAAGGATGAAAGAAGAAGGGCGCCAGAAGATTTCTTGAATTCTCTGAGTCCCTTCTTCTCTCACTGCACACAAAGTCCAGTCTTCAGAGGTTAAGTAGATGTCCGTCACCTGCTCCACAACAAAAAATCAAGTCCCACCCCACATTCAACAAATTTTATGTAAGTACTTACCATTACAATACAAACAAAATACTCAATCAAAACCAAAATTTCAACGTTTTCAAAATCAAAGTTGCATATCATCGAATCTCGTGTGGCGCTGTGACAGATCCACATACTCTCGTTCAAGTTGTACAAATTGAGAATACATCATGCTGCAGAATACATAGAAATGTCCAGAGTCATGAAACTGACCGAGAAGTGTGGGTTCGGTTACAATAGGTACAGGATTGTGGATAAGGACCCTTACTCCAGCAATGTTGTAACAGGCTGATGATGCTATCCCACCCATTACTTGAGTTGAAAGCAAACTTTAGAGTTTAGACACGACAGTCAAAACTACAAATTTATTTAAAGTACCTATTTAAAGTGGCATCTTCGTTAATCACAATTACAGCAACAAGAGTTCATCCTAATTGATTATTGAGCGAGAACTAATTGCTGCCGCTAATCTAAATTGAATCAATGAGGGTGACAGTAAATCTGTTTTATTTCTTCAGCTCGGGCTGAACTTACGTCGTGTAACATGGAATAACGTAAATGCTATTAAGTTAGAATTTACACGTGCTCTTTGTTTGATTGTTATCCTCAAATAATTCGAAATTCAATATTACGAACTGTTCTTGTACTTAGTTAAAAGTAACTTAATCTTTTAACCTCGCGTAATAGATCACGCGCTCCGTGGTCTTGCTGTTAAAAATGTGTATTGTTTTTGTGTTATTGTAAACATTACCATGTTAACCCGGGGAGACGTTGGCCTTAAGTGATTGAAGTTAAATCATTTCTTTTCATTATTATGTACTTACTGAACATCACATCGTCCACGTGGAATAAGATTATGGCGATCTTTCGGCAACTAGCCGTTGTATTAGGATAAAGTAATCCATATGCTGTTCCTGGGTATATCAAGTTATCTTTATTCTGAACCGTGTACAATTCTATTGAGCTATTTTAGCGTGAAAGAGTAAAAATGTTACACCTTCGCTCAATCACAAACTTTCGCATTTCATATTACAGTAACATCATTGAGGGTCTAAATAATGGTTTTTTCTTGCGTACTTCTTTACATGTAAAATAAACAGCGGAACACCGCGGCACACACCTCAACGTGACGTAAACAAGGCAGCCTCTACAAACTTTACATATTAGGCCCATAAGTCGAGCGCAAGCGAGGACGATAGGCTATAAACCCCAGGACGCACTGTCGCCGGCAGGTGGGCGCCGCATTTCATCCGGCGTGTTCACGCTTACAGCGGCGTGTCACCGCGACGCGACGCGTGACACGCCTGCTGCCGCTCGTCTGTAACAGGCCTTATTCGCTTAACATCGTGTAATGTGGCCAGATTACCGCATGTCACGTGGCGTATTAAGGTTAACACTAATCTAGGAAAATAGCTACTATTTAACGGTATGTACTTGACTTGGGTTCAAAACTGCAACCATAAGTAAGCAATAAGCAGAAGGGATCTGCAATTTAGGGCATAGTAATATGAGTAGGAGCGATATATTTTTACTTTTATTGTCAAAACTTATCCTTAAATAATAATCTTAATATAATAAAATTAGTAAGTAATAGCGTTTTAATTTAATTTCAAATATTTGGTCTTTATCTTGAGCTTTTATCATATCCGGAATTTTATTATACATTTTTACAGCCATGATGTTTGGGCCAGAACAGTGTATTCTTAATCTTGAAGAGGGCAGTATTAAATTATGTTTATATCTAGTTATGTAACGACTATTTAAACTGTTGAGGATACATTTCTCCATAATGGACGTGTGTAGGAGATTCCCTCTGCGGGGTGCGAACCGTAACACTAGGTAGTAGGCCGCATGTACAAGCTTGGCTGGTACCACCGCTGTGCCATATATTGTACCGCGAACCAATTTTAAGATATTATTTTTTATTTGAACCTAGCTGTCACACAGGCTACGTACGTCCAAATTATACACTTGTACAGTATGAAGGAAACGCTGAATCTACAACACAAGTTTTTCTTAGTGTAGGTTCTGCACGCCAATTAAATTGCAACAATTACACAGCATATTTCTAAGTTTAAGTCTTTATGTGTAAGTAGAGCAAAATTGTAAAAACTTATTGGTGATAAATTATTATTAATACAGCGTAAGCATTACTGTTGCAAGGTGTGAAGGATATTCTAATAACGGAAATTATGAACGTGATGGAGACTCAAAAACCAAATGTCCGAGACGAGCACAGCGCAATGAAAATTGATAGCACCTCATGTTAAACTCAATGTTTTTATACATGGTGACATGAGCTTCAAGCTTAGAGATTGTGTAACCGATTTCAACTAAACTTGGCTAATTGTTATAAATATATGGATGAATACTTGTGTGGAATAAAAATATACGACACTAGCGACATTCAACTTAAAGGTGCAAGTTAGCAGTCGGCTACACGTAGCAGCAGCAGACGACGTGTCGCCACTTCACGTCGCCGCGACACGTTGTCGCTTCATGTCGCTGCAGTCATGATTTCGAACGCGACTGCAGACGACAACTGCAGATAGCATCAACCATTTGAAAAGCGATACGAAAGGTTTAATTTAAAAGCTTTTCAGTTGTTTTACTAGGTAGGTTTGGTACCCGCAAACGCCACTACTGATCTGCTGTCGGGCGACAGTGTCGTCTGCCGCTCGACGACGTGACGCTATCTTCGTGTCGCTTACTACGAATGGAATTTCATAGAAATACATAGAAACCAGTAGTGTCGGTGCGGCACGTCGTTTGCTGCGGCTTCATGTAGCCGGCTACCAACTTGCACCTTAACTTGTTTCTTGTTTTGATGTCTTAAGCCAGCAGTCATTACAATGTCTAAAATCGCCAACACTAGAACTGACCTGAAGCATATCTACTCAATACTCAATACAGGCAGCATTTTGTTGGTAGTAAATATATAGTACAGATGGAATGCACAAAAAAGATTACTACAAGACCGTGTCGGCCGCGCAATGTGAAGAGAGAAGTTTTTGCATAAGATGGAGGATGAAGGACATGGTTCTTCTTGCATAAGATCGCAAAGTCAAATTTTACTATACCGCAATAGGCCCACGTGGTGGGATACTCTTTTTCTTCAGAGAAACTCTCGTGCCCAAGCATTTGGGACATAATGGGATTAGTATTCATAAAGGTAATGCCACGATATACCTTTAAGAAAGAAAACATCTCCGTATCGAGCGTAGAGTTGGGAACTCAAGCAGGCCCTTTAATGAAATACGGGCTGACAAGTCATAAGCACCTCTGACCTTGTATGTACCAAACAGCTATTTGTTAACAACTTTAATACTTCCATCATACCCATAGAGATTTCAGCAAATGTTCAAAGACCGAAAAATTAGCTATTTCACCCTTGGGCGAGTGTTCCTCAAACTGCGCACATAAAATAATAGGCCATTAGGCGCCGGAACAATACCCTACAAACAACTGACGATAACCCTTATCTATATCTACCTACGTTATTTTACCTTATATAATACTCGAAGTTCGAAGAAGTTTTCGCTCGGGCTCTTATGCTTTGATTGCTTAAAAGTGAGAAGGATAACTGACCAGCTCGTCATCTGCCTGAACCTGTCAGTGGTTCCGTTACTGTTTTGGTTTTGGTTACTGTTTACTCTTGCAAACTCTTTTGTGTTTACTATACGTCCCAAATGAACTCTAAAAAAGAAAAATAACGGGATCGTCGTCTTATCTAGTTAGAACTACGCATTAAATAGAATACACTCACAGCCCCAGTCCAAGCCGTGACGCCAACACCGATTGGGATAAATGTTTTGACAAGTGGTATTTCAGGGTACTTGCAGTATTGACACATTCTTGTGAAAGCTTGACAGACCGATGGCAAAGTACTTTTAGCGCGCAGCCCATTAGTAAGAAGAACGTCTCCACGATAAATAGGCGACAAAATGGGCGGTGCGGTGGGGGCGGAGAACGCTTGCCGGCGATCAGTACGAAGGTGCCGGCAGAGCAGTTGGGGTTAGCGCGTCAGGCGATTCAAGCGCGGAGTTTAAGGTACTGTCAATTCACGACGTCGATAAAAATGAGGGTTTTAAAGCAGTTTATCTCATAAGCAGCGAGTTACTTAAAACTGCAAAAAATAACAAGACATTTCTAAGACTTTTAAGTATACATTGACGGAATTAAAAATATATTTTAATATACTAGAGTACATTAAAAAAAAACACGCCAAGTGTTATATATCTATCTATTTAAGTATATTTTTTCACACTCGGCCAATATCACATTGTAATCCTAGAGCAAACAAAAACTTGCCGAATGGTCTACAGCAGTAATAGTAAAGAGAAATATGTAATCTAAGATTATGCCAACAAAGACCAATATCAAGTTAATTTGAAGAAACCTGAAGTTTGCTCTTTATTTTCCTGATACAGACACACAATTCCAATATTAAAAGCGCGCGTTGGCAACAAGTATCCAAAATGAGTACCGGTATCGATACCCGATATTTGTAGAAGTACCGATACCCGGTATTTGTCGCGACATGTTATGATAACGGGTATCGCTTAGCTATTATCGTTATATTTTATGTTCCGCTGTCAATAACAACCCTTTGGTGTCACGAAAATTATGCAATAAGAATCGGACATGAGAAGAAAGCTTATTGCCATGAAACTGTGGCTATCGAGAGTAACGTGTGCCTTTATCTACTTAAATGTTAACAGTGCATCAAGATATCGTGTACTTTATCGATATGTACATCTAAACATTAAACTATCTCTATTTGTCTTCTTCTTGTAGTGTTAAAACGACGTCAGTTAACAAATAACACTTATCATAAAAATGCGAGTCACGATTAAGTGTTTTTACCGACTTCCAAAAAGAAGGAGGTACTCAATTCGACAGTTATTTTTTATTTTATTTTTTTAATGTTTGTTACCTCATAACTTTTGATTCTCAAAGTTCTTTTTTTGTTTGAAAGCTGGTGCTTTCCGTGTAGTCCGTGTAGTATTTCATCAAATTCGGTCTAGTAGTTTTTGAGTTACACTTCGATAACTAATTTTTACCAAAATAATAGAATTGCTATTTTATAGAGAAACTATTTACGCCGCATCTATTTTTATACATGCGAAAGAAGATATATCACTGTCTAGATAGTTAAATAGATGTTTGTTACTCTTTCACGCAGATATTGCCACACATATTATAATATTTAAAATTTTATCATAAGTAAATGTAGACCTAAAATAACATATTATACTTATATATAAGTTAAGATCAGCAAGTATTGACAATCTATCTTAATAAATATAATTCTTCTGTACGTGTGTTTGTCACCGACTCCTCCTAAACGGCTGGACAGATTTGGATGTTGTGTTTGTTTCTATGGGTTCCCAGATGGTTTGCAAACACAATTGTAATCGGTAGGTGGAGCTAGTCGGTATGTCACTGATCTTCTAGTTGCGAGCAAAGCCGCTGGCTGGTATATATAATGCATATTTTCCTTGGTCACGCTGTAACTTAAGGACGACTTTACCGACTTCGTTCATCTTTTGTTTTAAGTTTTGTAATACTTTGTAGAAGGTTCTATACAAAAAATAAGTACGCAGAAAATGTTAAATGTAAGAAAACTTTACGTTGTAACGATGTTTACAACATCGCCACGTGGGTAAACCGTGGGGTGATGATTATTGTTAACTATAGATAAATGGAACAGCAACGAGAAAAGGACACTTGATATGGCAGAATATTATTTTACAAGGAATGATATTGAATCTTCCTTGAGACCTTATCGATAACTAAAATTTGTGACCCAGTAACAAAACAGACCCGGCAAAAGCCCCGTACCTTACAAAAGGATGAGGACATGGCGCGGGAGATAGGCTCGATCTAGTATGTTCATTTGTGTGCTAATTATATCGAATCTGTCTTCAATTGGGACTTTCACATATTTTTTTTTTATAAGGGTTCATCAAAGTGACTCCCTCTCGCCTGATGGAAAGCGAAGATGGAATCAAGAAGCGATGACAATGGAAATCGCCACCCCTCTCGATGCCTGAGAGATGCTTTTTCACGCCCCGCTTGAAAGACCCAGAGTCATAGCTGCAAGGAAATACGTACGCCGGCAGAGCATTCCACTATTTACTTACACGACAGAGGTACGAACTGCCAAAATTTTTGGTTCCTGGTAAGAAGTTCTGAACAGTATATGGATGCAATGCTAGGCCGGAACGAGTACTTCAGGATTGGAATGGTGAGGAAGGTATAAGATTAAAAAGTTCTTCAGAACATTCATGCCATGAAACAACCGGTAAAAAACGCGTAGAGAAGCTATAGTTCTACGCATTTGTAGGGGCCCTAGGTGTTGAGTCATTTTAGTGTCTCCAATAATACGGACAGCGCGATGTTGTAGTCTATCGAGAGCATCTATAAGGTACTTAGCGGAGCCATCCCAGAGGTGGCAACAATATTCAATACATGGGCGCACCTGAGTTTTATAAAGAAGGCACCGCTGATCAGGAGTAAAGAACCGCCTCGCTCTGTTCAGGACTCCGAGTTTGCGGGAAGCTAACATGATAATACTCTCGATATTTACAACTAGTAGCGCTCCGTGGTTTCACCCATTTGGTAATGAATGATGATGACGATGAATCAAAATATAAGCATATGCTACTCAGGAATAGTGTGGAATTCTAATAGTTAGAGATTTTGAAATCGGTCCAGTAGTTTTTGAGCTTATTCGTAAGAAATATACAAAAATACAAATCCTTCTTCTTTTAAATAAGTATAATACAGGGTACAATAAGTAAATATTGGGGTGAGCGCAGTGTAGTGTTGCACAGAGTATTGTGGCTTGTGCACGCGTGGCGTTTAATGTCAGGTGAATGTTGTTCCTTTCGCATCACTAATTATCTATGCTGTTCTTTGGTTCCGTAAATGAGAACGTTGACTGGACCGACTAGTATATTTATTTTGAAATATTCCTATTCATATGAATAAGATTTACAGGGAAATAATCTATAAAAGTTGCTTACATAAAAATTGTGAACATCGGGAGAAGTGTGAGGGTTTTGTATACAGGACAATGTTTGTTGTCAGGAAGTCATTCATTAAACAAAAAACCAATGAAACTTTTGATCAAAGATTTGACTAAAACCGAAACTGGAAAACACGATTCTAGCATATTACTATGTCACTGACAATTAGGGTATCGTACTAGCGCCGTACTAATCCAGCTAGTACAGGAACCGAGCTCTGTGGCGTACTTTAGGAGAGGCGTGTGCCCAGCAGTGGACGGATGTGGGCTGGTGATGATGACTAGCACCGTTAGTTGTGCTGATTTTCGCTTTCTATTTGGGGGGTGTTTAACACATCATTGAGAACTGTCAACTTAGACACACAAAATGTTATAGATATGAAAGATTGTATGTGATTGTATGACTGAACAGATTTGGATGAAATTGTACTCGTAGTGGAGATGGTTTGTACCCGGGATCAACACATAGGATACTTATTATCCCGGTACAACGGATAGTTCCTGAGGGATGACGATAACCTTATCCCAGGGGGATGAAGTCGCGCTCTTAAACTAGTCATACTAGATGCAGGTGCGTTCGTTTAGCTTTTAGGGCATTGGTGGCGTTGTCATTGATGGCTCTTTTGTTAAAGCGTTCGTATAGCTAAAAACGTTATTTTTGCCACTTTTGCCCACACCCTATTCGAACGCTTCGAGCATAAGACCTAACATTGCATGATAATGCTGTCAAATACATAGCTGTCAATAAACGATCACAAATAACCATGCTCGGACGTTGGTCAAAAATTGCACTTTTCAATGACAAAAATACCTCTTTTTTAGCTTTCCGAACGCTGAACAAAAAGAGACATTTTCACCAACAAATTCCCAATTCGAATATCCCTTGTGAGCGTTTTTAGCATTATTTTCGCTAAAAACGCTCACAAGGGTTCTATTCGAATGCACTATAATATAATAAAGTGAAATGTTTGTCAGTGTGTTTGTATGTTTGTTACTTCCAACGGCTGGGCTAATTATGATGAATTTTAGTATGGAGGTGGATGAGCCACTGGATGTACATAGGATACTTTTCAGCATCATCATCATCCATCACCACGCGGGTGTAACAGCGAGGCGTAGCTAGTATTTAATAAAAATATAATGTAAGCTTTGTCAACATACACCAACCAAATATATTGTCGTTCCCGATGCCGGCGTGAGGTGTAAATTTGGCGAACTACAACCCGACCGAGGTGACAATGGTCGGTCAGGGACTCATAACTACAGCATTCGGAAGGTAAAATAAAGTATATTATTTGGGGAGATGGCGGGAGAAACCAACAATGGATGTCATTGATTTCGTTTCATATTTCTAGATTTATGTTGCCATGAAATTTCACTTATAGTTATCTACACATATAGTTAACTGGTGGAGCAGGCATATGTTCAGCAGTGGACGTCCTACGGCTAAAATTAGCATTTTCATATTTTTTGCATATGTGAGAGTTTTTTAATGCATATTTGCATGTATATTTTGGGATTTTGTTAGTGCGATCCGATGTCTAATAATGATGAATGCTAAATTATTAATCGTTAAGAGTAATGACTGTGCATGAGTGTTGCCAAAGTGGACAAAATCGACCTATATCTATATATAAATAAATAAAATTGATGTGTCAGTTTGTAATGTCAATCTAACAGATTTTTACTAAATGCATATGAAAGTATACATAATCAGCTTACGATGTTCCCTCTGCTGGGACTCGAACCTTTCTCTCTTAAGAGAGGAGTTGAGCTATAATCCACCACGCGTGCCCAGCGCGGCTTGATGGATTGGCTACTGGCCAACTCATATGGATGTTTTCAGGTGGCCCGAAGGCCTTCGACATGGCCTCACGACTGTCGTCTTAAGACAATAAATAAGACTATATCGCGGGCTGGCTTTTACCGATAATAATTATTGTCCAATTTATCTTATCGACAATACTCGCAGTGCAGAAATTATTCATTTTACACTTCTCATCTCAATTGATGTCAGTGGTGAGTGGTTAAAGGTACTAATTGTACTTGAAATATTAGCTGGCTTTATAGGGAACACACCACTAAGTGCTTCGGGACAGATTGTCTATTTTGAGAGTGGCAGCTAACCAGGTGGACATTACAAAGTACCGAAACAGTATGCTAATGTGGTTAAATGAGTTGCATGTGTGTTGTTGATTCTGTATTGGTACTTCTCGCTTGCGCTTAATTAGGAAGCTGAAAGGCGATGCATAGGTACCACTGCCCTATACATTACACTGCATCTCTACCATAAACATTTATCCGATGGAAGTGTCACTAAGTATTTCATTCTTATGTCAAACGCAACCATCAATTAATGCAATCTCGCGAGATTGCGGTTCAGCGAGTTCTCGCGAGGGTTTTAAATCACAATAATGTCAACGCTGACGAGACGAGTAAGTTGCTCATGTTATGTTAAGCATCACGTTTGTCCATAACAGTTAAGTACTCAGAATCAAACTACAGGCGTTCTAAACCCTACATGGCAAAGTTCTGAGCTCGTCATCCTGTCTCAAGAGATGTTAAACCTCTTGTCCTTCACCGAAACACAGTAATGCTTGCACACTACTGCTTCACAGTTCAATAACTGGCAAGAGGTGTGGTCCTACCCCAGGTGGATTTTGCAAAAATCCTACCACTATCAAAATCTACTTCGCTCTTGTCTAAAATATATGTGTGTGTTCAGTGACAGAGGAAATATTGTTTGCTTGTACGTACACAAAGAATTTCTTAGTTCGTCGGATTCTTAAGCAAGATAGGATTAATTCTCGTGACTGACTGTTGGACGACACTGACCAGCTTCGTCACTTCTAATTATTTGTAAGTTGATACGGTCACCAGCTATTTTGAACTAAATAGATATTTTAAGTTCTGGTTATTAATGCTGTTATATATAAGTATTTTTACCCATTTGCTCGTAATATGTTCGTAATACAGTTTATAATCACGCATGTGTTTTATTTTATTATCATAGGATAATTAACAGCTATAAGTAAAGTTAATATATACATAATATCATATGGTTTTTACTATACATAACCACACAGCTGGTTTTTTCCCCTACATTTAATATTTAAAGCATTCATATGGGCGATGTTTCAAGGTGACGTTAACCCGTCAGTTCAGCCGTGCGATTCTCTAATGATTCATCGTTGCGCTCGTCGACGAGCTCACCGATTTCAAACACTTTATGAGATATCGCCCTTGTACACAAGGTTGTTTTTCCAACGTTTCTTGTCATCTCGTCATTTGTTTCACGGTTGTTGTCAAAGATGCGACTATGTTTGCTCTTAGAGAATCGCACGGCTGGTTGTTATAGAGCACAAAACTCATTAGGTCTTGTCGAAGGTTTTCGAGTGGTCTAAAAATTTCGACACTAGCATGTCTGGCCATTAATCAAGCCATCCATCTGCACCAGTGTTGCCAACAGTGCTTGGCCTAATATCGCCGTTTCTCATACATAAAGTAGCCTAATGTAGCCGATAATCAGTTGCCGTAGCCTAAAGTAGCCCAAACGTCAAAATATAAATACGAATACAATATTTTTTTCACGTATTGGCTTAAAATGTATTAAAAATGTGTACTTATATTTAAATGCTGGTAGCTTTCCCACTCATCGCGATGTTTTAAATATTTACCGTTTTTAACCATTTTGCAAAGAAACGTAACACTACATAACTTAAGTAATAAACTACACAAAACACAATAATCGCATCGATAAGTTGTTTGTACGAAGCGAAAGTTATAAAAAATAACTATAATTTCTCTGACCTATTTAACCCAGAGTCCAGAGACGTATATATACGTCAGTTACATTCATAAATATTTATATATGGTAATATGGTTTTAATTATCACGGTATATAGAAAGAAGGATTAATCAGTACAATACAAATAATTAAAATATTCATTATTCACAATGAGAATAGGTACATAAAACTTTCATCATCATCATCATCTCAGCCGTAGGACGTCCACTGCTGAACATAGCCTCCCCCATGATTTTCCAAAAGGACCGGTTGGAAGCGGCCTGCATCCAACGTCGTCCTGCGACCTTCATCAGGTCGTCTGTCCACCGTGTCGGTGGACGACCTACGCTGCGCTTGCCGGTCCGTGGTCTCCACTCCAGAACCTTTCGGCCCCATCGGCCATCTGTTCTGCGTGCTATGTGCCCTGCCCACTACCACTTCAACTGGCTAATCTTCTGGGCTATGTCGGTGACTTTCGTTCTTCTACGGATCTCCTCATTTCTGATTCGATCACGTAGAGAAACCCCGAGCATAACCCTCTCCATAGCTCGTTGTGCGACTTTGAGCTTGTCTATGAGGCCCATAGTAAGAGACCACGTTTCAGTGCCATAAGTCATCACTGGTAACACACATTGGTCGAAGACTCTTGTCTTGAGGCACTGAGGTATTTTTGACGAGAAGACTTCGCGAAGTTTCCGGAACGCTGCCCAGCCGAGTTGGATTCGAAGATTGACCTCTTTCTCGAAGTTGGACCTGCCTAGTTTGACTGTCTGTCCCAGGTAGATGTACTCGTCAACAACTTCGAGAACTGAGTTCCCAACTGATATTGGGGTAGGTACAACATGGGCATTAGACATAATTTTCGTCTTATCCATGTTCATCTTAAGACCTACCCGTTGGGAAACTCGATGGAGGCCTTCGAGCATTGTATGAGGTCTTCCATGGATTCTGCCATGACTACAATATCGTCGGCAAATCGAAGGTGAGTGATGTATTTGCCGTTAATATTGATGCCAAGTCCTTGCCATTCCAGAAGCTTGAAGGCTTCTTCCAATGTAGCGGTGAACAGTTTCGGAGATATAACGTCTCCCTGTCTCACGCCTCTTTGCAATGGAATTGCCTTCGAACTCTGCTCCTGTACTCGGACTGACATGTAGGCGTTTTTGTACAAACACTTCAGCACTTCAATATACCGATAGTCAATACGGCACCGCTGGAGATACTCAAACACTGCCCACGTCTCGATCGAATCAAAGGCTTTCGCATAGTCCACAAACGCTAAACAAAGAGGCAAGTTATACTCTTCGGTCTTCTGTATAACTTGCCGTAGCGTGTGGATGTGGTCTATGGCACTATAGCCTTTTCGGAAACCGGCTTGTTCCGGAGGCTGGAATTCATCAAACCTGTGACTGAGACGGTTCGTTATGACCTTTGAAAACAGCTTATAAACATGGCTCAAAAGCGAGATGGGTCTGTAATTTTTAAGTAAAGTGTTGTCACCTTTCTTGAAGAACAGCACCACCACGCTTTTGTTCCATGCTTCTGGCGTTAAACCTTCGAGTAAAACGGTATTAAAGAGCTTCTGAAAGATTTTAAGTACCGGTGTTACACCCGCTTTAAGATGTTCCGATGTGATACCGTCGTCACCAGGCGCCTTGTTGTTCTTAAGCTGTTTCAAGGCCATTCTAATCTCGTACAGGCTGATGTCCGGGATTACTTCGGTATAATGTCGGGTCGCTTGGCTCTTGGGTCTTTGGCCGAGCTGCTAACAGGTTTAGCGACCGAGGTGTATAGCTGTCCGTAGAAACTCTCTACCTCTCCTAATACTTCTGCTTTGGTCGACAATACACTGCCGTCTTCTCTCTTCAGCTTCGTCAACTGGCTTTGCCCAATAGGCATGTCTCTTGCAAACACTTTGGAGCCTTTTTTCCGCTCTATCGTCTCTTTAATACGGTTTGTATTAAAGATCCGGATGTCGTGTCGCAAGGACTTCCATATTCGTCTATTGAGCAGCATATATGCTTCAGCATCATCCGAAGACTGCAGTTTCAATGGCGTCGTTCAGCCATGAGGTTGAGGGTATCGTTGGAGAGTTTCTGTGGCCTATCTGTACGGTGGGGTTTAAAGAACTTGAAACCCACTGTATGAACAGTTTCTACTAACCTGTTATTGATCTCGTCCACTGAAGCGATGTTCTCAAGGCAATCGAAGCGATTGGATAGCTCAAGTTGAAAGCTCTCGGGGTCTTGAATACGGGCACGAGTGGGTCGGAGCGTAGACTTCATCAGACGAGACCTCTCCAGTTTGACATTAATATTCACCGTGCCTCTTACCATTCGGTAATCACTACCGGTTTTAACCCTTTTTTTTATTATTTTTTTCCCGTGGAAATCCTTTATGGATACCACCTACCACGGGGAGGTAGGTGGTTATGTGGGAGTCCGTATACCCACCAAAACCCCGGGGTGTTCCGTCACTGCCGCTTTTGGCGGGAACGCGGGACAGTTTTTGCACACGACCGCGAACCCGCCGCGGCCTTCCGTTGCCGGACCCTTCTCTTCGCGGCACGCCAGAACACAAGGCGCGCCGCAACTGCCTCAGAGACCAAACCCGCCAACAATGGGCACCAGACTTCCCCGTGTCTGGACGCCCGTGGTCTCCCTGCGGTGGGTCGAATACGTAGCCCCACCGCCTGCTACGTCAGCCACGGGGGATAACCCCCCGCGACCCCACCTCCTCGAGTCTGCGCCGAGCGCCCGGACCCCACCTCCTCGAGCCTGCGCCAAAGCGCCCGGGCCCCACCTCCTCGAGCCTGCGCCAAAGCGCCCGGGCCCCACCTCCACGAGTCTGCGCCAAAGCGCCCGGACCCCGCCACTCCTATGTGGACTTGGCGGCCAAAGCCCATAGGAGCGGCCCTGCCTGAGCCGGCCAGCGCACCCCAACGCCGGCGCGGCCCCTGGGTTCCTCTTGGCTTCACCGTGGTGCTCCAAGCCACGGCTACTGAGCCCCCCCGCCACGTCAATGCGGGAACCCTTCGGGGGGGGACTGGTTTTAACCCTGTTGATCACGGAGACATCAGTGAATATTTGCCTTTTGGTGGTCATAATGAAGTCAATCTCATTTCTCGTGGAACCATCGGGACTCAGCCAGGTTCATTTCCTGTGAGGTGGCTTCTGAAAGAAAGAGTTCATCATAAAGAGTCCCTCTTTCTCCAGGAAGTCGGCCAACCTCTGTCCCCTACGGTTCCGTTGTCCATATCCAAATTGCCCCACTTTCAACTCATCCTCGCTTCTCTTACACAACTTCGCGTTGAAGTCCCCCATAACAACTAGAAAGTGCGTTTCAGAGGTATGTATGGCCCGACTAATGTCCTCATACATATCCTCCACCTCATCATCCGGGTGCGACTTCGTCGGTGCGTATACCTGAATGACATTCAGCGAATATCGTTTGGATACTCTGAGTATTAGGTATACGACCCTATTGGAAACGCTATCGATCTTAACTATGTTGTTAGTAAGGGACTTGTGGACGAGAACACCGACACCACCTTGGGACTGTTGGTCGCCCTCCCGGTAGTTGAGTAAGTTACCTGATTTTAGGGTTATCGTGTCCTCACCCGCTCTACGGACTTCAGATAACCCCACAATGTCCCAGTGCAACTTACTCATTTCTTCTTCCAGCTCATATATCTTCTCGTCTGTCCTCATTGTGCGTATATTGTGTGTCACCAGGGCCAGTCGTCGTCGTTGGGGGTGGTAGCCGGGCGTCTGCCGGGGATTCTTAGCACCCCCTGCTCCACCGTTACCGTGACCGCTACCGTAGCCAGGAATTGCGGGGCTGCCGGGGACTGGGGGCCTGGTTCCTAATGTGTCCGTCATTGGGGGATTTTGCCAATACTTGCCATGCTTGGCAGGCGGGTTGGCGAGCGCAGTTTTGGGGTTTTAATACTGGGAAGGTGCTGCTGCCCACCTTCCGATTGTTATCCCTTAGCATATTTTTACGCACCCACGGGTAGAGTTGGGGGGGTACTATTCTAAGCCGGTACCCCACGGCACACATAAAACTTTATTGCGTTCTAAATTTGGTAACATAATAGCTAAGAAAAAATCTGGGTATTCCCCGAAGAATCATGACCATGTAAATATAAAAAATATGCTTACATTACATACACACACACACAGAGACACATTTTTATTTGCGTGAAATATTGTATTTTTTTCATAAATGAATGCTTATTTGCGGTCCGGCTGACCTTGCTCCTGAAGTAGCCTAAAAGGCGACCAGTCACCTTTTGGATTTCTTCATCGCCGATTTTCGTTCCGAAAAGTTTAAATGGCGAAAAATTGCCTACGTTGGCAACACTGATCTACACTGTATGTTGGTGTTATGGATCATGTTCCTCTATCTATAAGAAGGCCCACGAGCCAGTATACAAGACCTGCAACTGACTGGTTATGCTTAGTTCCTAACCGTACACAAAGCACCGTATTTTATTTTAACATCAATTATTATTTTCAATAGTATCGTGCTCGTGCGCCTATAAAATCTATGAAAAAGTTGGATATATCAGAACTAAATTGATAGTAAGATTTAACTGTGAGTACATCAAGCATTTAAGTGTAAATCTATATCACCGTACACGTTGTAACAAAGGGCAGTATTTGGGGAATTGTATCCCGCACCCTTCTCTCGCAGTGGTGCGGTGGAGTACTTAACCCTAGCGGATCTTCATTACCTATTCAAGGACAGCGGATGCCGGGTCTACCGACTGCTAAGTGATGTATCCGGGAATACCGGGACCTGATGCGACCACGTTGTATCCGGGTATTCTAGTTATCTTTCTTGCCCACGATTCCTTGCGTTTGTTTTCCATTATCTCCGAACAAATCCGCTTGAAATGGGTAAGGGAATTTCAATAGAGATGATGGTTGACAAACCACTTGCTTGGATCGAGTGATCAAATTTAATCCCCGAGCACAGCCAATACTGCAAGACCTCTGGACAATGTAAGTGCCTACGGTGTGCATCGGGAACGTTTTGATTAAAATATGATAGGCGGTATTTCCATAAGTTTTTAACAAACAACCGTCATCCAGTCTACCCGTTACCATTTTCAAATTTCCAAATCGCTAAGCTGGCGTTAGTGCTTTAAAAAAGTAATATATACTATAAAAATTATAAAAGGTTGCGACGTCAATACGAAAGTTTAAGTATTTTTAAAAATGCTTCTTTCGGTTGGATAGTGATGTCAAAGCTGTTCAATAGATGTCGCTCCGTCCTCGTAAGACGGTTAAATCAGATAGAGAGTTAGAATTAGATGCTCGGACCTCGAGCCTCGGTGGCCTAAATGGTCATGGCGTCTGACACGGATAGTCAGAAGACGCAGGTTCGAACCCCGTCCGAGGATGTGAATTTTTAATTCTATAAATTTCAACATTTTTAAAGTGTTCGATACGTCGGGATAAAATAGTATACAATTATAAGCGATTTAATTCGATTAAAGTTGTTTAATTTGAATGGGTAAAGGAGTTAAAAACTTAAAAATAAAAATTACAAACAATGACATGTATACATACTTTCACAGATTCCTGTGCCGCGGGAGGCAAACACAAGCTCATTACAATACAATTGTAACTAACACATCAAAGCCATTCAAGGCAAAAACGTTAAAACTTTTTATCAAAAAAATAGAACCGACTTCAATACTTAAAAGTGTGAAATAACTTGTCGAAGTCGGAACCATGCTCACAATATTGCGAAAATGGCTACTTTTGTGATATCATGGTACAGACTTCAACAAGTTATTTCACACTTTTTAGTGTTGAAGTCGGTTCTATTTATTGGTAAAAAAATGATCACCCTTTTTTATTGACCTTGTGGAGATTACACCGTCGATGATGATATCATCAAGATAGGCGAAATACTTTTCAGTTATTGAAGTGTAACTAAAAACTGCTTCACCGAATTTTATAAAATTTGCATAAACTTCCTCGAAATTGTTTAATCGTCTCGAACAAAATGGCTTGTTTTATACACTAGTTGTACATTCCACTATATTATATCCCACACAAATATTTTTAAAACGAAACTATTATTTCGTCGAAATAACAACTAAGGAAGCCTTGACTGCCTATCAAGGCTACTGTAGGGGTTCCGGAAAACACTATGATGTCATAAAAAGAGCTTGTCAGAGCAGACATCCTTACAAATTATACAGGCCAATTCAACAGTCATCATCATCATCATCTCAGCCGTAGGACGTCGACTGCTGAATATTAGCCTCCCCAACAATTTTCCAAAAGGACCGGTTGGAGGCGGCCTGCGTCCAACGTCGTCTTGCGACCTTTATCAGGTCGTCTGTCCACCGTGTCGGTGGACGACCTACGCTGCGCTTGCCGGTCCGTGGTCTCCATTTCAGAACCTTCCGGCCCCATCGGCCACCGTTCTGCGTGCTATGTGCCCTGCCACTTTAACTGGCTAATCTTCTGGGCTATATCGGTGACTTTTTTTTTCTACGGACCTCCTCATTTCTGATTCGATCACGTAGAGAAACCCCGAGCATAGCCCTTTCCATAGCTCGTTGTGCGACTTTGAGCTTATCTATGAGGCCCATAGTAAGAGACCACGTTTCAGTGCCATAAGTCATCACTGGTAACACACATTGGTAGAAGACTCTTGTCTTTGGGCACTGAGGTATTTTAGACGAGAAGACTTTGCAAAATTTCAGGAATGCTGCCCAGCCGAGTTGGATTCGACGATTGACCTCTTTTTCGAAGTTGGATCTGCCTAGTTTAACTGTCTGTCCCAGGTAGATGAATTCGTCAACAACTTCGAGAACTGAGTTTCCAACTGATATGGGGGTAGTCACAACATGGGCATTAGACATAATTTTGGTCTTGTCCATGTTCATCTTAAGAAGGCCTCTATATGGAGGCCTTCGAGCATTGTACTGAGGTCTTCCATGGATTCTGCCATGACTACAACATCTTCGGCAAATCGAAGGTGAGTGATGTACTCGCCGTTGATATTGATGCCAAGTCCTTGCCATTCAACGAGCTTGAAGGCTTCCAATGCAGCGGTAGTCCACAAACGCTAAACAAAGAGGCAAGTTATACTCTTCGGTCTTCTGTACAACTTGCCGTAGCGTATGAATGTGGTCTATGGTACTATAGCCTTTTCGGAAACCAGCTTGTTCCGGAGGCTGCTGAAATTCATCAAACCTGCGACTGAGACGGTTTGTTATGACCTTCGAAAACAGCTAATAAACATGGCTCAAAAGCAAGATGGGTCTGTAATTCTTAAGTAAAGTGTTGTAACTTTTCTTGATGAACACCACCACCACGCTTTTGTTCCATGCTTCTGGCGTTAAACCTTCGAGTAAAACGGTATTAAAGAGCTTCTGAAAGATTTTAAGTACCGGTGTTACACCCGCTTTAAGATGATCCGATGTGATACCGTCGTCACCAGGCGCCTTGTTGTTCTAAAGCTGTTTCAAGACCATTCTAATCTCGTACAGGCTGATGTCCGGGACATCTTCGGTATAATGTTGGGTCTTTGGCTGAGCTGCTAACAGGTTTAGCGACCGAAAAGTATTACTGTACGTAGGAACTCTCTACCTCTTCCAACACTTCTGCTTTGGTCGACGCTACACTGCAGTCTTCTCACTTTAGCTTCGTCAACTGGCTCTGCCCAATAGACTTGTCTCTTTCAAACACTTTGGAGCCCTTCTTACGCTCTATCGTCTCTTTAATACGATTAGTATTAAAGATCCGGATGTCGTGTCGCAAGGACTTCCATATTCGTCTATTGTGCAGCCTATATTCTTCAGCATCATCCGAAGACTGCAGTTTTAAGGAGCGTCGTTCAGCCATGAGGTTGAGGGTATCGTTGGAGAGTTTCTGTAGCCTATCTGTACGATGGGGTTTAAAGAACTTAGAACCTACTGTATGGACAGTTTCTACTAACCTGTTATTGATCTCGTCTCGTCTCTCGATATGGCGATTAGAGTGTACAATACTTTACCTGACAAGATCAAGGGAGTTGCCCTAAATCCTTTTAAAAAGACATTATCTGACTTATTATTGAACAAATTTTATTATTCTATAAATACTTCTAAGATGATAAGAATCTAGCATAGGTATAAATATATTAAGGTTTCACATTTAATGTAACTAATTGACACAATTGACTTATCAAACAGTTAAATCAATTGACATTCCTAATTATTATTTTTAAAATGGAGAAATATAATTCATAAGAAATAAAAATCTAGAAAACATAGGTCATGGCTAGGCCGAAGGCCAAGCCTTTTGCGCTAACGAAGTCGCGGGCAGTCATTTATATAAAAACAAAGATGATTAGTATTGTCAACAAGTACAATTTGAAAAATTTTATAACGCCTTTCATTCTATTTACTTATTGGAGTGTATCTCAAAAACTGCTGAACCAAATTTGATGAGATTAAATTAAATAGGAACACACGGGAAGCACCAGCTTTCAAACAAAAAAAGAATTTTGAGAATCGGTTCACTCAGGCGAAAGTTATAAGGTAACAAACATAAAAAAAATACAATCGGATTGAGTACCTTCTCCTTTTTTTGGAAGTCGGTAGAAAATAAGGTTATTTAAGTTATTAATCTCCTAATGCAGAAAGTAAACAGTAAGCAAACGAAGAAGAATAGAATCTGAAACTTAGTAAGCTTGCTTATTAGGACTTGTACGCGGGCGCGGGCTTACCAACACTAATCTGACACTTGCACTGTTAGGTACTTTAGTTTTGGGAAGTCTGGGATGTGTGTATTGTATACTCTAATACCCTAAAGCTAAACGTACAAAGTATTACTAATAGACTTTTCGTTCGTGCTGCACTTACAATAGAAACCTGTAAAGTTTTCAAACAATTTAAAGTAACATAATTGTTTTGCTGGTAGTTCTGTCTTTACAATGTTGGGTTTGTTCGAAGTTGACAGCGAGTCAACTGCACACAATTACATTATTAAAAGTTTGGCTGCATAAATGTAATATCTGTGGTTAATTATTTAAAAACGTTTACAAACTCACACCCCGCACTATGATTGCCTGCCTTGTAAGCTTGGATCTCACGATAAACTTGTCGAGTCGATACATTGACTTTTATCAACTATCTTACCATGTCTCTAGTATGGATATAGCTGCGATAGCTATATCGCGGGTTGTATTTTACCGATATTTTTTGATAATTTTATCTTATCGACATCCCATGCTTGCATCGCTGTCTCGCAGTAGGCATGGGGACACACAAGAACATATCAGAACATCTAAGGCCCGACAACAAACATTTTTGATTATTACACACATATTTGCCCCGGCCTGGGATCGAACTTGGGATCCTACGTTTCGAAGGTAGAGTCATTACCAACTATGTTAACAGATTCGTCAAATTGTTAATGTTTATAAAGTTGCACTAAAGATATAACATGTAACGATAAACGTTATTTATTTCAAAGCCTGAAATGCGTATAATCTTCGCCAAAATATACAAATCTTGATCAGTTTCTTTCTAAAAGTAATTGAGAAATAATACAAATATTTGTGCTTAAATTGAGGTCTACCTTCCTGTTTTTAATCTATTACAATTTCAATAAAGTATCCGCTTAAGACAAGAGTCTTCGACCAGTGTGTGTTACCAGTGATGACTTATGGCACTGAAACGTGGTCTCTTACTATGGGCCTCATAGAAAAGCTCAAAGTCGCACAACGAGCTATGGAGAGGGCTATGCTCGGGGTTTCTCTACGTGATCGAATCAGAAATGAGGAGATCCGTAGAAGACTGAGTGCTTTCACGCTACTATGCGTAAGCGTGGTGCGTCCCTGGTGCGCAGGGTGCGGAGCAGCCCCAATGCCGTATTGGCCATGATTGCCAGTAGATTGGACGGCCCGTATATCCGGCATGGTTGCGGTAGGCATGTCGCACTTCCAATGCTGATTAGAAAATTATAATTTGTTAGTATTAGAATATATTATCTAATATATATTAGAAAATTATAATTAGTAAGTGTCCGTGTCCGCTTGCATACCATCTCCTCCGCAAATATAATCCAACCGTTTTAGCGTGATCGAGTAACAATCCATACATACAAATTTTCACATATATAATATTAGTTTGATTAATATTAACATCATATATCAACTTAGGTATCTGTAAACGCAAGGGAAAATGATCTTTATAATGCATATATAAACACGAGGACTCATTTGTACAAAAGTTATGTAAAGCAACAAAATGAGCAAGGACAATTTTGGTTCGCAAGCTTTCTCAGACTCAACAAATGCTAATTTGTAAGCAGAGTTGACTTGTTAGCTTTGCTATATTTAATCTTCGCCACGTCTTCCAGTAAGAAGTCGTAATTGTTTTACTGCCGGCCGTAAAGGCGACGACGCGGCGTTGATCGCGCGATTTGTAAACAACTGTCGTGCGACCGCGGAGACGTTTCTGTGCGACCGACGATGCAAATCGCGCGTCACTGAAAACAGGGATACATACAGCTTTTGTCGGAAGTGATGGGTTTTCGTTACAAGCGTAAATAATGCTATGATTTTACATGGCAGTTATATAAATGTATTTTTTTATGTTTTTTGAGTAGTACCTACCTACGAAGAGGGCAAGCGAATTACAGTTGCGTATAAGCGTACTTGACGCGGATAGTTAGGGTCGGCTTATTCACGAATTGCTTACCAGTTAATTGTAGAGTATATCCTACATCACACTTTAATATTGTTGTTTAAAATATATTTATTTATTTATTGTGATAAAAACGATTGACAACCAGTTACAATTATCACATACAGTTTATCCTACTTCCAGAGGCATTTAATTGGAATTACTTATTATTTATTTATTTATTTATTATACAGAATACAATGTCAAAATAAAATAAAATATTTATAAAATCAAAAGGTCAGTGAGGTAAATTACACAAAAAAAATCAAAAATAAATAAATAATAATAGCAATAATAATTAATAATCAGAATAATAATAATATTAATTCAATCACTTAAACTACTATCGGGATCGGGAAAATGGGACTAGGACACTTCTTTAAATGTCAGTTTTGTCATAGACTAACATGTATATGTTAGTCTATGGTTTTGTCATTTATCTGTCACCTTGAATAGCTTATTCGTCAAGTTCCGACGTTATAATCATTTAGGGCCTTACTTAAAAACGCTGTCTAACTTTAAATGACGTTATTTAGTACTGTGCACTACAAAATAGTCCTGCGCCGTACTAAGTGATGTTATTTAAATTTAAGCAGCGTTTAAAAAGCTAGGCCGCAAATCTGGGTGTTTGCGATACTATAATTTTAGTTATTATCCTTAAAGTTATTTGACGTCTTAAACGTCACTATTTCAGTCTGATAAAACGTCAAATTACGATATCGTATAGATTACTACTAGAGTTAAAAGTACCTCAGAATCCAAGCCTTTATCAGAAGCCCAGCAAACCTTTGTCTTATATTAACGATAAATGCTAGCATTTTGGACACGTGTTCCATCAACAAGTTCCGCAAGGCCTATGGCAAGTTAGCTCGCATAGCATTCGTTTGGAACCAGATATTCCTGGAATCGGAATCCGTCAGAATAACAGATACCTAAAACAAGCCAAAGAGATTTTTGTGTTGCGAAACCGTGTCGCACGACATTGCGACAAGCACGTTCCGAAACAAAAGATAAGCGTTGATGAATCGCCATTTTGATATCCCGATGTTACGGATGAGAGAGTTTGCTTCAGCTTACAAAAGACTTGTATTTACATATTTTCGTAAGCTGTTTATAAAATATATTTTTTACAACCAAATTCCAAAAAAGCGAGGTATCACATTTTGCCTACTGGAAGCCAATTCTAATTTTTCTTTTTATGTTGTAAATTTTAAGTAAGTACCTATATATAAGTTATGGGAACGCCCATTTAAATTATTATGAACATTAGGTGAAAACCCTTTAGAGTTATGCTCTATAACAGAAAAAGTAGCATATAGCGTTGAAGTAGGTTTGCATTTTGCTTATGAAATGAATGTTTGATATTCTCTCTACTACGAGTACTCTTTTTCACTTTTAATTATATCTGGTTACGTAGGTATATTTTATTCTCTTATTATATTTCACTAGCGACTGCCCGCGACTTTGTTCGTGTTTTAAGCTCGGCCTTCGACCTCGCCATAAGCTCCCATCTTTTTTTCGTTTTTTATTCATAAGAACCTTCTCCTGACAATAATTAACACAACAAAAAAGAATTAGCGAGATTGTTCAATCCATTTTTTTTATAGTGACCCGGAGAAATAGGAGTTCATTTTTATGTATTTTAGATAAACCAGTTTTTATATTTATGATAAATAAATATAAATAGCCAAGAATAATTATTTGAATTTGTGAAATGGTTCCATAGCCCCAAACCACAGGTTTCTTGCCTGGTTTGGGACGCAACAGTTTATCCTACATTGATTCACAGAAATATATTTAGTTAGCCAGCTACTATCCACTTGTTAACACCATCTTTCCGGCAATAAATACATTTGATTTGATATTGCAAAGCCTATTTAAAAACGGTAGAAAATACATATAATTTAATATACCTAATAGAAATGTGTTGTGAGTGAATAAATATGTGAGTGAGTGCGTATGGTTGTTGACTCTTTACTCTGAATATGAATTCGGATAAAAGTATTGTTAAACCTATTTTAATTATATATAAAATGTTATTGTTATCTACCGGAGCCGCAGTAACTACTGAACGGATATCGATGAAATTTAGTACAGTGATATATATAAAATATTATAAAGAGGAAAGATTTGGCTCAAAAAGTACTAGACCGATTTCAAAAAATGCTTTTACCATTGGAAAGCTACATTCACCCTGAGTAACATAGGCTATATAAGATTCATCATAATAAGGAATTATTATGATCAGCCACGCGATTCTCTAAGAGCAAACATCGTTGCATCTTTGACAACATCCGTGAAACAAATGACGAGATGACAAGAAACGTTGGAAAAACAACCTTATGTACAAGGGCGATATCTCATAAAGTATTGGACATCAGTGAGCTGGTCTACGAGCGCAACGACGAATCATTAGAGAATCGCACGGCAGCAAAAGTTGGCTTCGTCCGGGTGCTTCTTCAGATCCTGAAGAAGGTTTCCGCAACCAGCTGAAACATTTTGGCAATCGTGATATTCTTACAGTTACAAAGTTAAAAGGAGATTGAATGGCCAAATTTGGAGGATTCCGATTTTATTTTACGTAATTTATAATTGTCACGATAGTAAAGTTTCATTAAGATACCACTATAATAACTTAAATGGGAACCTTTTTGTGGGCAAAAAACTACTATTTATTTTTCATACAGCTACAGATAAAGTACACACAGTTTTTTAATTGTTCAACTATTTAGGTACTTTCACAACGTTATTTAACCTAACCGTACATAGGAGCACTACTGATACAACGAAAATGCATATTTTGTCTATTTATAATAAAAATAGTACTTGAGAAATTTGTACTCTTTCTGTCCTAGTGTTCTTTTTGCTTCTATAGGTCATCTATTGTTTATTTATCTGTTCTATGTATGATCGTGGCTTGTTATTTTTATTGCTTGTGTGTGTGTGTGTGTTCTTTTGGAAAAAGCTATTCTTAAACAGCCCATTGAAAACCAAAAAGGGATATAAAATGTTAATTAAAATTATAGTAACGGTTTGGCAAAGAATAAAACGTATTCCTTTATTTTTCAACGGGCTGCGTATCTTAATATGTACAAGCACCTTTCACACGCCCTTAAACTGCCCAAAACTAACCACTTCACTAACGTGAATGTTTGTTGAAAAGATGCAATGAAATGGGCAAAATATAGGCGAGCTTCAAAACAAGTATTCCCCAAACTAATGAGGCCAAGTAAAAATCGTGAGTAAAATGTGGGTGGTGCTCACTTTGAAGCCATTAGCACAAGTAAAATATCAACGCACTCCCGACGCTGATGCCACCCTTGGAGTCAGAGGTGGACTTAGGCATTTGATTAGAATTTAAAGGCCACAGCGAAAATATTCAAAGTACGATCGGTAGCGTACTTAACGTAAGCTGTATAATGTATTATAGATTTCCGATAAATTCATTTCCCTAGACGGAAACCCATTTTTTGCAATTAGGACAAACTCAGAATTACCTTCTGCTATCGGGATGAGGCTAATAAGTGGAATTTAGTAGGTATGTGGAAAACCTCCTGCCTTATACATGATCCCTTCTTGATTAGTACCACCACAATGCCAAACCACACAAGTGCTAGATTTGAGCAGCACGAATTTTATATATTCTTAACGACAGATCCGGGTTTATTAAAACATATGCGATTTTTAGAAACATCATTAAATACAATGTGCTCAATACATATTTTTTTGAGGCATGCGATCATGTTTTCGGTAAGTTTTAGTCAAATCATGCTTCATGTTTTATGCTTGCAATCATGCTTTCGGTACATTTTCAAGAAAATAAATATTGGCCTATCGCTATCGCTCTTTATTCCCCCTTGAGATGAAATTTCCAAACTTTCGTCCTTATCTTTATTTATTTAATGCTTACAACATAAAAGGCATGAACTGTCAAATCTTCTGCAGCCGCAGCTGGTTGGGCTCTGCGTTGATGGAGCAGTAGGTCAGGACAAGTAACTGTATGCTTACTTGTCATGTGTAATACTTTTTACGATTTTAAATTTTACATTATTTGTATATAGCAAATCAAATCAAATCATTAATTCTGTATAGGCCTACGGGGGCACTTACAAATTGTCAGTTAACATTTATTTTTTCTTGAATCTACAACCAGATCGAAATGCAACCACGACTGCGAAGTTCCGGCAAAAAACTCAGCGAGCTTGTCTTTTAACATTTTCTTATCGCCAATTTCTTAATGTATATGACAAATGTTCGTTTATTTTTAGCTCCAATGCGCTGCCTTACAAAGAGACCATAATCCATCAAAGGTCATTGGTCATCATGCGGCCAGACACAATAGAAATTTAATTGTTATAATATAACGACTCTTGAAGGGATAATAATGGTATCAGTAGAGCAAGACACGCTACACTTTGACATCTTAGTACACGAGTAGATAGATCCTGGAGTGATCAGTCCCAAGCTGTTTTATCCTCCAAGTAATCCGAAATTTTGTAATAACCTTTTTGACAGAGTTTAGTTTTAATAGTTATTTTAAACTTAATAGTAGGGAAAATCTCGGATAACATTGGGAAGTTTATTATAGAATCGTATACATTGTCCAATAAAATAATTACTTATTTTTTGGAGACGCGTCACATGCACAGCTAGCTTTTGCTTTATTTTGTCTAACTATAGCCTTATAGAAACTAAGGCCTACCGTGATAAAGGCTAGTTATCATTATTTAAATATCTAACAATACCTGGAAACACAGATTCACAAAACTGATTTATCCCGTAAGACCAACCAAACAAATATATGACAATCTTTTTACTGCCCTATAATATGAGCAGCAAACTTTTGGGCTGGTACTTGGTAAAGTCCGTCCCTGGCTCTAGGCTTCCGTAATCTCCCATTCCGTTCGACGATTACCGTTCCGCTCCGGGACTGTAAACTTTACTCAGATAAGGATTACTACAACGGATGAATTACAAAGTACCCACGATAATGCGTGCCAGATTAATAACAAGTTTGTATTCAGTATACGTAGAGCAATGTACGCTTAGGACAATCAGCTTGAGTATAGGTAACGTTTGCTTGTTTGTTTAATTTTTTTGATATGACGATGATATTTTGTGACTGGATAGCTTCTGGCAAGCAAATGTTTAATATATAAAAAAACATGTAAACAGTTTTAAAATCAGTCATTAAACGTACTATTTGTGCTACACTTGGGCGACAATGGAGTCGTTTAAAAAGGTCGTCATTATTCTTAGAAGTCGGCAGTGCGTTGGTAACGCCCTTGGTGTTGCAAACGTCTACAGACGACGGTGACCGGTTCCCATCAGGTGGTCTGCTTGCATGCCTGCCTGCTTTTGGCAATAAAAAAAGCACTGAAACTAATTCGGAAATATAGACACGTGGTGTTGTGTTTGGAACCTCTCAGGGGAGGCGAAGGTCGGTCGTTGGTACGACTTCTACCGCTAGAGCTTCATATACATTGTATACGTATCTCTATATATGCTCCGTGTAGTGTATTATCAGTATATACGTATCTTAATTAAAGAGAGTTAAATAATATTTCTTCCGCCGTCTAGATGCAAGTCGTAAGAGGAAGAAATTACGACTCATTAGGTTGTAGGCCTCTTACGTAAGAGGCCCTCTTGGTGTGTCACAGCTGTGCCAGATAATTTTACTCGAAGCAATAGCTGGAATGCATTACTGTGTTAGGGTGCGAAGGGCACGGTAGCAAGTGAAGTTACTGGGCGAAGTAAACTCAAAAACCAATTCCTCGGAGCGACGAGCAACTACAAAATATAACCTATCAATAAAAACATCGTTCCATTGGAAACTATAAGTAATGTTCTCAATTCGATCTGCCAATCCAGTCGGCCAATCACGAGACTACTAAGAAAAAGGGTCTTGTTAAACGATACAGAAATACAATAAAGCCAGTGTACGTGCCTCTACATTTACGATCACGAGTAACGACATTTTAACAATCGGGCTACTGTTTATGCCTTCCCTTTTCTAAATCAGTGGCGCGGCTTGCTTACCGGGGGCTGTGTCGTACACACGGTGACGTTTGTTCGTTTGTTTCTTACGGTGGTTTTGAGCCGTAAGAATTGATTCTTTAATGATTCGTCGTTGCACTCGTCGACGAGCTCACTGATGTCAAATACTTTATGAGATATCGACCTTGTACATAAGGTTGTTTTTCCAACGTTTCTTGTCATCTCGTCATTTGTTTCACGGATGTTGTCACAGATGCAACGATGTTTGCTCTCGCACGGCTATAATTAAAAATGGACCGTTTTGCTCACGACTCGTTACTTTTTGACACTTTTTGTATGAGAGAACTGTCAAAAAGTAACGAGTCGAAAGCAAAACGGTCCGTTTTTAGATATAGAAAACCGGGGTTAGCCGCACTATGATACAAATAAGAAACGGGTAGCCATTTTTAATATAAAAAACGGGATTCACTCACGAAAAAAAGACAGATCTTTCCGACTATAGTTTCAACCACATCCGGTGGTCTTTTTCAAGCAGAGTGCAGAACGCTCGCGGTTGTGTCTCGCCTCGCACTCAGTGCGACTCAGTGTACATACCACGTTAGTTTTCATAATAAAACGGGTAGCCGTTTCATATTTTACTTTAATACTTGATAGGCTTGTTTAATTGCTCACTTGATGTTTAGTGATGATGCGGTCAAAGGCGGTATCGGAGTATTTCTAGAATAGCGACTGTGTCTGTAGGACAGCTCCTAGAACACGGTGAGGTGATTAGCGACAAATTTTGAAACTCGATAGTGGTTACTTTATATGATTTTAGAACATTAACGTCTGTTTAACGAGACCAAAGTTTGTAATTTTAGAGATAAAAATACACATCTTCGCACGTGATTCAATCCCGAGTCTTCCGACTGTCCGTGTCAGACGCCATGACCAGGGCACAGAAGCACGGTAATATTATCTATAATTACCGTGACAGAAGCGATCTGTCTGTAGGTCTACCATGAGTTTACAACATTGACACCAATCGAGGCTCGATATCGACTGCCGCGAAAAAATGTATGAAAAAAGAACAGTGCCACCTCGCGGTCAATTGTAGAACTTAAATTGACAGCGAGTGCGCCAATCACAAACTTAATAGGTAGGCGAAATCGAGTATCGCCTATGATTTATGTTGCCAACTCATGGCAGAGGTACTGAAAATCGAAACTCTCTAGTTAATTTTAACCGTCGTATGAGGACAGAGCGACATCTATTGAATACCTTAACAAGCTTTATCCGTTTATGTTTATCGAACCTCGTCGGAGGATGTATATTTTTCTCTATAAAATTACAAAGTTGAGGGTTATAGCTATCTAGGCGGACACCAGTAGTGCCCTACCACCTTGCTGTGTTGTTGTTTCATCACGATGCTACATTCATCGAACACTCAAGCCCGAGGTAGGGACAATTAGCAAAAAGTGTACGTAAATAGTTAAAAATGAGTGACCTGTACCACTACTGTAATAAATGCGACGAGCGATAGTTTGTGCATTTATTTATTTATTTAATTAGCACATGTAACTTACAGACTAATCCAAATCGTTACAAGGCAGAACTAAAGTAAGCAATAATTTCCGCTCGAAATTTGCCTACCCTATCACAATATATATCTAAATAAGGCTTTTGAGTGCTCATGTCGTTGAGCAGCGTTATCACCCTAGCATTAGGTGCATTGTGTGCGCGGACGGAGTAGATGTGTGCCGGTGCAGCGAACAAGCGACGTCGACGGCGAGGGCCATGCTCGGCGTCGGCGCCGCGCATGTACTGTGTCGGCACATGCAGCCGCAGCTCCTCTAGCGCGGATGGGTTGTCTATTACGTTATGGATGAGTTGATAGTAATGGAACATGAGTAACATTTTTCGTGTGAGTTCTAGTGTATGAAGGCCCACCATACCCGTAACAAATAAAGAAGGGAACATGTATGGGTAGTACCCGTATAGTCTTCTATAAATATATCTGGCAAACTTACGTTGGATTCTTTCGACCATAAGAGAATATTTATTCTCGTACGGATCCCAAATACGGACCGCGTCTCGGCAAACGTAGTGTAGGACGTCCTGAGGCACGGTGGAGTGACGATCTGCGCAAGACGGCTGGCAAAAACTGGATGCGAGAAGCCCAAGATAGACCTAAGTGGCATGCTATTGGAGAGGCCTATGTCCAGCAGTGGACTGCTACAGGCTGATGATGATGATGATGGATCCCAAATGGCTGCGTTATTCTCTTATTTGCTACGAACGTAGGCATAGTATATGTAGGCCTATTGCGGCATTAATATTTTTGAAATTTATTTGATGTGCGCATTATAAATCCCAACATCCTATAAGCTTGTTTACATATATCTGTTATGTGATCTCTGAAGTTAAGTTGTGCATCCATAGTTAAACCAAGATATTGAATTGTAGTCACGCGTTATATTTTTGTATATGTAATTTTATATTCGTAATGAATGGGGTTAAGGGTTCTGGTAACAGTGAAAACCTTACATTTCTTGGAGTTAAAATAGAGTCGATTTCTATAACTCCAATCCGCCACCCGATCAATATCTGCATCGTGCATTATTTAACTCCTTACGTTGAACATACCAATATTTTCTCTAAAATTATTCGTGATCCCACTTATGTATTAGAATTAAATTTTAAAATCTATTCATAGCTATTAATGAATATTTATAACTCCACTAAAAACACACAAAATATATTTTAGACCAGTTCAAGGATTTATTCCGAATCCTTTTTGATTGGCCTGGCCGGATGGCGCAGTAGGTAGCAATCCTGCCTTTGGAGCCGCTGGTCCCGGGTTCGATCCCCGGACCCGGAAATTGTTGCTGCGACACGTGGCACGCCTTCTCAACACATTCCCCTCCCTTCCCAAATCCGTGGTTCCCAAAACTATTGCTTCAGTACAGGTTTCAGGAAAACTGAGAGCTACAGCCTCGGATATATATGTCCACATTCAATTATTCACAAAACTTATATTTTACCTACCTGAACAGATGAATCACTATCATTATCCTTGGTAGCCATTTGTGACCCGCCTGTCCACATGTGACCCGCCTGTCCACATGTGGCCACCGCTATAAATTCCTCAGTGTCCACAATTTCCTTCTCTGCGGTAACATAAAGGGCTAATTTGTGGCGCATAATAGTTTAAAGCGGTAAAAGCTAAGAGGAAAAAGGACTGTCCTCAAACTGGCCCTGGTCAAGTATTGGAAAAGTTTATGGAACGGATAAAGTTATATATTTAGTTAAAGTATTAAAATTTGTCCTGCAAATCTTAATCAGATACATGTATTGTATGGTAGGTAATACTAAACAACCAATGACGGTTACAATAACCGTAGAGCCCTTTTAGTTTTTGACAATAAAATGTCCAATGCAGATCAATAACCTTCTCTGGGCCGCGACCTCGTCTCAATAATATATCCAAGTAGATCTAAGAAGGCTGAATAAGCTATATTTTAAAGTCTATCATCACAATGCTTCAACTAGTATATACTTAATAGTAATACAGTAGAATTCTCGTTGCTTCGTTCGTTGTTGCGAGTGTCAGGTGCGAATTACGCCCGGCAAGTGAGTATGTATGCAAACTACATGCATGGAGGAATGCCACTCCTGGAAATCTTGAAATATTCAGTTTTCGATTTGCCTACAAACGAGCTCTAAGTGTGCGGTATCCTAGTTTTTAGTATTACTGAGAAAGAATGTTTCTTTATTTTTCGGAGAAGGAATCAAACAGTTTTTTTAGTTTTATATACTTTCTGCGGTGTTCATGTGGTATATCAAATCAATTTATTATTTCTCAATCGCCCTCCAACTGTAATACTTATAGTGTTAGAATCAAGATATTTAAATTCACAGGCCTCATTCATATTCATTCTTATTTCATCACAGACGATAAATATTAAATACTTACTGAACGGTGACGACTTTTATGTACTTACTTATACTAAGTCGTCACCTTTATAAATCGTTAGGTACAGACAGCGACATTATGCTGATTCAGATGGGACTGTCTGGCTCAGAATAAAACGAGCACAAGGTAAAATTATGAATATTTATCACTCTCGTCCGATTTGGTAAAAGCCGAATATTTTAAAAATCCATTCGCATTTCACTCGATTGATATAAAAGTTATCAGAACGAGTCGATAAGATGGCGCGGCGCGATTGACTCGACGGGCGACGTCGAATGCATTCAAATTAGTGAATTTTGCAGAAAAATTGCTGCAAACATGATGAGAATATTCCGGCGGAATTTAACGAGTATTCCACAAAAAGAGACGACGTTATAAATTGTATTAAATGACGTAGAGGCTGGAGATAATGGATGTTATTAAAGCATTATTTCTCAAACGGAATCACATATCGGGGATTAAAAGAAATATGAGACCAATAGAATACAGGGTGAAAGAGATTTTTGAGAGGATTTTTTGAGACGGGACAGTAGGGGCAGGTTACCTTAACAGTGATAGTTACAGGAAAACGTTTTAGAAGACTATCCATAAATGTTTAAGATATCCTGAACTGCATTTAAAGGTTTTGAAAAAAAATGTGTTCCTGTCGTTCCTGTTTCTTATAAGGATCAAAAGTCTCTACTGGACCGACTGAGGTTTGAGTATTAGAAATCTCAGACTTGCTGACTGTAATATTTTTCCTAAATCTGTAAATGCAGTTTGATGCCTGGGAGAACTCTCAAGATGCCTTAGGTGTTTTTTGTGACTTATCTAAGGCATTTGACTGTGTCCGACATGATATACTTGTCAGGATATTACAACATTACGGTATTAGGAACACGGCTCTCAACCTTTTGACTTCATATTAAATGATAGAATTCAAAGGGTTGACATAAATGGTAAAAAATCGCCCGGCTCTATAATCTCAATGGGCGTTCCACAAGGTTCAATACTAGGGCCGTTCTTGTTTTTAATCTATATTAATGACTTACCTTATTATGTAGAGAAGAATCACGAGATTGTATTGTTTGCAGATGACACTTCACTGTTATTTAAAATTAAAAGGCAGTTATTAAACTATGACGATGTTAACAATGCATTAGCTAAAGTTGTGAATTGGTTCAATACAAATAATCTTCTCCTCAATGAGAAGAAAACTAATTGTATAAAGTTCTCGACACCAAATGTGAGACAAGTAGAATCCAATATACAATTGAATGGAACAGGGTTGGACCTTGTGGAGTCAACGGTCTTTTTAGTAATTACTATATACGCTAAATTGCAATGGGGTCCCCACATTACAAATTGTCTAGTAGGCTCAGTTCAGCAGCTTATGCTGTTAAAAAAATTAGACTATTAACTGATGTAGACACAGCTAGAATAGTTTATTTTAGTTATTTCCATAGCGTTATGACTTATGGCATACTGCTCTGGGGATGTTCTGCAGATATTAATTCTATTTTATACTGTAAAAAAGGGCTATACGAGCGATCTACAGTTTAGCTCCCAGAGTTTCCCTTAGACAGAAGTTTAAAGACATAAACATTCTAACTGTTGTCTCTTAGTTTATCTATGAAAATCTAATGTATGTAAAGAAAAACATTAGCAGTTTTGATAAAAGGAGTGATGCTCATTCCATCAACACGCGAAATAAGCGCAAGCTATCCGTACATGTAACGCGTCTCCACAGAATAAGTCATTATTTTATGGGACAATGTATACGATTCTATAATAAAGTTTTCAATGTTATCCAAGATTTGCCTATTAATAAGTTTAAAATTACTATTAAAACTAAACTCTGTCAAAAAGGTTATTACAAAATTTCGGATTACTTGGGGGATAAAACAGCTTGGGACTGATCACTCCAGGATCTATCTACTCCCCGGCATGCCATCAGTGCGGCTGTGCAGCAGACACTGCCCAGCACGCGCTGGAGGCGTGCCCTGGAGAGGACGAACCGCGACAGACTCTGGTCGCGGTCATTGGGACGGATCTCTCATTGCCGACCATCCTAGCCAGGATGGTCGCCGATGAGAGATGTTGGGAGGCAGTAGCCTCCTTCTGCGAGATTATTGTCTCGCGGAGGGAGGCGGCGGAGCGTGAGAGGGAGAGAGACCCTCTCTCTCTTCCGCTCCGGAGAGCGCGGACACGGGTGCGGGCTAACCGAGCCCGCACTCCGTCTCCGCTGAGAGGGCCTGGGCCGTCGGATGCGGGGGCATCCGGCACCCTTCAGAGATAGGTCCTTTCGCGATGTTGATGCCTCCTCCGTGTTCGGGGGGCATCACACGAGGTGGAGGGGTGTTCCCATAACCCCCCTCACCGAGGAGGGCCCGCCACTTTACAGCGGGCAGCGGCGTCGACGGGGGCTGTGGTAGAATAATTCGGTCCCACGCCCCCCGTCATCAGTCGAAGACGCTGGAACACCGTGGGGTATTTAGACGGTATGGGCGCCTTTAGCCGAGTCCGTCATACCCCGTATGCCCCCCCGCATACGGCAATGCGTAACAGCATTTCCCCACGTCAAAAAAAAAAAAAAAAAAAAAAAAAAGGATCTATCTACTCGTGTACTAAGATGTCAAAGTGTAGCGTGTCTTGCACTACGGATACCATTATTATGTTCTCTTTTGTAAGGCAATACACTGGAGCTAATATTTGTAGTACCTAAGTAAAAACATTGTAAAAACATCTATATAAAAAGAATAGCCCCGAGTTTCTTGCCGCTTCTTCTCGGTAGGCTCTATGTATTTCGGAACGCGGCGGTAGGCTTTAAAGTACATTATAATGAAAAATGTACGTTCATAAGTGCGTCTTTGATGCCTAAATTGAATAAATGATTTTGACTTTGACTTTGACTTAGAATACCTTAAAAATTATAGTCTCCTAAAAACATTTTCCTGTAACTATAACGGTTAAGGAACCTGCCCTTACTGTCCCGTCTCAAAACTTCACCCTGTATACGAATGTTTAAAATTATCTAGCTGCTAACTTCAGCGACTTTATGACGTAAATGTATAGTGTCTCTTGAGAACTGTTAGTTGAATCCGGTTAAAAAGTAGTGGTTTTGTTAAACCTGCGTATAAGTTAACTGCGTTAAAATGTTCATCAGAATATCAGCCGTTTTCGAGTGAAGAAGTAACAAACTCACTTACAAACTTTCGCATTTATAATTCGCATCTAATTAACTTATTTTATTTGATTTTATTTATTTTTATTTTTATATTTACGGAAAACTAACAGCTAAAAATTAATACGAAACATTTGATATTTTTGTTACATTAATGTCAATATAATTTAGCAATTATGATATAAATTGGTTGAAGTGTATTCAAGGTTTTTAGAATACACCTAGTATTCTAATCGCTTAAACTTTTCTTACATTTGAGGGGTCAATGGTGCGGTCGAAGGTGGCAACACACCAGACCTAGAATAGCGACCGACTTTTAAACTAGGGTTTGGACAAGGTTGAGTTTTATAATGCGGACATCAGAAGTGCCATATCAGCTTTGCTGTGAATTATATCACGATCATTACCTTTACCGAAAGCCCAAGTCTGATGTGGTGATCAAGCGCGTGGCCATCTAATCGAAGGCCGACCCTAGTTACCCCTGGACTAGGTATCATCGATTGAAAATATCTTTACTTTAAACTATATATGATCAAAGGCAAGAAACCTTCAATACAATCACTTGTAGTACACTGTAAACCACACAAATAAACAAATATAAATATAACACAATGAATGAACCACAAAGCACTTCCTCATCCCACAAGTAGCAGTCGAACACGTCCGACTCGCTCCCATCAACAAGTGAAAAGACAAACGATCGACAAAACGTCACATCTCGACTAACGGAGGACAACATTTCCTATTTTCCCCAAAGTGCTTACCTTAAGAGGATTACAGCGGGGAGAGGGGCGGCTTACCAAGAAATTCGCGGCACCAGTAATTTGTCTCAGTAATGCCTCGAGCTGTTTTCTCCGCCTCTTTTGGATCTCGAGAAAATCAAGGGCAGAATTTAAAACCGGCGCAAGTTTTCCCAGGGCATTAATTTAAGGAAAACATCGGTGATTTAGTGCTAAGTGATTCTGCTCTACCTCCCGGACGTCTTTATATTCCGCAGTTGCTCTGTGTTGGCTGTCGGGTGTCTGTGTTTGACTTTACACTACCTACTTGGTACTAGGAAACTTTGACTTTCACCCCTAGAGACAATGAACATAATATACGTGTAAGTTATTCAATAGGTATTGTTATGTAATCATTGTATAACAAAAATGTAGGAGATGTCGTAAAATCCTTAAGTATCATTAGTAAAATCAACAGTCAGTTCTATACACCAGTTTTCAAAGTTGTTTGCATGTTATTTTTATTTCAGCATGCGCCAACAATATGTCGGTCAATAAACAATTTAATTTATGTATAATTTAAATGTATCTATAATTTTATTGTAATGAATTTATTATTTTTATAGAAGAGTGTTTCAAGTTTACATTTGAATATTTATTTAAATTAATCACAATAACTGCAATGGTAACGTTTATGTATCCCGGAGGAGACCTAGATATTGTAAACACAGGGGATCCTACCGCAATATCTAGTGCTGCTAGCTCTCTTAATTAAGTACTTATGTAAATTTGTACATAATATGTCTAAGCATGTTGAACGAATAAAAATATTATTATTATTAAAACAAATATGCAATAGTACCATTTTAAAACGAATCACAGACCCAATAATCAAAATACTATATGATACGTGCGTCCACCACGTCCGTCGGGGAGGACCCTTATGTCGATCACCACATGTGGTCCCGGGCTAGCCAACAGGTGACATACAAAGTACACTTAATACTAATGGTACATTTCTGCAAATGTCCGTACCAGGACGGACATTTGACTACCTAGTAGTATACACATACCACTGCAGTGTTGCAGTTCAAGTCTGAAATCACTACTGCGTTAAGCTTGAAAGGGATTGTAGCAAGTGAAACGGTGTGAAGTGGGCGAATGGGACTGAACAGCTACATCGTCCCAGGGTGACGAACGCAGTGAGGTGCTGCGCAGATCTTAGACTCTTAATGCCTCGGCTACCTTGAAACAGTTCATTGTCCTTGACGTCAGACGTCATTACTTACCATTATGCGAACGTCAAGCCAGTTTCGTCTCTCGCAGTATAAATATAATCGAAATTTTATTTTGATTTAAGTCACAATTTCTAATGTAATACTAGAACATCTATGATATCTCTTTGTTGTTTTTTAGTTTTTTTTTTAGCTTTCTATTCAAATTGCTCCCATCTGAATTAAATAATACTTCGAATCGTAGTAAATATACAAAACACTGGAGCGGCTTTGGAATATATTCTGATAGCTTAAATGGTGGACGCTCACAGGGTGGCAAAAGAATATTTGTATAAAATGGTTCAAACGAGTCAAAACTAGAAATGGATATAGTAAAATCAATACAGATAAAGCCACTCAACAGTTTAACGAATAACATATTTTTCTATCTTTAAAAGTATTTTCTAATAAATTAACTGTATAAAAACAGTTGTTTGTTATAAAAAAATACAGTTGCAACGATATATTCTATACTACACCCGCGGCAACCGCCTGTGGCGACTACTTTAAATGTGAACTGAATGTAGAATTAATAAAATTTATTGAAAATAACTTGGGAATATGAAATTTAACTTCAATGAAAAATCAAATGTATTTTAAGCTTTAGTGCAGACATGCAAAAAAATGCCATGTTATAGAAAACGATGAAGATGAATTTCGTGTTGGGCAAGAAGTAATGTTAATCTAGTATAAGAACGCATTTCAGTCGCTTTTTGTCAACAACTATGTTCTAATTGTGAATAATTCTGATCGTAAAATAGCTTAGAGGGAACTTCATTATGCTAGTTTATGTCTCGCATTCATCCTCTTGAGATAAGATTCTAATCTTTCGGGAATTTCCCCATTAAACCGGTTTAAAAAACACCTTAGTTAAGTACTGCGTGTAAGCATTCAAAATGCTACCCAGGTTTGTTGAGTCGTGCCAGTGAGAATCGTAAACACCCACTCACAATCTCACTTATATCTTCACTCACTCACAGACTATTGCATTATATTAGTGTGATATATGAGTATATGACTAGTAAACTTAACATATCTAATACTTCAAACGAGCAATTTTTGTATGTATGTTATATAATATTATCTGGCTTTCGGAAACGGCTCCAGCGATTTTCATGAAATTTAGTATGTAGGTAAGGGGTTTCGGCGGCGATAAATCGAACTAGCTAGGTTTCATAATTAGAAAACGTAGTTTTATCCGTTTTTAGACAGTGAACAACAGTTTGTTCGTTGTGTTCAGACTAGGTGGCGTAACAGTCGCATTGCAAAATCTTGAATCGCGGTGATAAGTTTCTCACAGAAGATGGTATTGTTATTTTGTATGCGTATATTAGTTCGGTCACCCAGTTACCTATAAGTCGTTATTCCTACAAATTCCACACGTTATCGCAAGTTACATTAAAGATGTTTATGTCTCCATTTCTCTACCAACTTAGAACTTCTAAATGTACTTGTATTTAAGCTCTGAAAATCTTTTAAAAGTCGGAAATTTCCATACTAGGGGTAGTAACTAAACGAGTGGAACGTCGGCTCTAGAGAATTAACTTCCTTGCCTAAACAAATACAGTGACCGCCACTAAGTACCTAGAGACTACATACGGTACTGAGACGGAGATCAATTCTGTTGCGAGAATCGTAACAGAACTGTAAGTGTAAATCAGTAGTACATGATGATTAATCGCTAATCGATAACACGAGAAAAGGACTTTGGTTAACTATTTGATATTGATAGGTTTTATTGTAAATTTGGCTTCATACAATCTTACTGCATCCATCCCCATTGGATCAACAAATAACCAGGCGTTTGGAATATTTTATTTTATTCATACTTTAAGGTTTCGCTTCTTCGTACTTTCATTATTTTGACAGCCACAGAGAGAAAAAAGGTTATTCTTTATTGACTAGTATATTTTTCTGCAATAACTCTAATATTATTTACCTTACTATTGTGAAAAATGCGAATGTTTGGATTGATAGAGGTTTGTTACTCAATCACTCAAATTCGACTGAACGGGTTTGGATGAAACTTTGTAGGTAAATAGATGGCGTACTGGATTAACACACTGGCTATTATTAGCTAGTAGGGTAGGATTGTAGAAAAAATCTTCGGCACAGGCGACACCGTTTTCCGTTTAGTAAACTGGTCGAGTCTTGAGTGGGAACACCGTCTTTATGATCATGCTTATTCTTATTCAGTAATCTGTGGCTTAGCTCTTTGAGCATATCGTCACTTAGAAGCAGACTGATTTAGTTCTTGAATGAATTAGTGTATCAATAATAAATCCTGGTTCTCAATAGTTATGAAGTCGGACAACATACACTACTGAGAAGTAAACATGATCTTAATCGCAGAATCGAAACTCCGAAGAGTATAACCAGAGAATATAAAAAGTATTTTACCGAGAGGTTAATGTAAATAGGCTAATGATATTTAATATTATATAGTTTGACTAGCTTAGCCTCTAGGATAATGATCTCGCAACCTTTTTTTCCTTGGAATATAATACAATACTTGGATTTATATCATGTCGAAGGGTTGTATAATCCAAACATATCCTTGTTATCCGTTATTTTTTATTAAAAAGAAAGCATAAAAGTTTGTTTATTTATGGCATACCTATAACTCTAAAACCAGTACATTGTAATATTTGTTTATAAAAAAATATGCGTAGTTGCGAGACATGAGATCTTATTCAGCATTACGCTACATTACGTATGCTTGGCAACGTACGTGCTGTGTTCTTGACTCGGCGTCGGAACGGCTGAACTGGTTTTGATGGAACTCGGTGAGAGATACTCCAAGGCTTGTAATACGAGTAACACACAATGTTTAATTCTGAACCCATGTAGAGTAGAGTGGGCACTCCTTATAGTTTGACAGTAGAAATGTATAATATAACGTCACTCGTCTATAAAAAAAAATTATAACCAATGTTTGATCTAGAGTCCGTTTCACGAAAGAAGTCTCGCGGAAAATTAGTGGAACTAAATAAATATGTACTAAATATTTCATTGATGTACGACAACTAGCGCCACGTCTATGGGACTTCTTTTGTGAAACGGACTCTAGGAAGTAATGAAATACAAGAAATGTCAGTTGAACACCAGCTGTTTTGTTTGAGTGTAACCCTATATTGGTTAAGTTTGATGAGGAAAAGATGCCCCGGACATTACCTGTGCTGTAGTAGGACTGTGCTTGACTGTGTGTTCGTTGCGCCAGATTGTCAGTGTATATGAGTGTAATGGCCTTATTTTTTGCTTTGGACAGCTCTGTCTTTTCCATGGGTCTACTTCCATATTAAGCCTTGAGAAGTTCACAGTACAGGGCTCGCGGGCATCGCCAGGCGTCGTCACCCACCCTCTCGGAGAATACATGAACAAATGGATTTAATAAGGAGTATTTTTTTATTTGTATGGTTAATCTAACTCGAACCGTCCTTTTTCACCCTTACCAACCAATTAGTTTATCATTTTGTTCGTGGTAACTTTTTGCATTATTTTTTTTTTTCAGCCTGAGTTATTTGCCACCACATACAAAGTTATCGCCATAGTGTCGCGCGCAGCGCGAGTTTCCGTGAACGAATTGGTGAGTGTAACTGTATCCTTATTGTCAATCTATTTTTGCACTATGGCAACTCTGCCTTTTGTAAGTGATTTGACGCAGGTACTCTGTGGCACTGACTAGCAGATGCTAACGCATCTCTGGGGCAGACTACGAATGGCGTGCCGGCAGGAAGGAGGGACGGAGAATAATGGCGGATGGGTAAGCACGTGTGAGCCATTGGCTGAGTTCTCGATGGAAAACAACCAGCAGAGGTCCTGGTAAGTGCTTTTAGCTCATGATTCCTAGTTCTACAAGAACCGTGTGATGTGATAATGAGACGACCGTTAACAAGTCACGTTTTACGGTTAGGCAGAGTCCAATGATTGCGTACATGTACAATGTACATTAACTGGTAGTCAAGGAAATTGGACTGAAGAGCTAGCGAGTTCACCCCCTGAGCATCCATATCCGGGTGTTACCAACAGGGGATAGCAAAATGATCGGCTATGTTGTTGGAGCATATGGGCAGGACTATGGGGATGGTGGAGGTCCTCGTGGGGAACACCCAATGTCCAGCTGGTGTCATTCCTGGGGTAAACTGTACTGACCGGGAACCCAATGAGAGAGATAACTTGTATAAATATACGCAATATCTAATGTAAAGGGAAGATCCGGGCGCAGTAAACACGGTACTGCGCTCTGACTGGAGCCATAGTCGATCAAAGGGTAACTGAACGGACCCTTGTATGAGGCAAAGCCTCCTAGCACCAAATGTTGCCTAAATTGCGTACGTTGGTGGTCGACTCATTGTTTCATCCACGTATTCTTCTTTATATTCTTTATCGTGTGTTTATTTTAGTATGATTATTTACCGGGCACACACAGTCATCTTGCTATGACATAGGAAGCGCGACACATAGGTAATATAACTTCAATTGATGGATCGGCCATAGATTTAACCAACACAGCTTCTGCATTCGATTTGACCTATTTGCCTACGGCTAGTTACTTGCCAACCCTAGCAAGTGAACTAAATAGTATTATTATATCCTGGCAAATTTACGCACAGAGCAGTTTGTGGTTTTAAATTTTTACAGGTCTGTGGATATTGTATACTTAGGTAATTGATAGATAACGTTTTACCAGCGCCTTAATAATTATGCGTGATAATGCGGGTGAGCGTGGTAGCACACTAACTAATTCTCAAGAACAGGTGCCGCAAAACACCATCAGGGTTTTAACGACAGATTTTCAATCTTGAGAGAGGTAGCTAGGCAAACGGAATTAAGCTCTACCGCCATACAATATATTTACGAACAAAGCAAAATCTTTATCGAGTATAGCAAGTGTTAGGTAATTTTATTCAGTTGTCTTTCGCACTGCTTCGTCTACGTTATATTAGAATCCTTTCGCGCTGGAATAAAAGTCAGAGGTATTTCGTGCGTGTTATCCATATAATAACAATCTGCTTACCAAAAGACTTTTGTAACCTACTTATCAATATTATGTACAAGTTAAACATAATATTGGTAGTTTAATTCCAGAAATGTATTTTTTAGTGAATGCTTACTATATAAAATATATCCACGGGCTAAATTTCCTAAATGTGTACTTCAGATACCATAAGTACTTTTAAGCAAATTTATGAAATGACCTAATATCACTATGCAGTTCCTATAGGCTATACGTTTTCCTGTGGTTACGCTGCACTTGCTGCACAAAATTTTTTAAATAGCAGAACCGGTTTCTTATCAGGACTTTTTTGTATTTTCATCATAATGAGCAGAAATGTTTCCAATCGGTTCTTGAGTGTTGTGATGTAGTATGTCTCACGCGATACAGGGAATCAAAGTACAGGGTAGTATCACTTCACTACATATAATAAAACTGTAGAGGTCGAATTTCTGTACAATCAGTCCTTTAGGAAATTTGTGGGAAAAACTATGTTCAGCAGTGGACGTTTTACGGTTGAGATGATGATGATACAAGTTTAATATTTATTTAAATTATATCTTATCTTATCTTAGATGTAAGTTATGAATTGGCTTGTAAAAACATTTCAATATAATTACAGCATAGCTAAGATTTCTCTTGTGTCGTAGTAAAGTGCATAGAATGTGTAACAATATGCCTTGGAATAGGAAAATACTAGCGTGAAATATATTCTGAGTTGTTCAGTCAGAAGCCTTGTATGCTAATAGAAGGAAATGTCAGCTTTCATGCTGCTGCAAGCCGCTGTATACTGTATAATATGAAACCAAAAAGTGAAATCAGGTTTTCGCTCTATTGGAAAAACCCAGTAGTCAGAGCTCATGTAGTAAAGTAAAAGAACTGCAGATGATTCAGCTTAAATTTAACAATTAGCACAAAACCAGAACATTTTGGATACATGTACGCAATCAGGGCTGCTCGTTTGGCTTGCGCTGCATGTACCTAAATCATATCGATACGAGCCAAGCTGTGAAACCCGCGTGAATCGCCAGCTGGTCGAAAGTATAGGCAGGAACGATTTCTAATTTTGTCTGTAGCACAGTTCAGTAACGTGCACAAAATGCACCTTCACGTTAAGGATCTATTCCAATATGCATCCGTGATTTGAGCGATTTAGTAATGTCCACATCGCTACTATAAAAATAATAAAGATAATTTTAAGTTAATTTGTCTATATATCCGTTGTTATCCTATAGTTTGTCTATATATCCGTTGTTATCCTATAGTTTTTCTATACATCCATTGTTATCCTATAGTTTGTCTATATCTAGAGACAAACTATAGGACAACTATACCTGACCCACGGCAATAATCTGTAAGACTTTACGTTGCTGCTTTTCATTTCATTTCATAATTCCTACTTTTCAACCGACTTCCAAAAAAAGAGGTTTTCAAGACGACACGTGTTAACAGGATAACTTTTTACAGGATAGTCCGATTTTGAAAATTCTTTTTTTGAGACAGATAACTATCGCAAATTATGTTCATTATTATATGTTAAGACCGTCTAGGACTCACGTGATATTTACCGGAAATAGTCTCCGACCGGTTTCAACTTATTTGAATTTTTATAGTATTACTTTTTAAAGCACTAACGCCTGCTTTAGCGATCTCAAAACATTGAAATTTATAGAGAAAAAAATTCACATCCTCGGAAGGGATTCTAACCCGCGTCTTCTGACTCTCTGTGTCAGACGCCGTTGACAAACTAGGCCATTAAGGTTCTGGTCCGAGCATAGATTTTTAACTCTCTATCTGATCTCCGTCCCCGTAAGACGGTTAATCAGAGAGTTAAAATTCGATGCTCGGACCAGAACCTCGGTGGCCTAGTTGGTCAACTGCGTCTGATGTGTTATTTGGAATTATTTTCGCTGTGCACAGGAGTGCCTCCCTTAGGGGGCACTCCTGTGCACAGGTGTGTTAACACACCTGTGTTAGTTACGTGCTGTGGCCCGCACTCAGATAAGATGATAAATGGATGCAGGAATTCAAAGAAGTTCGAAACCAGTCGCCGTCTTATAGTATCGTGTCTCAATAATTTACTCGTATGAAACTTAAACTTGTAGATGTGAGACTCTCGTCACACACGCCACACACTAAAAGATGTCTCTTCATTTTACACCAAAAATAAAATCTTTATCCGGGGATTAGAAGGCACCGGAGTCCCGAGAGACTCGGGGCCACCGGGAGCCGGGATACGGGGGCACGGGCCCCGCTATAATTTATCTCACTAATGGTTTTAAAGCTGACATCTGCCCTTTTAGGGAACCGAGACAGGCAACGTTTATTTTCTCGGCGGAGAAAGTGCATTTTTTCCGCCAGCGTTATTTTGTTTATGATGTTTACCGTTTAAATTGTTTTTGGAGGGAAATGAAGCGACTTTAAATTGAGGGGACATTCTCAGGGCAATGTAAAGCAGTGACAAATGTATTAAATCATTGAATTACATAATACTGGTGTAACTTGCGTACTTAGAAATCTAATTGGACCCTTTACATATCTACAATTAATCTTACGTTATGAAATTATCAGTTATATCTACGAATTTATCACTAAAAGTGAAAACCAAGATAGCAGGATTTTTTTTTAAATATTCGATGTATTTTTATCAATTCGCATAGAGAAACAGAAGGCTATAATTATTCTAGCAGTTCGACTTTATCTGTGCTATATCATTTCGAAGGGTTATATTTGAGATAGACCTATTGTTTGAACATATCTTTACAACTCTGTAATATTTAAACGGATATAGAGGAGATTTTTTTTCTCTATATTCTAAGGCTATATTTAAGGCGGTTCATGAACGCATAACTTTTAAGTAATACGAGTAAAATAATCTATCTATTCACGCTGCGCCGGTCACGCTTTGAAATTTTTCACTGAAAATGTACGAGATATTAGTAGCTGTTTCTGAAAATGCTACTATTAGCATTTTCAGAAACAGCGACAGCTATTATACCGGGTTACTGCTTATTACTTAGCATCCTGTTAAGGGTATATTTTATACATCAAAACAAACAACTTATGTTCTAGAACTTTTCCCAAAACTAAACAAATTTCTCAAAAAACATTTTTAGTTTTTTTTATTCTCTCTTACACTTCATAACTCTATATCGCATCCACTTAATTCATCTACGTGTAGTCCGCCTGCCGCCGCGCCGGCGCCGGGGCTTGCGCTTTTTACATAGAAATAATTATGTTTAGACCGGTCAAATTTTTTTCTATATCGCATCCACTTAATTCATCTACGTGTAGTCCGCCTGCCGCCGCGCCGGCGCCGGGGCTTGCGCTTTTTACATAGAAATAATTATGTTTAGACCGGTCAAATTTTTTTAGGTTTTATAAGAAGAAAAACAATACGAATTTTTGAAAGTCGTGGAACAAAAGATATTTGTTTTGATGTACAAAATATGCTCTTAAAAGGATGCTAATTGATTACCAGTACTCCTGTATTATAATCCCGTCTGAATAAAAGTGAAAGTATTTTAAAAGATTTGTACGAATAGCGATGGTTGCAAACACCAAAACCATATCGGATACAACCTCAAAATGGCCATCAGGAATTAAAACGGAGTAATTGAGACCCTGCTTCAGTGCAATACGGGAACCGTCCCGTATTGCACTGAAGCAGGGTCTCAATTACTAAGTTAACATTAGTAGTTATTTAAGTTAAGCTGTATTTGACATAGAGTACGTATGAGCATACAGAGCAGACATACTAACGAAAAGGTGTCGGCAGGCGGTGGCGTCGTGTGGCAGGTCGCCTTATTCCCTCAAATATGGTTGATTAAGGCGATGGCTGTCACATGCGTCAACTCGTGAACGGGTGCAGCAGTCTGCGGAGACCGGTCTGCTCTGAATGCTGATGCAAACTCAGAAATGATATAGCCCTTAAGTAATTTATTATAAATATCCTATGTCCCCTAATTAAGTATGTATTGTTGTGTCTTTTGTAATTATATTTAGTTGTAAAAAATAGGTATACCTATAACTAAAAATGGTACTGATCCTGGAGCCTATGGAGGCTAGTTATTATTAAAAAAAAGAAGAAATAACTTCAGTTTCTAATAAGTGTGTACATTCATGTGTGTGCATGATATAAGCCGCCGATCCAGCGGGGCGTGATAATAATCTGTGGTACAAATAAATATATAAGCAGCGGAGATAATGTGATTCATTTGCCTTTCCTCAAGTTATATACGTCAATACTAAGTTATACAGGGTGTTTGGTAGAGGGACCGACATACCAAATGAGCGTGTTCGGGGGACCACTTGGAGAATACATAATGGCCAAAAAAAAAACCAGGCCCCCTAATTCTTTTGAACTATTTTTTGTGAATTTTCCCTTTTTCTCCGAAATCGTACATATTTACCACCATAACATTTGTAAAATCTGTTTTAGACAGAATGTTTTTAGTTGAATTTGGTCTCTATACACCTTCGGGCCAAGCAAAGCAAATTTGGTTACCTTGATTTTGAATTGGATTGGCCTGAAGGTGTATAGACCAAATTCCACTAAAAAAATCCTGTCTAAAACAGATTTTACAAATGTTATAGTGGTAAATAGGTACTATTTCGGATAAAAAAGGGAAAATTTACAAAAAAAAGTTTTAAAAAAATGGGGGGTCTGGGATTTTTTTTGGCCAACTTGTATTCTCCAAGTGGTCCCCCGAACACGCTCATTTGGCATGGCGGTCCCTCTTCCAAACACCCTATATAAGTCAGGTAAAGTTGTTATTCAAGTAGTCAGAGTCAAGTGACTATCATATAAACACATCTGTCATTAAATTACTGTACTGTACATGTAATGTGCCCAAACATAACTATATTTTTTTTTATAATGATTCATCAAAGTGGCTCCTTCTCGCCTGATGGAAAGCGAAGATGCTGTCAAGAAGCAATGACCATTAGTGCAGCCGTAAGCTGCACTAATCGCCACCCCTATGATGACGCAGATGCTTTTTCACGCCCCGCTTGAAAGATATCTGCAAGGAAATACGTATGCCGGCAGAGCATTCCATAATTTACTTACACGACAGAGGTAGGAACTGCTAAACTTTTTGGTTCGTGGTAAGAAGTTTTCAACAGTATATGGATAACCTACCTACCTTTTATAATATTTATTACCAATATTTATTATTATTATTAATTCTCTGATGACCGTCTAGTAACACTAACAAATATTATTTAAAGAATGTAAATCCGTTATTGGCTGTATGTTACATAAGTGAGCCCTAACTAATTGTAAAAAAATTTAAGAGCTGTGGATTTTGTTGAATAAATGAAAAATACCTAATAAAAAATAAATAAATGTCACGTTCTAGTAATACGGTGGATACATTACTTAAACGTTCTAAGGTGATTGACAAGAGGAAAACACAAAAACAATGTTTCATGATTTTGTACAGTTTGCTGGAGCTCGTGTACAGTAACTAAGAATAAAAAGACGTGTGGCACTCGGAGACTGCCGCGGTAAAGCTATTGCATAGCTGTTTTTATCAACTTATGCAATTATAATTATTTAAAACACTGTTTTAAACTATCACGGTTGTTCTCTAAAGTTATATGATTATTAACGGGATATTTACCGTGGTAAGGTTGTGGAATGAGCTCCCGATATTTCGGCGCAGTTACATGCACCATGTTCACGGGAAGACTATAATTATTTAACCCATGCCATCTAGAGGCGAGTTGCTGAACTAAAGAGACAAGCGTGATATTTCAAAAAGTCATTAAAAGTTCTGCTATTCATCGATAGATGCCAAATCAACCTATGCAATTATAATTATTTAACCAATGCCATCTAGAGGCGAGTTGCTGAACTAAAGAGACAAGCGTGATATTTCAAAAAGTCATTAAAAGATCTGCTATTCATCGATAGATGGAGTCGGAGTGGGGGGTGTTAGGTTATTTTCGTTACGGAATTTCTGGATTCGGTCTCCACGCTCAAGGCCCGCGATAGAAGCTATGCAATAGCTTAATAATAACTATTACGTTGTATTTTGTAAATACACAAATCTATAAAAATAAACTAACAGTGGTAACCATTATTGGGTTTTTTTCCCGCCATCGATTGAGTTGTTTTTAAGGCGTCAAGTGTCTGCGTGACATTAACCGTTGCAGTATCATACGATGGGAAAATCTCGCGCCACATAAGCAGCACTGTGCATCATCCCGAGACAAAACTCTCCTGCGATGATTTGTATGCCTACAAAAGTTTAAATATTGATGAAATTCACAGCTCCACTTCATTACCTAGTACTTAGATACTAAATGTTATATTGTATTGTAACGCGTTCGGCACGGTTTCCAGCCGTGCGATTCTCTAATGATTCGTCGTTGCGTACGTGGACGAGATCACCGATGTCAAATACTTTATGAGATATAGCTTTGTACATAAGGTTTTTTTTCCAACGTTTCATGTCATCACATCATTTGTTTCACGGACTTTGTCAAAGATGCAACGATGTTTGGTGTTAGAGAATAGCACGGCAGTACCAAGTTGACTGTTCGCAACAAGAAGCGGACGCTGAGTACGAATGACGTGTCCACCACGATTCGCAATAATCTATATAACAGTATGGATATAGGTTATTTGCATAGCTGTAAATAGTTCCATCCCTTCGAATTCGATGTAGCATCAACACCATCATACATTATGGTCGTAGGTTACTTCTTCTTCGGTATTGCACATAGCATAAGCTACGTTTAATTAGATAATTTATTGATTCAGGCGTTACTTTGCGGAAATCCATTATCAAAAAACGATATTAAAAAATACTTACTGACACTTCCGCTGAAAAAAAAACATGATTTTGACTTATTTGGGGGTGTGCACCACCCCATCCCGCATGAACTGCTAATAGGAAGAATACAAAATAAAAAAACGCACAATAAAACCCAAATAAACCAAAAACGATTCGACACGTGTTTCGCCTCTACACGAGTCAACATTGACTCTTTTTTTTTCAGCGGAAGTGTCACAAAATATTTTTTAATAGCGTTTTTTTTAAGTTTAATTAGGAATTTCCGTTCTCACTTCTGCTACACGAGTTTTCTTCTCATAGATAGGAAGGAGTACTGTTCATAATTCACCACACAGGCTCAGTGTATACGCTTGACGGGTAAACGCTTGTAACTGAACTCAGAATTTGTCAGATTTTTCAGGGCGCACGAAAACTTACTTTACCTGCTTTCCGAACCATGGACATAAACAAATAAATATATATATATAAAATAAAAAGCCTTTTATTTCCTGATGCGCATTTAAAAGTACATGTACAGAGTTTCAACACCTACTACCTTTTACCTATTACCTATCTCAAGTAATATAAGCGTTTAGAGTTTTAAATACGTTGTTTTCACTATGATTGTTATAAGTGATTAGCGACTGCCCGCGACACGACTTTGTTTGGGTAGTAGGCTCGGCCTTTGGCCTCGCCATTACCTCCCGCCTTTTCTTATTTGTGTTAAATGTAAGAACCTTCTACGAAGTATTAAAATAAGAAGAAGAATATATATACAAAACAATGTAGGATTGAACCTACTCTTTAATATCAATTATATTACATAGTCAAATTGACTTATTTTTCATTGTACAATGATTATGCACGATAATGCACACGAAAGCTTATTTTACCTGCTTTCCGAAGCATGGACATGCACACGTATAATTACCAGTAGTGGTCTCCTATCCAAGTAGTAACCGCAACGAACTCTACAAATCAAACTGTATTCAAGATTTGAAATAGAAACTACCGCGAGCTATGTCCGCATTACAAATAAAAGCTGGTTTTATAAATTGAAACTCGACAAGTTTTCTACCTGAACCATCCTCATACCTCAGTTAATTACAAGAAATCAGCAAAAACTAAGCTCCGTTCGTACTAAGGGCCGGCGAAATTATAATTAGCAAAAACTCCAAGTATCCTTCGAAATACTCCGGATTAGGACGGAGGGAGCTGAGTCCGGAATTCGGCTAAGAAGCTGGAAAATTGGCAAAGTTGGCAAGTAGGTACCTTCGCGGCGCGGCGCTTGCTTATCCTTTAGTCTGAGTCAGCGCGCCGGAGCTTTGCTTCTCAAATTGACGATTTTATAATATTGAATTTGTTAATTGAAATATTAATAATATTTGCCAGTGTACAGATAAACAAGAAATAAGTAACAAAGTACAAGTAGCTATCGTTTATAATGAGTACTTGTAAGCTATGCATTGCACCCTGTTCTTAGGCGCCCTTAAATGGGGCGCTACTGCTTATATGGTAACAATAAGATAAATAATACTCTTTGGACGCGTCTCTATATTGGTTCTCTAATAAATTGCTGCTTTATGTAGGCATTGCATAAATAAGATAAATAACTTTATATAATCTCATTCGGTATAATATTCTAATTATGAAATGAAATACAGACTTTTATTGGCATATTTTATTCACATACTTCTTTAATAAAATTAAAAAATTAAATTAAAGCTTTATTCTCCTAACAAAACAATGCTTTAAAACAATTTTTTAATTATTAAAGTACAAGGATGTTTGAATTCAATTTAAGTACACATTATCTGTGGTGAGCGCGCTGGTTCCGAGCCAATAGACCAATAACAGACTTTTTCCACTGATATTGGCAAAATTGTGGTTACGCCGCACAAGCCATACAAACAAGAAGAAGAAGAAGACTTTTTCCATTTTGGCGCTATTTCGTACATACGAATTTGAGTAATATTTTGTTGGATAAAACTTTAGTAGCAAAAATGTCATGTAATTAAATAAAGTAGTGTATGCAACTGCATATGATTAGGTATTAAAACATTCGTGTAATCTTACGTAATCGTGTAAAAAACTACACTCATTTTTAACACCCTCTATTATATGACAGTTGCATAAACGTAAATAACTTAATAATACTATGTATATTATGTTATTTTACAACCGTTACTTCTGCACGTACGAGGAAAATCCATTTTTGTATATTTGCCGGAAATATTAGTAATTCAGCATATTTCAATTACATTATTATTAGATAATAATATTAGTATTTATTTTTCGTTATTTTACGGTTAATATTTGTATTAGAACAATTAGTTATTTATTGTAATTTATTCTGATAATAATTAGAGATACATAACACACCTAATGTAAGTTATTACCTAAACATGTAGTACGCCGCAAGACAAAGTACGCGGAGACATTGTGCCTAGAGCCTACCAATTACGATTGTCGTCTACCCGTGTTCGACGTTGAAAATAATCTACTATTATTGCATAGATCGCGATCACCGGTACTAACAAGTGTACATAAAAGCATCATATAGAGGTTAACGTGAATTTGTATATTTAAACAAAAGACTTTAAGAAGATATTTGAGTTTTAATCTAAATGTATTTATAGTAATTCAAGGCGCTCTTAGTGTATATTATGACGTTCGATAATGAGAATTACATAATATTAACGATTGTATTATATCACAGGGCCAAAAGTATATATGTACCAAAAGTTTTTAGTTGTCTAAAACTCTCAAAAATGTGAACTGTAAATATTTTCGAAAGGCTTTCGGTCGTAGAAAGTCTACTGCTGAACATAGATACAATAACGTTGTACGAGTATTTATTATATAATTGTATTTATAAGTTACTAGTTGCATTCCGGGGTTCACCCGCGTGGTGATGGATGATCATGATGAATCTTATATGGCCTATGTTACTCAGGGTGAATGTAGCTTTCCAATGGTGAAAGAATTTTTGAAATCGGTCCAGTACTTTTTGAGCCAATTCGTTACAAACATAATTACATACAAATCATTCCTCAAGATCATCAATCCAAGTCCAGATCTGACTTCTGACCGTTGGTAGTAGCCGTCAAGAAAATGCAGCATATAGGTATATGTATATCCATTAAATTTCTTGATATAGGTAATTATGTAGATATATAAAAAAAATATTAGGAACTGTATTGTTCCATTCCTCCAACAGGCCTCACCCTTATTCCAGACGATGAGTAGAACTTACTAGAATTCCTATTCTAGTAAGTTCTACTCATCTAATTCTAATGAGGCAAAGAACATGATTGACGAAATATGGATTTGAATTCCACTACCAACACATGTTTACATGTAATGGCGTGACGCTATGTGTCCATATAATATTATCATAATCATAATGCGCACACGTAAACAAAACACAAGAATAATGTTATCTCTTTTTACCGACGATTATTAAAACTCCCTCACAGGTAGTGCGGCGGTACAAAGAGCAACGTGTAATATGAGTTTTCTCTAAAATATAACGTGTAGTGCAAAAAGTGTAAAATCGCCGAGGACCGTCCGCGCGTTATAAATGGCCGGTAATTAGGACGCGCCGCCGCCGCCTGGATCCGGCCGGGGTGTATCGAGAGAAACAGTCAACGGGAATTGGAACGGTAAAAGGTAGTTAGTTATGTCATTAAGGATCAAAATAACTAACCTGGGTACGAGTTACAGTTACAAGTCGTAAATTATCACTTCGTATATGTTTCACAACATATTTTAACAAGAATAGTATGTATATGAAAACCAGCCCCACCATGTGTAGCCTGTAAGAAAAATCGGTCCCGTAACTGCTTTATTCGCGTCCGCTGGCTCAATGTTTTGTAATACATACTCGTAAATACAATGCTCTACAAAAAAATCACTACGCCATCTTAACTATAGTCCGCAATACCAATTGCCAATATCTTGTACATAAGCCACAAAAAATAGGGTGTGGTTGCGTCATAGACAAAACCATGTGATGTTCGTGAATTCGTTTCTCTGAGTAATATAACCTCAAAATGGCGGCGCTTCCCCCTCCTCTCCGCGCGATGCGTCACTGTTCTCGTTTATCGTAATTAATTATTTTGATCCTTTAGCTATCCAGTGGTATAACTTAATTTTGAATGTATAGGATAGATTCGAAACTACAATGCTAAACTGGATTGCCCCCGTATGGTAGCAAATTTAAAGAAGTTCACGTATTCATGTCAAAGGAAATGTAACGTTTCTTTATTGAAAGTTAAAAAGTGATTTGTCAGAATAAATTTACTAACCCGTTCCCTGATAATTTATGTTTACCGTTTGAGAAGATATAAAACATGTTCTGTCAGTACTAAATCATCTCGTAAGCCGTCAGCGCAGTTATCTCGAGTAACATCCACGTGTGCCTCAGTCCTTACCCTCGAGTTTTCCAGCTCAGTTATACGCTCATAACAAGTGCGAGCAAGTTTTTGTGGATATAATCCTTTTAGCATCGCGCCTATTATTACAAACGTTAAGCAAAAACTGCACAACCTTATACTGTGGCTGCCTTAAATTGTGGAAACCTCACCTTTGTGTTGTAACTTTTTAGCTGCATGGAGGTTATATATACATTTAGCTTTATAAATGAGCTGATATATTTTTGTTGCTAAGATATAATCATAAAGTATTACAACAGTAAAAGTAAAGGCCGACAATCCCACAGCCACATGGATCGCTCCCTTCATAGGGCTTGAATTTTTGGTGAAGTTAATATTATGATGAAATTTGTATGGGATTTTTAAAGGACTAACCGGCTTAGCGAGATCAAACTCGCGAAGGCGCGAGTTCGAGTCCCGTTCGAAAATGTGTATTATTCTCTCTAGATTTGCTAAATCATCATGAAATCCAGAACATGGTAAGTAGTGGGCTTTTTCTGATATAAGTAGCTGACACCCACAAGATAGAAAACTGATTAAAAACACCTAATAGTAGAGTATAAGTAAACCGAATCTGATAATGTTATTCAAGCGAAGCTTTATATCCTTCGAATTGTTTTTAATTATATTATACTTGATAGATAGACCAGTCTTTGACTACTGTGTCACATGGTGAGTGATGGTCGGAGGTGATATCGTACTGGGACTGGAACGGCGACTGGTTCTCGAGGACAGCTCCCGCGACACCCACAGACGTGTTTATCAATTGCCATGAAATAACTTTAAAAGGTTCTGGTCCGAGCATATAATTTTTTAACTCTCTATTTGACTAACCGTCTTGCGGGGACGGAGCGACATCTAGTGGACAGTTTAACAGTACCATCCAACCGAAAGTAGCATTATTTAGAAATATTTAAACTTTTCGTATTGACATCGCGGCCCTTGTAATGTCAATTGTCAATGTCAATGTCAGAAGACGCGGGTTCAATTCCCGTCCGAGGATGGATTATTTTATCTCTATAAATTTCAATGTTTGAGATCGCTAAAGCAGGCGGTAGTGCTTTAAAAAGTAATACTATAACTTTAAAAGGATGTATATTTTATACTATTTTCTATTGACTTCCAAAAATGAGTGCAATGTCTAGTCACGTAGCCAGATCAAATGCAGATGGTAAATTACTAAAGTACTGAGATCTTCGACCGTCACAACTACGTTTCCTAACGTCATACGGTGTGTCAACCAACGAGACTGTTACTATAATATATTAAGGATGATAGTAATAGTATCATCCATGATGTATATAGCAAATGTTAATGCTAAAAATAGTGTAATAAAAAAAATATTTTAATATTTACTGTCTCCAATATTTAGATAATAAAAAACATTTTTATGTGCATGAGTTATTTAAATATTATACAAGGGGTGATATAATAATAAAATTATTACAAGAACATAAGTAGTCACTAATATAAAATAAATCTACCTATTACAAGAAAAATAATTTTCCAAAGTATCTCTTAATTATAGGCTATAGATAAAAAAACAGCTTTTAAGTCCCTGTCTGCGGGTAGAGTGCCGAAAAAGCTTGCAACGTTACCTCGTTGAATAGCCAGGCTGATACGTTGTCCGAGGTAAGTACCAGCTCTTTGGTCACTTGTAATTTATTTGAGGTGTCTGGACAGCTCCTTTACTAAACGCCATCTCTCTGGACCTCAAAACCCATAGACTGTATAACACTGTCTTACATATCACCTATATTACGCTAAAACGCTTGGTGATTTTTTTATATAACTTATTTTAGATACCGTTAATATGTATTATTTATAACCTTAAGTTTTATTAAGTATCTATTCACAAAGAATTTAAAAGTTCAGTGTCAAAATTATTCTCTGAGCATTAAACTACTGCAACAACATCTTTTCAACACACATTGCACTCTCATAATTTAACACTAAGCTTAAAAAGAATGTATGTAACTAGATTAAAATTTTATTCTTAAAACGGGAAACCCGCGGCGGCCACACACGGGCACTATCAAAACTAGAAGATATACATAAATGCAGATTCTCCGCGGCTGTACAATGAATATTGCATCTACTTGTGTCCTGCCTCGCGCGCCACAACCGCGCCGACCGCACAAATCCACAGCCAAAAGGTCAAAAGCCAAATGAAAATTTAATCTGATATGATCGCGTCGCTAACACCAGCAGTACTACGGAATTTATTCATACGGCCACTGCAGCGACGTGGTAATAAGTAAAAACTAACAAAGAGCCGAGAGAAATATGAGTAGAGTGCGCCATTAAAACAATAAATGTGCGGCGAACAAAAACGGTACGCTGGACGCATCCGCCTCGGTCGGCTCGCACGCCTCGTGCCCCCAAGTGCCACCACGCTGCTTATTCTGATCTATTACCATTCGATTGTCAGCTTTATCATATGCTATTGTTCAGTTTGATATCCATAGCGATGGTAAACCTTTTAATATATTAAGGTGCAGTACAGTCTACGCGTTCAGTTTGTTACGGGCAGCGATTTTAAAGTTTCTTAAAAGGTTTTCAAAGAACATCTGTGCATCGTTGCTTTTGTAAGATGCGTAATATGTTGAAGTATGTGTGTCTTCAAATTTTACTATTTTTTTGCGATTTAATCTTCAATTTAATAAAAATAGTTTCTAAAAGACTTTTCTATATTTACCATATAGATGTCGTAGCCTAACGAAGGGATGAGATGACATTAGAGTGGGATCCCTTTTTTTCGATTGTTTTTTTTGTCCTAATTTACTTTTGAAAAACTTGTTGCGCATTTTTTGCCGTAATACTATTTTGACATAATTGTATTAAATATAGGTAAGGCTACTGGTTTTTGCTCTAATTTGATTAGCATAAAGTTATAAGGCATATTGTTTATTCGTCTAATAGCTATTAAGAATAAACATCAAAGGCCTAATGGAAACATTATGGTAAGGCATATAAAGGTAAGTATTGCTTATTCCCAACTGTTTGACAATTTCTTAGAAAGCATTAGTAGTTATGTAAATAAGTAGTTTTGATTGAAAATGTAATCTTGTATGTAACGCAGTCTTGTCAATCTTATTGATCTGATATTGTATTAAGCTAGAACTTATTCTGAATTTATAGCTTTGTTTTGGCATCTGTATCTCGGGGTAGGCTGCTTGTAAATAGAGATGATGAAACAGATACATGTGAATGACCGATAGAAATATGAATCAATCAATCCTCATCTCGGTATCTGGGTCGAGGTTTTTTAGGTCAAGTCTCTACCGACCAAACTACTATCAACCATATTTGTGTAGTTGTAGTACCTTTTCATAAAAGGAGTAGATAGTGCTATTGAAAGGTAACTAGGCCGTTTATAAAATACTATTTTGTTTATAAATTATTTGGCCAGAAGGTCTCAAGTGCACTCCAGGTAATCCAGTAATACGGTGTGCCTTTTTTCGACTTCTTTTACTTCTACCATCACTGCAGTTTGTTACTCATAGGTTTTGTCCGCGAGGTTTTAACCATGTTTTAGCAAAACTGCCTTTATAGGTTTTGTTATTCCGAACCTACATACATGTAAATGCCTAATAGTACCATTGGCCTAGTGGCTAGTTACAATTAAGACACTAGATACTTAAAAAAAATATTAATTAGTTTATAGTACTCCAGTAGGACATTATTTTATACTAGTTGCGCCCCGCAGTTTCAGCCGCGTGGTGAAATGAAAAGTATCCTATGTATTAATCCAACGCCTCTTCTAGCTCCAAACCTTTCATCAAAATTGCCCCAGCCGTTTGAGCGTGAAAGAGTTACAAAATCCACACATCCATACTCACAAACTTTCGCGTTTATGATATTAGTAGGATTGGGAAAACAAAGAGAAACATCGGTGTCCGTATTAAAAAACACGTGGCTGATATGAAAAAGAGTAACCATAATGTTGACTTGTGGAAGTTGGTAATGGTAATATAATAGTTCAAAAGTACCTATTATCACAATATTGTGCGCATGGTACTCACTTCGACAAGTTATTTCAAACATTTTTTCATCCCATCTATTCGAAAAGGACGACTTGGTTCGCCTTTATGTGCACCCAAAGGTGGTGTTTTCTATAAGAAAGTTTTAGCGGGCAGTAATGAGTTTTTAATCCTCTTTATAAGTGCGCCGCAATTATCTTTGCCGCGCACTTTTTGAATTTGGAACATCTTAGTGTTCAGCACCAAAGAAATCGAACGCAAATATTGTTTGAATAAAGACTGGCTGGTACGACGGCCCATAGTCACGCCGCCGGATGAATGAAAAAAAAAACAAATTAAAAAAGCGCGAACTACAGCCCGCGTTTTCGTAAATTTTCACGGATTGTTAGAAATTCATTGTTTTGTTTTATTTTGAAAAATGAGTTCTTCAAGTGACAGTGAAAGTATAGAATTAACTCCTGAAAGCATTAGAACTGACGCAAGAAATGTGATGGATAATCTATTACCTGCAAAATCCCGGGAGAAATATATGAAAGCCTATGGTAATTTTATTGAATGGAGAAATGCAAGAAGCGCCAAGAATTTTTCAGAATCTGTGTTTTTGGCCTACTTCCAGTACTTAGCCAAAACTAAACAACCTTCCACTCTTTGGAGTACATACTCAATGCTAAAATCAACAGTCAGTTCTAATAACGATGTAAAACTGGACACATATTCGAAATTAATAGCGTACCTGAAGAGGATGTCTGATGGATTTAAACCTAAAAAATCCAAAGTGTTCTCAGTCAAAAACGTGGAGACTTTCCTTAATGAGGCACCCGACAAAGTCTTTCTTGCCGTAAAAGTAAGTAGGTAACTATGTTTACGGTGGATTAGTAAAATATAATCATAGTGTATAAAAATGCACATTTTATTGTAACCTGTACTTTGATAGATACTTGTCTTATTCACATTCGGTTTTGTTACAGGTGGCTTTAATTTTCGGATTACATGGAGCTTGTCGTGGCAATGAACTTTTAAAAATAACTGTTGATGATGTCGAAAATCACTCGGATGATTTACTGTTAGTAAAGCTGACCGATACAAAAACCAAAATTGACCGATCCTTTGTAATACGAGGAGAATACAAAACTATTGTACAGAAATACCTGGACCTGCGTCCTGCTGCTATGAAGACCAATCGGTTTTTCATCCGTTATCAAAATGGCAAGTGCTTCAAACAAGTGATGGGAAAAAATAAAATTTCTAACATGCCACAAGAAATTGCTACTTATTTGAAGTTACCAGATATCAAACTGTATACAGGACATTGTTTTCGTCGTACTTCTGCTACCCTTTTGGCAGATACTGGAGCGGACTTAACTGTTCTGCAAGCAACATGGAGGATGGAAATCGAGTGCTGTAGCAGAAGGGTATATAGAAGATTCCATTGAGAACAAGGCGAAAACATCTGAACGCATCGTGGAAAACATTAAATTGCAACCTTCAGTTAATCCATCCATACCACTGTCGCCGCACCTATCTACATCCAAACAACGAGATTCACCGTCACATTTTCCTCAAAATGATCCAGATTCGGACATTTCAAACACGCAGAATATAAAATCTACAACAATCTCTATTCCTAATAAAACTGTAACAATAAATTTTCATAATTGCGAAAATGTCTCAAATGTAAATATAAGTTTTTAGTTGTTTTAATAAAGGATACTATTTAATTTCAATTTAGTTGTTACTCTATGTTTTATTAAATAATAATATTACAATAAAATATGAGGCGCTTTTATTTTCTCATAGTGGGTGATGAAAAGTAGAGTGTATCACTCGGGCGCAAAATATATTTTTGGCTCGGGCGACGTACTTTGAATCCCTCGCTACGTTCAGGATTCTACTAAAGAATCCCTCGCTACGCTCGGGATTCTACTCTAGTACTTACTACGGGATTCTATTCTACTATAATATATTAAGTATACTTAATATATTATAATTAGTATTATTATTACATTTTAAGTATACTCTATCAAACAAAAAATACTAAATCGGACTACCCCGTAAAAAGTATATTTTAAGTATATTAAGTATACTTAATATATTATAATTAGTATTATTATTACATTTTAAGTATACTCTATCAAACAAAAAATACTAAATCGGACTACCCCGTAAAAAGTATATTTTAAGAATAATACTAATTATGATATATTAAGTATACTTTAAGTATACTTAATATAATATCATAATTAGTATTATTATTACATTTTAAGTATACTATGTCAAACAAAAAATACTAAATCGGACTACCCCGTAAAAAGTAATTTGAACATACATAAAAAAGTACGCGTCGACTTGAGTACCTTCTTTATTTAGAAGTCGGTTGAAAATAGACACACAAGTCTAATGCCCATTTTCACCATCAATCCCTAAATTTAAGGAAGCCCCTAAGAAGTTTTAAGTGACAGTTTCGTTTTCACCACCAACTAAGAGACGCCTAATGTCTTAGGCGTCTCTCTATCCCTTAAAAATAAGGCCCCGATATTCGGCCTCTTAGCGATATGAGGTCACATATTCTTAATTACTGTTAAATGCAGATTTCTCCGCGTCGTCCGCATCTCTCGCGGTCCCCTGCCAGGCACCCCTGTACCTGTGGGTGAGGATCTTATTAAAGCGGTCTGCCTATAGACGCTTTCAGCTGATGTCATTGTTAGTTGTCAAAATGTCTTCATTGAAAAAACATGTCACTTAAGTAAGTGTCTTTTAAGTAGGTATCCCTTAAATTGGTGAAATTGAACTTAGATAAGGACCTGATTTAGGGAATTCCTTAGCTCAAGAGCCCCTTGAGCACTTGAGGGTTCGTTAGTGAAAACGGTCATTAGTATGTCAATCTGATGAATGTTCTTAAAACATGTATATTATATATTAGGTATTATATAAATAATATATAAAAGTTTTAATGTGCTTAACGTATTGACGTTAAGCACATTAAAACTTATTACATAACAATGACGAAAAGCTAAACCATCATATACTCGTACGAGTAATTAGCTTTAGTAATAAAATAGGACACAAGTATAGAATTTACTGCGAAGTTACTAACCATTGCTATAGACTACATTATTTCAATAAAAACTTATTTTATGTTCCAACATCAATGGGCTTAGAGAAATAAATATACACATAAATCATAAAAATGTACACACAAATATATAAAAGTCACGATACACTAATAAAGTATAATGTCGAATTGCCGGCGAAACGATTGCAGAGTAACTAACCTTTAAACTTATTTAACAGATTTGTTGAGTGCAAGAACATGACACTGGCAGAGTAACATCGTCCAACGTTTTTTTTTATTCTATGGCCATGACGCAACCAGCGTATTGTGCCAGTTCTTCGAGTTTCATTTTCATTGGATTGATAAAACATAACGTAAACATGCATTTTCATATTTTTATACTTTTAAATACTAAGCGGGGAAACTTGGTATTTAAAAAATAAAATAACACGGAATAATTACGGATAATTTAGAAATGGAAGGACAGCAGAAGAAGAAGAAGAACATAGTTGTTATGTTTATTTTATTATAGAAGTGTGTGTGTCTGTGTGGTGCATGTGCGTGTATGATTGAGAATGTGTGTACTATTCATTATTTAGTTTTAAAGGTTGCCTCAAAATTATTTTTTTTACGTTTAAGTAATAATGTTTTAATTTTAAGTCTAAAACGATCATAAATACATGTCCTTTACAGGTCCTGTAAGATATTGCTTCAAGTTTTGATCTCATTCCATGTGAAATATGCGACATAAACGGTAAAATCTTTTGATCGCGTTGATTTACGAGTTTGTATTTTTCAAAGCTAAAAGAAACCGTAGATTTGAGTATTTGAAATAAATTTACACTTTGTAGGTCTACGCGTTCCTTAATCAAGTCAAATTAAATTTAAAATTGACATAACCCCCCAAACATTATATTTAATTCGTCATAGTGTATAGTATTCTACAAGTCAAGCCCTTACATTTGATACCCATATTGAGGGAGTTGTGAAAAAATATGTAATCCCCCATTTTGTACCGGCCATCTTGGACTGATTTTCATCGACCATAGCTAATACCTAGGACGATAGTGATGCATCGTCCTAGGCTAAAACACTCTCGACTTTATTTCATCTTTCGTACAAAAAAATCGGTTCATCCGTTCGGGAGCTACGTTGCCATTCACACACACACATACACACAGAAACACGTTAAACTTATAACACCCCGTCGTTTTCACCGTGGGGGTTAAAAAAGGGTATTGACAATCCTTATAATTTATTTAAGCATTTTGTAGAATAGCCACTTTTCGCGCGGTTGAAGCCAGGGGGCAAAGCTAGTAGGGCTATCAAATAGTTTAGTATGATAAATAAACGAATAAACAAATTGGATTGAATATTTACCTTTCCTTTTACAATATTTTATAATTTTAAATAGTGTCTTTGGAAAAATAAACGGATACACCCTTCTGTAAAATCTCCAGCGGCCATAATTAATAAAAACTGCATTAACCCGTTGAACGGTGAAGGCCGCGTGGATGACAGTAACGTCCCGCCTTAGCTGGGACAATTCTAGCCGGGTCTCGTTCGAACCGGGACAATGAGCCCAAATCGGGCCACTTTGGGGGCTGTCGGGCACATCAGGGGACATTTTTGTCGGATCAGCGAGCCGCCGACCGGCTCCCGACAAATGTACCGGAAAGATAAACCTAACGTTACAGCGTCGGTAACCCGGCACTATATGTTATTACAGACATTATGGTGTGACGTCATAGTGCCAGTCACGGTGACTGAACAAATCAGCTTTTTTACTCGTTTCGCTGATAAAGCAGAAACTGTAACTCTGGTGCGAGCCGGACGTGCTAAATATACCTCAAACACATTGATTACGTTTCATGCAAAATGTTTCATGTTTGTTCAATAAGCTAATTATATTATGTGTTTCGCGAATACAAATTAGTTATTTCATCAATTTGTTGAAATCAGTTTGTACAGTTTGTACAAATAGTGTAGTTTACATTAAACATGACAACTGCTCTGCGGTGGAAGCATTACGCTGAGGGTGGCATATTTTGAATATTATTGTCGCCTATTCGAAATGTGCCGTTCCTAACCATGATATTGTTTTATCTGTTTGTTAAGCAATTTGAATTTTATGTATATAATATGTTAATTTATAATAATTCTTGAATATTATGGTGAACTATAACCAAAATTGATTTGCTCTGAAAAGGCAACATTTTATTTTATTACACTAGTTCTAACACTTTTACAAAACATTCTATAACATAAATAACCACAAGTTTTACCTGAAAAGAGAAACAACATTTAAAGCTATTGTTTCACCAGTTCTTATTAATCACTGCTATTTAAATATTCAAATTACAATATATTTCTCAGTTTAGTTTAACCCACAAACTAGATTAGATGCTAACGCAAGTTTAACCTAACTTAACCTCTTTATATAGCATCAATAATTCGATATACACAGACAGACCGCTCCATAGAATCGAACAAGTACACAGATAAATTATACTTAAAGTTATTACACGGCAAAAGTACAAACTAAATGAAGTGTAACGCACTTTGTTTACATGTACACAAAAAGTTTGAGTAACAATATTTTCGAGAGGAAAAAAGCAATTCACATGCGTGCTAGGATTTATATCAAGGATCAAGCTACTAATTTATTTGAGCGCGCTTAATGCTGTTTGGTGCTACCAGCATTCACAGCATCACCGGACGGGTGGCAAGTGCAGATGGCATTCAGCCAGTTGCGTTACGGGAGTGTGCCGTTGTAAGTGTGCCTTATGAATTTTTAGTCTTGACTATTTGGAGAGAATCGTACAACAAGAAGTATGTTTTGTCCCGGTTACTCCCTGTTTTTGATATTTCAAGCCGTAATTTACTTGTATAGCTTTGTTTTGTTCTGTAAAATAACGTTAATAATAAGTGTAGCTTCCTGTACCACCACCTGAGCGAACAATGGTAGATGTAAGTATTTAATTCAATAAAGAATTCTTTCGGCTGACGAATTTAGCTAACGGCAGTACACGATCACGTAGAATGTAATTACTTTTATTTCTGGATTTAGGCATGCGTGAGGTTTACCATCAGACCCACAACTACCTCTTGTCCTAAATATAAATAAATAGTTTTTTACCAAATAATGGAACCCACTTCAACACTAAAAACTGTAAAATAACTTTGTAAGAAGTCGGAACCAATATTGTTCAAAGGTACCTATTATCACTATATTGTGAGATTTTTAGTAATGTTGCTACATAAACAGGATCGATTTTCATTCACTGTCAACCATGTCATCAAGACAGGCGAAACACTTTTCAGTTAACCCCTCATACACCGTGATAATTATAACAAAAGATTTATGAATGAAACGCACGTAAATTTACGTCACTGGTATGCAAAGGGTTAATAGAGTGTAACTCAAAAACTGCTTGACCGAATTAGATGAAGGTTAAATGAAACCTCAGAAGTATACTCTTTCAAATAAGAAAAGAATTTTGAGAATCAATCCACATGGGGACCATCATGGGGGAGAAATCAATGAACATTAAAAAAATACAACCGAACAAAGAACCTTTTATGAAGTCGGTTAAAAGCGGATTGTCATCAATTTGCATGGCAAAAATGTTATATCATGGGGTGCACCCCCCACAATAGTAAAACAATATTATTTCGTTGGGTTTGCAATCAGAATGACAGCGATGTAATGACTCACAGTCTGTTAATTAATTCCGAGTTATAGCTCGGCAGGAGGTGGGCGCGTAAATTCACGTGAACAAATGTTGATTTAGGTACCTCGACTAAACACACAATGAAATATTGTGCGGTCGGTAATAGTGTACATTTTGGCCGTCCGTCTATTGATTTTGGAAAAAAGGATCCGCCTCCGGCTTCATACGCCGCAAGTGATTGAGTGCTGAAGGCTTTTATAGCATTATAAATCTTGGATGTTTCAGTAAACATAGTTTCCACATCATAATAGTTTTACGTAACAAAAAGAACGGTAAATAGGACATGATACAGGGTTATAACATCTTATTAATTAAAAGTACAATTTAAAAAATCTAATACCGACTTCCATTCTATTCAGTTATTGGAGTGTAACTCAAAAAGTTATGAACCGAATTTGATGAAAAATATAAATGGGACCACATGTAAAGCACTAGCTTTCAAACAAAAAAAAATGAGAATCAATTCACTTAGTCGAAAGTTATGAGGTAACAAATATTTTAAAAAAACAGTCGAATTTAGTACCTCCTCCTTTTTGGGAGTTGGTGTAGAAAAGAAGAAGAAACATTTAGGCCGGTTCTGGAGCTGAATCATCGCTCTGTACCCTAGAATTACAGTATGACAGTGGTTGCACTAGATGACACCGGGTGGCTGGACTGATCAGCGTCACCGGGTTATCATGCAAAATCGGTCGCGCCACAGCGGCCTGGTTGCGGAAAACAGCCCGGCGCCAGCCCACCAAGTACCAAGCTTGCACTAGATCAGTTGAAATTACATTACAAATAGTTGACAAACGCCTTCAGAACTACTCTGAAACTAGTCATAACAATCCGGTTACGACAATAGATGTCGTATAAGAGCCATTACTCTGCCACGGCCGACGACACAAATTAATTAATTTAAAGTAAACCTTCACGCTAGTTACAGCAATCAACCCTCTATCGCTCGCGATTCTCTTAAATATGCAAATGGAGGCGCGGGTTGCCGGAACCCCGGCCCGCAACCGACGGCCGACGTCCGGGAATAAACATAAAACCAAATAAAAATTATCAACGTTCGCCGAGGAAAGTTCTGAAATAAATTATAAGCTTTTAATTAATTCGTTTTGTTCTTGTGTCTATAACTACAACAACAACAGATTGTTGTATTTGGAAGACAGGTACTTATTTATCTATCTCTTGTACTTAAAATTTTTCAATCACTCAAGCGAATCACATGAACGCATTCTATCGCTATTATGCTAACAAATTATTTTCAAGTAGGTACTATTGTTCGATATGCTCATGAATTTAATCATGAATTTATGTAATATCGGTGAATGTGGTGGTCGTGGTGTGGATGTGTGACAATGAGCGGGCGGTTAACTTAATAGCTAAATTACGAAAATAATAGGGCATATAGGTATTTAACGAATGGTGAGTAAATAAAATGAACCGTATTGCTTCGGGTAATAAAGAATAAGTTCGATTAAGTGATGTACAAACAAATTATTCATAAACAAATACAGCACAGCGTGTATCGCTACTCGTAGTATCAAAGAGAAAGCAAACGCGCCGCCATATTTCACCATAAGCCTCACTCGTCCAAGTATGAGCGCAAGACAAATGCCCGGTCGCGCTGACCCCGAGTGGCCTCCCGCGGGTTAAGTAATAAATATGCAAAGTTTCCACCATTTCTAGACAAATCCGCATCTATAAGGATGGCTTCGACTCGCAAATTTTAGGAGCAGGTGTGTTTAATACGAATTTTAGGCAAAATATCTCATCTATTGCTTTTAGCTAAATACGTGGGTATACTTGATGGTATAAATCGATCGTATAGTAAAGACTCGGCGAATTGAAAATCTTTAAGAATTCACTGAAAAGTTGTAAAACATATTTATTGGAAAAGTTATTTAATTTAAACTAGACTTATAGGCAAATTTTGTAAAGCAAACTTTGAAGAATAAAACATCGACGTCTGAAAGCGTAGTAAGTGGGTACGTTATTGGTGGGATGGCCCCGAGCGGATTTATTGGCCGTTATTACACTTATTTATGATCTCTTAATCCTAATTCTGTTTACTAAAAGGTTTTGTATTGTTTTTCATCAGAACAACTTATATTTATTCTATCCAACTATTTATTATTTTATTCGTCTTCTAAACTACTTTTAATAATTTATTGAGTTTATTTTCACTTTGAGAACGTTTACTTAGCAAACTATACTAAATTAAAATATAGAACAAAGATCTATACGGGGCCTGGATATATTCCAGCGGCAAAATTAAAGAATTACATACATACTATTTGATTAGTTTAATTTTAATTATCTGTTAAAAATTTCAAAAACAATGGATGACTATCGTGGATAATTCAGTTTATTTTATCCTGTGATAATAATAAATATACAGCTGTTTATCTAACGCCGTACCCGCACCGCTTGACTTATAACTTAACAGTAACTAAATTATTTCAGCTCTTCGTAAGAAACACTTTAAGTTTTATATCTCCAAGCCATTAACAGGTAAAACGTCAGGTTTCTCAGTAATAAGTATTCAGCGGCGGCGAGCCCAAGGAACCGGAAGTGATTAGCTCCCGGAAGCCGGTGCAATGAGCTTTCCTGCTTCCCTTGCTGCCTCCCTGCTTCCCCAGCTCTAATGTCGCCTTTGATACGCATCGCTTAAGGCGGCGCCTTATGTCTGATTCGTAAGGGATAATAACTCCGTGAGTGCTCTATTTCATTTGAATATACTGCTGATATTAAATATCTGAACGGAAGGTTCTCGAGTGGAGACTTCGGACTGGCATGCGCAGTAAGTCGTCTTCCGCCAAGGTGGACAGACGACCTGATAAAGATCGCAGGCGTTGGATGCAGGCCGCTTCCAATCGGTCCTTTTAGAAAATTATGGGGAAGGTATATGTTCAGCAGTGGACGTCCTATGGCTCAGATGATGATAATGATGATTGAATGTCTGAACTAGAAATGTATTGTAATTAGCATATACATCTTGGGATTGAACAATATGGCTCTGTTCTACATTACTCTTCAACGTGTGTCATAGAAGATCTAATAAATAAACGTATTAGAGACAAGTTTCAATGCTGCAGACTGACTTTTACTGGTCAGACGATTATCTACTTATGCATATTGCCCTACTGATACCATTATTATGTTCTCTTTTGTAAGGCAACACACTGGAGCTAATATTTGTAGTACCTAAGTAAAAACATTGTAAAAACATCTATATAAAAAGAGTTTCTTGCCGCTTCTTCTCGGTAGGCTCTATATATTTTGGAACGCGGCGGTAGTCTTTAAAGTACATTATAATGAAAAATTTACATTCATAAGTGCGTCTTTGATGCCTAAATTGAATAAATGATTTTGACTTTGACATTGACACTTTCATTACCATTTGTGCTTTAAGCCGAGGATAAAATTAAATGCTCGAAGCACGGATGCATCCTCGGTTTTGGTTTAGTAAATTTCCACAAATTCCGCTCTACGTTGGGTCGGTGGTTCGGGCTAAATAAGTATTTAGTGAAAACCCCAGCCTTGTAGCTAGTCTGACAATATATTGCACGTACATTACGATTGTTGTAAGTACATGCGTTAATGCTCTTTAAACATGGAATACGGTAAGTACTATGCGTGTAATCGTGGCAACATTTATTTATTATTAATTTTGACTGTCACAGCACTGTACGGAAAATAAATTACATAAATCTTACATAAATACTAAATATACCAAAAAAGCAGCTCAAGTGTTTGCGATTTTCATCCATATTCATTAATGCGTTGTATTAAATTTTTATCTATAAATTGTTTATTTTTTGATATTTGTATATAATGGACATTTAAATCATCCCAATTGGAGCGTCCCCGCCCCCGGCTTGCCCTCCTCGTCATTGCAAAAAGGCGGGTCCTTAAAACTGTTACCGCAAGCGAACCCTCTGGATATTGTCAATTAAAAATGTCGTCGGTTTGGTTCGGCCGCTGCTGTTTTGTGATAAATTTAATTAAAAGGCGTGTGGTCGCCGACGGGGGCCCCCATGCCCCCAGCCATGGCCGATTTATTGAAGCTGCTTATTCTGAGTTATATAGTCAACGTGAATATTTATGAATGTAATCGAGACATTCAATTGTTTGAGTGGTGACGTCATAGATTTTAGCATAAGATTGTTTTAATCATATCATGTGTTATGGACACTCTCCACGGCAACTGCTTATTATGACAGCAGTGAGCTTCACACGTATTTAAGTTACCTGTATTGCACCCCTCATTCCGAGACATTAACACTTGCTACTGTGCCCTTCGAACCTAAACACAGTAATGCTTACACTTCTGCTCATGGAGACAGAATATCTAACACTGCAGTGGTACCCACTTGGACGGACTCTAGCAGAAGAATCTTACCAGTTATTTAGTAGGTATATCTCCTGACCTAGTATGACACCCGGGACATCCCTAATCACAAGGTCCCAGAAACCCCTTTTAATACCATCAAATATCGACGTGGCGCTTGAGGCTTTTCCATGAAATCTACAGACGAAAGTCTATGGATCTGACTCTTTTTGCATGTCTATCTGTTTGTTACTTTTCACGACTGAACGGACATTCATATAATTTGGTAAATTATATTACGTCCTGCACTGATCGTTGTCATTTCATCACGCAGGTGAAACCTCTATGTGCAGTGTTTTGTATGGTTGCAAGTTATTGAACGAAGGATACTTATAGTATGAACTAGTTCCTTATGTAGATGAGGACAGTGGAACTGCAGACTTGGAATTGATTAATTTTGAAGACGTTGCACTCACCATAGTACACTTATGTTCTGGTCATCATTTGATAACATAAATGTAACTCAATTGATTTTGAAATAACAGAGTGCCAGCTTTTCGATTTCTCTCCCCTCAGCTGTCGTTAGCCAGGATAACAATAGATTTACTATCGTGTCTGATTCCTAATACAGTTGAAGGCATGTGTCACAAGCATTTTAAATAACTTCTCTACTCGTTCCCTTTTACTTAATACTTACTACTTACTTTACTTTTACTTAATGTACCGAACCTTAAAGTTTTTATACAGAGACTCTTTAAAAGTCCATTTATATGGCAACACAATCAATTAGCAGCTGGCGACCAGTCTTGCATTCAGAGAGATATTAAAATATTCTACGTAAGGGGCGTGCAATCTCAGAAATAATGAAACCGCCACGGAATCCACAAATCCCGGCTTAATTCAGTAGATTCCTGCTTTACATATCGCCCGTGCGCTAATATGTTTAACTTATCAACTGGCGACATTATGAAATCGCGTTAATCTCCGAGGATGAGAGGAAAATGCACCAGAGACACTTTTGTATTTGGTCTGTAAATTCACTCTATATGCAGTGTAGAAGCTGGCAGTTATTGCGTACTTAAATATATTCTTGGTCTACTATTAATGTTAAAAATACCTTGGACAGCACATTGGTTCAACGTGTCTATTCTGAAGCAACTTATAATGACTACAAGACTGTCTTTTATTTGCTTGAAGAGAATTCTGCAATATTTTGGTCACATCGCTAGAAAGGAAGGAGATAACCTCGAGAAACTTGTGGTGACTGGAAAAGTCGATGGCAAAAGATCTCGTGGCCGCAGTCCGATGCGTTGGTCCGACCAGATCCGCACCACTCTTGATACATCTGTTTACGATGCTCTACACATAGCTGGTGACCGAACACGCACTGGCGTTATATCTCAAAAGAAAAGACAACGGGTGGAGGAGGTCACGACCCTCAGACATGATGATTACAACTCCAGAAGGACGGAAATATGTTCTTGCTTAAAGAAATCCGAGCTAGAACATGGCTGACATGTATATGACATTACTTAAATACTAATTAATTGCATTTATGTTATAAATCCTATAGTTTGTGAGTAAGGATGTAACAAATTTGGAATGGAGGTAGCTTATGACTTAGGATTAACAGATACGCTCCTTTTGGCTCGCTTTTTGATTAGCTGTAGAGCTCCCAGTTAGTATTAAGCCAAGCCATTGTACACCTGTACTTAATTGTACATTACCACGTGTACTTCAGTAATGTACATTTATGGTAGCTCTCCAATGCCTCTGACCTAAGCTCCAAAGATATTTCAATTTGAATACATTATCGACACAAGCAGTTCAAGCTAGTTCCGGCATAGAGACTTTACTTTACCCTTAGACCATAATAATATTAATTATATACAAGTTACCTTGCGTTGTTATATTGTACATGCTCGTGACTTCATCCGTATGGTTCCGCTACCTCGAGAACTATCCGATTAATCGGGATAAGAATAGAGATCATGTGCTTAATTCTGGATAGAAGCTATCTCGATTTGAAATTTCTAATGGAATGATAAAGAAGCAGGAGCTCCCGCAACCTAAGTATACCTATGGCCATAGTATAAAGATGCAACAGTATGGAAACTAAGCCTAGTTAAGCGGAAATAAACTAATACATGACCGCGTCAAGACGAGTGCGTCTTGACGCGGCCTCACTACTGACAGCACCGCGACCTAAGCGGTTGCTTAGGGCTCTCGTCGATGCGCATGTTTGTGTGAGTGAGCCGTTTCAAACGTACTGTTCTCTTAATGTATACTGTGCTATGGCGAAGACATTTTAATAATGTATGTGTTTTTAGGTAGCAAGTAGCGTGATTTTTGGCAAGACAGCTCTTCTATTTTTTCTCTTTTATACACTATTTATAGGAAAAATTACGTTCAAAGACAAAATCAATATATAACAAAAAATCTTTTACTTTCTCTTCCGCGGCAGTCTGAATTAAGCACTTATAACTCACATAATGAACAAATAGGATAATAATTATTAAAATAATAATACTTACCTAAATAAGACACGATTTATTTCATATAACTATTGATCCACAAACCCCAAACAAGAAAGATATTCTTTTCTTCTTCTTTATCTTCAGAATCATTGAAAGAGCTGCCCTGGCTCTTGTTTACGTTGATGTCATTTCTAGTAAGCTTCCTTCTATGAATACAAGTCAGATGGCACAATAATAGAAGTCAGGTCAGGTCTCAAACGGGCGGTATTTAGAAGACGGCATCCCGGGTCGAACGCTCTGTTTGCGAGACATAAATAATTCCCGGGACGCGCTCGCCGGCACAAGCCCCGAACGATGCTCCTATTACAGCACAACCATTACCTCGGCTATGTTTAATTAGTATTCGTACTTATAGTACAACTCTGTGTGTAACGGAATATGAGAAATGTGTAAGCGGATGTTGAAAATAACAAGTTAGTAATACGGCTTGGATTGAGCAACTTGTACAAAGCATATGTTTGTTAACGAAGCCTGTGACGAAGCGCAGAGGCGGTTCTTTGTATAGCGAGGCGTTTGTGGAGGAGGAATTGTGATCTCAGATCATACAAATAAAGCTTGTGATATTGGACCTTCCGTGACCCTCGACACCTGACTTTTTAATTTGCCATTGGATATGGAGAGGCTAGAAGTGAGAACGTATTAAAAAGCACCAAGATGTATAAGAATGGCTTACTTGAATAGTGTTGCAAAACGATTTCAAAAGCATAGTTCGCGAGAACATTTCCTTTCTATTTATATTTATTACGTGACTGTATTAAATAGTGCGAGTATAATAGGTATACCTATAGTTTGCGCGGAAGAATATGAACGCCTTGCATTCCTGTTTAAATTTATCATCATTAGTATAAAATACTTTTGTCAAAAATGGTATGTAATGTTGCCATAACATCTCTAAAAAGTATCCAGAAGACTTATTCAAAACTGTCCAGTCAGAAACAAGATTTTAAATTTGGAATATCCTACTGTCCAGTAAGTACGAGTAACTATGTAATTCACTTACTGGACAGTAAGTCATCCTCTTTAGATCTGCTTAGAAAAGAAGCATAGTACTAGCCAAAGATTAGAGTTTAGCCATTATAACATGTTTATAGGAAGGAGGCCCCAAATATATATCTATATCTGTTTTTTGTATGACATTTTATGAGATATATATATATTTTTAGAGCCTTAAACAATGACACTTAATGCGACGCAGAAAAGTATGCACGATGCATTATATGAATCCTTGTACTTATTAATGTTGTAGATTATGTATTTAGTAATTTCAGCTTATAAATCATGTTGGATTAAAACTTTCCATTCTAAAATTAAAATGGAGATTCAAAAACAATAATTAACATTTTTAACTAAAACATTCATATAATGTAAAAATAGAACAATGTTCAAAACTAAACGCAAACTTTTTAGTAAAATAAACGACTGGCGGGATTTCACATTCAATTGCGATTGTGTTTTAATTTACCGTGTGAACATAGATAAGCTCTAAAAATGAGTTCAAGCAAATCTGATTCGGAAATAGATGGCGCTCCTCCTGATTTAAAAGTTGAGGCCGAGTTAGCAAAAAACATTTTACTTCCTCCAAAATCCAAGGAGCGATATATAAAACTTTGAAGTCAAAAAAAAACAAGCCAACAGTTGGTCCGAAAATAGCATTTTTGAGAAAAGCATTATACAAGCCTCAACCACTAAGAAAGCAATCCTGGCCTCGTATATAACCGGTTAACTTATACTTGGCCAGGAAGGCTTACTTATTGGATTCTGCAATAATGTACTATTACAAAAGAGTTGTTGGACGGAACAGAGGTCACTTGTCAGCACTCTAGTTACTGTTAACTGTCAAAAGGTACTGTCCCAGCAGCTTACTACTAATGTTTATGATTTGTACTGTGTTACTAATTTCTAGCACAAGATACACCACTATCTCGAATACATTACAGTATCTTGGCAAACTAAACCAGAGAACTAGATATCACAGCCGGCCGGTCTCGTCCCAGCTCCCTCGTGACCCATTCAAAACAGTTTCATCTTTCAACTCCATCAACTTTTCATTTATCTACCGTACGTACTGCTAAATCCCAAATGGTGCTGCCAGGTTGTAGTTGACTTCTCACAGAGTTAGATAAAAAGTATTGAATAAATTACAAGCGAAATTTATAATACGATCAGATAAAATAGTAATTTCTTCCAAACATTTCAGCTACATTATATTAATTACTTATAGAACAGGATACAATTCAACTTTTTCTACAACACGTATGCTAGTCTCCTCCCACTTTCGTACCGCTGGTTACATTACCAGTTATAAAAGTAAATTGCCTTATCATCATCATCATCATCATCATCATCATCATCATCTCAGCCGTAAAACGTCCACTGCTGAACATATGCCTCCACCATAATTTTCCAAAAGGACCGGTTGGAAGCGGCCTGCATCCAACGTCGTCCTGCGACCTTTATCAGATCGTCTGTCCACCGTGTCGGTGCACGACCTACGCTGCACTTGCCGGTCCGTGGTCTTCATTCTAGAACCGTTCGGCCCTATCGGCCATCTGTTCTTCGTGCTATGTGCCCTGCCCACTGCCACTTCAACTGGCTAATCTTCTGGGCTATGTCGGTGCCTTTCGTTCTTCTACGGATCTCCTCATTTCTGATTCGATGACGTAGAGCCTTATAAATTAAACTTAATTTTGTAAGTACCTCTAATTGCCTGACGTTTTTACGCATAAAATATTTATGCATTGAGTGAAACCTGGTAGATTGAATGTGTGCAATGTAGCCAATTCAATTTGATATTATTGATACAAAATTTCCTATGAATTAACATCAACGCAGTACTCTACCTACATTGTACCTATATGGGCAGAGAACAAATCAAGTAGCTCTGGCAACACTCGAACGAAGCTATAAATTGGTTCCCTAACTATATTCTGCTCCGAAACTACTAAGGAACAAATTTTGTAGTAAGGAATGGATTCCAACTTTTTGATAGTTTCTTATCCAGTTGCCAGTAAAGACTTTATGATGTCGACATAATGGTCTAGTAAGCCATTTTATCGCCCGATTTTAGATCGATTTCAAGCCCACTTATAGACTGATAAATAATTTGTTTTCTATAACCAACTCTGAAAAAAGCAAGTCTCAGGTCGAGAGACGTCTATTTATTCATTTAATAACCACGCATAATTTTGACAAAATTATCTTATGTCTGTATAACCCGCGGCACGTAACTCTAGCGCTGAGCGAAATGTGGAAGGGATAGCTGCGCATGGGTACAGTATAAATGGCCAGATGTAAATATCATTAGCATCGGTTGAGAACATCCTGAGTTGTAAAACACTGTTTTAAACTATCACACTCTAAAGTTATATGATTATTAACGGGATATTTACCGTGGTAAGGTTGTGGAATGAGCTCCCGATATTTCGGCGCAGTTACATGCACCTTGTTCATGGGAATACTGTCAGTCATGGTTCTACAATCTTGAGTTGTGTTACAGAATAGTTAATAGGTCAGGAATAAAAAGAATAGAAATAAGATCAGAGGCCGTAGCACAAACAATTTGTGAGAAAGTGTTCGTATCGAACGCGTCAACAAATCACTCTTCAACGTACAAACTATGAGTTACCTGTCTCACAGTTATGCTAGATAAACGACAGTTTGTACTGTTTTACGTAAATAACACGTTACGTTACATTGACACAGTTATTCTGTGACTGTTACAGGCATAGATTGATATTATACTTATTATAATTTATATCATACAGTAGGAGCGGAAGTTGTTTCGTATTCTTAAAGAATTGTATTTTTCATTTCGATAAATTCTATCTTGAATATATTATAGATAATATGAATATATAAATAAATAAAGAATAAGATAAACTAAATAAATGATCCGAGTACCTAATTAATTATGTATCTTATTACAAACATAATTCTTAGTTAATCCAGTAGCGTCATTCTGACGTCACCACACATAGAACGTGATTATTTTAGTTTATTTCAAGATTAGTTTCTTATCGTTGTGTTTTTGCAAACGTGTACGGTTAATTTGATATGAAGTGTACAGCATCGGTGGTTCAGTGGTAGAATGCTCGCCTGCCACGCGGGCGGCCCGGGTTCGATTCCCGGCCGATGCAAGATTTTTGTTTTTACTACTAAAGGTTTTAACTAATACCATCAATATTTAGTCTTACAGAATATGCAATGTTTTGTCTTGCTAGGCAGTCGTTAGTAGGTACTTCAAAGATCATACAATACAAAATAAGTAATAACTTCATTAAAACTTTCTTACATATTTAAATGTTATTTTGACGGTTTAACCTACGCGGACTTAAGTCAAGTATCTCGACCAGTTTCTTGACCGTCCGGGTCACTTCTTAGGAGTACTTGCGCACCCGGCTGCGTAATAGTACTGTCGCCTGCAATAAGATGTATACATTTCACAATTTTCAAAAGTGCCTCAGCATTCAATTTTATAAAAAAATACACCAAGAATAATGTAAAATGAAGTTATTCATATTATTTGACTGCTTTAAACACACTTTATCTACGATGTTATGAAATGTGACATTGTGTCATAGTTTTGAAAATTTCGTAATATATACATCTTATTGCAGGCGACTGTACTAACGGACGGTCACGAAACCGAGATACTTGACTATTGGAGGATCCCAATAATCTATCTATCCACAGTTTTCCTTACTACCGATAGAAATTTGACATAACGTCCATATAAAAAGTGTCAAATATCTATCTCTAGTAAGGTAAACCGACGATAGGTAGATTATTGGGACCGGCCGTTAAACAACCGCGTAAGTTAAACCGTCAAACAACATTAAAATAAGTAATGATTAGTTTATTCAAAATGCTGTCAATAATTAATCCATAACAAACAATTTCACAAACAATCACATCTTTCTTTTAATTATATCATATTGTAGAATAATAATCTAATATTATTACATAATTTAATCCGATCAAAACTAAACAAGTACCCAATCAATAACCACAATTATGAATATACAACTTTTCAGTGAAAATACTCATGAAAGAACATTGTCAATAGAAATTATCAACAATTCGTGTTACATGAAGGTTTTACTGGATGGAATTAACCATAATGCAGATTCTAATTAATGTCCAGTGCGCTAATACCGATTCTAAATGGTATCCGACAAATGCTAAATGCGATTCTACAAATTCTATATGGATCCAACTAAATGGGGAATTAGGAAAGCTGCAGGTAGAATGTAACCGGAATGAAATGCCTAGATTACAGGGAATTGGATACGGTAATTACAAAACTGTCGAATTTATTAATGACCCATATATCAACTCAATATATTTACTTAGTATATCTTCTTTTTTACCAACTTTAAAATGAAAAAGGTTTCCAACTCAGCTGTATGTTTGGTATATGCGATGTAAGGTTCGAGTTGGAAGCCGGCTCCATGCCGCGGCAAACGACGTGTCGCAGCGACACTACTGGTTTCTATGTATTTCTATGAAACACCATTCGTAGTTAGCGACACGAAGATAGCGTCACGTCGTGGAGCGGCAGACGACACTGTCGCCCGACCGCAGATCAGTAGTGCCGCTCGCGGGTACCAATCTACGTAGTAAAACAACTGAGACGCTTTTAGACAAAACCTTTCGTATCGCTTTGCAAATGGTTGATGCCATCTGCAGTTGCCGTCTGCAGTCGCGTTCGAAATCATGACTGCAGCGACATGAAGCGACGTGTCGCGGCGACATGTCGTCTGCGGCTGCTACGTGTAGCCGGCTACCAACTTGCACCATAATGCACCAATTATGAATTGCCTTTGATGTTTGCTTTTTGTTTGGTATGTTATACTTTAGAGATGGTCTCATATAAGTTTTATCGAAATATTAAATTGATACAACCAAATATAAAATAATGACGCTCCGGGTGTGGTTTCATTCAGCAAAAGTTTTGTTAAAGACTGCATCACATAAACATTTGCCAAGAACAAAGAAGATTGTAGGTGTTCGTAAGGAGCGGTGATAATTACTACTTACTAGTTTAAGTGTGTACATATACGAGTAGGTATATTGTAGAAGACTTTTTACTAATCACAATTTTATTCTAGTTGCTTTTCTTAATAGTTTATTGTAGTAATTCTTGTAGCATTGTACCATAACATAAGGTTACATTCATCATCATCATCATCTCAGCCGTAGGAGATCCACTGCTGAACATACGTCTCCCCCATAATTTTCAAAAAGGACCGGTTGGAAGCAGCCTGCATCCAACGTCGTCCTGCGACCTTTATCAGACAGTCTGTCCACCGTGTCGGTGGACGACCTATGCTGCGCTTGCTGGTCCGTGGTCTCCACTCCAGAACCTTTCGGCCCCATCGGCCATCTGTTGTTTCTTCTTAGTTCTGCGTGCTGAAGAAGAAAGAAGAAGGTTAGATTACCGCCTTAGAATATGAAATCCTAGCAATGTTGCTCTATGTCTCAGTGCTTATTGCTAGTAATCCAATTGCGGCAATGATTACAGAAATAATGGTTCTGTAAGTGCATCATAAAACATATACCCTTGCTGAGCTAGTTGTATCTGGTAATACAGTATGCTGTGGGATGCAGAATAAGCAGTCCAACTCGAACCTCTGCATGCGACGACGGGCTTAGCCTCGAGGATTACCACAGCGAGTCAGGGCTGTCACACGTTTCTGAAAGTTGAAATCACTTCTGCATTTCAAACCAAAATAAATTTATTTACGATTTGTGTTTTTGCTTTTAAAAAGCGATTGGTCGGTTAACGCAGTTGGTAGCAGTCCTGGCTTCTGACCCGCTGGTCCCGGGTTCGGTCCCTGACAAGTCAAATATGTGTGTTCATGAACATGTCTGTTTGACCTGTGTCTAGGTGTGTATATGTATATAAGTATGTATATCAGTCATCAGGTTACCATAGTACAGTATCTGCCTAGTTTGGAACCTGAAGATTGTTCTGTAGCCTGTCAATTGCCGACTAAGGGGAAAATGGGCAAAGTAACCAGCATGAGAGCACTATAGGAAGTTCCTACCACCTGTGGATATCCTCAGGATGTTACTCCCACAAAAGCTCAACCGAAATTCGATTTAGCGTTCGTATGGATATGATTCGATCCCTGAACTGTCATCATCAATATAAATACATTAGGTAGTAATATTTAAATACTGAACTTAAAGCCTAAGAATTACATGTATAGTACTTTATATCCAGACAAAAATCAGTTCATGTAGAATAGTGTTCTGTACTTGGTGCGGCTACAGGGCGCAAAAACTGTAAATATTTGAGTTTTAATGTTAAATACTTAAATTAAATAAAACTTTGTCACAACAAAACTGCTACATCTACTGTTTCTATTAAAGAAAACATGGCTATAAAAAGCACAATGGCATTTTAAAGTATTATTCAAATGCAAACATTAAATAAAGATGAAACGCCTTTGATGTATACCGTGTTGGAGATTTTTTAAGTAATATTTTGTTTTATATCTCTATGTCACAGGTGATTAATTTTGTCAAACACATTCATACTTCTTATGAACAAGCATAGAATACGCTGCAGACACTTTTGTGATGTCATGTTACTTGAACTCAAGTCAACATAATTCTGAGGATAAATCGATAGATAAACTCTAACACCACAGTACAAAAAACATTAACACACACAAATTAGTACATAACAGATGCAAAACTGAAAAACTTATAATTAATTTAAACTATTATACGTCGTCCCGATTGATCGTTATAATGGGCGATCTTATCGCTCAGAGTGATCTCTGCCAGACAACCATGCACGGAAATAAATATGTATAAAACTATCATTGGTTTATGAAACAAGTATACTTTAGAAGACTTATGAATTTACATTATAAAAATATACATAAACATAAATTCCTGAATTATACACATTCTAATACATACACTACGTAATACTGATAACGACGAAAACAAGTTGCAGATGCAGCACGCAACTAATGCGAGAGGGAAAACGCTTTGAAACTTTGTTCGAAAGAGTCCAAGGAAGGCGCACGTATAATGCGTTCAGAATGATGTTGGGGTTGCCGCGGTTCTGCAGCGCATCAGGTATGTTTGCAGAAGCACACATCGATGCTTTCTCAGCCATCATGCGTAAGAGTGTGGCTTCCCTGATGCGGCGGGTGCGTGACAGCAGTAACAGTCTCCTGAGCGTGGTGGCGGATAGGGTAGATGGGCCCATCCTTAACCACATGATCCAGATGCATGTGCTACCTTTCCGCCGTTGCGCCAAATAAATTATGGGAACTATTTCATGGGACAAACATTTAATTTAATTTAATTTTTCATTTTGACATGTTTTAATTGATATTGATATAATTTTATTTTAATTTTGATTTAGTTTAAATTTATTTATTGAGGTTTGATTAAGTATTATTTAATTTAATTAGATTTTACGCAATTTAATTTAATAATTACTATTTAAATTATGATGTTTTTATATATAGTTAAATGTAAGAAATGGATTTTAATCTGAAATAAAATAATTGATTGATTGATAATTTCTACAGGTAAGGCATTCCATAGGCGAACAGTTTCAACACTAAATTCGGAGTCAAAAATATTGTCCGGAGTCTTTAACATTAAGTTCGCTGATGTCTGTTAGTAAAAATAATTTCTGACATGTAAAAAGTCAAATTTAATCTGAACATAGCGCGGAATGGGGGATTGAATAAAATATTATAAAGTAAGTACAATATATTAGCAGTTCGGCGACAACGTGTAGGAAGCTATTTGAGTTTAGTGAGAAATTCAAACGTAATTATCATATTTTCGCAGGCCAAATATAAATCATACATTTTTAAGACGCTCAAGTTTATTTAGCTGGGCTTCTCTAAGGTCTATTTTAAATGTTATAAAATCAACAACCGGACCGAGTAAATTATTTATTTTTCAAACAGCAACACTGGTCTATAATTTTTCGGTGTAATATAATCATATAATGTTTTGCCGTAGTTCCGTTTACCGGACACGTGAACCGTACCACGGGCAATGAGTGAATTAAAATTATATACATTCAGATTGGTCAGTGTGGGCATAGATAAATTAATTAAGTTATCTATGGTGTGCGCAAGTCTGTAAGTAGATATAAAACATACACAAATCTGTTCTTAGGAACCATGCCATTGATTTTAGAGACAAAAAAAACTTCATTCATAGATTTTAAAAAAACTCGTAGACCGGGAATCGAACCCGATCATTTTGAACCATAAAACTAACGTTATTTGTATTTGGATATCTATTGTGTATGTTATCAGCAGTAAATATTACTATGAACGATATCTAGAACTAGCTGCTCTCCGCTGTTTCACCCGCGCGGTGGATGGATGATGATGATGATGATGTTGAATCTTATATAGCATATGTTACCCAGGGTGAATGTAGCTTTCCAATTTGAAAGAGTTTTTGAAATCGGTCCAGTACTTTATGAGCCGATTCGTTACAAACATACATACAAATCTTTTTTCTTTATAATATAGTATAAATGAATGAAATGCATTGTATTTTTTTTTTATTTAATTAAGTAGATGTTCGAAATTACAACAATTTTTTTCAATGCAACGTTCACCTCGTTTATGTGCGTAAAATTTTATGTATGATTGCATGTAGTTTTTCACTGATGTCCTAGCTGAGGGTCTGCACATAGCTTTAGCGGATATTAACACCCTAACTTGTGCTTTGCTCTCGTGTGTCTATCGTATATCTCGTGTGCGCCTTGTCGTTAATTCTGTTTTAGGACATCCATCTCGTCAAGGTTCGGCAGGGCCAACCCTATTCTGATGCAGTGCAGTCTGTCTATATGACAAAATGTTAGCGTTCAGCCTTATTGCTTTATATTACAGCAGCTCGTATGCATAACTGAATTGAAGTCGATCGATTCACAATGACAACACTTTTGTGGTCTTCGGTACTCAGTATGTTGTTTTATTTTATTGACACGAAGTACTTAGTATTCCATGGATGCACCTTGCTGGCCACAGTGTTGCAGAGGAAGGAACTCGGTGGTACCCCGAACTTGCTCAAGTTTGAATATAAGTACCAGGCTTTCATAAAGCAGAAAGAGATTCAAATACTATCTGCGTATCAATAGTATATACCTATAACCAGCGGAATCTTTGAGACTAGAGGTGTTACTGGGAATTTAAAAAATTAAGTATATTATTACTTGACGATCTTTATGAAATTTTCTCTGTTCAGTAGCTAAAAAGTTAACTTAAATTATAAACTATGATTCATCTCTCCGTGATATCGGAAAGCTAAAAGACCGTGTTGAAGACTAAGTTTTATGAGTAGAATAATGTCGGACACTCTGTAATGGTTTATAAAAACGATAAGCTTATTTCGCCGTTACCTCGAGCGTGCGACCCAAACGCTAACAGTCCAAGGTTCGTGTCCCAGCCAGTTCAAACTCTTTGGGTTTTGAAACTTTTCGTTTGTTTTTTTTTTGTTTACTAATATGAGTCAGTAAAAGTTTTTAAACCCATATATTATTTATTTTGTGATAAAAATAGCCTGCCGTGCGATTCTGTAATGATTCGTCGATGCGCTCGTCGACGAGCTCACCGATGTCAAATACTTTATGAGATATCGCCCTTGTACATAAGGTTTTTTTCCAACGTATCTTGTCATCTCGTCATTTTTTTCACGGATGTTGTCAAAGACGCAACGATGTTTGCTCTTAGAGAATCGCACGGCTGTACTGTTGTAATATTGCAGTTTATGCACAATGCGATAAGCGATAATCACGCGATTCATATGAATGCAACACGTGTTTTTTATTTTTGCAAAACTAATCATAATCAATTTATTAATAAAGCCAATTTACACGTCAAACTTCAAAATCATTACAATCAAATAATCATGTACATGCCATTTCCGGGTGCACATTGCACATGCAGACATACAAATAGCATATATATACATACCGTAATACATTAGTATTTATAACATAACACTAGGCGTGGGTCGTAACGCACTTTGGACCTAACGGGAACGTACGTAGTTACTTGCTTGACGTAACTATGTTCATAACTACGTCATTTTGTAACTAGTCACTCAGAATGTCACTAGTATCCTGTGCAATAACTTACGTAAAATAACCACGACCTGTATTGGATATTATCAGCGGTCTAATGAATTATTATAGGTAGTCCGTCTTCCATTTCTTGTATGATTATGTATAATAATTAGTATAAATTTGAAATGACATGTTAGATTTAGTTTAGGGAAAGGTACACCAAATGAACAAACTCTTCTTTCCAGCATTAGGACTGACTGGTTATTTTTCTTAACCTCTTTGTTTCTCTCGCGGTGCATAACATTATTCCTTCCCTTTCTTTCGAGTAGTTTTGTTTCTAGTCTTTGATGTTATGTGATAGTTACTACTTGTGGTACAGACGATTTTCGTTTCGCGTCGTCATGCTTGTGCGTTCCATCAAGAGGTTATTTTTCTAAACCTCTCGACTACTCTCGTAGCGTGTCTGAATTCTGTCCCTTTCCATCAAGTACGTAGTTTCTTACTATTGTAAGGTTGCCGAGGAGTTAGGGCGCGAAGTCACTACGCTATGCTTCACTGTGGTACATTGGCGAGTTATGGGTACAGCGCGTAACTACGTACAGAAAATAACCATACACTCGAGTCAGCTGACTACTCTTAGGTTGTGCAGTAAAGTTCAGAAATTATTCTTTGTAAATAAATATTTCTCGTGCGATTAATTCAAAACTTTAACTTGAACGCAATACTTATATGTTATTTTTAAGCACAAAATAACATATCTTCACGTCTATCTATCCTCGAGGGGATATACAGCGGTGGTAACACCTAGGTACGTTTCGCCAGATATGTTTTTGGTCCCATCGGGGACGAACCTATTGCCATCTACCGCTCCGGACTGCTATTAGGGAAATCCTTTGTCGGAAAACCTAATAACTGTCCAACCCAGGACTACGAGATTCCAAAGCAGCGGTTCCACCACTACATCAAAACCAAGCGAGCAAAGCCGCTAGCGGATCAGCTAGCGACGTCATAAAATAATTTACATTTTATACCCTATTCATAAAACCATTAATCTCATCTCATACCTGTAACTTAGTAACTGACAGCACGTACAAATTCAATGCTTTGTTGGATTAATCTTTTAAGTACTAAATCTCAGGTTTATACCCTCTATCCTATCGTATCCAATCTCACAGTTATGATTGTAATATCTTGAGAAAATAAAGCTAGCGAGTAACGGCGGCTAAGTACAAGGGTTTATCTACAATCAGTCGGCAGTAAAGCCTTGCTTATCTCTCATTAGGCGATACAGCTCAGCCATTAAACCGGTTATAGTCCAATAAAATTTGCGATAAATTCCGCTCAGCCCCTTTCGGTTAGCGTATCGCGGCTCACTAACTTCGGGGAGTTAGTGCTTCTGAAGCTCAGACCACTGCTTAATGCTAACGAAAACAGATTTACATGTCACACAGGACTCGGTGCTTACCTACTTGAGAAGCTGTGAGATCTCTGTGGCTGGGAGCGTATAGAGTGCATGTTCATCTTTTTAGGGCTAGGGTTCCTCTTGAGACGCAATAACTTTTTATCTTTTTAAGCAATTTTATAAAAAAACTTTAAATATTTAATTTTTTTTATAAAAGCATTGTAACTTGATAAGCATACCCTATTTTATAAGTTGTTTGGCATTCTAGGATTCAATCTAGACTTGAAATGTACAATTGCATAATATGTACGTTGAATAATGATATTTTGAATTGTAAATAAATACCAGACGGCTAAGCCGTGCGGCTGACGGTAAGCATTATGCTTGTCCATGACTGTTGCAGTTGGTTCCAGAGCTCGGTAGCCACATAGGTTTTTGGATATTTTCACCCAGTAATTTCAACTTCAAAGTGCCCTTCAGCATGTAACACGCAAACACTAGCACACTATTGCGTCGCCGCAGAATATCTGCGTTAGTACCGACAAATACCTTCCGCACAAGGAACCTACAACATAGTAAGTCAAATTACCTCACTTTTTATAATCGCACCCTATCTGCAGTGGGTATATTCTATAACTCCGTTCCTCATGGACTAAAACGAAGAGAATATGAAGCATAAGTACAGTACAGTACATTTATTCCTCCACACATTACTATTTCACTAAACAACAATTATAGTTTTTTAACCTGACTCTTTTTTCTTTATTATTTAGTTATGAAACGGTACAACAAACGAGGCCCTGGTGTTACGTGTAACCTCTGCCTAGAACAGATGCATTCCCTCACAAGTGATGACCTGCAATGCACCTTCTGAGACTGTTGTTAAGCCTCATGTACCTGTTGTTTTTTAGTATATCAAAACAGAACACAGTAATGTGAAAAATACTACTAAGGGGTAAGAATAGGTATGATGGTGCTTAGTACTTCCCCGGACAAACTCATACCCTTCGGCCACATATATATTTTTAGTGTTCATGTAATATATATATTTTTAATATGTATTTGAAAAGACTGCAGTATAATTAAGCCTAACAGATAAGAGGAATATTGCAGTGCCTAGCAGAATTATTTGTACTGTTTTATTTTTACTTACTAGTCTAAATTCTGCAGCAAAACAATGTAAATCTAAATAATAAAAAAAGAAACTCTGCAGCAAAACAATGTAAATCTGAATTTAAATATAAGTCCACAAGTAAGAACTTTTCCTAAAGAACTGTTATATTTATACTTTGTTGATAAGTTTATCTCTAGACATCGTATAGGAATTTATTAAAGAATGGGTGACTTCCAGCCTACATGAGTGGCTTGAGCACGACTGACGCGATCTTCAATCTGGCTCATAAATCGTGATAAAGCTTCACCTTCTACTTGAAATGTTGAATTGCTTTATACATAATGACTACTACTCCTATTCCACTTCTCAAAAATTATTTCAGATTCAAATTAGTTCAGGCTTTCTAATTTGCTTATAGAAATCAAATGGCCCCAGCTATCTCCCAAAACCCTAGCTTAGTTAGCAAGATCACCGCATGTGTTTTGTTTAAGTTTTCAGCCACCACAATGTAACGGTACACAAACTCACAACAATGCCTCCGAATCGTCTGAACGTCATTGAAGCAGTCGTAAAGCCATAACCGGCTCATGGGGCCCGTAAACTGCTTTATCGATGCCAGAAAGAATTCAATTTTAGTTTAACACGCGCCATACCCCGCGCTCGGCTCACGGACGAAATTCTGCATGATTTATTTTAAACTTTACCTCTTACGCTCTACGAAGGACTTATTATTTCTTCGTAGCTTACGCTACAAAGTAATAGTTTAGCTTCTTTGTAAAACTAGAATGGCGTGAATAAAACGTAAGTTTAGTGTATCATTTGATGCCATTTTGAATGTCATTCCGTAAACGAAACAGTCATGAAATTTCTTATACTGTGCTGGGTTCTGTTTTGTAATATATCATGTCAATTGTTATTAAATAATATAGTGGTATACTAAATAATACGTTTGATTTAATATAATAAAGCGCTCGCAGCGGAGCTCGACTCAGCGATCTTAACCGATCAACAAGTTAAGCAACGCTTGCTGCGGTCAGGAGTTGGATGGGTGTGTGCTAGTGGCATTATACAACTGAGCGCTTCCGTGTTTCGGAGGGCACGTTAGGATGTCGGTCCCGGTTGTTTGTCTTAGGGCAACAGTCATTAGGCTATGTCGAAGGCCTTCGGTTGGCCCGAAATTTCAAAATGGGTTGGCCACTAACCTATCTACCAAGCCGCATTGGGTCCGTGGTGGATTTTGACCTAACTCCTCTCTCTGAGAGGAAGGCTCTAGTACAAAATGAGCTGATTATGAATATAATTATGTCTTAATTAATTTTCCCTTAATTTTTGCTAATCAGAAGAGCCATGGACCATCACGGCTTTTTAAGCTTATTTTTTTAACATGGATTTGTTGAACTACTTCATGGAGTGATACGATAGAAAGTGGCACACTGGACCTGGAAAGGTAGCTGGCTCTAAAGTCAAAGTCAAAGTTAAAATCATTTATTCAATTTAGGCATCAAAGACGCACTTATGAACGTCAACTTTTCATTACTTTAAAGACTCTACCGCCGCGTTCCAAAATATATAGAGCCCGAGAAGAAGCGGCAAGAAACTCGGGACCATTCTTTTTATATAGATGTTTACAATGTTTCTACTTAGGTACTACAAATATTACATTTTATGGGTGGCAGAGAGACAGCTTGCCAGAAGTGGAGTATTCCAAGCATCTTTATCTTCTATATAATGTCGAACTTTATAGTAAGCTTTTTTTATTAAAACGTTTTTTACAGTCAACTTGAATTTGCCCTCTGTGAGCTCAGTTATGTGTTTTGAGATTTTATTGTAAAAACGCACACAATTTCCTAGGAATGACTTATTAGTCTTCGCAAGTCTAAAACTAGGTACAGCTATCCTATTTGTATTTCTAGTATTAAAAGTGTGGTGACCACTATTTAACTTATATTTATGTAAATTTTTACGAACATACATTATATTTTTAAATTCGTATAAGGAAGGCAACGTTAATATATTGATTTCTTTAAATAGATCTCATAAAGATTCACGGGGACCCATTTTGTATATAGCTCGAATAGCACGTTTCTGAAGGATAAAGATGGTCTCTATATCAGCCGCTGAACCCCATAGCAATATCCCATATGACATTACGCTGTAGAAATATGCAAAATACACTAACCGCGCCGTAGCTCTCAAGGAAAGCTGCCGGAACAAACTGTTTAGGTGCTTAATGTTTCATTCTTCTTGGGTAGCAGTAGATATATTTACCATTACTGAAAGCCCGACCTATGTTTTCCAGTCAAAGGGATGATGAATGAGTCCACGTTACTTTTTACTTAGGTACAATATACAACTTAGTTTTGTTGAGAAGCTCTTGAAAAAATAATATACGAAAAAGTGTAAAAAATTTTAATGCTTAATTTGCTCATATGTTTTGATATTGTTTAATGATAGGTATCTTTTATGTGTTTAATCCCTTGACCGCAAATTCCAGCAAATAATTTGTGCTGCACTGAAACAATGCATTTCCTGAAAACGCGATTTGACTGCTTAAGAACATTATATCTAGATAAATTATCTGAATCTTTGTTAAAATTTGAATACAAAAGATTCTTCAAATTCTCTTGACATTCGAGCGAGCACACCTAAAAATACAAGTCAGGAAAACAATGAATGTTTGTTTCCCGCTCGTATTTTTAACGCTTTCGCTAGTTTTTTCTTATTACCCCGCTGCGAGCGTGTATGATCATAATAAATCCACAAACACAAAGGTCGCAGATATTCGCGCAAAAAGCAACGGGTTTTCGCCAAAAGTATTATTTTGAGACGGCAAAAAACGGCAATTAGCCATCGCGCTCAACGCGGACCGCTTTAATACTGCTTTTTCAAGTTTTTTTTACTTCTAATGGTGCTGTTTTGTGGCATAAAAGGGGATACGTTATCGTTAAGAAAGTTTATAGGATTATTAAATTAGCATCAAAAATAGTCGTTAATGTTGAAAGCTGTAAGTTGGCGACCGAGTACTTATATAATGCCATAAACTAGAATAGTAGGTAGCTACGGTATATGCAGCAGCTACTTTGTTTGTAGATTGTAGTATTGCATTCTTGTAGCTCTTTCAGTAATAGGTATCACTTCTCTGTGTTAAGCAAGTTGTTTGTAGGTAAGTGAGGAGACCACTGAGTTGTTCGCTTTATGGTAAGTGGCACGCCTTCCCATGAGAGTTACGGTGCCATCCCGACTAGCATAGTAGTAGTTTGTGAGAATCTGATATACTAGGAATCTGGTATATTGGTCATCTGATCTGGTGTTTTAGGAATCTGGTATATAGGGAACGAACGGTCTAGCATAGACTACTATTTCCTCTCTGAGGACGACCTGATCTAGGTTTTATGATTTTTTTCGACCAGTAATTCTAAGCTCGCTAACGTTTTGTATCATAGATTAGATAATTATGGAATGTACCTCTCTCGCGTCGCAAAGTTAAATCATTACAAAGTATCAAGTTGTAAACAAAATCATTTATTCGATTTAGGCTTGAAAGACTTACTTGTGAACATCAGTCATTAAAAAAAATTAAAAGAGTCCACTGCCGCATTCTAAAATAAAATACAGCCACTTCGTAAATACGAGCCAGAGACTCAGGGCCGTTCTTTTCTATTGTGTTTCTACACTCTTTTATCTATATTACAATCTTATATACTTGGCACAGATGGAGTACTCCAAGTTTTCTAAAAGTACTTCAAGCGTATTAGTCTTCTTAATAACGTCTTACTAGGTACTTAATATGTAGTTTTAATCAATCGTTTTTATATCAAATTCAAATTCAAATATCTTTATTGCATATCACATAACTAAACGGTTGATACATAAAATGGTAGTTCCTGTGATACCCCGTAAGGGCACTGCAACTTAAGAGAGGGGTACATTACTTATTTGAACCTCTAATCATAATCATGTTAAACAATAGATAGTTAAACAAATATATAAAAAGTAATCATCAATAAAGAATGTGCGTTTGTGAAGGTGTGTGTGTGTGCGTATATGGTGTGTATCAGTATGTTCCTGTTCTAGAGACGACCATTTATATTATAGTATTATTATTATTACATTAATGTATTATAGAATATCTATATAATCTCTATTTTACCCAAGTAGGTACATATTTATGTTGTATAATGTAGGTTAGTGTGTATGTTATGTAATTAGGTATTTTAAGTAATTTTAATTGTTTATTACAGTTTATCATTCAAATATTCATCAATTGAATAGTAACATTTTAAAAGTAGTAAATGTTTTAATTGTTTAATAAATTCTTTATCTTTGTCTGCATTTTTTATTATTTCAGGTAAGTGATTGTATAGTTTTATGGACATGTGCAACGACCCAGATGATAAGACTTTCAACCGGGAAGGTGGTGCCACTAGTTGTTTTTTACGGCTATGTCTTAGAGAATATTTTGTATATATATAGCCAACTGGTTTACAGTCTTTCCATGAACTTAAATCTGTATTTTGGGATTTTATTGTACACTAGCTGCCCTCCGTGGTTTTACTCGCGTGATGATAGATGATGATGAAGTATATAGCCTATGTAGGGTATGTAGGGATAATGAACAATTTCAATAGTAGAGTTTTGCAAATCGGTCTAGTACAGTGGTTCTTGGAAGCACCCGAAGTGGTCCGCGAAGACATCCAAACAATAAAGATTTTTGGAGCTAACTATTGATTTATTTATTTATTTATTTACAATAGTAATATACACCTTTACAGTTTTATTAACCAAAGCGGTGCTACACTAAATATTACGAGTATTATGTACATTAGAAATAAAGAAATATGGTCAACGTAGGCAAGGGTTCCGGAGTTATTCACAAAATTCCCATTAAAATAATATAAATAGGTATTACCTATCTCTGAAATTTAAATATTTCATTATACTTTTTAAATACGGTTAAGTACGGCATAGCATTTTTTTGCATATTTATTTATAGATAGATGTTGTTATGTGTGTGTTGTGCAATTTCTTTATAATATTAGAATAGAAATGCACACAGTTCCATAAAAATGTGTTGTAAATTTAGAAATAAATTATTCGTATTTGCTAGTCTAAATCTAGGCAGAGCATAAAATTTAGGTTGGAAAAGTTGGCGTAGTACACAGTTAGACGCGAGTCTGGTCCACCGAGGCGGTTGCGGCACGCCAAGTGGCGTGCTGCAAGAGAGAAGGGTCCGGCAACGGACAGCCGCGGCGGGTTCGCGGTCGTGTGTGAAATCTGTCCCGGGTTCCTGCCAAAAGCGGCCGTGACGGAACACCGCAGAGGTTTCGTGGGTATGCTGCCCTTCTGGCAGAGACTCCCACATATCCACCGTGCTCCCCCCGAGGCCGGTGGTATCCGTAAAGGATTACTATGCGTTAAAAAAAAGTACGCAGTTAGACGCAGGCCGTATCTTGAAGGCGCTGTTGCGTTAATGTGGTGGAGTGTGGGAGCACGGGTACACACACCACGTTGCGTCACGTAGCACATGACACCAGCACCACCAGCATCACGTCTCCCCACGCGCAGCCCTCAAACTAATGAGAACTGACGATTTAAAATTGTTTTTCGTCGTAATTTTAGAATAATTACTTTTTATTAAATGGCTTTGTAAATCATTCCTTCAGCGCAATTATATATACGTACCACCAAACGATCCAACTATAAATCACAGTCGTTTATTTTACATTAAAGTGCACCTTAATTAGCACAGCCATTTTAAATAAACTTTAATAATTCCCCGGCGAGACGCAGCGTGGCAGAATGCAGCCTGGCGCAATGGCTAGCTGGCAGACGTTCTGCCACAATGATTTAGGTGCTGCGCTGGCAAACACTGCTCCTGTCTTTATCTTGCGACGTAGGAGGTGCTTGGAAATTAAGTGAAAACGACGACTTGCACTTTGCTTATAACTGCAACAATAACGACTTCAAAGCATGTGGTATAAGATTCATAGAAAAGTTATGAAAAAAACGATTTATTCAACTACAGGAAACAAACAATACATTGGTGTTGTTATACAGGTGTATACAGGGACAATGGAGCTGTAACTTGTGACAGCTTGGTGGAATTCTGAGTTAAGTTTCTTTCTTCGACGGTGACTTTGTAATTATGCACAGAATATTGCAGTTTCTCGAAGTGGCAGTATTTAAAAGAAACTTTAGGTAAGGCAGGACATTAAACGCCTCCAACTTAGCCGAAGCCGAAGGAGCAAGGCTCCGACGCCGGCGGGACATAATTAAACACGACGGAGAAAATGTTCAAACACAACATTCCAAGGGAAACTCGGAATATTGCATTAAAATCTACGAAGGAAGGAGTCTAAGTAATGCACTTCCGCCATTCATTCCCACAGACTCCCATCTGCGAGGCGCGGCGCGAGCAAATACGACTTTGTCGCACTCGACACGGTCACAATGAAGAGACCGAGGAAAAATGCAGGAAATTTCGAGAGCAAAGAGGGGATTAAAATAGATCGAACCGACATTGAATTGTTGCCTTTCAGACCTTGTAATGGCTCGTGCCTTTAGCCTATATTACACTTTATTATGGATTCGGTACCTTTTCTCGGTTTGCCCTTGCAATAAAACGTTTTAGCCGTATATATTGAGCTCTTGAAATAATCTCAATCTTGCATCTGTTCTAGCCAGAGGTAACCATTTAAATTTGGGTGGGCTGTACTTGCACCGCCGAACAAAATAAAAAATCAAGGGAGTCGGTGGAATACAAACGCTCTAGTAACAATTACAAAAATATGGAACGTCCTATTATTTAAACATCTGTATATTTATGAAATGAACAACTGTCGTTTCAATTTTGCGAATGTTAAGAATCATATCCCGCTAATATTATAAATATGTGAAAGTTTGGATGGATGGATGGATGTATGATGTTAATGGATGTTTGTTACTCAATAACGGCAGAACGGCTGAGCGGATCTGGTTGAAATACGGTACAGAGATAATTAATAAAAAGCTTAATATTTTATATTCTTGGGCACAGCATAGACAAAATAACAAGATTTGGGCCTACGTTAAGATCGTACAAAATGTAAAGATAACAGTTCTGTCAAAGTTAGTGTCAATTTCTGATAGATAAGTCTTCTTCTTCTTCTTGTTTGTATGGCTTGTGATAGATAAATCAAAAACACGCTATCATTTTGACAGCTTGATACACTAGACGTGCTCGGCGACCATCAAGGATGATAAAATGTAATTACAGTTTTTACAGTTTATTCCATGGTCATTAATTACTTGTACTGTATTTTATTATTAGTGTTTACTGATTGATTTACTAAGGCCAACAGACCGGCAGAACAGACATTGTATTTAGCGGAAGTGTCACTAAATATTTCTTCTAATATCGTTTTTGATAATGGATTTCCGCAAAGTAACGCCTGAATCAATAAATTACAGATATTAATGCAGAAAACATCCAGCAGCTGCACTTGTTTACAACTGGTTCAAGTGAGACCACGAGCGGTATCGACGATACAGTTATGATATACGATGGCTTGCGCCGACGGCTCTGCTTACAAGTTAACAACTTCAGTGTTCTATAAGTGAAGAGGTCGGGAACTTACACGTGCAGAAACTTGTGTTGCTTTATCTTTGGTGTGGTTTGTATTACCTACCTTGTTGTTTGTGATGTTTTTGTTTATTTGGTTTGGAGAATTAAAAACGGGAGAAACGTAATATGTTACTTACAAAACAATGTTTGTGGCATACATATATATACTTAATATTATAAAGGGGAAAGATTTGTATTTCTGTATGTAATGAATAAACTTAAGAACTACTAAACTGTTTTCAAAAATTCTTTTATTGTTAGAAGGTTACATTATCACTGAGTAACATAGACTCTCTATGTTACTCTATCTATAATCTATCTATCTATAATATGTTCAAAAAGTTAGGGATTCGTGCGAAAACTTTGATATACCACTGAAGGTGTAAAAAAACATATCCAAAAAAACCCTATATCGCGTTCGGTGTAGATACTACTGACAATAGAGGAAAGTGATGTACAACAGTTTATAGATAATATCAATTTTGTTATAAAAACTAACGTGGTTTTCAATCATTATTAATAAAATACGGGATTACTCACGTAATATTTCAGTGCTAAGCGAGACGTCATCGACGCGGGCGTCCCGATCACTCCTTGAAAAAGGCCACCGAATGTGGTCGAAACTATAGTCGGACCTATCCGATAAATATTACGTGAGTAATCCCGTATTTTATTAATAAAGATAATATCAATATCTACAAAAATGTCTGCAACGCCATATGCCAAACTATTACCTACAGTTATGTCACAATAACTACTTTTTCATATTGGAATATGCAACAGCTCGTGCCGACGGCTTGCAATTGTTGTGCGAATGGGGTGAACCAATGTCTCGGGTGACAAGCGCAGACAGTGGCCCGCAAAGTTGCAGCCTAAAGCTCTGGGTAGCACTGCAACTGTTATTAGCATATGTAGTGCTTACCTTCAGGCGCATGACTTGTCCGGTCCATCTTTAGATAGTATAAAACAACGTGGACAACATGTTTCATTCAGCACTTCTTGATATCAATTTTCAATCAAAAAAATCAACAATAAAGGTAGAGATAAACTGAGCCCAGGTATGCAACGCATTATGATATCTAGACTTTTGAATTTGTATGAAACCAGTTGAATCAGAAACATACTGGTCTCTCTCCCGAGGGTTCCTGCCTTGCCGTGGTGGGGTGGCTCGGTAGCCGTGGCTTCGGATACCACGGTGAAGCAAACTAAGAGGAACCATTGGGCCTGCAAGTGATAGCAAATAGCTGGCGGGCTGGCGCCCCTATGGTCTTTGCCCTCCAAGTCCACATGGGAGCGGTCACTGTAGGTTGCAACTGAGTCGTTACGGCAGTGCGACTGAGATTTAGAGGCCGCGGTCGCACCGCTGTCCCTATCGTCTTCGGCCGAAGTAGTAGGCGGTGAAGCTACTCACCTGACCGATCGTAGGGGGAATTAGGGCGGCCAGACTCAGAGGAGTCTAGCGTCCATTTGCAGGTCCCCTGAGGCGGTTGCGGCACGCCAAGTGTTCTGGCGTGCTGCAAGAGAGAAGGGTCCAGCAACGAACAGCCGCGGCGAATTCGCAGCCGTGTGCGAAAGCTTTCCCGCGTTCCCGCCAAAAGCGGCAATGACACACCGCAGAGGTTTGATGGGTATGCTGCCCTTCTGGCAGAGACTCCCATATAACCACCGTGCTCCCCCGGGGCCGGTGGTATCCATAAAGGATAACTCTGCGTCAAAAAAAAAGAAACATACTGATCACACGCAACTATGCATATGATAAGTATGTTTCTGATTTACTAAATTAATTACTAAATTAAAGAGTCTAGGTCATATGGCGTTGCATACGGGGGCTCAGTTTGTCTATACCTTCTCTCTTCGGTCGTTCCCTCATGACTGAGGATCGTGATCATCATGGCAGCACTTTGGTTCTAACGAACTGTCTCCATCGGCTCCGGTCTGTGGCCATCTCCACCGCGGTGTAAAAGCGGGACGTTGGTGTTTCTTTAAGTTGGTCAGACCACCTGGTCGGAGACCGGCCTCGTGAACGTCTATACCTTAAACATTGCTAATATAAATGTACATCAGTAAAGGTACAACAATCAAATCCAAAACACTGACGTTACAAGTACACCTATCATCACTTGTTATAACGTTTTCATCCCTTATCCCCCCACGAGCAGTTCAAATAAAAAGTTGGGATTCAGTGATTGTCTTCAAAAGGATACGGTCATAGAAACACTTGCTTCATGTTTTATCATCGTACTACAGTTAACTTATAACATTTGTTGAAATAATACTAAAACCTGAATGTTTGTATGTATAACACTGTTTTAAACTATCACGGTTGTTCTCTAAAGTTATATGATTATTAACGGGATATTTACCGTGGTAAGGTTGTGGAGTGAGCTCCCGATATTTCGGCGCAGATCAGATTCAGTCTTCCCGTGAATATGGTGCATGTAACTGCGCCGAAATATCGGGAGCTCACTCCACAACCTTACCACGGTAAATATCCCGTTAATAATCATATAACTTTAGAGAACAACCGTGATAGTTTAAAACAGTGTTATACATACAAATTATGTTTGTTACTTAATCACAATAAAATGGCTGAACCGATTTGCATGGAATTTGAAGTGGGACGGTTTGTACCCGGGATATATGTGCTACTTTTTATGATAGCGGTTTACAATAATTATAATATTTCTGTGGAGTTCTCCCGTAGTGCGATATAATTGTTATATTCGTGCAAATGACATTACATCTACTTTGTTGCACCGTTCATATACGTGCAGTTAACATTCCCCCACAGCGCAAGCCACCAGCCTCCGCTAAATGTTTAGGAGCTGGATCGTACAGCCGGAGTAGGCGTGGAGACAAACCCTTGGGGGTTTTTACTATTATCAGAAACTAGCTGCGCCTCGCAGTTTCACCCTCGTGGTGATGGATGATACTGGAAAAGTATTATAATTATGTGCTTCCCCGGGATATCTATAATGTTGCCAACTTTTAGTACAATCATTATCCTAATTTTCTAAAATAAAAGTATCATAAGTGACTCCTAATAACATCAGCTTCTGCCAGTAAAAGTCTCGTTAAAATCGGTCCAGCCGTTTCAGAGCCAAAGCAAACAAACTGACCGACAGACAAAAAATTCAATAAAAGTTAATAACACCATATGGGCCTCGTGCTTATACCGTCTAATAATCTTCGTCTAATAAAATAATCGGTTCATCAGTTAGGGAGCTGCCACACACACACACACACACACACACACACACGTCGTTTTTAGAAAATAATTAAACGCAGGATTCCGTACCATTATCTCTAATAAATATTTCAAGTTACATGTTATCGTTATTAAGAGCGAGAAAAAAGTTATGAAAATCTCGTTTGTTGTATGAGCGCCCCTTGAATATTAGTTTTATTCTAATTTCACTATTTATTTTCAAATTGAATAATATAACTTAATATTCTGTAAGTATATCAAGCGTCTACCTGTTGCCGTTATCAAAATCACATTTGTTAAATGGAAGTCCATTTACTTATATTTGATTAATTCTGTTTTTTAATATTTGTTGTTATAGAGGCAACATAAATACATCTGTAAAAATTTCAATTGTCTAACTATCACGGTTCATGAGATACAGCCTGGTGACAGACAGACAGACAGATGGACAGCGGAGTTTTAGTAATAGGGTCCCAATTTATAATTACCTAAGGATTAAGGAATAGCAATATATTTATAAATGACAAATTTTTAATTATTTGTAAGTAATTAAGAACCTCTAATTTTTGATGCTTTACATTGCGCACATTATTATTTGAAATTACTTTTATTGTAGAACCTGTTGTTTTAGAACCATGACTTATTGCCATTTAAAAGCACGTTGGAGGTGCCCTCTTGCCAAATAATATAAACTCATGATCGCAATCCCACGGAGACGGTATCACAACATTGTTGTTTGTTGAACAAAACTGCCTCCGTCGATGTTATATAATAACTAGTAGGTACTTCCTGTACTTTATTCATCTGTTGTTGTTTTTATACCGTGAGAAAGTTCCAAACTGATGTTTAAGGTAATTAAAAATAACATGTGTTTCATTATTTATGTTAGAGTTTATTTTCATCAAGTTTTGAGTGAATCGCACCAGTCGCATCAATATATTTTTGGTTTCTATATTGATACTAAAGTACACCTTGATTATAGTTTTCACAAGTACAATTTGAATAAAATAATACTGACTTCCATTCTATTCAGTTATTAGAGTGCAAATCAAAAATTACTGGACCGAATTTCATAAAATTTGTATGGAACCACACGGGAAGCACCAGCATTCAAAAGAATTTTGAGAATCGGTTCACCCTATTGAAAGTTAGGAGGTAACAAACATTTACATTTAAAATACAGTCAAGTTGAGTACTTCGTTCTTTTTTTGAAAGTTGGTAGAAAAAAACAACTGTTTAGATTTGGGTCAGTTACAGTTTTATTGTATGTGTTCGGATATAAGTACTCTGTGACACCTTGTATAAGCTTAAATTCTTCTTCGCCTCTTCACCCCCTTGCAATTTTGGTTACACTTCAATTTCGGAACTTGATAGTCAATGGAATTTCTAGTTCCAAAATTGAAGTGTAAACTGTTTTAGAATTGAACTATTAATGTTTTGAGTTAATTAAATGTTGTTGAAACACTACTGTTGAACCGTACAGACGGACAAGTGAACATATTTGTAACTGAAGTGAAGTGCCGCAATCGTACGCGCTTTTGGAGACCCCGCGCCGGCCACACCACATGGAAACTCTGAGAAGACGTTTGGACTTGACTGCAGGACTTTTCTTGATGAATTGATAAGTTAATATATTCTATTCCTCAGTGGACTTAGGTCTAGGTATACTGTAGCTTAGTCGTGAACTTAAAGACATCGTGGAACTTGTAAGGGAACTTTGAGTGTATTTCTATATATGCCCCGGTGCTATCGCCGGTAGTAATATGTATAGATGACAAGTCGTTCACTTGACGGGCGCCATTCCAACTACCTTTAGAACTTTTATGTTATATAATTCAATCAATTGGTGAAAGTGCCGTCAGAGAATTTTCATTTATATATCAATAACATGTTAGATATTTGAAAATTTGGTAAAACATAATAACGTAAATAACAAGGAATGAATATTTAAATCTTGTTTGTATAAATATGTTCATGTGTTTCATAAAACCTTAAAATATATGAGACACGACACCAAAACAACACAAGCAAAAGCGTCAAAGAAACAAAGCGCTCGCGATATTGCAAACGCAGTCGAGATTAAAGCATGCATTGTTAAAGGGTTAACGGTTGAAGATCTTCGTGCCGTTCTGCAGGACCAGCGGAGGATGGAGATACACCGGGAGCCAGAGATCTTGCTCCAACACACACGAGTTTGAAACAACTCTGAACGTCGTGTGCCTTATAACCACCGATCCAAGTAGTAACGGTAGAAAAGTTTGCTTATCTTAATTGAATGACTAGGCAAAACCCGCAAAGCTTGCTTCTACTTCATCTTATTTCAATCTAATAACTTCAAACGAGCAATTTTCGTAAATATATGCATATATATAATTTGAATCTCGGAAACGGCTCCAACGATTTTCATGAAAGAAGGAATTTTCGGGGGCAATAAATCGACCTAGCTAGGTTTTATTTTTAGAAAACCTCGTTTTATCCGTGTTTTCAGGCTGTGTTGTACCAGGCCAGCCTCAAAAACCTGCAAACTCCAGCAGTGGAAGCGCTTTGGGTTTTTTGAAGTATGCGAGGTGCTGGTAAAGTTGTAAGAGCAGATTTGGAGGTAGCGGCCGAGTTTGAGAATTTATTCACTAATATTGCTTCTTTAACAACCAAAACTCTAAAAACTTCCTCCATTTCTGCTGAGATCTTACTTAAACAAAGTGTAACTGAATGTGACACAACTTTTAAATTTTCAGTAGTTAATTGCAAAGATATAGTAAGCAGTTTCAAAAGTCTAGATGCAAATAAAACGGCAGACCTATGGGGTCTTTCTGTGAAGACCGTTTCTTCAATTATAGATGTAATTGCACCCAATCTAGCAGCTGTGTTTAATAGTTGTGTTACAAGTGGTGTATTTCCTGACCTAATGAAGCACAGTAAAGTGGTTCCTTTATTCAAATCTGGTAGTACTACTGATCCAACAAACTTTCGGCCTATTTCTGTAATACCTACGCTAAGTAAGATTTTCGAAAAAATTATATTACATCAATTAGAAACTCATTTTAGTGCAAACAAAATTTTCCAAAAAAAACAATTTGGGTTTACAAGGAATCGTTCTACTATAGACGCAGGTATAGAACTTATAAAAGATGTGTTTGATGTCTGGGAGAACTCTCAAGATGCCTTAGGTGTTTTTTGTGACTTATCTAAGGCATTTGACTACGTCCGACATGATATACTTGTCAGGAAATTACAACACTACTGTATTAGGAACATGGCTCTGAACCTTTTGACTTCATATTTAAATGATAATCGCTCGGCTCTATAATCTCAATGGGCGTTCCCCGCAACGCAGCAAAACGCAATTGCTATAATAGTATTAGTTAATTTAAATACTTAGTAAATCAAACAGTAAACACTAATATTAAAATAAAGTACCTACGTACATACAAATATAAAATTGATCACAATGGAAAAAAACTATCATTACATTTCATCACCCTTGACGGTCATCGAGCACGTCTAGTGTATCGAGCTATCAAAATGATAGCATGCTTTTGACTAAACTACACTACACAAGGTTCAATACTAGGGCCGTTCTTGTTTTTAATCTATATTAATGACTTACCTTATTATGTAGAGAAGAATCACGAGATTGTATTGTTTGCAGATGACACTTCACTGTTATTTAAAATTAAAGGGCAGTTGTTAAACTTGACGATGTTAACAATGCATAAGCTGAAGTTGTGAATTGGTTCAATACAAATAATCGTCTCCTCAATGAGAAGAAAACTAATTGTATAAAGTTCTCGACACCAAATGTGAGACAAGCAGAATCCAATATACAATTGAATGAAACAGGGTTTGGACCTTGTGGAGTCAACGGTCTTTTTAGGAATTACTATGGACGCTAAATTGCAATGGGGTCTCCACATTGAAAAATTGTCTAGTAGGCTCAGTTCAGCGGCTTATGCTGTTAAAAAAATTAGACTATTAACTGATGTAGACACAGCTAGAATAGTTTATTTTAGTTGTTTCCATAGCGTTATGACTTATGGCATACTGCTCTGGGGATGTTCTGCAGATATCAATTCTATTTTTATACTGCAAAAATACGAGCGATCTACAGTTTAGCTCCCAGAGTTTCCCTTAGAATTTAAAGACAGAAGTTTAAAGACATAAACATTCTAACTGTTGTCTCTCAGTTTATCTATGCAAATCTAATGTATGTAAAGAAAAACATTAGCAGTTTTGATAAAAGGAGTGATGCTCATTCCATCAACACGCGAAATAAGCACAGGCTATCCGTACATGTAACGCGTCTCCACAGAATAAGTCATTCTTTTATGGGACAATGTATACGATTCTATAATAAAGTTCCCAATGTTATCCGAGATTTGCCTATTACTAAGTTTAAAATTACTATTAAAACTAAACTCTGTCAAAAAGGTTATTACAAAATTTCGGATTACTTGGAGGATAAAACAACTTGGTACTGATCACTCCAGGATCTACCTACTCGTGTACTAAGATGTCAAAGTGCAGCGTGTCTTGCCCTACTGATACCATTATTATGTTCTCTTTTGTCAGGCAACACACTGGAGCTAATATTTGTAGTACCTAAGTAAAAACATTGTAAAACATCTGTATAAAAAGAATGGCCCAGAGTTTCTTGCCGCTTCTTCTCGGTAGGCTCTATATATTTTGGAACGCGGCGGTAGTCTTTAAAGTACATTATAATGAAAAATTTACGTTCATAAGTGCGTCTTTGATGCCTAAATTGAATAAATGATTTTGACTTTGACTTTGGCTCAAGCTTTGACCGATACAATGTCCTCGATAAACAAGGAGCGGAACAAACAATATGCCCAAAAAGATCTTCTACAATGGGTTCCTACAATATGTAACTTCCTAACCTACACGGATGGAATAAGTAATCTTAATAGAACTTACAGCGATCCCGCTGCGTCGAGCGTAGCATCCGTTAGTCGGTTCTGTTAGGGGAAGGAGAGAATAGGCGTTGGGCAGGAAACAAGGATGGGAATAACCAACCAAACACATCATCCATGTCTCGCCACGTGAGTGGAAAACAGGCGTCGATCTGCTGCAGTTCACGAGTGTCCCAAATCACAGGTAGATTTAATCCGGTGTAATATACCACTCTAACACTAAACACTCAAAAGTGAACAACAGTGATTGCCTAGAATAACTTCAATTAATTACATTTTTCAATTATACATTTCCAAAACCAAACCTAGCTCGTTAGCCATTTTTACAAGAAGAGTATCTCTGCCCAAAGTGAGCATTACAAAAGTCAGTATTAAAATCCAAGTGATGTTACGAGCGGCGCCATCTAGTGTTAGAGTTCGGGACCAAACACAGGCAATAAAAACCGACACAGCAACACTAAAGCTACTTGACAACAGGTGGCGTTGTCAAGCAACACTAAGCCAGTGAGTGGTTTTAGGTTAAAAATGGATATTATTGGTCTAACCAATAATATTTTTTTTTAAATTACGAGCAAAGATCGGTCATCTAGGTGCTACTAGCTTATGCGTGTCAGTATTCGTGTCGAATAAGATTATCGTGATTCCTCGGGAACTACCCGCTGACGGGATAAAAGTATCAAATGTGTTAATGCCAGGGTACGACCATCTCCACTCCAAATATCATGCGAATCCGTTCGATAACTATTACACAATTGAATAACATACATACTAACTTTCACAATTAAACTGTAGTAGGATTTTAGATCCGTTTAATACCATATCGGTAAAGTTTTTGTATGATGTGTATTGCTCTCGATGTGTCTCGGGAGGCCTGCATCCGTAACACCTAAATAATGCAAGGTTCACGCCGAGTAAGCCCTGACTCTCACCGATTCTACCGCTGTTACCTTCATTTCAAATAACTATTCCTGTACCAGAGTAACTCTGTTATGTGTTAACCAAATACACTTCCTATTCAATACAATATATTTATTTATTATCTTATATTAACTTTGAAACTGCCGGACCAAAAAAAGAGGTAAGAGGCCGCTCCTTTCAGCTTAGTGGTCAAATATAAAGAGAGACCTGTTGCAAGCCGAATTTCTAGAACCGACAACTCAAGATAGAATGTTGGGGCAGAAAAGTGAGAAGACTTGACCCCAAATAAGGGAAAAAGCGAAAGATAAAAGAACATGTATATTACAATGTGTGATGCTGTAAACTCAGTTGGTAGTTGGTTCTCGGCCTGGGCAAATAAGTAATATATGTCTACGTAAATGTAAGTCATAATGTTTATTCACGGGTCTTTGAAAAGGTATAGGCTTAGTGACACTGCATCTGCTGCAGGCAGTTGTTTACGATCAGGCACTTATCAGTCTCGTTACTATTAAAAAATAACAACTATTTCCTCAATCCTTTTTACCAAACCATGCAGTAAACTCTCCCGCAATTTGTGTCAAGAGCGGGCAGGTTGCAGTATATTTCAAGAACCTACGGGCTCCTAACACTGGTGTTTATTTATACGGTATTGGAAGTCACAGCTTTACGGCACCCGCGTCAACGCCAGACCGCTGCACTGCTGGAGTTATGGCGATTGCTGAAATAAAAAATAAATATTATATAATGTTTGATGGCGTGCGCGTCTGTTTTTGATCGACATGCGACAAATAAATCGTGAAAGTTTAGACGACAGTTTTATTACTCAGTCATATAAAAATTCAATGGTCATAAAGTACGCCAACTGAACCGACTGATCGAGTTTACTTGCTCATATATAAAATGAATTTAAATAAACACAGGACTGAAGTTTCAACCAACGTGAACTGCAGGGCTATTATGTATCTCAGTTGCTAACAAATGTTGATTGAAATCTGGAAAAATGGCGGCTCTATGTCACTTTTGACAACTCCAGTAAGCAAAAATGTTAGTAAATTGATGACTGGAGCTGATAAAAGTGACATAGAGCGGCTATTTTTCCAGATTTCAATCATTATTTGTTAGCAACTAAGATTGATTCAACTATAAATATTTATCTAAATGCTTGAGGAATGGCAAACGCTACATACGTACTAGTCCACTTATAACTGAAAAACCAACGTGAAGACTACTGATAGGATAGAAGCAAAGGATTAACTATTGCTTTTCACTATTTTTGCGTCATATCAAGCACAAACTCTACTTAAATATCTAAGCATGTTTTCGTACCATCTGGTCGACAATGTCCACTATATCACGCAATCACGACCTATTACATCCCTAGGAATACAAAGTTTTATAAAACTCCCAAGGGATTAAAGTGGAGTGGAGCTTTGGAACGTTTGTTGTAGGCAAAACTATTAGCATAGATACGGGCAATTTTAAAAGAGTTTAATCAATAATCGATTTAGCCTCCACAGACAGCTTATAAAAAAGAAAATGGAATTGCAAGTTTCCCTTATAACAGAGAAAAGAAAAGTTATGTTTGAGTGGAAGTTTTATTTATTAAACACGTACAGGTTGAAATAATCTATTTAAATACGAAGATTCGTGAAACGAGCAAGCAATAGGTAGGTTCATTTTTCATTACCTACATTCATTTATTTGTACTATTGAACACGATCTTTTTGTATCGAAACTTTTTTAAGAACAAAGCAACTCGCCCAGTAAAATAAAAAAACTCTATAACTCACTTGTGAATAAAAGCAATGAAAAAGTCACAGTTTGGCTACAGGTGTCATTATGTGCCTAACTGCGGTGAAATTAGAGCCACATTATGAGCAAGTGTGTTGAAAAATAATAAATCAATTGCAAGCAACATTCATAATGTTTTATTTCTTATAAAGGTAAGGACTTAAACACTCAAGCACACTTATTTTTACAGTCAAACAAATTAAAGTAATGGCCAATTTAATAGCCCAAGTGTATATATATATATAAGCCATCTACGAAATGGGTCCCCGCGAATCCTTAAAACAAATGTTCAAAGAAATTAACATATTAACTCTTCCATCTTTGTATATCCTGGAAAATATAATGTACGTTCGTAAAAATATAAAGAAGTTTAGAATAAATAGTGATATGCATAATATTAATACTAGAAATAAGGATAGGATAGCTGTATCTAAATTTAGACTCACGAAAACTAAAAATAAGTCCTTCTTAGGCAATTGTGTACGTTTCTATAATAAAATCCCGAAAGACATTACTGAGCTCACTGAAGGGAAATTCAAGTTACGTGTCAAAAATATACTAATGAAAAAAGCCTAATATAAATTGAGTCACTACTTAGAAGACAAAGATGCCTGGAAGCTTTCCACTTCTGCCTAATAGCCAACTATTGAATAAATTTGTTATTTTAATACTACTCATATGTAACCTCAATGTACAAAGACTTGAAAAAATAATGGCCCACGAGTTTCTTGCTGCTTCTTCTCGGCGGTGGTTCTTTTCCGAAGACAGCGGTAGAATCATTTAAAAATTTTGACGTTCATAAGAGTGTCTATGATGCCTAAACTAAATAAATAATTTTTGAATTTTGAATTTGAATTTTGAATAAGTTTTTTATAATTATTTATTATTATAAAAGAAATAAAAATACAAAAATAAATAAATTAAAGTTATTATTTATAAATATAATCACTAAAGAAATTTATATTGTCTCGTAAAGAAAATATCAACATACACAATAAAAATGAACAATTAACAATTAACTTAATTTTCTTGATTGCAACATTTGTAATGCAGCATTTCAATGAACTAAAATTGCGTGCCAAAATATTGAAAATGTAATTACGTTAACGGCAGTTTCGATCGAAAAAAAACCGAAATGAATTAATATATTTAATTAATTAAAAAGAATAAAACTAATTTACAATTATTTCCTAATGAATAACCATTCCGCTTCGAAGTAGGAATATGGAATGCTTATTCTTACAAATAGATTTAACACGCAGTGTCCGATTGACGTCATTGCTGCGTCGGCGAATTAAATGTGTTCAATAACTATCGGTGCATCTGCAACGTCGGCGATCTTCATATAGTAGACCTACGTAATTATGTTCAAGTTCATCAAAAACTTATATTAGCGACCTACAACGGTAGTGTTCATAGCTATAGCTACTATCATAGCATTCTGCTCTGGATACGCCAGACATTGCATGAAAAACTTAACAATATTCTTGGGAGATGGAACGTTTTGGATCTGTACAAATCTTTCCAACAACTGTACACCATCCATGAACATTTGGGTAGTACTGAAAATCACGTAAATATTGTGTCGCTTATTTATGTCCTAATGAGCTATAGAAATCAACAAGTGCATGAATTTTCATTTCGTATGCTTAAATCCCAATCACCGGACTGGAATCCAGAAAAAAATGTGTCTTCGAAATTGCACCAATGAACGCAATGTGTAATGTTCTAGAACATGTCTCTATAAGTAGCTGCGATTTCCATTTTACCCAGGCAATATGGCAAAAAACCCCAAATTCCCAATCTTATGAAGCTTCTCACTGAATAATATTTTTTTATTCTGGGAATAAAAAAAATACCCTCGTTATCCAGAAGTTTCTGGCATCTAGTCGGAAGATCATTCAAACCTTTACCATTTATTATAACCCGATAAAGGTAAAGCCTGTCATCTTCATGGGCGGCCTGAAACCCTCGCTTCACTGAGGACTCCCTAGCTTCGCTGAGTAGTTAAATTTATCTGTAAGTCTAGTAAGTAAGTAAGTTTAAGTCTTATTTTAAACTTTTATTTTGCGCAGAATCAATTAAATTGTTTCTTACCTGATTAGTACTTTTACTTCTTTGTAATGTATATAACTTTTGAATTTAATATCATTTTCATATTACCAACGCATTAGTAGCGTACATTAAAATTACCCAATTTATAAAAAAAACACTTTACATGAGGATCACCAATCCCACTCCAAAAACTCTTGTAGGTGCACGTCAGCAACATAGAGTGAGATTTTACAAGTAGTTATGCATCTTTATCGTAAACAACATTAAATTCGTTCTGCGGCAACGCTCTGCAACTGTATTTTTCCACTTTTGGGGGAAATGTATCGGGGTAAGGAAATGTTCACAGAAACAATATGTACAACAATATTACTTCTACCTCTTCTATGAAAATCCCGCGAAGGAACAGACTTAAAGAATACTCCTTTAACTGTCAGAAATCGTATAGGGCGAGGAAACACGAGTTACTAGGTAGTATGTTAGGCCTCTTGTGCAAGAGACTGTCGTGGTGGATATCACCGCAGAGCCAAACAAAATTACAGTTATGATAAGCTCTGGATGGCGCAGCAAATATCATGGGCCATTGAATTCTCCATTTTCTTTACTCGACAAGTGCAATTTGAAAATATTTTTTTCCGACTTCCATTCTATTCAGTTGTTGGAGTGTAACTCAAAAAGTACTGGATCAAATATTTTGACGAAATTTAAATGGGACCACACGGGAAGCTTTTTAAATAATTTTGAGAATCGGTTCACCCTATCGAAAGTTAAGAGGTAACAAAGATAAAAAAATACAGTCGAATTAAGTACCTCGTCCTTTTTGGATGTCGGTAGAAAATGAAGTCGTAGCGAAAAAATCGCACCTATTTTTTTACACTCGATACGCTAATTTTTAACAACTATCTTCACCACTTGACGTTCAGTGTGATGCAATCGAAGGTGGTACCACACTAGACCTAGAATATGGACTGGCTCTCAAGGACAGCTGCCGGAACACGAAGAAGTGACAGATTTCCAGACTTGAGGGTGGTAGCTAGCCAGGCGGATACCAGACGTGGCCTATTATCTTGCAAACAACTAGCTCATATTCGAAATTTCTGTTAAAAGTCAGGTACCGAATGTGTGTAGGCAAATTTTATCAAAATCGGTCGGTAAACAGCGCCGCAAACTTACTCCCTTTTTAGGAAACGTACCCCCCACATCATACATCATACCTACGTACATCATACAAAGATTGGTTGAATGGTTGAAAATGCGAGCCGTACAGGAAGACCAACGAACAATCTAACAAACATACGGACAGATGACAGTCAATTTGGCCAGTTAAAGCTAAGACGCTTCGCTCGCTCGGCTTATGTAATTATACCAACGCACTATCACAGATTACTGTTACTGAATAAGAACAGATACTTCACTCAGTAGAAAATTTCCAATACCTATTACGATAATTGCCTACTCCCTCGCGTCAACAACCACTGTATGCTAAAATGCGCCTAAATGCTCAAGCGTACAGCAGTGATTGCTTCGCACCGCGCGATTCCACAGTAATCGCAGGGCTGCCTCTTCGATAAAATTAAATTAACATAACTTTTTATCTATGTTATTGAGAACTGTGAATATGTTCTGACTTTTATGTGGCAGTTAAAAATTTTATCATTTATAAAATATTTAACCAACTTAAAAAAAAGGAGGTGATCAGACATACAGGCTATACTATATTATTATATATTATATATTATTATATATTATATATATATAGTATTATTGTATGTATAGTGGGTACTACCTGCGCCCCGCGGTTACACTCGCGAGGTGATTGATGACAATGAAAAATGTTCTATGTGTTAATCTAGTGCCACATCTACCTCCATGTCAAATTTCATCATAATTGGTCCAACCGTTTGAGCTTGAAGAAGTCACAAACTTTCACCTTTACAATATTAGTGTGATTTGATGTGTGCTTCAATACATCCATTATTTCGGCAGTTAGCCTATTTATTCTAGTGTTAAAATGTCTACGGTCAATATAATAACTTTAAACTTAAGTTGATGAATACGTTGTTGTTATTTAAACTAGGGAGACAAATTACTTACAATTTATTTTTAAATAGCTGCATATCATAAAGCATTTATATATATCTGCAGTTAAACCCCACGAAGAAATTATATCAGGAAGAGTAACTGCCTTAAAAAAATGACCCAATAAAAGTCGTGCTAAATCAATAACATCGTTCACGCCGCTATGACTCAGCTGTCATAGTAGACGTTGCAGCACGGTTTGAAGGACCACTTTTTGTGTGGAATTGGTTCTGAGTTATGCTTCCTGACATTATTTCTTCGTAGGTTAAACCCCAGAGTAGTTAAACGTATTACATGGTTCTGTGGAAATATCAAACAAGTTCATAAATACTTACCGTGCAAAACCCTTTTTTTTTTTACGCAGATTAATCCTTTATGGATACCACCAGCCCCGGGGGGAGCACGGTGGTTATGTGGGAGTCTCTGCCAGAAGGGCAGCATATCCACCAAACCTCTGCGGTGTTCCGTCACTGCCGCTTTTGGCGGGAACGCGGGACAGATTTCGCACACGACCGCGAACCCGCCGCGGCTGTCCGTTGCCGGACCCTTCTCTCTTGCAGCACGCCAGAACACTTGGCGTGCCGCAACCGCCACGGGCCACCAAGCCCGCAAATGGACCAGACTCCCCCGAGTCTGGGCGCCCTAAGTCCCCCTACGGTGGGTCAGGTGAGTAGCCCCACCGCCTGCTACTTCGGCCGCAGAGGATAGGGACAACGGCACCTCTCAATACCGACAGTCCTCTTCCCCTGCGACCCCACCGCGTCCGCCATCTAACGGTGGCGGCCCCGTCAAGGCCGCGGAAGGCAGGGAGAGCGGCTCACCGTAACACCGGCACTCCTCTCCCGCCGCGGCCTCTAACTCTCAGCCGCGGTGCCGCCCATACGACACCGCAGCCCGCCTCAGTTGCAGTGGCGCCCATACACCACCGCTACCTACAGTGACCGCTCCCGTGTGGACTTGGAGGGCAAAGCCCATAGGAGCGGTCCCACCTCGAGCCCGCCAGCTATCGGCTATCACTGGCAGGCCCATTGGTTCCTCTTAGCTTCACCGTGGTGACCCAAGCCACGGTTACTGAGCCCCCCCGCCACGGCAAGGCGGGAACTCTCGGGGGAGACCGTGCAAAACCTTTTTTTTTTTTTTTTGTCCCGGGGAAATCCTTTATGGATACCACCCACCACGGGGAGGGAGGTGGTTATGTGGGAGTCCGTATACCCACCAAAACCCCGGGGTGTTCCGTCACTGCCGCCCTCGGCGGGAACGCGGGACAGATTTTTCACACGACCGCGAACCCGCCGTGGCTGTCCGTTGCCGGACCCTTCTCTTCGCGGCGCCAGAACACATGGCGCGCCGCAACTGCCTCGGAGACCAAACTCGCCAACAATGGGCGCCAGACTTCCCCGTGTCTGGTCGCCCGTGGTCTCCCTGCGGTGGGTCGGATACGTAGCCCCACCGCCTGCTACGTCAGCCACAAGGGATAGCCCCCCCGCGACCCCACCTCCTCGAGCCTGCACCAAAGTGCCCGGGCCCCCCTCCTCGAGCCTGCGCCAAAGCGCCCGGGCCCCACCTCCTCGAGCCTGCGCCAAAGCGCCCGGGCCCCACCTCCTCGAGCCTGCGCCAAAGCGCCCGGGCCCCACCTCCTCGAGTCTACGCCAAAGCGCCCGGACCCCGCCACTCCTATGTGGACTTGGCGGCCAAAGCCCATAGGAGCGGCCCGCCTGAGCTGGCCAGCGCACCCCAACGCCAGCGCGGCCCCTGGGTTCCTCTTGGCTTCACCGTGGTGTACCAAGCCACGGTTACTGAGCCCCCCCGCCACGTCAATGCGAGAACCCTTCGGGGGGGACCGTGCAAACCCTTATAAGAACCTATACCAAGTTATATATGTATTATATAACCATAATTTCGATAAGCTTATATACGTTTATCATTTATAATTAAAAACACAATTTATTTCTGTGGATTTGTATCCCATAGACGTTGACGTCTTGAACATAATATAATGTAACGTTTTTATACTAATGAAATCGAGGAAATATTAACATACTAAAGACACTACTATCAACAATCATAAACTGTGATCCTTGCTAATATATAACATACATCTATTTGTTTATCGATATATATTTGGTATTATTTAAACTAGTGATACCGCTAAAACTACTGAACCGAAATAAATCAAATATTCGTTAAATTTAGACGATGACCTGGATGTCATAATAATAGACCTGGACAACATACAATACTTCTAACTAATCCTAGGAAAAGTTAGTCTACATTTCTATAATAATATCTATACTATTATATCTCTATACTCTTTATAATATTATAAAGAGGAAAGATTTGTATGTAAGTATGTTTGTAACGAATTGGTTCAAAAGTACTGGACCGATTTCAAAAATACTTTTACCATTGGAAATCTACGTTCACCCGGAGTAACATAGGCTATATAAGATTCGTCATCATCATCATCATCCATCACCGCGTGGGTGAAACCGCAGAGAGCAGCTAGTGGTTAATAAAAAAGCTGCTCAACAGGCGAACCCGCGCGCGTAACTTATAATTCATATTGTTAGGTCAATAACGTAGCTACATAACTACTAGAGAATACAACAAAGGCGTTTGAACGGTCAAAAGGACGAGCTCATCAATATTTGAGCACAGATCAATGGCGCGGAAACAGCGGCGAACCAACGCCGCAACCCGAACACAATCAAGTTTGTTTTCCTATCATTTCCATACGTAAGTGGCAGTTATTTCGGCTCCATTGTTACTATGTTGTCTTTACGTCAGGCTGTGCTTATATAGGACCAAACACAAGATGGCTCAACTACACTGAGATTTTTTCGGAAACCAATAACAGTAGGTGCGATCTGTTTATTTTATAAATACTTTGTTTAATTCATAACAAAACAAACTTAATGTCACGCTTTGTAAACGTTAACTATCACAATTCACACTTCGATGGATGTGTCCCTCGATGATGGCAGATTATATCATTTTTCCATGTCCTAAGTTAAGTTTTATACGGTGAAGTAAGTTCTGATATGTCTAGACCTACAGATAAATATTTTATCGGTTGTTGTTACGCCTTTTGTTAACGTTTAATGTTATCTTATTAACGTAAATAGTATCAATTTGTAAATCAATTTGATTAATTCAAATTATTTTAAATACTTCCTCTACCTAAATTAAAACAAAAGATGTATGAATGAAACTGATGTCAGTTGACGTCTCCGGTAGGGGAACGGTTTATGTAAAGCCTTATATAAACCTAAATATATATAAGAATTCGAGTCCATACCGTATAATGGTCTTCCTTCAGGAGTGGAAGAGTACGTGGACAAATTATACTCGTTTGTAAAAGATTGAGTGCCAAAAACTTCCTCGTTTGCGAAAAACTTTGAGTGCTATGCTAAGTTTGTCATATCTTTAAACTGGATACTCGCAGAATTACATTTTCCAACATGAAACAGAAGAAAGGAGAAGAAGAATAATGTATGTTACTTTTTCACGCAAAATTACTAAACTTATTGGACTGAAATTATTAACATAAATAGGCGAAGATGACACATTGGCTAGTTTATATCTCAAACATGTTACTGTAGCCTACGATAGTCTTATTTCGCGAGAGAGAAACAGCTAGATAAGTACGAAAATAAGTTAGGATGTTTATTACTCATTCAGCCCAAGACTACCTAACTGATTTAAAAAAGTTATACATAAATGCATTGGTGGCCTGGAATAACACATAGGGTACGTTTCATTCCGGAAATATATTCTTTTGAGTAGATACGAAGATAGATAAAGTGTATTAGATGATAGAATACACTTTATCTTTTATATATGTATTGATAGAAATGAAGAATTTTAGAGCATGTCTTTTGTTTCCATTCTAGTTTGCCCACGATATCCCTTGCTGCTCCGTAATGATGCGGCCGTCGATGATAGCACACTAGTCCATAAAAAGCATCTAGCTCTCAAAGTACTACATACAAGGCATAATTAGCTATCGTAGTGTGTGTGTGTATTACCTAGCAAACACTTGTCCTCTGAATGCTTAACCCGTAAAGGAATCAAAACAGCGGCGACCAACTGATCCGCAGCACGCCCTCTACCTCTGAGCTATCGTTGCTACAAACGTGTAGAAACACTAGCAACTAATAATGATTTAAACATGAAACGTGTTAACAACAAGCCCCAACTCGCAAGTTGTCGGCCAACTTTCCCTCCAAACGGAAAGTCCGCTCGAACGCACGCACAACTTTTATCGGAAGTATCCAAACACAACATTATTGACTATTCGACAGTTATACATTATTGTTGCCAAGTGGCCGGCCGGCTGTGTGTTTAGGACGACCCTGTAACGTACAACTTCTGTTCTTACTCAAACATCGATACTTCGCTAATTGCCGCTAAATTAAAGGATTAATGAAGAAATACCACAGTTAATTGACTTTTATAACAGTTTGCAAAAGTCAAGGCAAAGTTTCCAAATTAAAATAAGATTAGTAGGCTAAATTAATTTCATCCGTCAAAGTGGCTGACGTGCCTATAGCCGTTTGCGATGAAGATGAAACAGTCTTCTAAATAGATTAAAGCTTATTAGCGCAGAAGGTACATCTCTTTGACCCGTCACTAGTGACTTCAAGTGGGGAGCTAAGTCTAACTGGAGACGATGAGCTCTAGCCTAGTGTTAGTTGCTGGCTCAACGGGCTTTATTTAAACTTTCCTTTTACTACTTCATTGTAATGTAATTAAACCTAATATAACTTAGTTTGGACCGATGTAGGCCAGACTCGGTCCTTTTATAAATTATTAGTTTGTATATAATAATTACTAGACAGTAGATGGTACTCTTGTGCAAGCGGTCATCTTGTTTGGTGCCACCGCAGTAACAGGTATTCGGCCGGGAAGCAACAGTGCGCAAGCAAGTATTATTGTATTAGGGTGTGAAGGGCGCTGTAGCAAGTTATGTTACTGGGCGAAATAAAACGAGCCCAGGCAGCGCCACGCAAAACTGCAGTTCTAACCTCTGGGTGGTACTGCAATTGTTATGGACAAGTGTCGTACATACCATCAGGTGTACAACCTGCCCGCCTTACCATTTGATTACATAAAAAACCTCAAAACTTTGGTACAAATGACGATTTACTTTAGAATATTCTCTATAAAAATCTATTACTATAGAATGCGGCGGCAAAAGATTTCCATAACGGCACGTCGCGGCGCCCTCTACCCGAACACCCCGCCCAATGGAGACATAGCTCGCAATAGTTTTGGCCTCGTTTGTACAGTCTGTTCCGTCCCCAGTCGTATTTATCTGTTTATGGCACAGACTCTATTACTAAGAAGTACCTCGTAAAAGACTATTCTATTAGTCAATTAAAATACCAATACCTAAGACTATTTTTGGAAGTATACGAATAGAAACAAAGCAGTACATTGCCAATCTGCTCGGGTGAGGCCCACCGCCAGTACTCTCGAGTAATGTAACAGTTATGAGCAGCCATTACAACAGTAGTGGTACGTACGTCGATACGTTAGCCCACTCTTCATGATACAAAAGCGTATTGAATTTAGCACAATCACATTACTCGCCGATTTATCTGGTCAATACGCACCTAAGAAACTTTAGGTGGTCAGATAGATAAGATGTTTATTGTAAAGTAATTAGTTACATATAAGACTTTCTTTATCAACCGCTTTTAAAATAAGGGGTAGATTTCCAATTCTACTGTTTTTTATGTATGAGTATAGTATTATTTAATAAGATAACTGGTGCTTTTCATGTGGTACAAATTAAATCTGATCAAGATCTGACCAGTAGTTTTACTTTCTCATTGGTTTTTAGATGAGTTAAAAAATCAAATTTTATAGGTATTATGATACGTATACTAAAACATTAATAAAAATAGAACGAACTTACTTACGAACCTAAGCATTGTTTGCTTGGCAGTCTATATTTCCTCTCTGGTGCACGTGTGCCCGAGCGGTCTCCCGGGAGCGAAGTTTCGGCAATACTAACATTTTCTATTGCGCCATGCAAACACACCAATCGTATGATTGCGCTACATTATGTAGCGGGTTCTAAGTATAATGGAACTGGTTCGTTTCATATGTAAGTATAACTACAGCAGCTACGAAGAAAGACTATTATTTCTTCGTAGTACAGCAGTCGTAGTTGAGGATAAAAACAAAACAGCCAACACTTACTACTCTATACTCACAGTTGTTCTTTGCTTGCTACATAATCTTGTCATACTGCTACGTGACTCGTAGCTTGTTCTACGCAATGCTACGTACATCTTGTTTTGGATTGCTATATAATTATATAAAAATGAAAGTTATATTGAACCTGACGCGTTGACGGAAGAACTGCCCGTCTAGGCAGGGAAATCATTTGAATGAGGAATGAGGGATTGATACAATTTATAGCTCCATCACTATGTATACGTGCTCTGTAGTTAAAACGGGATAGGGAGGTGGATTAATTAAACACCATTATACTCGGCTCTAAATAATACTCTTCTCTAGTTCTGAAGTGGGTTATATGAAAAAAGTATTTGTCTCATTTCTGCCTTTCTCTTCTAAATGGTGAATCATTGCGATAAAAAACAAAACATTACGCTCGCAATTGACTGACCTCAGCAACAGGTTGAACCAGTTTGAGCAACATTCTCGTGATTGCAATTTGGAAATTCAGTGTGTTCCAGAAAACAAATCCGAAAACCTAAAGTCAGTTATTAGAGAGCTCGTCACTACTGTGGGTTACACCTTGCCTGAACACGAGCTATCAAATTACCATCGAGTGGCCAAAATAAATTCTGATTCCAGTAGACCCCGTTCAATAATAGTTAAGTTGTCAAGTCCTCTTGCTCGTGATAATATAATTGCTGCAGTTAAAACATTCAATAGGACAAATCAAAATAACAAATTAAATTCCTCACACTTAGGCCTGCCTGGTGAACAGAAACCTATATACGTGTGTGAACACTTGTCTCCTGAAAACAAGGAATTGCATGCAGCAGCCAGAAAAGTTGCAAAAGAAAAAAAAACAATTTGTGTGGGTACGAAACAGTCATATTTATATGAGAAAAGACGTGACCTCAAAAAGTTTTTTAGTTAAACATCTTAACTCCTTGAACTCTCTATAAATTGTATAAAATAATTTATGGTATCTTTGTTAAATACTTTTTATAAATGTTGCAATATCAAAATCTTGTATCAGAACGTAAGAGGCCTTAGGACGAAAACGAAGCAATTGTTAACTAATGTTCTTAATGAAAATGTGGATGTTGTTCTGCTTACGGAGACATGGCTGAATGATTCGGTGTTCGATCATGAATTATTTGATAATAGATACACTATATTTAGGCGTGATCGTAGTTCTTCGTGTAATGAAAATTGTGAAGGTGGTGGAGTGCTTATTGCCGTTAAAAAAAACTACATCCTGTTCGTAAAAATAAGTGGGAATCGTCCGACGAGGACCTTTGGGTAGTTATCAAACTTAAGCAAGGTAAAACAACGGTACCTTTTTGTATCTGTACCCTTTATCTGCCATCACCTGCCAAATATCATAAACTAGAAAACTATCTGTTGAACATCACAGAAAAAAAAATCTGTACCATCTATCCTACTCTAGAAATCTTTGTCGCTGTCATATCAGTCATATACCTCTAGGTCATATTTTAAAATGCCTTCGCTGGAACGTAGACGGAACGTCGCGGATATAGTGTATCTGCATAAGATCATTCATGGCAGAATCGATAGCCCAGAATTGCTCAGTAACATCTTATTTAGGGTGCCTCGCTCTAGCAGCCGTCTTTGTAACCGAACAACTTTCAGCGTTATCTCATGTCGAACTAACTATGCAAAGTACTTTCCAATATTAAGAATGTGTTCATTGTACAACGATGTATGTCACGATATTGACATATTTAGTACATCTACTAATGGCCTAAAGAAATGTCTTTTTTCAAAATTTTAACTAATTTTTAATAGTTATATCAGTATATTTTTTATAAATTATTGTATAATTATTGTATAAGAGCATCATATAGTAGAAGCATGCTGTGTTTATCTCAAGAAGGTAGTGCACTTGTTGATAGATTTATATAACGCACTTTAATTTTAGAACTATAAGTCTTGTGTTACGACCAGTTTGGTATACCAATAAACAATAAAAATATATATATATATAATAGAAGGCTTCTAAACTGTCAAAAAATTTTCATGTAATTGAGTGATGAATTGCTCAGAAACTTGGCCCCTAGATCACTTTCTCATCACATAAGAGGTATTCAAATTATCAACGGGATCATTACCATGTATGTATATTTTCTGTGAGATTCCGATATTTCGGCACTGTTGCAAGCGCCATGATTACGGATGAACTGAACATAACAAACGAGTACGGTAAACCATTTCGTCTGCTCGTAAACATTCACCCACTCACAATTCCACAGTTCATCCGTGCTCATGGCGCTTGCAACAGGCAAGAAATATCGGAAACTCACAGAAAATATACATGGTAATTATCCCGTTGATAATTTGAATACCTCTTATGTTTGTGACCATGATAGTTTAAAAACTTATTTCTCATCACAGTTATATTATAATTTCAATTGTTAGGAGATAAGCGTTTTTATGTGTGAATATTTGTTACTACATCTGGCTGAAACTGCTGAATGGATTAAGATGAAATTTTGAATGAGGTGAGCATATACCAAAGAATAACACATAAGCTACTTATTTACCATTCAACAGATAGTACTCGAGCAATCACCATATCCTGATCCACCTGAGTGTTCCCACGTGTGAGCAGCTTGTAGCTGATAGCACATGGTTAATGTGCAGTAAGCGGTCAAAAGTCCATAGGCATGCCAAGGATTACATTGGTATGAACCCGCGCACAAGCCAGTTAGTGTGTGTGCGTGTATGAGGATGTCTCAACATTCCACAGATAACACACACTGATGAACTGCCGTCGTCGCATTACGCGAAACAACTATATATTTCTGTTGCGTTTACAATATGCGTCATAGTGGCGACCTTTTCTTACCATTGTATTGCTTAAATCCACGTAATCTCTATGTATGGTGCTAGTGGCTGTTTGGGCTAAGCAATGGATTCACTATCAAAGAGGTCCGAGCTCGAATTTTAATTATAATATATTTACTACAATATGTGGCTGATTGTTGTTTCTTTTGAGTTTGCCTATGGACTTTTGGACTGCACAAGTCCTTCCACTGTCATGTCAATCAGATGCTGTGTTCCACAAATCCATATTTTTTTTGACGCTAGTTTCACAAATTATTCATAACAAGTCCAAAGTTTTTCCATGTAAATCAACAAAAACAAACCTGAACATTTCCCCGTTCATTTCAAACCTGCAATGCAAATGTTCAATTTTTTTCAGGTTTTCGTCCTTGCGCCTCGAGCGCGTGAATATTAATGAAAAGAATTAATTGATCGAATGCTGCCATCAATTATGCCGACATAATTTTATTTGGAGTTCTCGTTAACGACCGAAGTCGGCGTTGCTCGGTGCAACGACTTACCGCCTTTTATTCTCATTGCTGAATTTTAAAACGGCTCCGTTTAAATCTTTAAATATTCAGTTAGTATGCCGCGGATAAAATATGAAAGCTTGAATAAATCATGCGTTCTTTTGTTTTATTTTCGGTCCTATCGGTTCATGACCTGATGACGACTCCCATACTAAATGTCACTTTTAGCTCTCTGGTACATTTGTGTGTGGAATTTTAAATGGGTTATGCGATTCGTTATTGTTGTTTTGCCTCCAGCGCGCAGCTCATGACCCAACGGTAACTGAATTGTTGACCGATCCTATTATAGCTTCAGTGTGTTCAAAACAATCTCTTTTAGATCATTCTTTTTGCAGAGCGTGCAGATTTTTGTTAATAATAAAAGGATCGACAATTATTCAATCTTAAACATAGTTAAAGAATAAGCATCTCAAAGTAAGTAAACATGTTTGAAAAAAGTTTCACATGTCTAGCAGCAATGGTCCAGTGTCGAATGCAGTGCAAACAGCCGTGCGATTCTCTAATGATTCGTCATTTTTCCAACGTTTTATGTTATCTCGTCATTTGTTTCACGGATGTTGTCAAAGATGCAACGGTGTTTGCTTTTAGAGAATCGCACGGCTGTGCGCGGGACGCAGCGATGAGCACAACGCACTGCAGACCCTAATAAGGGCTTCCGGACGAAACGTGAGCCATTCTTGTTCGAAACATCAACTACCCTTACACTCTCGGTATCCCGTTCATTATCTTGTATCGTTTACTATATGGAAGATGTAATACGACGCGAGCAATAGCATTATTTATTAAAGAGAATGTGTGTCTTCGGGCGGTTGTCGATGTCGCTTAAACTAGAAATAGATAACTAATAAATCAACAAATAATAAGTTATATTTAGAATGTTGTTGTAACAAGTAAATTTATTAAGTGAATAAAACCAAACTCGAATTGAAGTTTTGTGTGTAGAGCCTGGCTGGAGAACCGGCTTACTCTCTGGGCTATGTCAGTGCCCAGCCGAATCCTATTCGAAGATTGACCTCTTCCTCGAAGTTGGATCTATATAATTGGGCTATTCGTCCTAAGTAGACGAAGAATTAAATGACTCAAAACTATGATTGGCGCTCCCAGTGTCGTAGGAAAGCGTGATGCCATCCATAAGATACACCACTCACTGTACGCATCGTTAATTTTAAAAATTACAAATAATTATCTTTTTCTCATATACATCGAATAAAGGTCCAAATGAAACCAACAATCCTGCCTGTACCCTCGGCATGTAGCCAACTGGTCGCTGGTCACTGGCAGTGCTAGCATTTGGGTCATATAAAATCGGTTCTGGATTATAGTAAAATAAGACAAAGTTAAATATTACAAAGATATTAAACCTCCAGCAGTAGTGTGCAAGCACTGGTGAGTACTGCAGCGCGGAGCAAACATAATTGCATCTTTGAAACATAGACGAGGTGACAAGGAACGTTGAAAAAGCAACCTTATGTACAAGGGCGATATCTTTTACTTGACATCGGTGTGCTCGTCGATGATCGCGACGATGAATCATTCCTTAGAGCACTCTAGAAATCACTTCTAAATAATTTATTTATAGATACGAGTAATATGCTTTTCTAATTAAAACATTAAGGCTTAGTTTGCTTCTGGTAATTTTCTTCCCAATAGATGTACTGATAGGTAGACATCGCGGTCTTTTCATTACCTTCTCTAAAATCTACCACCTATCAAATATGGATATATTTTCTGTCACTTCGACCGCTATATTAATCACTGTACAATTGAGAGTCAAAATCCCATATCTCAAGGTGACGAACGCAGAACAGTACCATGATAAACTTCACGGAACTGTGAGTGCAACGTGCAGGCGTGATGTGTACTATTAAGTCCATGAGTTGCCCACCTCCTCACCCATAATACAAGAAGCTAACTTTATTCATAATGAGGAATTAATATTATTCTTTCTTCAAAAACAAATCTCGTAATCATCTACAAAGAGGCTACAGTAAATATCACATTTTATCTTTATGTTCTGTACATATGCAAATACTTTTACTTGTTACTGTAAATTAGTACTTACGTAGGTTTGCGTCGGCACGGGCAAGTCGTTTGCTTGTTGGTAACAGTCTTAGCAATGGTTCAGAGCTTTAACCTTTAAATTTCAGTTCGTTACATTGCACTAAGTTCAATAATCCAGAACATATTTCTTAACTCTTAATTGCTTGTAATGTTACTGACTGATATAAACACAGGTCAAGCAGACACACAATTATATTACCTGTCCGGGGAGTGAATCCCAGACCAGCGGCTCAGGAGGCAAGGTCGCTACCAACTGCGCCAACCGGGCAGTCAATATATTTCTTCAATTTGTTCGCCACTAAAAATATTTTCATAAAACCTTTTCAATTCGTATCATAACAACTAGAGTAAGTATCTAAATACCTACTTCTACCATATATATCAAATATAATAACAATAACTTAACCTGACCTTTGCTCTATCCTCTCTATTGAAGTACCCTCATCAATCCAAGTAGAGCGTAAGACAAGCCTTGTTCAAGACCCTTGAGTACATGAATATATCTAGCTAGAGCACCTAACCAATTGAGTAGAATAACAAATACCTATGTAGAGTTCGGTAACATAGAAAATATAGAGTGGTAGAGACACAGGTGCCTTCGCGAGCGGAAATTCTTTTATTTTGTGAAATCTAAATCCAGTCTGTATTTATATCATGTAGTTTAGGGAGAGAGTCACCCACGACCGTAGGTACGTAACCTTTAGGGAATCCTTACTATTACGTGTGGTACCTTTGTGGTGCCAGTCAGATGACGTAGTCGCTGGTAGGATTGTTCAACAGTTTTCTTTCTTAGGTAGTAATACTACATTCAGCCACATCATTTTAAATATAAACAACACTATACCAGACTCCATGGTACGTACCTTTTCAGAGGGGTTACTTGTTTAAAGATTAAAACATTGTACATATAATTACGTGTTCAAAGCTTGCAAGAAGAGTTAGCTAGTGTGAATATAACATGCGAAATGAGTGTAAATTACGACTAAATTTCAGGATTCAACTTCGCGAAAACTTACTTTTACTACGCTTAAACCTAATAACCGAGGTTCGAAAAAAAACGTAATGTAAATTGAATATACGTTCTTATTAAAGTATCTTCTTACAAAGTAGTTCTTATAGTCAATACATGATTGAAAAAAATTTGGCTGGATAGAAAAAAATCGGAAACATTACCTAAATTTTGCATTTTTTCTTACGTGCTTCGTGGAAAAAAGCATTTTTAATATATTATGGGCAATCAATTCAATTCAGTTATATTTTTCAATGAATGTATTCGAATGAATGCTTTCATAATGTATAACTACCGTATTTATAAATAAGTAAAAGTAATTACTTAAGGAAAAGTAATTACTAAAGCAACGATTTTAATTTATAGACTAGTATTTGCCTTAAGTAAAAATTATCAAATGCTAGAATTATTAGCCGAGTAATAGTCACTATTTCCTTTGCTTAAACAATGAGAACACGTCAATTTTTCGTTCTTATTGCAAAAGTGAAGTTGTATTAACATGACATTCGCACACAAGTCTGAACTGTGAAGGATCTATTATGCTGTAAAAATTCAAATTATCAAGTCAAAATATATTCAAGTATTATATAATCAACTGCTTACTTCATTGAGAAATTACTTAGCAACAAGTAATACTTGTTTATAAATACGATTGTTAGAGTAGCCTAAGGGGCTTACGAAAGTAATTACTTAAGTGTGAATGGCCTTTCTAAGTCATAAATTACTATTCTAATATATTATCCCTATAGTCATTATAGTCTCTAGAGTCTTTGACATCAAAAGAAAATTCTGATACGTTTACCAGAATCCGACATTTAAGATACACAACCTCTTCAAGAGGCACCTACTGAATAGAATAACGAGGTGCTCTACGTAGAGTAGGTAGAGACGTATAGTAGAGACGCAGGTGCCTACCGGGAGAGGCGATTCGTTAAATAGATTGCTACTTTTAAAACTAAATAGGTCCCAGGCCCATTTACACGAGGCTGTTAAGCTTTCTCTACCAGCTTTCTCCTTTTTTGTTAACATCTACGCGTAATAAGTACAATGTATCTTTTTTTATTAAAACTGCTGAAGTTATGTTCGTCGTTTACTGTCGTTATCATCTTCAAGGCTATATTATTAGTTACAATACTATAAATGGGAAACTTACTTTGTCAGTTTGTTTGATTTGGGTATACTTATACAATATAAGAATGCATCTGAGATGAAGTTTCTTGTGAGATAAGTATATGCATGTACATCGTATGTAGGAGTTATCTCAATTTAGATGCGATTTGTAGGAGTCGAGGAGATCTGGTTATTAGGTATCCCTCTCGTGTAATAGTCTGTATTGGTTGGAATACCGCATGTTAAATACTATTCCTGAAAGCGATACGAGTTCAAGTGTGTTAAAGTTTGAAGGGTACTGCAGCAAGTCTCAGGGTGCACATTGCTGCACAGAACATTGAAGTTTAAAGATCTAAGTCGCACTGCAACTGTCACGGGCAGACGTGCTTGCCAACAGACAAACGGCGTGCACAGTACTTATTTGTACAATAAAAATATAAAATCGAAATTTCATCGAGATAAAACACGTTATTTTGTTTGATATTTGAATTGATGGTGCTCAGTCAGGGGGTTACTAATCAAGTTATTTGGACCTCTTTCACTATGGTTTGGCTTGGTGGTAATACCAGGTATACTGCCAAACATATGTATGCAGCAACAACAATACTATGTTAAAGATCACAAGTTAACTTACTAACGGCCGGTCCCAATAATCTATCTATCGCCGGTTTACCTTCCTAGAGTTATATATTTGACACTATTTGTATGGACGTTATGTCAAATTTCTATCGGTAGTAAGGAAAACTGTGGATAGATAGATTATTGGGATCCTCCATAAGCGTGTAGGACAACATACATATACACACGGTACCTTATACTTTTTTGTATTTACGACTTATACTTGTATATACATCATGTCGGGGTGACGAGTGTAGTGCAGCTCCACGCAAGCCCACAACTTTAACATTTGGGGCTACGCATTATATACTTAAAATATCCTGAGCAGGCGTCGCGCTCTACACTACATGTTTCCTCGTCACTTAGTAATATTTAAAAATAATATTTATAGGTCTTATCCACAGATCACAGAAACAAGGGAGATATGAAAGGGGGGCGGGATCGGTGACGCAGCAATATGCCCAAAAACAGAACACATTGCTCCCGCAACTTTTGCATTATGTGACTGAACGCCGGTCGCGATATTACATGTAAACAAGCATCGTAAGTACTCGGCAAGCATTGTAAATGTAAACAACCTTTTGTTTTTATTGCTTGCTGTGTACTAATATTCAAACGTTAAGTTTCAATATCGCAGTGGATAAAGAACTTATTGAAGCTAATAAGCTAATAAGCGCCGTTGAAGCGCGGCCGCTGCTTGCGACACCAGGATTTGTACCCAGCGCACGGATTGACATCTCTCTAGATCTCTATGAGTGCATCCAATAGCCTATCAGCACGGTTCATATTCTCTCTCGTTATAAATAAGTGAATCCTCACTCTATAAAAAAAGTATTTCCTACACAAAAAGCATCTAAATAAAAAGCTCGCGGCAAGTTAATTCTTCGAGAGCATTTTATACGTCAATATATTATTATTAGCGTTAAACACAATGTTATATACATGGTGTTGTGTAGTGCCGGCCGGCAGAGCGTATTATTTAGTGAAGTAGTTTGCGGTGTAATGGAGGCCGTTTCGGCAATAACGAGCGTCCGCCGCGCCGGGCAACACCCCCTATACGTACATACTACACACTTATAATAAAAACATTATGAAGATACGCCGGCTGGAAACAAACACGCTGTATAAGTAATGTGATTGCCGGCAGTCCTCTTACAAGTTATTGGTCGTGTAGAATATATATTGTGTCATTTTGGACAATAACTGCAAAGACTGGTGTCGGAAGTATTTAGATAGCGAAGTAAAAAACTTGCGAAATCTATAGTTTTTACTCCGGATCACATGTATCACTTGGATATTATAGAACCGAAAAGATAAGCCTTACTTATAAACGCTACTTAAATTTAAATAATGCCATTCAGCACTGTGTACAACAAGGTTGCTGTGCGCAGTACTAAATACGGTTATTTAGCACTGCGAGCAACAGTTTTACTATGCGCCAAATAATGTCATTTAAAGTTAAGTAGCGCATAGTCGCACATGTTCTGGAGGTCATAGCCGTCTTTGGCCTAGTCTTTCAGTGATGAACCTGCTTGACTATTAGAAAAAAGTATGGTTACTTGTAACCCGGAGTTTCACTACTTCTTGTGACGCAGTAGTTAGGTCCCAATTGTATGCAAGCTTCTCCTTGTGTGGCATTCAAACTTAAGAATTCTTTTAACGTTACCGCAATCAAGTACAATAATTATGATAAAAACTAGCTGCTCTCTGCTCTGCGCAGTTTCTCCCGCGTGGTAATATATAAATATATAGTGTTGCTCAGGGATGATTAAGGATTGTAATGGTGAACGGATTTTGGAAATCGGTTCAGTAGTTTTGAGTTTATTCGTTACTCACATACAACAATACAAATCTTCCCTCTTTATAATGTTCAGTATATCTACATTATTATCGCGACAGTGACCATCTATATTTTGTTTAAACTTCCGATGTACCAGCACTGTTGCAAGTGCCATGCGGTGAGCATGGCACTTGCAACAGTTCATCACAGATGAACTGAATAAATAAATAATGTTTATAGTAGGATTGAAAGGCGGATCATCAATTTGGGTGATCGTTATCTTGTAGGCAATACGTTAATAACTTAATAATAGTACATTATGGTACTATAGTGTGTAACATTGGTGATTACCGCCGAGGCGCCATTCAAATTCAAAGTCTAAGTCAAAATAATTTATTCAATTTAGGCATCTTATAGGCACTTATGAACGTCAACTTTTCATTATAATGTACTTTAAAGACTCTACCGCCGCGTTCCAAAATATATAGAGCCCACCGAGAAGAAGCGGCAAGAAACTCGGGACCATTCTTTTTATATAGATGTTTACAATGTTTCTACTTAGGTACTACAAATATTACATTTTATGGGTGGCAGAGTGACATCTTGCCAGAAGTGGAGTATTCCAAGCATCTTAATCTTCTATATAATGTCGAACTTTATAGTAAGCTTTTTTTATTAAAACGTTTTTTACAGTCAACTTGAATGTGCCCTCTGTGAGCTCAGTTATGTTACTCAGTTATCAGTTACTCTCAGTATACTGTTTGATTAGATTATTTGTAAAATGTTATAGATTTTATTGTAAAAACGCACACAATTTCCTAGGAATGACTTATTATTCTTCGCAAGTCTAAAACTAGGTACAGCTATCCTATTTGTATTTCTGGTATTAAAAGTGTGGTGATCACTATTTAACTTATATTTATGTAATTTTTTACGAACATACATTATATTTTCAAATACATATAAGGAAGGCAACGTTAATATATTGATTTCTTTAAATAAATCTCTCAAAGATTCACGGGGACCCATTTCGTATATAGTTCTAATAGCACGTTTCTGAAGGATAAATATGGTCTCTATATCAGCCGCTGAACCCCATAGCAATATCCCATATGACATTACGCTGTGGAAATATGCAAAATACACTAACCGAACCGTAGAAGCATCTGTTAGCTCTCTTATTTTACGTACTGCATATGCAGCAGAACTGAGTCTCCTATTGAGACCCGAGCCGTAGGCGAGGGTCTTAAGAGAGTCGAGGACGGTAATCATCAATACACACGTCTACCATACGACGTTTTTCAACACACTTGTGAATAAATTAACAATAAAAACTCATTTTATTTAGTAGATAAAAAGTTTATTTAGATAAACAATTAGTAAATGTGCAGTTAGTAAAATTATAATTAACTGTTTTTGATGGCTTAGCGGTCTCATCAGATAGATTATTTATTGAAATACTTTCATGTTCTATTGTAATTTGAGATGGCTCATTATTAGTTTAAGTAGGTGAAATCCAATCATTGGATGTACTTGGTCGTCATTGGATGTGGTTGGTTTCGTCAGTAGGAAGCGCCTCAGAATCAAGTTTAATTCTTTTTGTTGTTTTTGTGCACAAATTTCCTTCATGTTTTGTATGGAATCTTCTACGTATGATTCTGCTACATTGCTAGATCGCCAACCACCATGACGCTTCAAAGTCATTATATCATCGCGCATTGCGATCAGCCGCAGACTAAAGGGATGAGTTTTTTTTTTATTTTCCGCGCATAGGGTTTGGGTCTATTCTGCCACGTACAAAATGGGGAATTCAAAGTTTTCTTTATTACAGAGAAAACAAAAGTTATATTTGAGTGAAAGTTATATTTATTAAGCACGGCGTAAGAGTTAAAATTATCTATTTACTAGTAAATAAGAAGTTGCATGAAATGAGCAAGCAATAGGAACATTAATTTATTTGTTCTATTGAACTCGATCTTTTTTTTTTAATAAAAACGTTTTTAAGAACATAGCACCTCAACCAACAAAAGTTTAAAAAAAATCTATTACTCACTAGTGAGTTATAGCAATGAAAAAGTCACAGTTTGTTTATGGGTGTCATTCTGTGCCTAATTGCGGTGACCATAGAGCCAATTTATGAGCAAGTGTGTTGAAAAAGACATTTATTTCACTAATGCTAGTCAGGTAATTTCAAAAATCCGTAAGCATATCCTTATGAAGGTCTTGGTGCACATTTTTCAAGAAAATTGTCTCTAACTTTCCTTAGAAATAGCTATATGATTTGTATGCAGACCGGGGTAAGTCTTATATATTTTAGAATGTTACTAATTGGCAGTATTACATCAACATACACTGAGCTATTTCTCTTTTAAGAATTTGATTATATTGAACCTTCGTTGGTCTACAACGAATTACGTTAAAACGTTATTATTTCAGTACATATAGTCCCAAAGGTTTTTATGCGAGTAATTGTCAACCGTCCATTAATCTCTCTAAGACGAGCTATTCCCGGGCCTAATCAATCAGCCGGACCAGGACGGCATCCGGCATCCGGCACCTTCCTCCTATGCTCCGGTTATTTAATTGGACTCCGTTTTTGTCAAATTTAGATTAATGACGGTATTTTACAACGAGAAAAAGATGTCTCCGGTAAAGTTCAGGTTGATACACTCCAATACTATCTCTATACAATTTGCCCCAATAAAACAAGTTCACTTTTACGAATTAAGCAAATGATCACCAAGATTTTATTTCTAATCTTATTATACAAAATTGGTGGCTGGACTCTACTAGTAGCCTAGACGCCTATTCTTAAGTGTCAAAGTGCCAGGAAGTCTAGAGTGTGACATGGTCAACAACACTTGCTGCCACACATTCGCCGATGCTACAGCCGTGCGATTCTGTATGATTCGTCGACGAGCTCATCAACGAGCTCACTGATGTCAAATAGTTCACCCTTGTACTTTTGCTTTACCAACGTTTCCTGTCATCTCTTCATTTGTTTCACGGATGTTGTCAAAGATGCAACGATGTTTTCTCTTAGAGAATCGCACGGCTGGTCACGACATTGTACTAGGTATAATTGCAGTTGCGAGGTGAGCCTTCATTCGCCGAAACTGTATTGTACTACATAGAATCGCACGGCAGATCATACAGACGTTGAATTTACACTAACATCACTCGAAGAAACTCCGTTCATACTAGAGATGACGAGTTCGAGTTCGATAACATTGGCTAATTATGTAAACAAGCTTTGTTTTGATATTAAATGTATATTCGTCAATAACGCGAAAATTATCAAACAAAAATCATCTAGCCGAAATCAAACTAACACGAAAATCACTTAACCCTCAACAATTCCGCTTTCCACGTCAGCGAGTCTTTAATAACCACCTCGATTATATTGAAATCCGCTGTCAAACTAAAGTTGAGCGCACAAAGGGAGGCTCCGAAACAATTTGCTCGCTCGTTATTAAACAAAAGCAACATTAGTTGAATAATCTGAGGACGGGGTAGCGCATTGTGGGGCCACACATCGCGGCGCTAATGCGCGGATGCTCCTCGTTACCTCGCCCCGCCCGCCCAAGGCCCTCGACGGTTATGACGGAACTGATGGACACCTGAATACCTCCTCTAATGAGACTATCATCTTTGTCTACATCCTTTACGGTTTTTGCTTGTTAGTTTATTGGACGGCTCACAAACTCCTTTCATGGTTAATTCGAATTACGAGGGTTAGCTTAACTTGTATACGGTTTTGTTGCGACCTCGTTACAAGGGTAATATTTTTGATACACTCGTGAAACAAACGATCCACATTTGTCGTAGTCTCAAGAAATATCGACGTGAATAATTCGAGGCGAAATATAATACAAAAAGGTGAGGTATGTCGTTAAAGAGGAATCGTATCCATCTACCGTTTCATTGTTAGCAACCCTATTAAATGTACTCCGGGGGCTCATAATGAGCATATTACATAAAAGGGCTCACTCTATTCATAGAAATAAATTAGATTCCTTGGCACAATGAGGCGTTTCGCTCCGGGAAGGAAAGTGATGCGACGGTGGATTTTTTAATGAAAAAAGAGTGACAAACAACCTGAATCTACTTAGCCTGACGGCCAGCGGTCACTGTTGCTTACGAAAACCTGCAACGCTTAGGGCGCGTTCCTTATCTTCGGAGATGGTAAGAGAGAGTCGAAATTTTATGGAGAAGTCCGTACCGTGGTAAAACGTATCACGCCACCGGCGGGAGTGATCGCCGTGCCATCGCCGTCGCCGGTCAGTGGGAAAGGTAATTTAATACATTTTTGCTGCCAGATCTGTCTGTCTGCCGTGGCGTCGCCGTGTCATTGCCAGTGCAGGTAACAGTACCAGCAGAAGGCACAGCCTTCTAATACAGGAAAAAACCCAATGCATAATGAAATTTACTTCACATCTTTGTTATAGAAAGTGTAAGTGGTTGCGTTTTTGAATAACGGTCAAGTTTTTGCACATTTCTCTAAAGAGATCGCAGTGATGTGCGTCGCTCAGTGGGCCTAACAAGAATTACTGCGTAAGTATAACGTAACGTATCGTTCACGTAAAACAGTACAAACTGTTATTTATCTATGATACAGACAGCTAATAGTTTGTACGAGTATGCCGAAGTGTTGACGCTTACGATACAAATACTTTCGCAAATTGTTTGTGCTACGGCCTATCTAGCAGCAAGAGTAATGACTCTTGCTGCTAGACCCTCATGCTAAAGCGTATGCGTCGAATTTTAATGTGTTCCGTTCGTTGTTTGTCATGTTTTTAACTTAACAATGAATTGTTTTGGCATATTTCTCATACATTCCACCACGTATATAGTGTATACGTGTATAGCTTTCCGCGTTTATTGCCAATTAATATGACGTGTATTCTGCCGTGCGCTTCTGTAATGATTCATCGACGAGCTCGTCGACGAGCTCACCGAAGTCAAATACTTTATGAAATATCGCCCTTGTACTTAAGGTTTCTTTTCCAATGTTTATTTATTTATGTTTCTTGTCATCTCTTCATTTGTTTCACAGACGTTGTCAAAGATGCTACGATGTTTGCTCTTAGAGAATCGCACGGTTGGTCACGACACGACGACACGGCACTAGGTATGATTGCAATTGCGAGGTGAGCCTACATTCGCCGAAACTGTATTATACTCTAGCAATACACATGTAGCGATAGCGGCGTTATTTTATGCTACCTCTTGTACTTGTGTATGTGTGGAAGTTAAGATCACTACTGCTGTATGAAGTGTACATATACAACAGCTGTATTCTAGTGTATTCTGTGTCAATGTATTCCGCACCTAAAGCGCAAATCGGGTCTCTATTTTTGTCACTCT